>JAAFCE010009126.1:17314088-17434292 GCA_013389805.1 Trigoniulus corallinus | reverse complement strand
CCCCCCCCCCTAGTTACGCCTCTGCTGACATGGGTGGCCGCTTGGGAAAACTGGATAAATACTGCTAATGCTCAAAAATCGTCGCATTACTGTAGTGTCTGTGCAGTCTCTGCATAAGAACTAACTTATGCTGTGGACGGGGCTCTAATGGCCTTGTAGTTGAAGGGCCCTTAAACACCAATAAACTTCAACAAATGGAAATCTTACCGATCTACACGCATGCTTTACTTCATATAGATAGTATTCTTTTCACGCGTAGGTACCATGGCTTAAACTCCCATTCAACGAAAGATGCACATTGGACCACTCCCGCGTTCGAAAGAACCCACGCACTTCGACCAGGATTGAACCTACAGCAATGGTCCATAAGAAAAGCGCACTATTTTAAGTCAAGAACCTGCAACGTTGTAACAAATAAGGGTGCAAGATATAGAATCTCCAGATGTCTATATACATCAACTTCAAGAAAGGTATATCAATAAGCCAGTGTACTTGAAACCAGATTTCCTTGTCTGCGAGAGCTTTATCTAAAATTATCTGACGAAGTTATCACTAACTTTTCATTTACCTTTTTCCAACTAATTGATAAACAACCAAAGAAATATTTGTCTTCATTAAACATCATTCCTAAATCATTCACCTTCTACGGCAGTTTTCCAACGTTTTTACGCAGCTGATAGAGATCCTACTTTAGGCGCTAGAAATATCAATTTTTAAAAAAGTGGTTCAACCTCAGCACCTGGGGTTGCATAGAGAGTTACTGAATTCAGATTACAATTAAATCTTTATTACTGATTACTATGCCAAAATGAAACATACTCTATAAATGATAAAATATACATGTAATAAGGTTTAGATTACAATTGTCGCCAACGTCGATAACACGAAGTCAATAATGGCAAAAGGCGGCCATGTTAAATTATCAACACTTGCATCCAGGCTGGCTTTTCCACTGGCAGACACTGGTTGCTTGGTTCCAGCAGACATCTCCTGCAGCACAATGGAACCACTGTGGTACTTTTCCTGCATCACATTGATAAAATGCTTGACAGTTGTCTTTATCCTCTAAGTATTGGCCAACTCGGGCACAGGATCCTATATTTGAAAGATGTCATTGTCTTACTACAGTATTCCATAATGTGAGTTGGGTCGGCTGAAGGTTATTAGTGGGATAACTTAGCACGACGTCTCGGTCTGAGACCTGAGTCAGCAGTTGAATTCTAGCAACTTCTGAGAAGCTTTAAGGGAGTTTTAATGATTAAAAATTAGGAAAGAAATAACCAACCTCTTGGTGTGGCATTTGAACATTCCATTGATACAACTGCAGAAATTCAAAGACATTAAAATATACATAAAGAACTATCTACTATATATAAAATTTAAAGTGTCTCTTACCGATAATTACTAGAGCTGTAAGAATAACTAAGTTAAAAGATTTCTCCATTCTCTCTCTTGTGGTGTCTCGAACTTTAAAATATTATGACGATGTGCTACCAGAACTTCCAATGTGAACTGCATCCCATCAGCATCCTTTTATATTTAAACGTTGAAGTGCAGAAATAATAGAGACCTTCGTCTTTCACGAATTTCATAAGAATTTTGGAATCTCTTCCGATAATGTACATCAATGGATTGCCTTAAAATTTTCCTCGTTATTGTAAGCGTAACGGCAATGCCAATCATTCACCCCTGCCATGTTCATCAGCAATTTGTTTCATTGCCTTTTCTGCCCTTTTGTTTCTTTCTCCTTTCATCACTTCCTATGCATTCTTCTATTGTAGCTTTCTTCCTTGTACCCTTTGTCTTATAATGCAACCTTTGGCTGCATCTGATGTATGGTCCACGTGTCGCATGCCCATTGGTGTCTAGCCCTTGTCGCCCAGAATGACCAGGAAGGTGAGTGATGGCGTTGCCCTTAGAGGTATAATGCCGCAGATTACACTTACAATAACGAGGAAAATTTTAAGGTAAGCAATTGATGACATTACCAGAAGAGATTCCAAAATTCTTATGAAATTCGTGAAAGATGACGGTCTCTATTATTTCTGCACTTCACCGTGTAAATATAAAAGGATGCTGATACGATGCAGTACCACATTGGAAGTTCTGGCAGCACATCGTCATAATATTTTAAAGTTCGAGACACCACAAGAGAGAGAATGGAGAAATCTTTTAACTTAGTTATTCTTACAGCTCTAGTAATTATCGGTAAGAGACACTTTGAATTCTACATAGATAGTCCCTTCTGTATCTTTTAATGTCTTTGAATTTCTGCAGTTGTATCACTGGAAGGTTCAAACGCCACACCAGGAGGTAGGTTATTTTTTCATAATTTTTAATCACTCAAACTCCCTTAAATCTTCTCAGAAGTTGCTAGAATTCAACTGCAGACTCAGGCCTCAGACCGAGACCTCGTGCTCAGTTATTCCACTAATAATCTTCAGCCGACCCAACTCACATTATGGAATACTGTAATAAGACAATGGCATCTTTGAAATATAGGATCCTGTAACCGAGTTGGCCAATACTTAGAGGATAAAGACAACTGTCAAGCATTTTATCAATGTGATGCAGGAAAAGTACCACAGTGGTTCCATTGTGCTGCAGGAGATGTCTGCTGGAACCAAGCAACCAGTGTCTGCCAGTGGAAAAGTCAGCCTGGATGCAAGTGTTGATAATTTAATATGGCCACCTTTTGCCATTATTGACTTCGTTTTATCGACGTTGGCGACAATTGTAATGTAAACCTTGTTACATGTATATTTTATCATTTATAGCATATGTTTCATTTTGGCAAAGTAATCAGTAATAAAGATTTAATTGTAATCTGAATTCAATGAATGTCTAGACAATACCAAATCAAATACTGACGCAGGTTTCCACTACGCTACCTCTACGCCCCCCACGCGGTGAGGTTGAACCGCTTTTTTAACAAAATTTTGATATTTCTTTGTTAAATGGTACAACAGAGGTTTATTAATAGTTTGGAGTGTCTGACAAGACGTGCACCAAAAACTTTAGTAGCCTGTAATACCTAAAGCAGGATCTCTATCAGCTGCACAAAAACGTTCGAAAACTGCCGTAGATGGTAAATGATTTAGGAATGATGTTTAATTAAGGCGAATATTTTTGTGGTTGTTTATCAATTAATCAGAAAAAAGAAAATGAAAAGTTAAGAGATAACTTCGCCAGATAATTTTACATAAAGCTCTCGCAGACAAGAAAATCTCATTCACAAGCTTGTTGATATACAGTATCTTTCTTGAAGATGATATATTTAGACATCTAGAGATTCAGTATATGCACCCTTATTTGTGACAATATTGCAAGTTCTTGGCTTATAAATAGTGCGCTTTTCTTGTGGACCATCGTTGCAGGTAAAATCCTGGTCGAGGTGGGTGGCTTCTTTCGAACGACGGAGAGGTTTCATTTGCATCTTTCCTAGAATGGGAATTTAAGCCGTGGTCCCGCATAGTATGTATGATGGAACTTGCACATGAAAAGAATCCTTTCTAGGTGGAGTGAAGCATACGTGTATTTGTTTTGTTTGTTGGTGTTTTAGGGCCCTTCAACTACAAGGTCATTAGAGCCCCGTCCACTGCGTAGTTCTGATGCAGGGACTGCACAGACACTACACTAATGCGACGATATTTGGATACTAGCGGTACCCAGTTTTCCCAAGCGGCCACCCATGTCAGTACTAACTGGGGTTGCGTTGCTTAACTTCAGTGATCAGAAGAGAACTGGTGTGTCCAACGCAACTCGTCGCTCAAGCATACGTGAAGATCGGTTAATTTCCAGGTGTAACACTGTCCAATGGTTCAGATGGGAAGAGAGTTGGTAGTGGTGATGATGATTATTATTTGTAGATCTTTATAATGTGCAAGAGGTTGCTTAATAGATTTTGGATTACAACGTAGCTGTTTTAGACTACTTTCCAAGGCCCAGACATGACGATGGGCGGAAACGTTTTATATGCAAGATGAAGTGGAATTAAACAAATTAAGAAAAGTTTAATAAATTGCTTGCTCCAAATGCACAACCTCAATCAGGGTTTATTCATTTTAAAGTGTGAGACGGCTCTGATTTTTACGGTCATAGGCTTGAATATTCCTCTCTCTGGAGGCAGTGCTTACCAAGATTCAGAGTGTTATTTCCATCAGATCGTACAAAAAAATCAAAATCTCTGTTTCTACATGGTCAATACCTTGAGCCACATTAAGGTTTTCATAGCATCTTTTTGGAAAAAAGCTACCCTTATAGGTACCTTAGGTACGAATACAGGGTAAACAATGCATATAGCGGAATTTAAAAGAAAAAGCAAAAATTAAAATATTTTATAATTTCCTCCGTTAAAATTATAAGTACCGATAGCTATTATCCAAAAGCAGGCTTTGATTCTAGGCTACTAATGCTTTTGGTGCACGTCTTGTCAGACACTCCAAGCCATTAATAAACTTTGTTATACCATCTAACAGAGAAATATCAAATTTTGTTTAAAAAAAATTCACGTTCAACCTCAGCACCTGGGGAGGAGGTAGAATAGCGTACTAGACTAATTCGTCAGTATTCGATTTCGTTTTGTATAGACAGTCATTGAATTCAGATTACAATTAAATCTTTATTACTGATTACTATGGCAAAGTGAAAGAAATTGATAGATTATATGCTGAAAAACATGCGATGAATGATAAGATATACATGTAATAACATTCATTCATAATGCAATGTTTGTTATACCTTACATGTAATAACAAACATTCATTCATTCATTGTAATAACATGATTACATTCAAATTGTCTCCAACGTCGATGAAAGGAAACCAACAATGGCAAAATTATCGACACTTGCATCCAGGCTGAGTTTTCCATTGGCAGACACTGATTGCTTGGTTCCAGCAGAGATTTCCTGGAGCACAATGGAACTTCTGTGGTACTAGTCCTGCATCACATTGATAAAATACTTGGCAGTCTACTGTATCCTCTAAGTATTGGCCAACTCGTTTGCAGGTTCCTAAATTTCAAAGATGTCATTTAAAATAAGCTTGGTTTGCTGACAGTTATTAGTGGGATCACTGAGCACGGGGTCTTGGTCTGAGGCCTGAGGCAGCAGTTATTTGAATTCTAGCAACTTCTGAGAAGCTTTAAGGAAGTTTTAGTGATTAAAAATTATGAAAAAATAACCAACCTTTTGGTGCTGCATTTGAACCTTCCAGCGATACAACTGCAGAAATTCAAAGATATTAAAATATGCAGAAGGAACTACAGTATGTAGAAGTCAAAGTGTCTCTTACCGATAATTACTAGAGCTGTAAGAAAAACTAAGGTAAAAGATTTCTCCATTCTCTATCGTTTGGTGTCTCGAACTTTAAAATATTATGACGATGTGCTGCCAGAACTTCCAATGTGAACTGCATCACATCAGCATCCTTTTATATTTAAACGGTGAAGTGCAGAAATAATGGAGAGACCTTCATCTTTCATGAATTTCATAACAACTTTGGAATCTCTTGTGATAAAGTACATCAATGGATTACCTTTAAATTTTTCCTCCTCATTTTAAGTGCAATCTGTGGCATTATACTATTAAGAAGCTTTGGATAGAAATTTATCATTGGATATTTCGACAACCATTGATAAGGAAAGGTGCGAATGTGGACATAGCGTTAGAATTTTGATAACCAAAGACAAAAATGTTAAATGCCATTGAAACTACAGGCGAGAGTTTAATGCCATGTAATTTATTGCATAAAAGATTATTTGTAATTTACTCAAAGTATTGATGAAAGTTCCATATTTAATACCTTTTACCATTGTTTAAACTAAGACGTGAAACATTATCTAAATATATCGTTTGTCGAAATTTGGAGTTACCCTATTTCATAAAATACAGAAGTCATACACACAAGTGTGATTAGAGATAATCTTTCAAGGTAGTATTTCTCATAACAGGAAAATCCAATTTTGAGCAGTTGAGCAAAGATGAAGGTCAGTAAGTCATATTCTATGTGGCAATAGACTTTCAAGTCTGTAATATAAAAGGACGGCACTTTCAAAAAATTCATACGGAACTTTTCAGCTTAGTTACAAGTGGTGTTATCTAGTCTACTAAATATCTACTACATACTAGACGAAATAATGGAGAAATCACTTGCACTTCTCATTATTACTGCTCTTGTAGCTGCTGGTGAGTATTATAGGTGAAATACAAATAAACGCATCAGTAATTTTAAATTATAAAATTTCCGGAGCAAATCTAAATCTGCAATTCATTATTTCTAAAATTTTCAGCTGTTTCCCAACTTATTCTTCATGGTAAAAGTGAAGCAAATTTATCCAGACCAAAAGGTAATATAATTTCAAAAAGCCATGCTTAATGATTGCAAATTAATTATGCATAAAAATTTTTCGCATGTATTCAACTTTCTGAAGTTCAAAATATCTTCTTGAATTAGGAACCTGTAGAACAGCTGGACAATATTTGGAAGACACAGAGAACTGTGACGTGTTTTATCAATGTGACGCAGGATTAGTACCACAGAAATTTCATTGCGCTCCTGGAAATCTCTGTTGGAATCAAGCAGGCAGTGTCTGCCAGTGGAAAACTCAGCCAGGATGCAATTGCAAATAGTTTAATAATCATGCTAAAAATCATCTTTATAAATATTTATTATATTTTATTACTAATAGCATCACCAATAATATTGTAACATATGAATAGCAACCTATTGTAGTCCTAAATAAAGTTCTAAATGGTGAAATGCCGTTCAAATGACGTACACTACTGATTTCACATAGAAAAATTAACATTCCATCAGCAGATTCCATCACCAGACGAACCGATAATTTCGATAATTCAGCTGAAACCAGAGATGCAATGTTGAAGTGTTGGATTGTATTTTAAGTGTCAGGCTGCAGATCATAGCTTATTTTAATGTCGGCTTTATACTTTTCCTCCAAGGACAATTTCTTCAGCAGCTGAAAATTTTGTCAATTTACACATACTGTATATTGCATGGGTCCTTTTTTCACTTGTAGGTGATATCGGTTAAATGTTATTCAATTGCAATCAAATCATAATATCGTAAAATGTTTCTTGCGTGAAATACATTCAATTAACAAAGCAGCTTCTCTGACTCAGAGGCACAACTGAAGCACTAATCCATTTCCATCTCTAACAGCAGTTTATCTATTTCACATCATCGGAGTCTTTTCTAAATCTATCCACACTCTCAAGACTACTCTCTTCTGATTCTTTTCTCTCTCTCTCCTCTCTTTCACTCAATAAGAAATCCTTTTCCTGCCTACAGCAAAGGTCAGGTTCCAAAGAGGTCCGGGAGGACCATGCAAAAATAGACGGGAGAGAATTAAGGAGATAGAAAATTAAAGAAGAGGGGAGCTCATGGACAAACTGTTGGACAGCAGTTTTATATGGTTTACTCCGACTGAGCACCACAACTTTTTTAGTGCTTTTTTTTACAGCATCCAGAGTTTAATGAGTTAGTGAATTTCTTTAACCATCTAATTTCACTGTGCTCACGGTAGCTCTTAAACTCTTGAACACCAAGAGGTACTTCCGGCTTAGTGATAGCGCGCTTGGGAGGTGATTCCGTCGTTACAAATTTGACCCTGGCAGATGGTGACTTTTTGTAGGCGAGAAAGAAACCTCAAGTTCATCCTCCGTCGGATAGGGAATAAAGACATGGTCCTATTTGGTGCGTACGATGTCATCTGCACATAATACAGCATTTCCTACAAGAATTAAATTACCAGTAGATCGGCAATATTCTCCGGTGCAGAGCTCTCTTCTTAGCGTCAGTAAATCAGCTTCAAAAGAAAATCACTGCCATCAAATAGTTCTGCCTTACAGTCAGTGACCGACTGAGTATAAAAGTATTGGTTACTCGGAGATAAAGAGGACCGACCCAAAACTATAAGACTGTCGTTTAATATATAGGATAAGTGGATTGCTGGTACACCACAATTAAAATACTTGCTAAAAAATATTTTTTAGTACAGTAACTAAAGTGCATGTATTGCACATTCCAGAGTAATGGGAAAAAACATTCAGATGTAACCCACAGGCTCATTGCAGGGTGTAGAATGGTAGAAGTGGAGTGCTATGTGGTCGAAGGAACCTAATTAAGTTGAAGGGGAAGTTCTACAGGTAGGTAGTTAGGCCAGTTATGTTACGTGGATCAGAGTGTTAGGCAGCGAGGAAAGAGCCATGGCACATGGGTAGAGTGTCGAGTGCACACAGAATTAGGAATAAATATAGTAGGCCTAATGATAGTGGAGGGTGTGGAAAAAGTGAGGGAGAATAGATTCAGGTGGTATGGGCATGTAATGAGAAGAGGGGAGGAGGAGTTGGTTAGGTCCATCACAGGGATGCAGGATATTGGAAGCAACGGGGCAGAGGAAGACCTAAGCAAACATGGGAGAAGGTTTTACGAAGGGATATGATAGTGTGTGGTGTGGGTGAGAACCTAGAGATTGATAGACGGGAGTGGAGGGCCAGAACCCGCTGACCCGACCCTTCCACAGGCGGGATAAGGTATTATGGTGATGATGATCAGGCTTTATCCCATGAGTAACGCAATATGGAAACAGTTGGCATACAGTACAACAACCTAAGTACAGTATACCACACCTCTAAGTATAGACAAGTTTATTGCAAAAACGCATGATATCACATTTCGATAGTCTTATGACGCGCCCTTATCAATTGCCGCCTCATCCCTCTTTGATATATATCAGACACAGGTGTTCAGATAAGGAAACCAGAGATAAATTTCTGGCAAAGCACTCCACACAAAAAAATAGATTCGGGGAGAAAACTACAAAAGTGACCCAGGACCATTAAAAACGAGCAAAAGCAACCAAAGGAAGACTAAATATTTATTAAATGTAAAACAACCCATCCCTATTCTTATTATATTAATATTTTGTCTTCAGTTCTAAATTGAGAACCACGGACAACAAGAGCCTTTGGGGAACTGCCAGGCATAGATGCTTACTAACCCTGTTTTACCACTCCCAAAAAATATCAACGTCCTGTAGAGGTTTTAAAGTGTAAATGAAACATCAGGTACGATGTAGTACAGCCAAGTTGCGTTGGTAGTGCAGCCAAGTTGCGTTGGACACACCAGTTCCCGTGAGATCACTGAAGTTAAGCAGCACAAGCCCACGTCAATACCAGCATGGGTGGTTGGTAAAGGACGTTGGGTGCTGCAAATTAACCCTCTCCTTCGTCCTTTCACCTACCTCCTAATCTCCAGCAGGCAGCCTCC
Source organism: Trigoniulus corallinus (assembly GCA_013389805.1). Classification (NCBI taxonomy): domain Eukaryota; kingdom Metazoa; phylum Arthropoda; class Diplopoda; order Spirobolida; family Trigoniulidae; genus Trigoniulus; species Trigoniulus corallinus. Next base: position 17,425,002 of record JAAFCE010009126.1, on the reverse strand, counting down.
TAAGGGTTCGTCCTGTTATGGCTGCCTGGCTTACTCCTCAACCCACAAACTAATCCAGTACATCAATGTCCTTTTAGTGCTGACCCTCATTAATCTTTCAAATTTCTGCATACATTTCATACGGATATGGTAGCGTGTGAGGTGAATCAGAACCGAGTGGAAGATAGACGGGAGTTGAGGGCGTGATGATGCTGCACACATTTCTGGCAGTTTGTAGATTAATTACATGTTTTCTAATTTTGAAAGGGACCCACTTCATCAGTGGGCATAGGCCTCTTTTGCCGTCTAGCAATCTGACACCCCGGTCAGTCCACGACTTCTCACAGTTGTTGAAGATAGGTAGTCCCAAAAAACTTTGTGAACTTGTGTCAGAAAGTTGAGGAAAAATCATCATAAAAATATTGCGGATTGCAATTACATATTTAATAGCGATTATAGTGATATAATGTTAACAATGTCAAATAAATAAGTCGGATATTATTAGAGTCAAATTTACATTCAAGTTATAAGAGGCATCGCATTCTACGTTTTAAGCCATCTAAGGATGTAAGCACGCATTTCATAGTAATAAATATTCATAAATAAATCCAGGAAGTGACGTGCCACTAACTATTTCCATTATTAGATTAATGACAATGGCATCCAGGTGTACCTCTCCACTGACATTTCTTTCGATCTTTGTTAAAACAAAGACTTTTGGTAGCACAAGTGAACCTCTGCGGTACTAATCCAGCGTCGCACTCATAAAATACATTACAGTTCGATGTATCGTCCAAAAATTGACCAACGCGTAAACAAACACCTAATTTGAAAAACATCAATTACAGAAATTAAAAAAAAAACAAGGTTTCTAAATTATATTAAATCAGATACGAAAGCTGCATTGATCTGCAGGAATGTACCGTCTGGTTTCGATAGATGTGCCTCATTTTCGGCATCGGGAACAACAGCTGACATAGCTACAGAGACATAAAGTTAGAATATTGTTTATGATGAAGGTACTGCTAATTAGTCATAAATTACAAGAGTTTGAAGAGTTCAAAATTGGCGCTTACCAATAACTGCAAGAGCAGCAACAATAACTAGAGCAAACAACTTCTGCATTGTTCCGTTTAGTTCTTTGAAGTTCAGGAGGTAATTTCAGTGCAAATGAATCGTATTATGAGTTATAGCTAAGAGTTGGAACCCTTTTATAGTAAAAGTTAAGTAATAATCTAACTTAAAAAAAAGATGTGGCTGAATGACGTTAATGAGGCCTCCACGATAAGGAATACAAGGAAGTAACCTCGAAAGTCCCTCCATTATAAATGCCTATTATTGGCAATTTCTTATTTCATAAGACGTTATATTTTAATTATTAACACGAAGATAACTTAAGATATCTTGTTAATTGTGGATAAGAATATCATATCTTCCTTTAAAACAATACAATAGTGTTAACACCCATTCAACCTTTACGTTTGGCCTATCGAGTGGATTGAAAGAAGTATGGTAACTAAGAGGTCAGACAGGCAATTAAATCTACCATCCAAAAATAAATCCACTAGTTGCCTTTCTGAAATCCTTCTCTGTCCTATCCCGCCAATCAGTCCTTCAGAAATCGGTAATACCCAGATTCGGCCTAGACGAAAAAGCATTAAAAAGTGCAACGCCCATTGAAAAGTAAGGAAAGAACAACCAAGATACGAATATGGGGTTACTTCTATTAAAATATCACACACAGTAATTCCAAAACTGCTGAACTACGGTTGATTACCGGTATTTTATTGCATTACTTTTAGCGATGGCGAGTTGACACTCTGATGATTGTGGTCTACTCTGGAAAGCCCTGTGACATTTATAGGTTATTCTAAAATTCTAAACTCTACGTTTACTGGAAGTAGTGGCGGACAAGAGCGCGCTTGGGGCCTCTGAAAGTTAGCAGCTTCTTATCATCACCACTGCCACCACCACCACCATCGTCATCATCATCATCCTACCCTTGTCCCGTCTGGAACAGAGTCGAATCTGCACGCTTTGGCCCTCCACTATCGCCTATCTCCCACTAGGTTCCCACCCACTCCACACGTTACCATATTCATGTGTAGGCCCTAATTGTTTTGTTGTTCAATGGTGTTTTAGGGCCCTTCAACTACAAGGTCATTACAATCTCCTCCACTGCGTAGTTCTAATGCAGAGACTGCACAGACACTACACTAATGCGACGATGTTTGGGTATTATCTGTACCCAGTTTTCCCCAAGCGGCCACCCATGTTAGTAATAGCTGGGGGTTGCATTGCTTAACTTGAGTGATCAGACGAGAACTAGTGTGTCCAACGCAATAAACCGCTCCCTCCGCTTGTGAAACCTTCTCCCCTTCTTCACACCTTCCCGTAGTGGATCTAACTAGCTCCTCCTCCCATCTGCTCATGATGTGCCAATACCACCTCAATCTATTCTCCGTCATCCTTTTGGGAGCGGCGAATTGCGTTGGACACACCAGTTCTCGTCTGATCACTGAATTTAGGCAGCGCAACCTCAGTTATTACTGACATGGGTGGCCGCTTTGGAAAACTGGGTACTGCTATACCCAAAAATCGTCGCATTAGCGTAGTGTCTGTGCAGTCTCTGCATAAGAATTATGCTGTGGACGGGGCTCTAATGACCTTGTAGTTGAAGGGCCCTAAAACACCACCAACAACAAACAAACTCCTAACTAGCTGCTCTCAACACCCCACGCATGTACCGCAGCATGCTCATTTCGGCTACTCGTATTCTATTATCATGATTGTTTCGCAGTGCCTAACACTGATCCGTGCACTAACACTGAGCGTGTCAAACCACTTTCCTACAGAACCCCCCTCCTCCTTTTCAACTTCATATCTGTGATTGCGAAAGAATTTAAAAATTAAGATTTATTTTAAGGAAACAATTCGCTGACCAGTATCTCTGAATAATTACTGGAGTTATCCACAACTAACTGGAAGTAAGGAGTTGATAGTGAAGTTTGGGATATGGGCTTGTGACTGCATTCCATCACTAACACTTGTGATAAAAACATTTTCACTTGTTTAAGCAACGCTGTTACTATTTAACAATGATATCACTAATTATCCAGACATTTCGAAATATCTATCATGTTTTCAATGCTATTAAACACACTTGAAGTAAAGGAATTTTTTTATCATGGAACTTTATACCACGTATAGGGCGGTAAACCTCTCAATTTTTGCTATAAAAAGGTTGCTGACGCTTAGCAATTCATAATGCAGTTCACATCTTAGAATAGTTTCAAAGTAATCATCATCATCATACCTTTATCCCGCCTGTAGCAGGGTCGGGTCTGGTTCTAGTCCTCCACTCCCGTCTGTCTCCTACTAGGTCCCCGTCCACCCCACAAACTGCTCTGTTCCACCAACCTGTTCCCACGTCCGCTTCGGTCATCCCCTGCCCGGAGTGCTACCGACCACCTGCATTCCTGGCAAGGACCTAACGAGCTCCTCATACCTCATTTTTTCGCCGATGTCTACCACTCATAGGCTACCTCTAATATACGCATTCCTAATTCTATCAGCTCTCAACACGCCACTCATGTACCGCAGCATTCGCACCTCGACCACTTGTATTCTATTGACGTGGTTCTTCCTTACTGCCCAACGCTCCGATCCATACAGCACAGCGGGCCTAATCACTGCCCTGTAGAACATCCCTGTCAACATCATTGGGACCCTTCTATCACACAGGACTCCACTTTAGCCACCCTTCATTGATTCTACGGGCCACATCCAAGTCTATCTCCCCATTGCTTTGGAACGTTGATCCTAAGTACTTTACCTCTTGCACCTTTTTCACCAGTTCGCCCCTCGAACGCACGTCACTGTTATTTTCCTGTCCTTCCCAATTGAAAGCTAAATATTCTGTCTTCATCATGTTCATCTTTAGCCCCCCTTTTCTATCGCTCCTCTAATATCGTTCAGTCCCTTCTCTATCTGTCCTCTGCTGTCGCTAGCCTTTCCGATATCGGGCCCAATCTCCTACCCTCGTAAGCAGTTCGCCCAAAACCACGATGAAAAGGTATTTACTAAGTGCCGAACCTTGGTGAACCCCAACTTTCACAGCAAAGCCCCCGTACTCCTCCAAGGTGTCCTTACCCTGGCTGTGGAGCCATCATACATATCCCGGACTAGAATAGTTTCAAAGTAATAACTATAATAATGGAGAAAAATGTCGCACTAATTATTCTTAATGCTCTTACAATGTTTAGCTAACACAATTTAGATTATAGTTTATCCATATGTCATTAATAACTTCCGGTTTACTTAATGAATTACAAAACTTTATATTGCAACAGTTGTCGATGATGACAATGATTCAAATTTATCAAGACCAAAAGGTGCTTTTGATTTTGAGATCAGTTGAATTAGCCTTTATACTTTCCAAGATAACTTTTTCTAAAAGAAAAAAGGAGGGATGCTTAGAAGATGCAGTAAGCTGCCAAATATTTTATCTATGCTATCCCGATTTAGTCCATCATCATACTCTTATCCCGCCTGTGGCAGGATCTGGTCTAAGGGTCCATAGAACATGTTCTGACGGGGGGGCACACCAGCCAGGTGTCTGGAACCCGCATGAATATTGGCTTTGTTGTCTGTGGAGTACGAACACCGCATTATACAACCAAAATAAAAATTTTGGCAGATAAATGCTTTATTGGTCATAATACATGGTGTCTGACCTATTGCACAATAACAGTAAGCAACAGAGATATTCCAGACCGCATGCGGTGATATCCCGATTTAGTCCAAACGAAAATTTTAATGTTCCCCTATAAATCTGTGCTCTAACCTTGGGGGGGGGGGAAATCTGTCAGTGAAAATTGAATATGGATGCAAAGACTTCCTTCTGCTACTGAAATTAAAGAATTTTAACAAATAAGAGCATCAAGTCTGTTTAAAGTTACGACAACAAATAGGGTGTGTGTGTATTCCATGTTTACGTAAGCAATAAACATGTCTGAGATATAATTTATAGTATGATAATGCTGTATGGTGATTTTTATGTGTAGTATATTTCAAAATAAAATATTTGGACTTATAAATTTCAGTTTCACCTGTCCACAGCTTTCTGACTGAAAGGTACTTGGCATTCGGTGACCTCAAGAAAAAATGGTTAAACTAGAGATTTTTCGATACAATTCTGAAGTTGCCTATTCAATAATGCTTTTAAAAATCCAATAAATTCAACTTTGGCAGACGAGACAGCTGTCCGGTCTGACAGTAAGCAGAGAAAATTTATCCTCAATATGAAACCCATTTATATAAAAACAGAGGAGTGATCATTGTGAGGTTTAAGATTCGAACATTTATATTATAATACTTAAGTATTTCAGATATACAATTCGAGAAGCACATTTTTTTTCAGGGTAAGATAAATGTTATCGACAGCACCAAGGCACTCGTTATCATTCACCATAGTCCACGAATATAATCCTTGTTATAAAATTTGCATAAATTTTCCGCGAAATTCATAAAATCGCCATAATTTTTATATCTTCCCTTTTGAAAAATGAAAAAAAAAATAGAATAACGGGGATTTTAAAAGGATCAGTTGAAACATACATGCCAATTAAAGTTTTTCCGTAGGAAATTTTCCTCAAAATCAATTTCATATAGATGAATTACAGCATCATTGCAGACATTCAAAATTAGGAAATGATACCATATGCTCAACGTCCACACCATGAAAGCCTCTCCCATTTCCAACGAAATGCAACACAAATTTATTATCCTGATTCATATTGTTGAGGAAAAAAGTGCACCGGGCACCCTTAATTTACAATATGACTAAAACTGGTCATTATTAGGGAAACTAGCCAAAAGCACTTTCTAGTTGTAACTCTCAGCACATTTTTACCGACCCTTTGTCGCTTTAATGAGTGTCTACACTTGGTCAAGTCACTCCTCCAACAGTGACACTGCGCAAATGACATTAATGTACTTTCTCTCAAAACAGACGAAATATGACTATTTTATTTCTTCTCACACATGCGTATTATTAAAAATGAATACATTACTCCGGTCACCGATCCTACTTCTGCTCCAGATCCCTTAATGAACCAAGCAAGCAACTCCTAACCCTTTTACGGCCTATAGCAGGATCGGGTATCCATCTTGTCCATCTGAATGAACACAAGGGCGATATATTGGACAGTGTTTTTACACAGCCGGTTGCCGACCAAAGCTGCAACCCCAATGCTTATTTATCGTCGATCTACAGTTCGTTGGAAGAATTCCACCGACGCCAGAGGGAGAGCTCTTACACCTGGAAATTTTGCCTCATCTATCCGTTGAATCGTAGAGTGGGTTCTTTAACGTGCACATGCCATCGTACACCACAACGGGGCCTCGGTTTTACTTCTCATCAGAAAGAAGGTCAAGAGAAGCTAACCCATCTCGGTCCGCTATCGAACCTAGAACCACTGACGCAGTTACTGAGCGCGTTATCCACTGCGCCACCGAGGACCAGATCCTTTAGCGAACATCCATGTAAATGCCGGATCCCACTCTGTACATGTCACCTGTTATGCATCAGTTCAAAGAGCACCAATTCTACGGGATCCTTCATTACATCGCGCAAAAGAACTGTGCAGCTCAGTGGCGGGCCAAGAAGCTCAGAAAGGGAGGGAAGCTTATTTACTACCACGTCAGTCACATGTTTGCTGGTGCAGGAATAGCCAAGCTTTGGCCTTAGGAAGCAGTGGCCGAGGATTTAATTATTATCATTTTGGTGGTTTCAAGCTGTCCTCATAGATCTGGCTCTGGTATAATTTAGGCAAAATTTCCAGGAGTAGCAGCAAGTCCCCTTGAGAGGTTGATGTTGCTAGCATAATAAAGAAACTCCGACCACAGCAATGCTGCGCCATCGAAGTAACTACCTTGCTATTATTTTGTTGATTAAAAAACCTTATTTGATAGCCTGCATAAAAATGAGTTATTAAAATTTCGTCTACTTTCAAATGAGCAGTTGAAATACAGAAATCCGGAACAGTCAAACCAATGACAGAATATTACAACCAACATTTCTACATATTGTAAAAAAAGAGTTTATCATGAGTAACTACGTCATCATTATGTTGCTTATCTGTTTTTAGAAGATCTCATTTTTCTACAAAAAAAGTTTTGTATATAACAATGCTTTTTTAAAAAAAAATTCACAATTCAGTGTCTAGGATGAAAAAACATCTAAAACCTTATCTGTAGTTACATATCGCATTATATATATAGCGGGCAAGAAAAAATGAGGACATACAAAACACTATCAACTCTGTCAGCTGGATAATCTTCGCATTTTGCTTCTCATTTCTGTATTTTTAAAGTCGAACACTTCGCAAGATCATGGACCTGTTTTTCAAGGTATCTCAAAATGACCATCGGTCAGTTAGACGAGATGTGATGGTAAAGTGGGGATGAGGGGGAGATAAAAGAGAGGGACGAGCTGTAGGCCGAAGAAGACTAGCGAGGTGGGACTGGAAAGGGTGGTGGAATGTGTAGCGCACTACTGAGGAAAATAAAGATGAAAAAAGAAGGGAGGGAGGATAGTGCAAAAAAAAAAAAAGAAGCAATTCAACAATGTAACACCCATAGCTATGATAACAATTGAAAATGCAGTCTCTGAACTCATCGATAAAGTAGTGAGTATAAAACTGCTGATCTGGAATGACTGTTGGTCAGATAAAAATTTGATGAAGACATTTCTTCAATAACCTTATCTCTAACGCCAACTCCAGGTCCTTCCTCTTTTTCTTTGTCGACTAAAGAACACATACCCGTGTAGTCATCAAAGCGCTAGAGTATTAAATTGTGTAAATTTTTTTTTCTGAAAATTACTAAAACGATGAAATTTCATACCAGAGAATTTTCACCCAAGTTTTGTCACTAACAGTTAACGGGAGACAAGATAAATTAATTACTAAGCATCATCTTTGATAGAAATAATTATGTGCAATATTTAAATGTAAAAAAATTGTCGGCCCCTGAATTGAGGCAATCACTGCATGCAAACGTGTACTGCAGGAAAACAAATTTTAGGTTAAATTGCGGATGTTGCTTCTTACTTTTAATTATTGATATTTCTTGTTTTAATCTGAAAGAATACTTTTGTCAATCATAAAATACATTTCTAAATATACCATTGGAGTTCGAGATGAAAGCACAGCAAAATTCAAGATCCACAAGTTCTTATAATACTTCATAGGTGGAGCCACATTTATTACTTCGTTTGAGAGCAAATCTGCAACATGCAAAAGCATGTCTCAACTGAGGAGACGTGAACCAGTTCTTGTTTCTGATTGCAAGAATTTGAAAATAGTCGATCGTGTATACGTTTGTTGATAGACGCCTTAAAACTGACGCATATTAATTTAAGCTACTTTAATCAAGCAATTAGTATTCTTGGGCGGATTATGAAGTAAAGGCCTACTGCATACTCCCATACGGTACGAGTTCAATAACAGGATTTTGGGAGTTAAATCTGTTGCTGACCATCAACCGAATCAGTTCTCTGTCCAAGAGCTCACTGAGTATCCCTCTCATCTCCCTCATTTTTATATCATTCAGAACTCATCGAATCTGGCTTTTCTTATCGATAAGAGGAGCAATTGTAGAACAAGTAAGATCGACACCTTTACTCTGAAATAAAAAGGTTTTGTCATGGGGACACTTCAAGGACTCAAGCTCTCTTTTTGCTGTTCCAACTAATATTGAGAACTCATCAGGACATAATAATTTTTGCGTGTAAGTTGTAATCGGTGATTTTATTCCTCTCTCACTTTCCCCAGTATTACTGATGCATACCTGATTTAAATACTGTACGTTTATGGGTTAGTAATGTCAGTACTGAACACAACTAACCCAGATATTTTCCACCTGTCATTTCACGGTCACATGTAGCTAAAGTGAAACAGTCTCCATCCTTCCTGAGATCAGCATTTTTTGGGGGGTCACAAGAAAGCTTAGCGATCCTTCCATAAGATGGAAAACTGGCTAGATTCGATACTGAACTGCATGTCTACAGATTTATAGAGTTATGGTAGCCTCTAGCACATGATCGCTAGATTGTCACTCCATTCAAACGAAATGGCCATAAAAGGTGTTGACGCCATGCACAATAATTCAGAGATCACAGGATCCTATATTCGTTCAAGTGTAGATAAACGAAAATCTTGCTTTCCTGTTGAAACTTGTTCCTATCGATTCTCATTTTTTAGCGAGTGAAACTCAGTTCTCACTGTCGGTTTCTCAGGCTCAGTGCTGACCACGTAAATAAACGCTTGAATCACCAACACTTGGTCAGATCTGAATTTACTAAAGGTGTATTTGAGACAGAACTTCACCTAAGTGAAGTTTCTAAAGTTACTATTGCATTTCACGAAAGACCTGTGGCTTTGCACTTTTCGGTTAGGAGTGAAATATTCGAGTTCAAATGATCCCTGCAGAATCATCGGATGCGAGTAAAAGGTGTACAAAGTCAGATTTGATACCAGTCATATAAAATCACTGTCCAACTTTTCACCAGTGTGTTATAGCTTGCTTTCTGCATGTTTTCTTGGTTTCAAGTACTCAACCCTTTTCCGTAAGTAGAAGTGGTCTTCTAGGGATGGTGGATGGATAAAAATTTGTGGTCAACAAGAGTCTCCATTTTTCAGATGCAGTTGTTGTGTGATTGATAGCATACTGATGCCCTAATCTGTCATCTGGATGCCAAACTTTGATATATATTATCTATGTACAAATTTGATAACATTATACTTGTCTACTTTTTCTTAAAATTTGATATTTTGGTTTGTCTTGGATTATATATAAATTTTATGCACAGAATGTTTCGTTTTTTCACAGTGAATTCCAATTCTAATTTATCGCATTATTCAAACATCCCTTATTTCCTACAAAAACTTTCACAGCCATACGTTTAATTTAAATGAATAATGATAATGCTTCAAGTTGAATGACAAAAAAATGGTCGTCTATAAAACACAACGATCTCTTTTGACTCTTAAAATTGAAGGAAAAAACATAATAAAATTGGTTCCCAGGGTAATTCAAGAATATACTTTATGATTCAAGCAAAATGAGTAATCAATAGGGTCTGCCTGTCTGGGATTTTGCTCCTTTTTCCTATTTATTCCCCTCTCACTCTGCCCAAGACCATAAAAAGACTCCACCTTTTCAAAGAAACCGAGAACGAGAAGGAGAGAAAGATAGTAATTTCAAATTCTCGTCCAACTTTTACTGAAGCCCTTAAAATGAAATTGTATTGGTAATTGTCATCATCCTTTCTCAATGTGACACCTATTTAATGTAGGTTTTTGTTGGAAGTTTACATTACTACCATGTCTATAATGAATGTTTTCCCCCTTTATTCTTACGATACACATTTTAAATTGCAGTCCCAACCACTCTTTCATTTCACCCCTCATTCTAGCTGATACTCTACTAACATAAATCGCATTGAAACCCCGTACCTCAATCCCATTAATTTATGCCTTGTTCTTGCAATTCTGTATTAGACTACAAATACATGGAACAAATTATCAAATCAACTATAGGCACCTGTGAATTTAATCCTCAATTTGACATTTATTATGTCCACATGGTCTCTACTGTGTCTGCATACTATGTCTCAATTTACCATAGCGGCTAATATAATCTACATTAGGGTGTTCACTTACCAGTGACATTAAGAGAAAAGCAAACTGACCAGGGGCTACCATTCAAAATTCTCTTTCATAGACTCTTCTGTTGTTAAATTGTTGTTTTTACAAGACATTTGATTTAGCATAGCTTAGAAAAGCAATTCACTTCTATTTTTAAACCATATATTTTGATTTAATAAGGTTTAGATGACCATTTTTTTACAATAAAGTCAAGAATTTTGTGCATTGAAGTCCTCGAAACAAAACTACACTACTCAACGACGTTACAAAGCCTGCTAAAATGGCAGTAGAGCGGTTTCATTATTGAAGTGCATTGTACTTTCTTATCCGGCCTTTTAAGGGAACCTCTCTAATGTTTCAAAACAGAATGAGTCGAATTTTCATTAAAAAAATCCCAGTTGTTTTTTCGAAAATTTCGAAGATAAAGTCGTGTTAAGATTATAATCATTTCATGTATTGAAACTATCCAAATTTTCTCTCTGTCAAAAACATTATGGGTTCTCACAATATGGAGTAAAAATTAATCCCCAAAAGTCCATTCACTGTTGAGACTTTTCGTTAAGGATCATTCACCGGTATTCCAACTTGTGCCCAATGTATTATCCTTCTGAAAATGAACTGTAACTCCGAAATTGATGAACTTAGGACCACCACTGTGAAGACTTTTCACAAAGGCTAAGTTGCTTACTTATTGCTCAGTCGATAAGGCCATAGAAAATCGTCAGGCCTTCAAGGAGGTCAAGAAAGGTACTGCCACCGCATAACGTCTCCCCCACACTTGGGTCATTCAACAGTCAAGTGAAAGCCAAATAATCATTCCACATAGTCTATTAGTGAAACTCGTTAAATTGGGCATCCTATAACACGTAGTGCCCTAGGTATTTAGGGCGCCACTATCCCGTTGAGGAATGCGAAATGGTGATTTACATCTATCCTGAGTTGCTTCAGCTAGAGCACCCACACATTTACAGTACATAACAAAATGTTAAGTCCTGATTATACTGTATCAGGTCCAGTTCCTCAAATGGTAGCAACTTTTTTCGGCCTTGAGCTCAAGGCTGACCACTTCAGTCTCGGCTACCGCCAGTAATTTCATTCTAGGGGGAGTTACACAGCTGGGCTCACTAATTCAACTTTGTTTTACCATTTCAACAGCCCGTGTTATTAAAATGTCTCGTAACCCCATGATAACCTTGATGATGAAACGTTAAATAGAAACGAAAATATTAATTTAAAGTAGTAATTACTGTCTTTTCAACTGTTAAGACCTTCTTTAACAGTAGCTTATCATTAAATAAGTGACGTGAGGATGATCAATAATTAAGAGTAAATCTCAGTTGGCAAATAAGTAGAAACAAGATAGTCAAATAAGAAAGTTTTAAATCTTTGCCAATTATAGGGCTTCTAGTTCAAATGAAAAGTGCCTAGTAGAAACAATTAGTACACTATAAAGCTTGCGAGAAAGCAAAAATGCAGTACTTAAAGTTTACGTTTAAATCTCATCCATTTATCTTCTCATAAGTGCATCTCCCATTTGAGGGTATTCCCGAGATCGGTAATTAAAATGCGTATACGGGACGTTTCCAGCTTAGAAAAGGGTTTAAGTCGTATTAAAACCAAAATAATGGCTTTCATATAAATGTCTTAGTCATTAAATGATATTTTACCACAGAGACGAATAAAATCCAATATTGGGTCCATTAAATCTATTCCACTTCGTATGGAACGGGGTGAAGATGTTGTGACATTTCATCGTGCGCTCCTTATTCCTTACATGAATTATATTTAGCAACCAGTAGATGGCGATGACACCAACAATTACTGAAAAAAAAATACTGAAGCGAATATGTTGATGTTTCATTTTCTGATGATTATATGTGAAGCAATTCTGCAAATAGCTGAAAGCAATAAACGAAAAATCACAAATCAACCTAAAAATCTCCGAGTAACATTAATTGTGCCTAAATGAAATTTTACATCAGAGTTAAAATTAATGTACTATCATGAATTTCAGGAAGAGAGAGAGAGAGAGAGAGGTGAATGAAAGGCAACCTAATGGATACAATGAAACTTTGAGTACTCTAATTTTCAAGAGTGAAAATTTCTTTTTTCGGTGTTAATTTCAGTATTGATTTTTCTAATAGCTTGATGCTTTAATTTGTTAAAATACAAAAGAGGTCAGTGGTGACACGAGAATCTCACCATTAGTGCCTGGTCACACTCTGACTACCAAGTCTGAAAGCTGTTGTGAATGATAATTTAAAAATAGTATTTCATTAAAACGAGTGTAAGAGGCTGGAGTTCAATTCCCAGTTGCAAAATCATATAGTATAGAGTGGAGAACACAAAGAGGACCACGGATGATCGCTTCTGGTTTTGGCTTCCCATCTGCTGTTGTTGTTTGTTGGAGTTTAAGGTCCCGTCAACTACAAGGTCATTAGAGACCCGTCCACTGTATAGTTCTAATGCATATACTGCACAGACACTACACTAACGCGACGATTATTGGGTATTAGCAGTACCCAGCTTTCCCGAGCGACCACCCATGTCAGTACTAACTGGGCTTGCGGTGCTTAACTTCAGTGATCAGACGAGAGCTAGTGTGTCCCACGCAACTCGCCGCTCCCTTCCCATCTGCAGAAACCCATACAGCATACCTAGTTTCTAGGCTCTGATGCAAATAATATCATGGTCTTCACAAATTCCAGTCGTGATATACAGAGACTTTATTTTACAATTGTTATATTTCGATTAGCAATTAACCGCAGACACATTCCTGCGCCAACACACAAATATCCTGTATGGAGCACATGCCCGGAGTCGGCCTTTCATAAATTTCATCAAACCAATTCTAGAACTTGCGCAGTCAGATCTGAAGCTAACTATAAATCATTCTTCATCGTTTCCTGTCACTGATTTTAACGATTGCTTTTCACTGGTATCATAATTCATAAACTATCAAAATTGTATAAGTATTGTAGTCCCAACGACGGAAAGAAGGATCGGGCCCAAGCATTCTCACTACTATATTTATAATATACGGCCCTATATTATCAAGTCTCGGGGAAATACAGGAAACTTCCCAGTGAAGGCTGGGGTACACCAAGGTTCAGCACTAAGTCCATACCTTGTCAGTCTGGTTATGGACGAGCTGCTGACTGGAGTAGCAGAATGGGCCCCTCAGTGCATGGTATAGGTAAGCTTAGCGACTCCAGAGAACAAGTAGAGAGGGACCGAAACGATATTAGAGGAACAATAGAAAGGAAAGGGAGAGTTAAAGATAAATAAGGAGAAGACAGAGTATTTAGCTTTCAATTGGGATGGACAGGAAAATAATGGTGACGTACTTTCTAGAGGCGAACTGGTGAAAAAGTTGCAAGAGGTAAAAGTACTTAGGATGAACATTCCAAAGCGATGGGGAGATTGACTCGGATGTGACCCATAGGATCAATGGAGGATGGTTGAAGTGGAGACAGGCAAATGGAGAGGAAGGAAGTTTTAGAAAGGAACTTTTACAGGGCAGTAGTTAGGTCAGCTATGTGATATGGATCAGAGTATTGGGCAGTGAGGAAAAGCCACGTAAATAGAATGGAACTTTCCGAAATGCGAATACTGCTGTACATGTGTGGGGTATCAAGAGCTGATAGAATGATGATGACGATTTCGGATGAGAAGTAAAACCGAGGTTCCGTGTGGGTGTACGATGGCACTTGCACGTAAAAGAACCCTCTCTACTAAAGTGACCAGCTTTTCCAGAGGGAAAAGCGGGACGGGGGGCTTTCAGTGAGTCCTAACCACTGCCATGCAGAACTTTCAATTCAACTTCATTGGGACCCTCCTATCACACAGGACTCCGCTTCCCTGTCTCCACTTCAACCATACCAAATGATTTTATGGGCTACAGGACGGGTCCGGCACAGGATGCCCGATGTTTTAATTTGATTCAGAGGATGATCAGTTGTCAACCTAGAAGGATCATTCTGTGTGGGTGCTCTATAGACGTATTTCATTGACGAGTAAATGCTTCTGAGAAGTTGCCGACAAAGTGGGACAAACGGGTGACCCGCTGGGAAAAGAATGGGGCGGCGGGACATGAAGTCTGAAATCGGGACGTAGTGGAGCTCGCCCCATGGCGTCGGTAGCATTCCCCAACGAACACTAGACCGACGATAAATAAGCGTAGGGTGCAGCTTTGGCCGGCAACCGGCTGCAGAAAAAACTATGACCAATATATCGCCCAATGTCCATTCAGAGGGACAAGATGGGTACCCGACCCTGTCATAGGCGAGAAAAGTGTTAGGAGTTGCTTGCTATATTAGAGATAGCCTGGGATGGGGAACAACGCGGAAAAAATGAGGGAGAAATGGTATGGGCACGTTATAAGAAGACGGGAGGAAGAGCTCGTTAGGTCCGTTACAGGAATGCACGTGCTTGGGAGCACCCGGGGAGGGGGAGATCAAAGCAGACGTGGGAGCAGGTTGTCCGTAAGGATATTGTAGTTTGTGGGGTGGATGAGGACTAGATGGAAGATAGGCGGGATATTTCCTTTCGGTAGATATCACTCGATTGCGCTAATGATGTTCCTTTAAATTTAGTAAATTCTGAAAATTTTTTGAAACTTATGAGCGTTGAACGCTATTGAGTAAAGACGTCTCTTAAGTTGAGCTGGCGAGTAGCGCACTCTAGTGGTAAAAATCAGAACTTTGTCGAGGTCCTAGACACTGTTAGTTGTAAACGTAACCCATGACATCACTACACGGTAGAGGTTAAAAGAAACTATTACTTTTTATGATTCAATTCGGGACTGAGAATATCTAATTGTTTAAGCAGATAATGATATACTAATTCTAGGTATATAAAATCTTTACAAGATTAAATATTTCTTTAGTTTGCGCAATTTTTAGCAGAAATGCCAATGACGTAATCATAGATGATCTAATGCTTCTTTTAATCTATAATTACAAGCAGAGATGTTTTTTCGGAATTTAGAAACAATGCCCCAATACTCATTTATGAACTGATTGTATCACCGATATAAATTTCAACATGAGACAAAAGAAAAACGTGTTTTAAACAAACTGAAATTCAACGAAGAATCCAAATAAATCATCATACCTGGGAGACTTGTTCCAACTTTAATAGTAAATTGAGTAACCCAATTGCACGTTGTATAGGTGCTCCTATTAATTGACTCATAAATTTACCACTTTCTTGCTTGACCTAATATATATAAAAACATTTGTCAGGTGTCACAGACAAACTTTTAAAAGCAATTAACTTGTTATTATATTGAAAATATTTAATGGTCACCTTTGCATACCATCACCAATTAGCATTGGACTAACAAGATAAGTTTTTCTCGACTTTTGTGACAGAGTACAAATTAGTAATGACCACAAAAACTTTGAGATAAGGACAAGAAACAATGCGTGGTGGTTTTTTTATAATTAGCTTTGACATTAAGTACAGCTATAATTTTAACAAATGTAATAAGCACCGACAAGTTTTGCTTTACCTTCGGTGTAACCAAAAAAACCACCACCTTTGAAGGGGAGGGGGAAAATGCCTGCAGTACTACGACCTCACTAACAGCACACCTACGTGCTTGCCAACATCCAAATTCTCAATTAAAATTTAATTTGAAATTCAAATGTAAACTCCAAATCCAATTGCAGGCAGTTTCAGTGACATAAAAGTGGACTTGTGAGTGAGTTACTATTAAACTTTAAAAATGGTAAAATTAAACCTGCTCCTGCTATTCAGAAAAGTCTTGAATCAAGTTATAGTCAAAAATAGCAATAAATTTCATTACACTTTTTTTATTGTTAACATTTTCTTTATCACGAACTGGATTCAGACTATATTTGTAGGGTTGAATTTCAGAGAGAGAGAGTGTGTGTGTAATCTACGATAATGATCGCAGCAACATTCTTCAGCTTCATGACTAGAGTCCAACTTGTTTCTGTTCATAATAATTTTCTTTCACAAGCAGTTATTAATGTCCGATATTGCTTTTGATAGTTGTGTATGTATATAGTCTGACAGCAACAACAACAACAATGATAACAACACCTACTTACCTATCTACCCCAAGTATTGAGTGTCTGGATTTGAAAACATCAAAAGTGAAGACAATTAAACACATTCATAAACTAAAGCTGGACAGACAAAAAAAGGACTAAGAAAAGTTAGAAAGAATCAATATGGGACTCATTCCCCCTTGTGCAATGTTTATGATATTTATCAGTTCTTAGGTCAGAAATTGCTAGAATGGTTGAGGAAAACATTTTCTTGAGACTTTAATGTGTCTTATCATCCAAGACATCAGCAATCAAATTAAATGTTGTTACCAAAGAGAAAAAAAGGCACCAATCGGTCTTTAATGAATAGGGTGGTTCAATTTAAAACGAGAAAAGACTGAAATAAAAAAAAACTCAAAATTGCTTTCAAAATGAATGTCTCTCTCTCTCGTTCAGTGGATATATGGTGAAAATAAGTGCAGAGCTTGATTGCAGAAACAATAATCCAAGTTAAACGTGACAGATTCGTTAGTAATCTCAGTTTCAATCTCAACACATACACCAGACCAATGGCCAGAAGGAAATCATCCCTGGTAGATAACAGTTTACCAAACAAGAAAAAAACGACAGACCTTTCATGCTAAATGTGAAAACTCTGTCTAATCAAACATATATTTTAATAGAATCTATTTTCCAACCGAGCACTACTCTTTACTAAAGTACGAACCCTTTATGTGAAAGAATGAATTTCAAAATTGACATCTTTCTCACTTTCTGTCTCTCTTTGGTATCTTGTTAAATGCAAATGGCCTAATCATTATTATTCTACAATCCAACATTCGGCCAGACTTCTCAGAAGTTGAGAAAAGACTAATGCATTTAAAAGAAATACCTGTAAAATACTAAATTTGAAAAATATATTAAAACCCAACCGAAATTTGACCTGAAAAGAAATTGCTAAGTGCATCTTTAGTTGAGTCTTGCATGTTGTTTATATATATGATCTCATCATGATTAATTTCGGTTTATTTCTTAGGGCAAACCCATAAATACTGCACAAAAACAGAATTACAAGGATGTTAAGCATCCAAATAAGCATGAAAAATGAGAGACACTATTCAGACTTGTCATAATATAATGCGTGGCATATTTCTAAATAACTAACTTTCTTTATTTCACACCAAAAAAATTACATATTCTTTTATGAATATTGTTATATTAATGACTGCGGAAGTAAAGTTATTGCTGAGCAGGTCCTGCAGGCAAATGTTTGGAGATATGTCATTAGTCCATGAGAGCCCGTTGTTTTCGACAATGTATAGGAGTTTTCCAGTCGAAACACCTCCCCTCCACATATATAACCTTTAACATATGTAAGTTAGTCGTCTGTTGATAGTTATTTCATTTTTACTCCCTTGTGTCCACACACCAAATTATATACAATATCTTAAATGTGGAACGTGGCAACTATGAATGTCTGAAGTGCGAAGATGAAACTTGTTTCCTCTTCTTAAAACATCGATGCGTTTGTGGTCAAGGGTACACTCAGCATCATCATGCTGTGCAGCGCCAGACCGAGTTCAAATCCCTACCCCTGTCTTTCTTATTCTTATCAGTCCTTGAAAGGACGTTAGTCTGTTGTGCCCAATGTAAAATAGTGCTAATAATACTAATCATAATGCTCATTTATTATTAATAACCAATATTGTTGAAGCAAAGATGAAAAACGGTGGGAGAGGGGAGTCCAAAAGAGGGTAGCTAGTTCGTCGCTGACAAAATATTAGCCACAAATGGTGATTCAAAATTGTTATCGTATAAACACTTATGCTGAGAGAAAAAGCGAACTCCCTCACATGGAAATTACATCAATCTAACACTCCTCCAACTTGAAAAGGGTTTCTTGATTACGTGTGAGTCATAATCTACTATGTAGGGATACTTTCTAGGGGCAATTTCCCCTCTCTCCTGGAAAAAGAAGGACGTCACCATTTACATGTGATCATGGGATAGTTGCAATGAAAGCCAGTAAACTGCTCATGATTGTAGCGTGGCAAGCATTAAGTAGTGGTGTTCTTGGTATTTTACAAGCCATTCAACTAATATGGTCAATAAGGCAAAGATTATGACTTTAATTACACTCTTTCACCAGGCATTATTCACCTCGCAACAGATCAGACTGCCTGTTTCAAATATAACCAGAGAATCACTCATTCCTTTGGACGAAACGTCCTTATTTAAAGGGTTGCTTGTTATCACAGTGCTAATCCATAATGGATAAACATTGAGCTGGAACCCAATCACGATTAAAGTAGTGTAAAATAACACAGGCTACAAGTGCAACAATCTCTCGGAACTCTGTACCATTCGTTTATAGCTGAAGGGAATCAAATTTATCCAGAGTAAGACTGGAGATGTCTTTAATTTAGATGCGACACTGTAAAAGCAAAGAAGAGTGGGCGCTACTGTGTAAGTGGCACCCTCACATACGTGCAAAAGAGACTCTTGGCTAGGATAATGCGGTTTAGATAGTAACAGATATCTCACAGGATATCACATCTTCTCTGAAAAACAATGGATCTACTCTTGTTCAAGAACAAGACAGATCTTAAAGAAAAACTCAAAAGAATAATGAGTGCGTGAACTAACAAGGCCCCTTTCTTCCTGCCTCTAACAGTACTTTCCCAGAATCGATTTTCGCAGAGTTATAAAGTGTCTTGAGAGTTGGACCTCTAACCAAGACTCTTTTAGGCACTTGTAACTAATTCCGAAGAACGGAAGTGATTCTGAGGTGATGATGTCGATCGTTGGCTAGGTCATTGGGTTTTTGGACCATGAAGAAAAACGCCTACGTTCTATCGAGAGAAATATAATTTTATTCATCTGATGATAGCCACAGATGTTGTAATGTTTTCCCGCCTATGGCAGAGCCGGGTGCCCATGTATGTCCCATTGAGACGTACAGTATTTTATAAAACCGGCTGTCACCCAAATGGTGTAAAGTAACCGCCTAGGACCTCTGTCTCTTTCGCCCGAAAGAAGCCAAACCACTTCTCTGAGCCAAAGAGAGGAATCTTGGTTCATTATGGATTTGGATTCATTCGACGTATAGAGGTTGTAAATATACGCCCAGCGGGGCTTATCATTCTAATTCCAATGCACTACACTGGATTTTTTGTTGATGTTTTAGGACCCTTCAACTACAAGGTCATTAGAGCCCCGTCCACTGCATAGTTCTAGTGCAGAGACTGCACAGGGACTACACTAATGTGACGATTATTGGATATTAGCAGTACTCAGGTTTCCTAAGCGGCCACCCATGTTAGCACTAGTTGGGGTTGCGTTGTTTAACTTCAGTGATCAGACGAAAACTGATGTGTCCAACGTAATAAGCCACTCCCACTACACTGGAAGCAACCTTCTTTGGCCAATTTGGTACTGGAGAGACTAACTCTCATTGCTACATATGATACTGTAAAACTCCTAAAACCCTAAGTTATCCTTGTTTTATCCCCTACAATACTTGCAATGACGGTCATTCCTTTCAGGAAGCCCTCCGCCTTATCCTCTCCAAGGGTATTCCATTTCCGAATGGTCCTTGGGAAAAATGACCAGTAGTATGAGTCTGTCCCCTTATCTCCTTCAATTTATATGAATGATCCTTTCTCCCCCTATACACAGCCAGGGACACACTTCCAACCAGAGGTCCATTGCACCCCAGCAGCAGCAGTCTAATAAAAAGACTAATGCTGTGAGATAAACGCCTCTACCTTAATGTGTCCTATCCTTATTCCCTAAATCATGTCAACCACACTTTCCCTGAGAGAAAACCTGTGGAGTACAATTCTTGCCGCCCTCCTTTGGATTCTTTCAATTTCCCAAGTTAAGTCCTACCTAAAGGGAAACCAAATTGGACTATAATACTCCAAACTTGGTCATACCGTTGAAATATAAGCTGTTTCTTTTACCTCCTTTGGGCTGTCGCCGAGGACTACTAATCAGACGGAGGAAAGGACAAGCCCTCCCAATCAGTTTACCAATATGATCCTTCCAGTTACCTTGACTATTTAAAATAATTCCAAGATTTTTATGAGTCACAACCCTGTGACTTATAATTTCATTATAAAAAAGACACGTTTCGCCATCCTAAAAAAACCAGAGACTCCTGCAGTCGTGTGTATTTAAAAGCAGAGCACAGGCACATTTTAAACGACGAAAATAAAACATCATCTCGGAGAATTTCTCTGACAACAACTGTAAAGAACTGCATTTGTGGATTGCCCTATAATGTAGTCTTCTAGTCAATGGATAAAGTAGGGCAGGTTATAAAAATCCATCTCCACTACTAACGTCGTGAATCTCAGTGTAGTTATGTCTGAGTCTTATACGTACACAATATTTTAAGTTACTATAAAAATGCTAGCGACTCCTTCAGACTTCTTATCCTTATACATTTATATATAGAAATGACAGATATATAAAACTCTAATATACACATATAGTGGATATGTTAGCGTGTCCTGCTGTCACGTGGGATTTCAACTTGAAGGTTGAGACCTATCAATCAAAATATGATATGAAATCGCTTCAATTTATAGCATCTCAGAAAAAAATGTATGAAAAAATGGGAGTGAAGGTGGGAAATTTATAGATATAGCCCATATGGGGCAAGTCACACTTCAAGATTGTGACACTGAAATGAATCAGAGTGCAAAAAAAAAGAAAGTTTACAGATAGTAGTCACTCCTGAGAATCCCTTGTTTACTATGGAAAACACGGTGAAGAAAAAATTGCCACCCCAATGGATTGTTGTTGCTAGTGATCTCCTTGTAGATGTTATTCGTAGCAACAATTCCTACAACACTTCAAACCTCTATCAGGTATATGCAAAGATATTTTAGAGTCTAAGGACGTGTTTTTCTTCCAAACATTTGTATATGAAGCACACTGCACCGATCGAAAAGCAGCCTCGTTCAACATTTCCTTTATTTCTTTGAATCAGAAAAACCACTTCTAAGTCTCTTTTATGAAATCAAACTTTACATACACGTCTATACACTCCAATGTGTGTAATGATAGATTCAGATGAGTGTGTTATGATGACAATATCAAATAGCAACAAGTAACTGAAACGAACAGCACACTTGTGATATACAAAGCTGAAGCTGAATTTCTTATTATTCGCTAGATTCCTCTGGATTCGATTTCAAATCGATCTATCGATAGCATTCAGATTGTAGTAGAAAAGAAGATTAGAAAATTGAAATTTTTGATGACATAAATGTCATCCAATACAACATCAAAATGATTTTATGGTGTCACATTTCCAATACATTAAAAGGAATGTAGGACTTTCCTCGGTAGGCCGTCGTCGCCCAAGGTCCTATGGATCAGGGGCGGTGCAAGCGGGCCTTCAGAGCCTGCATTGAAATGCGGACGCCAATTCAGAAAGGGCACCATTTCGATGTTTCATCAATTACAGGAGTATTCAATATTATTCAAAATAACGGGGAGGGGCGCTGAAGATCTTAGCACCGATCCCTCTGCGTTGTTTGTTTGTTGGTTTTAGGGCCCTTCAACTAGCCCCGTCCACAGTGTAGTTCTTCTGCAGAGACTGCACAGACACTACACTCATGCGACGATTTTTGGGTATTAGCAGTACCCAATTTTTCTAAGCGGCCACCCATGTCAATACTAGCTGGAATTGGGTTGCTTAACTTCAGTGATCGGACGAGAACTGGAGTTTCTTACTCAATTCGCCGTTCCCATCCCCCTGCGGGTCGTAATTAAACAACTTTATACAACACAATCATATAATAACTCGTTGGTGTTTTAGGGCTCTTCAACTACAACGTCATTAGAGCCCTGTCCACTGCACTCATTAGAGCCCTGTCCCCTGTCCACTTACGACGATTTTGGGTATTAGAAGAACCCAGTGTTCCAAAGCGGTCACCCATGCTAGTACTAGCTGGGGTTGCGTTGCTTAACTTAAGTGATCAGACGAGAACTGAAGTCATCATCATCATCATCATCATCTCACCCTTCTCCCGCCTGAGGCAGGGTCGGGTCTGCGGGTTCTAATCCTGCACTCCCGTCTATCCCCCACCAAGTCCCCTTCTACCCCGCACACCTCCATGTCCCTTGGCACCACCTGCTCGCACGTCCGCTTTTGGTCTTCCTCTACCTCTGGTGCCCCCAATTACCTGCAGGGCCACAATGAGCCTAATAAGCTCCTCCTCACCCCTCCTCATCACATGCCCATACCACCCCAACCGATTCTCTCTCATCTTTTCCGCAATGTCTCCACCTCCAAGCTACTTCCAACGTAATCGTTTCTGATTCTGTCGGATCGTGACACTCACACATGTAGCGCAGCATTCGCATCTCAGCCACTTGCATTTGCCTTTCAAGGTTCTTCCTAACTGCCCAACACTCTGAGCAATACAGCATAGCTCGCCTAACGACAGACGAGAACTGAAGTGTCCAAAGCAATACAACCGCTCTTCTCTTACAGTTTAATGCAATTTCTAAAGAACTAATCCTGTACTTGTTTCTAGTCGATATTTCCAGGTTCAACCCTGGCCTACGTCTGTTCGAGAGGTATAAAAAATGGATACCTGACTCTGTAATAGAAGGGAAGAAGATTAATAGTAGTTTTCCAATCCTTGCCTAGGTCGCGAGAGCGCAAGACAGGTCACCAGTACTTTCCGTCGGATGGAAAATAAAACTGTAACCACTACACAGAAGGATCCAAGACTAAAATGGGTTCTTTTGTGGCTTTCACTCCAACCCGATTTCCTGTCGAGTTCAACCCTGAAAATTGATACCAAACTGAGCAGTGCAGTATCAGGGGCGCCATTGCAGGTGGCACCGTTTGCAGCATGCAGTGCAAAATATGTGACATTAATTAAGATTAAGAGTAGGTCTTGTCTTACGAAAATAACTGGAATCTGAAGGCCAATTAACAAGACCTGCAAGAAAGAAAAGACTGAAAGAAAGAAGACAGAAACTAATGGAAGAATAGGAAAACGTACTGAGAGAGGAAGGACGATATCACGAATGAGATATTGGAGTGATGCTTTGCATGAGTGCCGAACACCACTACCCTTTTTAGTCACTTTTTACTATACAGTATATGAGACGTAGCAGATATGAATTACTTGCCGAAAACCTCACTGGGTTCTGGACGTTTTACCGCTCGGATAAGAAAGTTGACGTACGAAAGAATAATTAAAAATTGCATAACATAAATATTGATTCAATATCTTTGGTTCAACTGGTTTATGATAACTACTAATCGATATTTATTTCAAAATTTAATCAAATGAAAATAATTAATTTTAATAGCAACTAACCTGACGTTTAATACACCAAACATTACAGTGACTGTTTTCTGCACAACTTTTGGGACAGGCATGAAAATTGTTATTCAACCCTCAACACCCCCCTTCTCTCACTTTCACACTTACCACTATAAAATTAACATTGTAAAAGTGATATTTTCGTAACTGTGATGTCTGCTAAAGTCGAAAACCAGCTAATTTGCAACTAAAAGCAATTGGTCATTATATGCATTTGAGATGATATAATAGATTCAAAAAATAACCGACAACATTGTGTAGATCTTTTTTCTCCCAAAAACCGAAGCCGTTAAAATCTATAGAAGCCCTTGCATTGCTCATTAGCTTAGTATGCAGTTCACATAAGTGAAAAGTTTATAATGTTCATTAGGATAAACGTTTTAGCAAAATGGCATAAATTTACGTTAATATTCCTAGTGTAAAAATATATGCCACTACTGTATTTCAATTCAGAAAGAAGGACTTAGTGTGCGTAATAGAAATGAGCGTCAAATACAACAACCCTTTGATGTCGAGACGAAATTCATTTCTCATTCACCCCAGCGTAAAATCATTTACCCTTCCAACCCCATCACGACTTTTATCACGTTCATTATTGAGCTTGGTAGCAACAACCAACCTCCCACTCACTCCATTTGTTTTCATCAAATTCATTTCAATACCAACTTCTATATCTCGCTTAAGATGTAACCCAATGAGCCTGCTACTAAATTAAAACTACGCACAAGATTACAAAGGCGTAGCAAAATGACGGGGGATCAAAGTTGGCATTCAAATATATGCGTTAAATTTTACTTCAATGACACATTTATGCCAAAATGTATAACAGCCTTCCATAATTTCAATTTAGTAAATCTCTAGAGTCTACTTCCGTGCCTTACGATCACAAATTTTAACTTTAAACTAAATCAAATGAAAGAAAAGTTCGCGCACGTGTCTATGTATAAAATTGTATCATCAAGGGTCTCACCTTTAAAGCCACTGGATTGTCTGAAAGGGTAATGCAATCTCTTCAGTCCGCTGAGAACCACCATCACCTCTTTCCCCACTCTCCATTTTCCTACAGAAAGGACAATTTTCGCCCCCTTTTGCCTCTCTGCTGTTTAGTCAACCACTTAAACACGTCGTCGGTAACATCGATCATGCTCGCAATCAAGTCGCCAAAGATGTCTGGGTCAGTTATAAGCTGAGTGGTTGGCCGAAAGAAAACAGTCCATTCGCTCGTCTATTCCACCAGGTCCTCATCCACCCCACAAATTGCTGTGCGGCTGTATAACCCCCTCCCAAATTTGCTTCGACTTACCGCTACCCTGTGTGCCTCCAATTCCCCCATCCTCAGTTTATTTTAAACCATGGCACCTCTAAAACAGGAGCGAACTGGCCATGCGAAGGATGTGGGCATGAAAAGGTTTGGTGGTTCAAGTGAAAAGTTCAACATCTCCCACGTTAACAATTCCCACTTATTTCCTGTTCTACATCAGAGAGCCGGTGAAAATATTGGCCACTTAAACCTTTAGTTATCATTCTGCTCCTGCTCTAGTGCAGTCGTGTATTTGTAGTCGACACCCCTCACATGAGCCTAAACATGTGCAGTTCTACTTGTAGACATTTCTGCAAGTAGAAATTTCATGTTCAGCTTTGAACCCCGTTAAAAATGTCTTGCCCTGGCCATTTTCCATCTTTCAATGGTTTCGGCAATTTCCCTGTCACTTTTTCCTGCAGATGCAACTTATCGATAGTATGTGTCGTATACAAGCACGTGTGCGACACATACTATCGTAGCAATTTATCACCACATAGCTAGTAGTAGTCAACAACTTATTGCTTCAATGACGTAAACAAGTCATATCAATTATAGTGATAAGTAGTGCCACTTGTCTCTCGCTGTCTCCGCGCTTTACGGAGGCCATCGAGATCATGGGACCTAATTCAAAAACTTTAACTACAGTGTGTGACCTGCCTCAGTGGCGCCAAAAGGTAACGTGCTCGATTTATTGCGCCAGTGGTTTCAAGTTCGAGGTGGGTTGGCTTCTTTCGGGAGAGTGTGTCTTCCTTTGGATAAGAAAGGGGGCGGCGAATTGCATTAGACACACCAGTTCTCGTCCGATCACTGAAGCTAAGCAACGCTACCCCAGTTAGTACTGACATGGGTGGTTGCTTGGGAAAACTGGGTACTGCTAATACCCAAAAATCGTCGCATTAGTGTAGTGTCTGTGTAGTCTCTGCATAAGAACTACACTTTTGACGGGGCTCTAATGACCTTGTAGTTGAAGGGCCCTAAAACACCAACAAACAATCGGATGAGAAGTACAACCAAGGTCCCGTGTGGTGTTCGATGGCATTAGCACGTAAAAGAACCATCTCTACTATGCAACGGGTAGAGGAGGCAAAATTTCTAGGTGTAGCAGCTCGCCCCCTGGCATCAGTGGAGTGCCCCAACGAGCAGTGAGCTGACGATAAATAAACATAGGGGTTGCAGCTTTGGTCGGCAGCCAGCTGCAGAAAAAATACCGTCCAATGGGTGCTCGACCCTACCATAGGCGGGAAAAGGGTTAGGAGTTGCTATAACTATAGTATGCGTGCATATGTGGAAGGGAATGAGCTTCCGAGCCTGAAATTTGATGTTATATCACAGACGTCTTACTACAGAACAGAGCCTTGCTGAAGTTGTTTGTTTCTTTGGACCAGACAAAAACCACAAGTACATCTTTTACCAGAAGGAGCGAAATTGTAGTTTTCCTTACGATGTAGTTGCATAGGATGTCTGCCTTCTGCACATACCGGAAGTCCGCGATTTCTTTCAACAGGAAGTGGGAAGCCTCATATGGACCACCCATCTAAAGAAATGTTAACTCGTCGCTCTGTATGTTGTGTATGTGCAGAAAGACGTTTCCTATCACATAAAAAAGCATTGCACACCAATATGGGATATAATCAGGATGTTGTGTGAGTGAATGATAGAATAAACAAAACTAAGACGACCTACCCGATATTACTGTATCTTAAAAAAAAAGACAATTAGGGTATAAGACATTATTTGAGCCACCATTCATCACGTGTTCATTACCTTTATACACGTCAGAAATGTGTAATACATACTTTCTGTTTTCTGTGGTCTAGCACGTGTTAGAACACGATTTCACACACCGCGTGATGCCTGTTATGAATGACCCCGTAGGACGAACTGGTTCCGCATTCTTGCAGTTCATTCATGAAATGGGTTGAATGAAATTCCAGACATCACGTGATGTCAGCGTATGACGCGACACTGAAAAAAGTCTGTTCCGTTGTTAGCTTCGGAATTGATGCAGGGCTTGGTCATAAAATCTGGCCACGAATAACAACCCGGATATCGATTCCTTCTCGTATGCAGTGAAGAACAGTAGGATACTATTTCAACATCTTAAAATGTAACTAGAGCACGCAATAGAGCTAAGCTAGATCCCCTCATTCAGGGCCGCCTTAATGTTTTCCTAGACCTTAGGTGTTTCCGAAACCCTTCAATTGTTTGTAATCTCTGTGGAGGAAATACTGTATCTTTATTTCGAACTGTGTTTTTCTTCCTAGTACCTGAAAATAGTGGAGGGTTACCGGGGTTTCAACTTACCCGAATATACAGTAAGAAGACCCTGTGACCTTCTGATGAGGTGGTATATATTAGATTAATATGACATGGCTTACAGGTGACCTCATAGGCGGACCCCATTTGTCACCTAGTATTCAATATTAAGATCCAGACCGCCACTCATCATCACCATCTTACCCTCCTCCCGCCTACGACGGGGGTCGGGTCTGCGGGTTCTTATTCTCCACTCTCGCCTATCCCCCACCAAGTCCCTCTCCACCCAGCACGTCTCCATGTCCCTGTGCACAACCTGCTCCTATGTCCGTTTTGGTCTTCTCCTACCCCTGGTGCCGCCGATGACTGGGAAACCCATAATGAACCTAATCAGCTCCTCCTCCTCTCTCCTCATCCCATGCCCATACCACCTCAACCGCCTCTCCCTCATCTTTTCCGCGATGTCTCCCACCCCCAAGCTGCCCCTGACACCCCAGTCGTGTAGCGCAGCATTCGCATCTCTGCCACTTGCAATCTCCTTTCATGGTTCTTCCTAACTGCCCAACACTCTGAGCCATACAGCAAAGCAGGCCTAACGACCGTTTTGTAAACCTTTAGATCCAGACCGCCACTGCTACTGTTAATTCTGCTGTCATAGGTAATAGGAACAATGCCCAAAATGCCTAATTATTAACGAAATCCTGTTCTTGAAAGGCTAAGAGGGCTCTATTCAATCCAACCACTGCAGAAAAATAATGCAGACAATTTATAACCTATCAATCATTCCCTTTCCCACTTCATAGTTTCAGTCCCTAATGTACTCTAATCTGAGTCCTGCCGCCACGTCGTCTGTGTACCTCTGGTAAAAGGTCTTACCTCGTCAGTTAGCGATTTAGTTCCCTCTCCCTCATTTTCGGGAACTGAAATTTCCTACCCGAAATTTGTCTATGTTTCTTTTCATTGGCGTTTTAGGACCCTTCAACTACAATGGCCATTAAAGCCCTGTGCACTGTAATTCTAATGTAATGTCTGCGCAGACACCAAGCTGTATGATGATTTTGGGTATTAGCAGTGCCCAGCGTTCAAGTGGTCACCCATGTTAGTACTAGCTGGGGTTGCGTTGCTTAATTTCAGTGATCAGACAAGAACTAGCGTTTCTACCGTAATATAGCTGCTCCAACACCATTGGCGTGCTGAAATTGCCTTCATAATTGGCCTACATGAAACAATGCAGTTTTTAAAAGTTTTGATAGCTCGTTAACGTTCCAATATCTACACTACACTCACAAGTATCTAAGCAGTAATAAATATTATGAGTATTTCAGAAATTATTATTAAAATACTGCTTCAAAATGAAATTTTTTTCAAAAATACATTTATAGATTTTCTTCAACACAATTTTTTATTTTATTTCATTCGTTGAATTTATTTAAAAGCCACTATCATTCAACTGGATTCTATCTCACCATCATATAATATATATGTATGTATGAAAAAAAACCTCTAAGAAAATGAGAGCAAAATACAAATTGGTTTTATCTCGAGAGCACTTCTCTGATAAAAGCTAAATCGTTATCATTTCTTACTCTCGAAATTGTGATTCCATTTGTCAAAGCTTGCTTTTGATAAGTTATGCTGAGAATCCTCGCACTATGACTGATAACAACAATGATATATTCAAGTATTACTCACCAAGTTTAATTCATCTCCCCTCCTCTTTTTTTCAGCTCCACTTCCTGTAAACCCCTCTCTCAGTCTTACTCTCTGTCACCGTTTTCCCCTTTTCCTTAGCAGTGAAGAACAAAAAATTGCTCTAACAACAATATATATATATATATATGTATATGTAAAATAAGTGCCCTTTTTCTTCAACATCAGATGCATCATTATTTGCAACAATTGGATCCATGAGTCCACCATCAATGCAAAAAGAAAGAAATATAATTCAAGCAGATCTATATTATAATTTTAATAAGCTTAAAGTCAAACTTGGATATTTTTTTCAAATTTTATCAAAGGTTAAAAAAAACAAGTAGAAAGTTTACTGTCCAAAATATATCCTTTTAAAATAACTATCTTCAGCATCTGCATCACTTTAGTATATATTTTTGGATAAAAAAACAAGAATAGTAATAATTATTTCGAAAAATTCAAAGACCCCCCCCCCCCCTCAATGATCAGTTATTCAGAGATGAACCTAGCAATATGACAAATTTTTTTTGGTTCACAAAGTACATTGATTGAAACTGGAATATAATACATATTAAAACCAACCCTAAAGCTATTGGAAATAAAGTCTACAAAAAATGACGAAAACGACGACGACAACAACAGTCATGTGTAAAAGTAAAAAAAATCTATTTTATTTTTTTATAATGATGCTTCTGTAACATAATAAACTTTAATTTCGTTGGCATAGAAACAAGGGGCAAAATAATGACTGCAGTTAATTGTTTAAAGTTGTTGTGATTATTCATCGTGACCATTTTCTATTGACATTGGACGTTAGTACAACAAAAATAAATATGGACACTCAATTACTGTTCATTAAAACCATACAGTTGTATGTCCGCCCAGGACATTGTTTGATCATGTAAACGAAAATGTCACCATTGTTTCGTATGACGGAAGGAAAAATGCATACACCGAATATAGAAATCTATTAAACATCCGAAATATATTCTCAATTTACTTCTATCAATACCAAATGAACTTGATAACAAAATACTCTTTAGAATGACACTACCATTAACGACTTTTTTTTGTTGTTGTCTATTAATTCAAACATTATATTGGATGCAAACAAAGAGATCGGGGCACTTCTAATATGACAAAGCTTATCTATCTTTAGCAAACCCGCAGCAGGGTTAGGTAGGCTCCTATGAATTCGGAAAAACTACGTAGAAGCAGGGTTTTAATGGAAATAGAAACAGGTAGGATGAAAAATGAATAAAAAGAACGAGGGAAAAGGGGGAAAGGGAACGAAAAACGAGATAAAAAGATTAAGAGCGAGAGGAAGGGAACTCAAGGAGGAACTGGTGGACAAGTCTGACAAGTCAGACCTCAGTATACTCTATTACGGTGTATAGGGTTCATATACTGTAGGCTACTTGATGCTTACCTTCTATCGGAAGCCTGCCTAGCATGATTGACCTAGTGGGGAGAGGTAAGAGCGGCGAATTGCGTTGGACACACCAGTTCTCGTCTGATCACTGAAGTTAAGCAGCGCAACCCCAGCTAGTACTGACATGGGTGGCCGCTTGGGAAAACTGGAAGCTCCTAATACCAAAAAATCGTCGCATTAGTGTAGTGCCTCTGCAGTCTCTGCATAAGAACTATGCTGTGGACGGAGCTCTAATGACCTTTGCAGTTGAAGGGCCCTAAAACACCAACAAACAAACAAGGGGAGAGGTTGGTTGCTACATTCGAAGTAGAAAGAAACCTTTGATGTGCTTTGGGAACTAAACCCATGGTCCCGTGAGTTGTCGTCGAAGTTCACCTCCTCGCTTCGGTAACTTACCTTCAGTAGTAGAGAGGCCGACATTGAACTAACCAACTGTCTTCGGAAAGATATCATTGACCTAGACTAGAGGCGACTCCGAGCATCTCTAATTTCAAATAAAAATGAATTTTGATTCTAGTAATATGAAAATTAATCCGACCTTATCACATTATTTTCTTTAGTTAAATGGAATTCAGGTAGGCCGACAACTTAGCAAAACGGGATAAGCGCGTAGCAAAGGATTTACATGATCAACAAGCTAGAAAAAAATGCATAAAAACTGTTAAAAATTTCGAAAAGCAGGATTGAAATTTAAAAATGACATCCAAAATTGCCTCCAGGAATAAGTATATAGTTTAATATTTCAGTATTTTAAATAAACACAAGTAAACTATACGTTTTAGGGACTGACATTCATCATGGTTATAGTATAGTACCGTTACATGAGTAACTTCTACTCAGGGGTTTAAAAAAAACTAAAACATAGTTGGCAACAATTTCCAACATTTACGAATACAATACTTGTCTAAATCATAGAGTCACCAATTCATTTCTAGGGAGATGAAACTTTCACAAAAGTTTAATTTTAAATACTCTTTTTGATTTGTAGAGTAGACGTTCAAGATATACAAATAAGGCATTATTATTATTTACATTTTGCGTTATTGACCCTCATAAATTAAAAAGAACAGAAATGAATATGAGGGCTATTTTTTAAAAAAAACTTCACTAAGGTTAGATTGAAAAGTAGGAGCCCTATGTCAAAAGAAAAGAGGATGTGGTATTAAAGTCATTCTGATTAAAGTAAAACCATTTCTAAATGAAAAATACTAAAGCAGGCTATTTTGATAGCCACGTACACATCCCCAATATTCGTAGTAATTCATATGCAATGTTGAAATGTAATTTCCTTGATTCCGAAAGAAAAACCGGATGACTGCAAATATTAATACATCAGGGATTCCATCATTATGAAATATTGGTCCAATAAATTTTCGTAAGATCGCTATCAAAAAGCGGACGTAGATTTTCATTTACAGATACTGGCAACTAACTGCAGTTAAGGGGGGAAACCTCTCCAGTGAAGGAATAAGTTGTATATACGGATACTCTCAAATGAAAAATGAGGGCGCAAAGAGCCAAAATTTATGCATATCATCAACTTTAGGATTCAGGTGCATGCTAACAAGTCGCATTTATCAGAAAAAGACATGAAAATAATAGCCATTGAGCCATACTATGTTATAAACCATGATGTTTTTTTATCCTTTCTAGGCTACAATATCTTAATACAAACTATTTGAAAGTACACCACTGAAAAAATGCATTATGTTAAGAAAAAAATTGAAATTCTCATGATAATTCCTGTTATGTATTGTATGTCAAGGTCTTAAAGGGTTTCGAACTCCACATGATAATTTTTACTAGTCTGAATCTGCATCATAAAACGATGGAAACTCGGTAATCCATGAATTCGATTCATTTGCCCACCAAATGCAAATCACAGTTATTTTGATTCCATTTGATCAATTTTGGAAACTTTAAAGAGCTGTATTCCGTTGTTGTTGTTTGTTGGTGTTTTAGGGCCCCTCAACTACCAAGGCCATTAGAGCCCCGTCCACAGCATAGTTCTTATGCAGAGACTGCACAGACACTACACTAATGCGACGATTTTTGGGTATTAGCAGCACCCAGTTTTCCCAAGCGGCCACCCTTGTCAGTAATAGCTGGAATTGCGCTGCTTAACTTCAGTGATCAGACGAGAACTGGTGTAAAAAAACAACTCCTAACCCTTTTCCTGCCTAAGGCAGGGTCGGGTACCCATTTGTCCCTCTGAATTGACACCGGGTGATATATTGGCCATAGTTTTTTCTGCAGCTGGTTGCCGGCTAAAGCTGCACCCCTATGCTTATTTATCGTCGGTCTAGTGTTCGTTGGGGATTGCTACCGACGCCAGGTGGCGAGCTCCTACACCTGGAAATTTTGCCTCATTTACCCGTTGTGTAGTAGAGAGGGTTCTTTTACGTGCAAGTGCCATCGTACACCCACACGGGACCTCGGTTTTACTTCTCATCCGAAAGAAGGCAAACTCGCGGCTTCTCTCTCGCCCGAAAGAGGCCGACCCACCACGGTCCAGTATCGAACCTAGAACTAATGGCATAGTTGCCGAGTGTGTTAACCACTATGTCACCGCGGCGGGTCAGACGAGAACTGGTGTGTCCAACGCAATTTGCCGCTCCCCTGTATTCCATTCAGAACTAGATTAAACCAAGTTCTGCCAACACCCGGGTAGTAGTAATCTGCACAAAACTCCCCATCCAATCACTATTAAATTAGTTAAAGGACGGAACGGAGATGTCATAATGTGGGTTCCTGCGTCTGAACACTTTCTGGACTTCTGCATCAGTGGGTCCAGATTTGATCTTGTACCGGATTGGCGTCTTCTTTCGGGGAGCGGCGAATTGCGTTGGACACACCAGTTCTAGTCTGATCACTGAAGTTAAGCAGCACAACCCCAGCTAGTACTGACATGGGTGGCCGCTTTGGAAAACTGGATACTGCTAATACCCAAAAATCGTCGCATTAGTGTAGTGTCTGTGCAGTCTCTGTATAAGAACTATGCTGTGGACGGGGCTCTAATGACCTTGTAGTTGAAGGGCCCTAAAACATCAACCAACGACAACGGAAAAAGTCTTCTTTCGGGCGAAATCAAGAGGTTCCAAATGGGCCCACTCTGGATCTCCAGTAACATTTTCTAAGGAATAATTCACATTCGCAATGGAAGTTCAGAAAACCTATTATTCCCTTTCAAAATGAAAATAGATCCGTGGTTCTTAGGACCTCTAAGGTGGGGAGACTAATGTTTCAGGGGCCCCCGCATGCTATTTTGCCCGTAGTCCTACCTCACTTATTATCACGATTTTTTTTTTGGTTTGTTGGTGTTTAAGGTCCCGTCAACTACAAGGTCATTAGAGACCCGTCCACTGCATAGTTCTAGTGCATAGTCTGCACAGACACTACACTAATGCGACGATTATTGGGTATTAGCAGTACCCAGCTTTCCCGAGCGACCACCCATGTATTATCACGATGAACCACACCAAGGTTTTCTAAAAAGTCAGATCATTGTAGTCCGGAATTCGTTTTTGTTGACAGGTTGTTTTATAAGATTTTTAGGCAACTTCAGTTTTGTTTGGGTCCCATTCTGCGCCTGATGCTAAACCTGAAATGTAACAAAGCACTGCATACTTTTTGCAGAGTACAACTGTTATTAAATGATCACCACTGGGTGATTTTGATTCTGAAATGGCAAGCTAAATCTAATCTAACTTTGGTACACTTCAGCCATATTTTCAGAAACAGTTATAAAGGGAATACAAAACAACCCTTTTTATGGCTAAAATTATTTACTCATTACATTTAGCAGATATTCAGAATGAGGTATAGGGAAAATCTGTTCATGTAAGCCACATATAATACAATAAATTTTCCATCACTTTACGTAATAGGGCCATTAGCTGACATAGGTTTCACCGAATATTAAAATTTGACAGCCATTTTTACATTATCTACAGAAGCTTACACATACACCAGATGTCCAGGTTCCAGATTGAGTTGTTAATAATTCGTCATTGCAATATGACTATTCTCGAGTGCATCTTTCAGAATCAGCCACTGTTCCTCTTCTTTATATTTAAATTTCAGAGAAACTTCAACCCAGATTCAATTTTAAATTCACTTTTATCACACATCTATAAATATGGCAGCCATAAAATCTGTAGTTTAAAATTTTTACCAGGGTTTTATATGAAAAAATAGTGACGAAAACGACTTTTTCAAATCTAAATATTATTGAAGTAGGGTTTCTTCCTTCAATTTTTTTATTACAATCATTTATTTATCACCCTTCTCGCCTCACCACTAATAAAGAACTCGTACACATATGTAAAATAGGTTTGCTCCAAATGGTTATACTGTTAATTCATTACCCAATTTCATGCATTTGATTAATAACTGCGTTGTATTTAGTACACAAAGGACATCCATATGTTTTCCTCATATATGTGGAGATATATTTGCAACAGAGTTTTTGTTCTACTGTAAGTTAATTTAGAAATATGACCAACATTACCACATCTGCATAAACACAGTTTTACCCTCATTGAATAGTAGTGGCAGTAGATTGTAGATGCGATTATTGCAAAGTTTAGCACGACCATAAAGTAACATTTAAAGGGTAGAAACATTTAGTATAGCACTTAGGAAAATGGGACACACAGTATACATATATCTATATATTATGTAGACGTTGAATTGCACTAACTTAGCGCTTGTAACAATTGAGATTTATCAAGAACAAATTTTCACTGGAGTTCGACGAAAATGCTAGATTGCACTTTATTTTTCTTACCCCTGAATGAATATATACATGTAGTGTATATATATATTATTGCATTCATCTAAATCGCAAGCAGTGGTTTAATGTGCACCCCACACTGATGTAGATCGCTAATGGGTGACTTATAAGTTAACCAACGTCGACCAAATTAAAGTGCTCAAAGTCATCTTCATGAATCATAATTTTCTTGTGGCCGTTACCATTCATATATACCATATATATGTGTTATTTTTTCTTGTGTAGGATACTTATAAAGACGGCATACTATAGGTTGCGGTAAATTAATACTGCAGAGTATAACGATCCTTTCCTAAGGATTTTAAGCAAGTTTCGGGTTACACTTTACAATTTAAAGTTCACAAATTAATGTGAAATTTAAATGACTGTATTTTAGAAGCATTAATTGAAAATAAAGATTTAAATCGCCAATTTAAATTATATACAGCTAATATGTGAGAAAATCATTTGAAATTTTATTATGCTAAAGGCGTTGCAAAACAGGGCAAAGTGTCCAGGTGGAACAGGCCAATTTCATAAGAGATCATTTGGTTACTGATGGCAGCACCATTGATCCCATTTTTGCCCATATCGCCAAATCATATGGTCTAAAAATGAAAGTGGGCAAATCAAAAGCCCTGGCAAATGTCTCACTAGCTACTGGTCACCGCGGCGTTGACCTCTCCTTGAACTTGTGAATGTGGAAAATATCTCAAAACAATACCAAATTTCGACTCATTAAGACAATGACCTGATGACAATGATTCTGCGGTAGGAATTAGAAAGACGGACCTATGTAAACCCGAGGTTCTCGAAATGCGATGTCTACTCTAGATCCTACGAATTCCTATTGGCAATGGACTTAGAAACGAATCTATCAGGCAAAATGGGGAGAGCAGGGATGTATCTAGGTTTTGGCGCACATAGGAGGGGGAGTCCGAATTTTTTTTTAACTTGTCTCAGCTATTCCTCAATGTTGGGGCTACTTTTAAAAACTGTGTAGTGCATTGAAGCTTGCTTAATGCCTTCGCAAGTAAAATTCAAAGGATAGAAATTTTAAATTTGATTCCTTGATAAAGATTAAGTTTTTTGGCGCTCCCTTTCAAGTGGCACCCAGGGCATCTGTCCTACCTGCCATATCCTAGGTGTGTCACTGGGGAAGACTAACCGACGATAGAAGAATAATTCAAGAAACGGCGCCCCCATTGGTTTGGTCACATTTTCCGAATGAATAACAGTCGATTACCATACAAACTCCTTTGGTGAAATCGACCCACTCGGTGGGGAGTCCAGGAAAAAGCTTCAAGGAAAACGTGGAGCAAATAAATTGAGGAGGACCTCGGAAAGTGAAAATGCAGGCATGATGCAGCCAGATATAGAAACAACTCGTGAAAGAAGTTCCAGAACAACCCATTAGCTCAGGGTGCAATCGCATGCAGTGGAATGCCAGCTACAGACTGATGATGCCAGTCTAGACAGGCCGCCTGAACATTCTTACGGCTTCTTGATTATTAATTTAGCTCCAATTAAACAAATTTTTCCTTTATTTCAGCAAGAAATCGCGAACATCATGATTGAAAAAGAAACCAACAGAAAAGAAAGAGAAAGAAGGAAAGTAGAGGAGAAAGGAGGACAGGCACAGAGAACAGAAATCCCTGGACCCTGGTTGTAGACTAAAGCCAACACCTCTTGTTATTGCTTTTTATGGCATTCAGACAACTCATTAAAAGAAATACTACTAGAATTTTATATTTTTATCTAGTAGGTAATTTAGAATGATAAACTTTAGATACCTTCATGTATATAATGAACAACTGTTTTGCTGACCCATGCAAGCACAATTATAATTTTGATATCTTTTGACAGATACATATACATATAATGCCAAATGTGCTTTCTTAGAAATTATAATTTATACTTTTTTAAAAGTATCATCTCAATTACTGTACTTTCATTAGAATTACAAATTATCCAAAAAGGTTGTTGTTCTTGAAATATGAAATGTTCAGAGAAATTGAGTGTGTGTTGTTACCAATTAAATCCCATTAAACCACCCCAGTAACTCATTTCAATACCATGATGAATTAGATAAAGCTAAGTGATACTACTACATGCACTTCACCATTAAGTCGGACATCAATTTACTATGTATGTGTATTAATACGTTCCGGCTGCAAAGAGAGGAAGAGAAAGAGAGAGGATGGAACGTAAATATACCAAAAGACGATGCTGCACTGACCATGAAAACACATTACTTTCAATTAAGCAGAATGCCTATTTACAGCCAGCCATATACTTAAACCAAATGTGAATAATCAAATAACCTATTCAGTGGGCATTAAGTATTCTGCATAAATATACATATTAGTTGCTATACTTCAAGAGATGGAATATTTGAATAGTCCATTGCATGAGATAATGTACATATCGTGATTTA
The DNA here is from genome assembly GCA_013389805.1 of Trigoniulus corallinus. Lineage (NCBI taxonomy): Eukaryota > Metazoa > Arthropoda > Diplopoda > Spirobolida > Trigoniulidae > Trigoniulus > Trigoniulus corallinus. The sequence continues at coordinate 17,387,039 of JAAFCE010009126.1, read as the reverse complement.
ATTTAAACTTCAACACGTCACTTTCATTACTAAAAGCCCAAGCCACATTTTAGAAACATTTCACTTAGGATATACTCAACGTCCATCAGTTGCGAATTCATATTGATACTTCAGATGAAGTACTATTAGTTGTTATTACATTTATAATGAAATGTGAAGTGTTAACATGAATTGCTATCATTTTCCCAACACTTCATTATTCGCTTTATCACATATTTGAAATGTGCTTAACTTGAAGACGATTGATTAAAATTTCTGTTAATAACTAAGGATAAGATACAAAATAGCTAAATATAACAATGAATATTGATTCTTCTCTACTCCTAAGAGATAACATATTACTTGATGAGCCTTTCAACTTATTGAGCATGTTGTTCGTGACTTTATAGTGAAATAAGACATTTGTTCAACTTCTGAATATGTTGATCACTGTAAGCCCAAAATTACACAATATAATTCAGTAAAATTTAATTGTGATCATATCTTCGAGTGTGTCACGATGGTATGGGTTTCATTAGTTTTATATGCCCTTGGAGGAATATCCACAGGTGCATGTACAGTTACTGAGATTTTCATTCAGATTTCTAAAATATTGTAAAATCCTAGTATTTCATGAAGGTGGTTACTTATTGTGCTGTGCAACATATGGGTTTACTTATGTGATGCAAGGAGACGTGCTTCAGGTAACACAGGATTGACCCTAAGTTACATATTAATGAGCCATACAATCCAAACGCTTTTAAATTCACATTCAGAAGTTTAAAATGACTTTAAAGAATCGAGTTAAAAGGTAAGTTTTTTATGAATTATTAGTATTTATGGATATATTGTAAAATTCCATAAATTGTAACATTTTATTTGCTGTGCAACTGAATTATACAACTGGTGTTGGTCTACGAGTTTGAGAAGTCTTATTTGGCTATCACTTGTCTATGGCTCATTCAGAATGTATCCACAGATGCCCCTGACACCATTGATTCTGAACTGACACAGGACTGAAATGGAACTACAATTCCTTCTATGTGCGAATGGACCTTACTCGCTCATAGAGTGTTCCTGAGTTACAAATTTCTAAGATGAATAAAGCAGAAATGAAAAGGTGCAGACACAGGATAGGAAAAAGCTAAATGAAAACTCTGAAAAGGGAAAGTTGTAACTTGAGGATGAACTGCAAAGGTAGAATTATCGATGGATACTACCAGAAGATATGTAGATATTCGGAACTCAAAGGTACGGCCATAAAGTCCTGTATGCAATGGAACCCATGTGGATGTATGCCCTCTCTATAGGGTCTACAGTAATAAACAAGTCCATCAGCTACAGTTTCTCTATAACGACGTGATTTTTGGCATTACAATTGCATAATATGCAGTTTATTGTGCACTACTTTTATAATTATTAACGTTATTTGAGCTACTCAATACATAATTGCACCCCTAGTAAATCCTTATACCGTTAGCAGTCAACCATAATCTGTATTTTCTAATTTCAACGGCTTCAAATCATATACAGAATTTTGTCTTTCGTCCATCAAACTAATTTTTGTTTTATATTCCATATATAAGGTTTAAACCAAATAAATGACCGACATTAATAAGTTGATTTAGGAAACAGATCCAGGGAGAGAAAGAGAGAGTAAATAAATCGTAACGAAATACACTTCATATTCAAACCTCTCAATCCATACACGTTACAACTAAATACTGATAAAAATATCCGTCTTGAATCTCTTAAGCCATATCCTTTAATAAAATCAGCTGCACACACATATGGAAAATGCCCAAAAATTTTATTTGCATATATTGCAATATGCATATCATAAAATCTACATAATAAGTAATGTATATTTAGGATAAAAAATTCGTTTCTGAGAGCGCATGTTGTGAATGCCAAAGACAAGTAGACTGAAATCTAATGAGAACAAGTGATCAAGTCATATATACATTTGGGATTGAACATTTTCTCTACTAAAATTATCAACGAAAGTCAAATATGGTTTAGTGTTTCCATTATTTTGTGGACTGGCATTCTCCAGTGATACCTCACGGCGGTTAATCACGTTGGGTTTAGTTGCTAAATGAGGATTTATGGCATCGTCTCCCACGGCTCTAATATGGCTATGGTGCCCAGTTTTTCACAATTAATGATGTACACTACACAAGCATGTATAGGATAGTTGGTAGAGACGTAATTAACACGAGCGCCCAGCAGGAACAAGTTGCTATTGAGAATGTATATTTCATATCATGAACTAAGTGCAGAAAATCAATCAAGCCAATGACATGCGAAAAAGCTCGCAGACTGCACAATGAAGTCAAAGTCCAGTGGCTTGCAGATGCAACGTAGGCTCATGTCAAATCAGTTGTTGAAATGGTGATAGCAACAAATCCGTGTGGAGACTTCCCGAGTGCTAAGTACAGTCTGCATTTCACTCCCCCTTTGTCGATAACAACCATCACTGTCTTTCTGTTTTTCGGATAACTTCTTTTGTTGTTGTTGTAATATCTAAGTTGGGAGGGAGGAGGGAGTGGGCGAAAGGGTTAATTACACAGGTCAACAAAAAAAATTTTTTCTCAGTTGCCAAGAATATGAGAATGAATTTAGATTATTTTGAGGGTGCGTTTTTCAAAAATGCCACCACTTTTGTGAAATTGGCTCTACTTTTTGAGATATTGGACAACCTTTAAAATATGATACTTAATACTAAATGTCTTATATTTAATCAAAATGAACGTTTTCATTTATGACTCTATTACATATACAGTATATATATATATATATATATTTTTTTTTAAAGTAACCAATGACTTTATTTCAAAAAATATAAGATATAGGATAAACTATTTTGGAAAAAGTTATAGTTGATGGAGGGGGGCATTCATTTCTTCAAACAGTTCAGAAATTTTGGCAGTAGTTTTTTTCAGGATAATTCAAAGTTGCATTGTTTTTCAATAGATATGGATATTTTTAACTACTGCATTGCAGAGCTCTTGAAAAATGAGAAATTTTGATATAGCATGTTCCAAAACCTAAAATTAAAAATAAGCCTTCAAATCTGCATTTTTGGGATTTGTTAATGGCCTGTGGCTACATGATTTTGTCTCAGGTATGCAACTCAACAGATTGTTGTGCTTGGCCACTCCAACTAGCTAACTTGTATTGCAGGCTTGGTTTGAGCTCCAAGATAGCAAAGTCTGCACTCCAATTCTGTGCTCCCAAAGTTAGCTAGTTGGGGTACATAACAGTGACAATTTGCTGAGCTGCATACCTGAGACAAAATCCAGCAGCCAGAGGCATTATTTTGAATTTGGGGTATAGGAACATGATATAACAAAATTGTTCATTTTTTAGAGCTTTCTAATGCAATAGTTAAAAATACCCACATCTATTGAACACAATGTATCTTTGCATTATTCTGCAAAATCGACTACCAAAATTTCCAAACTGTTTTTGGAAATGAATGTCCCCTCCATCAACTCTAAGTTTTCCCTAACAATTGTTTCCTATATGGGGTAGTTTTTGAAATAATAGCTTTGGTTACTTTAAAAATTACACTATCTAAACTTGTGCTTTAACTTTCTGTATGACTTTAAACAGTTTCATTACCATTTTCCAATATATATTTCTGGCTATTATGGGCACTTCACCATGGTGCAAACATTAATTAGTTAATTATTCCAAAAAACTAGAGCTAATTCAGCAAAACCAATGGCATATTCTTAATCAGCATCATTGACTTTGTATAAAATCACTCAAATATCATTGGCAATAAATTCACTGTTTACCAGTGTTATTGTTAGAGATGCAAGTAGACTGCCACCTAACAGATAAATAGTCTACCAGTGAGTCCTAAATCTATGCTTTAAGCATGATCCTGCTCGAATGAAAAATTCTTTAACTTTAAAAATACAACAGCTACTTGGGGCCTTTCTGAACGTTGGCTTTCTCGAGGTGCCTTGTTGCAGTCATAGCAATGCATTGGCAATGGGACAAATGCCAAGAGCGTGAGGGAAGCTCCGACAATTTAAAACTGCATTAAATTTAATGGCGGGAGGGCGGAGGCGACGACCCACTTGCCTAGGGCGCCTGAAACTCACGGGCCAGGCCTGACAACAGCCAAATATTATTTAAATATCTTTTTTGTCATAAAAAGGTAGGAAGCTAGGTTGTGATACCATGCTGAAATCCGCAGATGCCGACGCCCAATGGCGTAGTTACCCTAAGTGAGGGTTGATAGCGTATTCTTGTGTAGAGATGAATGACGAAGTAAGTGAACTGACGATGAAGGTGATCGAAAGGAAGTCATGGTTGTTTTTAAGCCAAGGCTATTTGTGCACCTCCACCATTAGCGATTATATTATCTTATTAAGAGTCTAGCAATATCCGCTATAATTAGAGAGTGGAGAATGACTCTTCTAATACACAGCAGTGCAACTTTGTTTTTCTTTTCCGAAACAGAAAATAATTGTGGCACCTCTGCCCCAGGGGCGGATCTAGGTTGCTCGGGGCTCAGGGCTTATTAAAGTTCAATAATGTCACATTGATTGAAATTCAATGAATAATAGTATAAATAATCATTATTATTATATTATTAATGTTAACTATTTTTACTGTAAGTGCTCATTGTTAATCAAAAAGTATTAAAAGTTTACGAAAATTCAATTTTTGTGGGGTTCCTTGACACTTGGGGGCCCAGGGCTTAAGCCCTATTAGTCCCTATGTAGATCCGCCCCTGCTCTGCCCTAATAAGGAATCTCTGAATTACGAATAATCAAATATTTACTGATTTATTACCTATTTATCTGCTTCTATTATGAAGTAGTTGGTGCTTATTGGTCACTCTCGTGATTCCTAGAAGTGTTACGTGGGTTCTAGCAACACAGTCTCTATCATTCGTGGAATCCCTGTCAAAATCGCAAGAGTATCAACATTCATGCAATGTGGAGCCGGAACACAGCTGCATAGCCCTTGACAAATCCTAGAGGTCACTGTCTAGACACCTGTTAGGTTACTGCCGGCCAGACAGAGGTGGACAGATCAAAAGGGCATTTGCATTAGGTGCTAATATTTCTGCTAGAGTACCTGGCGGGTTATCCTTAAACGTGTAATTTGGGGCTAATTTACTGCTACTATATGATCATTGGAAACCGGAAATACAGCAATAATATTGCAATAATTTTGAAGTTAACGCTGGATTGCACCATTGTGAATTAGAGATTTCGTTTGAATAATTGCAATGCATTCTGATTAATGCTGTACAGAATTTCATGTTAAAGTTTGAGAAACAAAAATGGCTTATCTTATTTCCTCTTGAAAATAATTTCGATTTGATAATGGACTCTTTGGCGTTAGTTCATGCATTTAATGTAATGATCAAGTAGTCATGGTGAAATAAATGAATGAAAATCTCAAACTCTTAATACCATCATGAAATCCCCCAATCCAAATGACAAAAGGCAACAGGAAAACAACTAGCTTCATTACCTACAATGGTTTTCAGACAATAATGAAATAAATATGTATTCTTGTTTTGACACACAAGTGGAAATTATGATAGATGAAAGTGAGAGATCATCAGACCAAGTAATGAAAGGATTGACTCATGCGAAACCCTATTCATTAATGTAATTCAGGATTAAACTCTTCAGTGTCCATCGCTAAAACCAAATTCGTGCTAATTAATGTTAGAAAGCAAAATCTAGTCAATGGGGAACCAGTGACGACGCACTTTAGGCCATTAACCGAATCCAAGGCTTTATTTTTAGCTTTGTCGTACATCACTTTTGCCAATCAATCGAAATGGTCATCATTCACTCTCTTACTTCGTTTCTCAATCTGTGCATCATTATCTAAAATCATGAGATATTTTTCCTAATGATTCAAATATAATTTTGCCAATGAACCTGTCATGAAATACTGTTTCAACTACTCATCTCCTTTCTAACTTTCTCAGCGCAACAAGTGAATGACTATGCCTCTAAAATTTTATAAAATACATACATAGTAACGGTTGACGACTGTCTTTAGAAACGCCTCTAACGTTATTAAATAAGGCAAATATCCCTGACGAGTTTCGAATCACAATTTTAACTCTAAATAATGATGTATTTGTTACACTTTCAGATGCAACTTTACATTGAAGTCAATTATAAACTTCTGTCTGCGCACGTCACAATTCAACAAGTTATTTTTCTAGTTAGTTCACGGTGGTTTCAAAAGACAGACGTGACCCTCTTCGGTGTCCCAACGGTAGCCTAGTTCTATTGGATATACAGTAGCTTCGATTCTGGTCATCTTTGGCGTTGGAAAATTATTTTCAGCAGTATGGAGGCAGATGTTAAACAATCAAATAGACCAAAGTGACACTTTGTTCTTAGCGGCTAAGCAAGGTGCATTTGAAAGGAATTTCATATAACTGAAGGTTCGATTTCGTACATCCACGGCCAGTGCAGTGCAGCCAAGTTGCGTTGGACACACCAGCTCCCGTGACATCACTGAAATTAAGCAGCGCAAGCCCACATTAGTACCAACATGGGTGGTTGATGAAGAACGTTGGGTGCTGCAAATTTCCCCTCTCCTACGTCCTCTTCACCTACCTCCTTATCTCCCGCGAGCAGCCTCCTAAGAGTTCGCCCTGTTATGGCTGCTTGGCTTACTCCCCAACCCATGAAATTAATCCAGCTGAGACGTCGATTTTTTGGGGCTCACAACCCGCCCGAAGTACAACACTGGTGCTGCTTTCAGCAACTCAACATCCTAAGATATCCATCAATATCCTGCGTGATCTCATGCATGTAGACTAATCTTACTACTCTTAAGCAATTTTTTCAGCTTGGTTATGTCAAATAGGATCCTCGCTTAATGAAGTTGTTGAAAAAGTCGTCAAAATAACCGATAAATTTTAACCATCTAAATTTTATCCAAATAAAACAATTAACAATCCAAGCCATTAACTCATTTTCAGGTTTTAAGTAGTTTGCTGATGTAGGCCACATCAAAAATGAGCTCTTACATAAGATTTGAATAAAGTTAATTCGATGGTCTCTCCATGTGTTCCCTGTAGGTGGACTGGGATAGATTCTAGATTTTCAGTCAGAAATTTAGCAACAAGAAGCAGAATAAGAAAGTGAACCCTTGCATTCATGGGCAAAAAATAAATATCACTATTTAAGTGATTGGTGGTTGAGCTTAATATTTCGCCTATACAGTAGTCGCGTAATATGGTAGACGTGTTGCACCCTGAAACTAATACTGCGAGATGACTTGATGATCGAAGATGATCGTTGGTGGTGTGACACTGTTGTGAACCTGCACAAAGAGCACGAATGTAGGTGAGCACCTGCGTAAAAAGTAAAGATGCAGCTAGGGTGGGAATGAGAAGAGCATTATCAAGATAAAGCATTTCTTGATCCAGCTTTTGGCTCAAGGATTTTGGGACTGATTTCAACGGCATTGCACTGCACCTTATGAATCGGTTAAGTTTAGTGAAACTTTGAAAGAAAAAATGCGAAATCGCATTTGTTTCTCGCTCTTATCACTATAGCATCTCCCTTGGGGACAGAATTGATACACATATCTATGATCACTAGAGAATTTTGTCTCAGTGAAGGGGCTTGCAATTTGCTTGGGTTGACGGTATTTAGTACACATTCTGACAATATGAAGGGTGGAGTTGATGGTGGATCAGTTTATCTGTTTAAATTCTCTTTTCTGATTTATTTTATTGACCATCATCGAAAAGAATAAAAATGTGCACAGTTCAAACCTAACTTGTACTTTTTGACAATCATTTGCACGTCTGTCATTTCACGAATGTCATTATTCTCTGTGATAACTACTTAAGTTGACTTGTAGAAACGTATTGAGTAGAATCATTCGTGTATCTCAATAAAGTCAATGAGATAAGTTTGGCTGAACTTTTTATTATTTTAGGTCAGCATATGTCTGTGGTCAAATCAATATAATGTTGTCAGGATTCTAAACTAGAAAGTCTACACATTTTCTATCATATAAAACGGGTTGTTTTATACCGTGATTGAAATAAATAGATGGAAATGCACCATTTTTTTCATACTAGTTAAATTACTTATTGACCATTTTTGGCTATAAGTGATTCTTGGTCTAAAAGTAGGCAATGTAGTTGTTACTTTCAAGTTTTTCAGCTTATAAAGGGAGAAAGAAATCGGAATCGTTTAATTGAATTTCTTAGTCTTCACAATATTTGCAGTAATATTATCTTAAATAACTATCTCGAAGAATTAATCAATTTAAGATGTGATTGGATATGTCCATTACTGATGTTTGTAGGTTTCTTAGTGTATTGGCAAAATTGTCACTTGATATAAAAAGTACTGTAAGTCATCTATAATAATAATAATAATCCATCGATTATTAACAAGCAGATTTCTGAATCTTGGCCACTTTTTTTGCGATATACGTTATTCTTCCATTACAGTTATTGATTATTAGTCTCCTTGCAAATAAAATTTCTCATTGACTATACTGAAAGATAGATATCTTTAAGATCGCAGTCCATTAATGTTAGCAGGTGGCCTACTAATGATTTATTTTGTGAGAACATACCGCCATCTGCAAATGTACTAAAGAAAATGAAGATCTCTGGTGTAAATTCAATATCTTCCTAAGAGTGCACAATTTTACTAACTTCTTTATTTATATCTTGGCAGTATTAAGTTAGAGGGGAAATTCTTTCAAGTAAAGTAAAGTCCGTTATCTTTTAATGTAAATAATATGAATTAGTTCTAACAATTAACTAAGTGAATGAATTTCTTAGAAATTGATGCACTACAGCAGCTATACGCCCAACATACAGCATCCACAAAACGAAAATGGACTAGATACACAACACGGAGTAGATATACTACTATGTCCGATAAAACTCAGCAACAAAGCAACCAGAGTGAGGATTAGTTGCAACTGATAAAGATAATTTAATATAAATGGCGTTTTTGAGTAATGGCAAAAGATTGGTGGATAAAAAAGCTATATAATATCAAGGGAAAAAGTCGTAGCATTAATTCATCTGCTCATTGTTTCTGCAGACGGTCACTTGCTGTCATATGGATAACAACATCAATGAGCCATTTATCAATGGTCATGGACGAAGAAAAAAATAATTGCTAGATGCATTAGTGTCACTAGAGCTGTTCTTGAAACGAATAATTCAAAATAAGGAAATATATATATGAATGTCTAGGCGAGACATATGCAAGTGAACATCAAAAGCAGGAGAAATGACCAGAAAGTCTGGTAACTAGCACATAAAAATTCTGAACAGTAAGGACCATTTCGAAACTACAGATATTGCACTGTAGAGGAAGCATTTTCGACTAAAAAAGAGAGGTGCCTAAGGATACAACGACAACTACGCAGTCCAAATTTGCGCTTAAGCCGTGTAGGCCCAAGAATCGGACGTCGTAGAACCTATGGTCAGGGTCGTAACGAGGGCGTGGCGAAGAAGGCGGCCGCCACGGGCGCAACTGGGTTTGGGGCGCGAAATGTTTAAGTTTTTTGTCATCATTGGGTTACGGGCAAGCGAAAGTTAGACACTTGCCACAGGCGCTCATACCCCCGTTACGGCACTGCCTATGGTTAGGGTGTTGTTTGCATTTAACAGGGGCGGATCCAGAGGGGGAAGCAATGCAGCAATTGCTCCCTCTTCAGTGCCTCAATGGGGCGCATATTTCAACTGATGCGTGATTCAACTTTGCAACTAATAAAGCATTTTTGCATTGCTATTCCCATTTCTATACTGCCAGTCCAACAGGTGCAGTGCAATCTGCAGTTGGCTAAACATGGGACATTGTCTAATTGGCAGTAGAGGACCTATTGGAATTGCTATCTAAAATTATACAAGGATTCCGAATATTTAAAAATATTTGGGGCGCCAGATTTTTGAAGCGCTCCCCCCTTGATCAGCCCCTGGGATTTAAGTGCTATTTTAATTCGGAGCCCTATCCTTTCTCATGTGAGTAATTTGGGTATCATTCATGACACCACTTTAAGGTCCCCTGCTCAACGACAACAACGTAGGACAGATGGTTAGAGTGTTGTTGCATTTAACCGCCAGTTTAATTTTAATTCCGAGCCCTACCCTTTCTCATACAAGTAATTTGAGTATCATTCACGATACCACTTTAAGGTCTCCTGCTTTACAAAAGATGCGATATCAGTAATTGGGTGAAGAGCTTGAAGTTAACAATACCCTTCTGTTAATTTGCAAAGGCACTAAGAGGCTACAAATTACCTGTGAATTTATCAACGGTACTTGTTAACAAACTTTCAAAGAGCAGATTAACTGAGAGTACTTAAGTAATACCGTATACCAAGTTTGCAAACTAAAAATCCGTTTCTATGCTTTTATTTTGCTTTCCAAAAAGGTTCAGGGGTAGTACTTCAAAAGCAATATACTAGTTAGTAATCATACTTTAGTAATCAAACTTCAATGATCATCTTTAATGGTAAGTTTTTCATCAACATTTTCATCATGCCACGCATTATTTTAAGTTATTGGTCGCAAATTTCGAAAATTTGGTCTCTATTCTACTTTTTTTGAGCCTTAATTCACTAAAGATCAGTGTCACAAATCCCTAGTTGCAATATGAGAATTCTGAGAAATCTCAAAATCCATCTGCAGATCGCTCATTTGCATAATCATTTGGAAAACGGACATAGTATCACGACAACCAAGTTAAACATTGTTCATTATATACACAGAAAGAGAGAGAACTTTCCTCTGGTTCTCCAATTTGATACTGTTCGAGTATTGTGATGTATGGCAATATTCACAAATTTGCATATGTTTCCTAAAATTTACCTCATATTCATAAATCCCTCTGCTTTTATTTATACACAAAATCCCAATGGATACTGGTTATAACTTCATAAGGCAGCGCGTAATTTCTGAAAATGATCTTATTTTCTATTCACAGTCGGACTATTTCACATGCAAATGTATTGATTAACTTTCTAAATTCATTATATGGGGAAATTTTACATAATCACCCATATCAGAGGTAGCTACTACAAAACCGGATACATTTGATATGAGTCATGATGCATGTCATAGCCTAGCAATCAAAAAAGTAAATAAGTCGTTATAAGTTTCACTCGTTTTATATTTAATCAACTATTCAGTCAATATGAAATAACACGATCGTCAATAGATACCACAGTAGCTGCTATCCTAAAAATCTGAACAAAAAAACTGAAATTAGGGTGATCTACTGACGTAGTTTCTCTTGATTTCACAACAGCGCACACAGCCTTTGCATGAAAATTAAAATAATTACTGCGATTAGCAATGTTAATTAGAAGACAAGCATAGCTTATACATTAATGTCGTTCATACAAATATACGTATATTCAACAGTACCAACCAACTTGCCTTAAAGTTTAGCCGATGGGGACAACGTGCTTGTCATTACTTCATAATATAATCAAATGGAACCCTTCAAAAAGTGAGCCGCCAAATAATCCTGTAATGAAATGTGTGTGTGTGGAGAATAAGTGAAAAGTTTCAGGCCCTGATGAGTTTTAAGAGGCCAGCATAATGAAAGGCTAGCCGGTCATGTAACGTCAAAACCGTTTAATGTACTGACAAAATATACCGAATGAAGAAGACGGCAACCAGGAAATTCTATTGTGCCACTCGTAGTCGAATTCCGGTGGAGGTGGAGCGGCAAATTGCGTTGGACACACCAGTTTTCGTCTGATCACTGAAGTTAAGTATCGCAACCCCAGGTAGTACTGACATGGGCGGCCGCTTGGGAAAACTGGATACTGCTAATACCCAACAATTGTCCCATTAGTGTAGTGTCTGTGCAGTCTCTGCATTAGAAATACGCAGTAGACGGGGCTCTAAGGACCTTGTAGTTGAAGGGTCCTAAAACACCAACAAGTAAACAAGAACAACAAGAACAAATTCATGTGTCTTGAGACACAAAATTCAAAATCGTTATTGCGTTTTTTTTTTAGAAAAATTATGAAATGCTTATACAATATGCAATCACTTCACTATGCACAGCTGCTTTCACCCCTGACCTTTTTTTAGCAATTCGGCCCATGATTCACAGTCACAACGACAATTTGGCCCCCGAACTAGACATGATTGCCCATACCTGACATATACAGTAGAACTTCGGTATATCGAACTCGCTTATATCGAAATCCTGCTTATTCCCGCTTATATCGAAGCTTGAGCGCCGGTCCCGCCCGATGTAAATTTTTGCTTTACATATAATTCCGGATTTGGATATATCGAATCTCGGATATATCGAACTATTTTTCACGGTCCCCTGAGGTTCGATATAACGAGATTCTACTGTACAATATTAAGTATGCCATGTTATTTTCATCATTATTAACCCGTTTCTCACCTATAGTAGGATTGAGTGCTCATGTTTGTCGTACGCTGTAACCAATATGTTTATTTGTCTTTAGCCTATTGTTTCTCCCCCGACGCCAGGGGGCGAGGTCCTTCACGTTGATTTTTCGCCGGACACAATTTATTCCGTGCATTAAGGACCTTTTACGGGCCCACTTGGTTGCGCAGAAGGTAGCGTGCTCGATTTACTGCGTCAGTGGTTACAGGTTCGATACTGGATCAAGGTGGCTTACATACTTTCGGGCAGAGAGAGACCCCGAGTGTGCCTTCCCTCAGATGAGAAGTAAAACCGAGGTCCCGTGTGGTGTACGATGGCATTAATACGTAAAAGAGCCCTCTATACTATGCAACGGGTCGATGAAGCAGAATTCCTAGGCGTTGGAGCTCGCGCCCTGGCGTCGGTGGAGTGACCGATAAATAAGGGGTTGCAACTTCAGTCAGCAGCCGACTGCGGAAAAATACCGTCCTCTATATCACGAGCCTGCTAAAGGCGGGAAAAGGTTAGAAAGTGCTTGCGTTGCAGTAAGGATCCTTTACGTGCAAGTGACATCGGCAACACAGCGCACTGGGACCACTCTCTCGCCCAAAGAAAGCCAAACTACCAAACCACCAAGATCGTACCTGAAACCGGAGGCGGATCCAGGCGCGGACCAAGGGGGAGCACTTCAAAAAAAGTGCGCCCCAAATATTTTTAAATAGTGAGAATCTCTTAGTATAATTCTAACTATCAATTGCAATAGGTCCTCTACTGCCCCTTAGACAATGTCCCATCTGCAGATTGGAGTGCAGTTGTTGGACTGACAGTATAGAAATGGGGATAGCAATGCAAAAATGCCTCATAAGTTGCAAAGTTGAATCATGCATCAGGTGAAATATGCGCCCCGTGTAAGCAATGAGGGGGGAGAAATTGCTACATTGCTCCCCCTGGACCCGCCCCTGCCTGGAACACAGTTCAAGTACACTATCTCTGCCTCAATGATGTACAGTAGTACTCGAGTACAACAAGTAGCTTCTAAGTTTATTCATCATATAGGGCCTACAGTATATGATAATAACGCGGAAAATATTACTGCATTTTTTTACTTCACATACATTACATGTAGAAGGCAAATTCAAATCTAAAACTTTAATAGGTCGTTAAAGTCTTTGGAAAGCTAAAAATGCTTTATACAAGCAGTGAAATGACCATTAATAGCTTAAAATATAGATGTATTATCAATGAAGACTAATGTAAAGTGCCAAATTATTCCGAAGGCAAAGAAGACAGACATTTATCAATTTTGGCGAAACACCTTGAAGACATTACACACACAAGTTACGAGATATGGAAAAATTAACTGCAAGACACAGAGATAATGGAAAGGGGGAGGAAGTACGAGTAAAAACTGTAGTTGCAAAAGGTGTGGTTCGTAAGTTTTAAGATAAACTGACAATTTATCTGTCGATGACCTTGATGATCTTATGTCCAACAAGCGGTTTCCCCTCTGATTGGTAAGGGGCAACTTGTTGACCTTTTTTACTTATTCAGATGAGATATAAGGTATCATCATTGTAGTATGGGCGTGTAAAAACATGTCAGTTTTCTTCAGAATAGAAATAGTGAGTTGCATGCAGATGACATCAAAGTAATCAACACAATACTAACCATGTGGCATTTAACAATTATTCAACATGAGATTGTCAATTAGGATGATGTGTTTCAATTCGTCACAAGTCAAAATTCATGATGAAGATGATGAAAAATGAATATGAATTTTGTCTTTGACATAACGATTTTATAAACCTTGTACTTTTTATAAGGAAAAAAAAACATTTTTTTTGCTGGTTTTCACTCATTTTTTCAAATATTACTTTATCAAGATCTCTGCAGTGGCGACATGGACTTATAATAAAAGGGACTAAGCTAAAATTTAATTTTAGGAACTATAGGAATGAATTGAGATCAAGAGGACATAAAACTCTTATTAGCTTCCAGTTCTGAAATTTATTTCACTTTATTCAATTCATTTCTCTTTTACAACGGCATTTCTCATTCATAAAGCACTTATCGGCATTGTAACTTTCCACCAAAACAAAATGACCTCATTTGTAAGACGTGACAAGAAAAATGAAATATGAATTTATTAGTAATAATAGCGTCATGGTGAATTATATAAACGATGTAGATATCCATGCTAATTTTTAAATCAGTAAGATACAAGACTTTAAGCTTATTATTTGATATGTATAAGATATGTATACAGTAGATATAATATCCAATAATTTTCAACGACTTTTTCCAAATATATGATTTAGAAAATATTACAGATCATGAAGTTGTATATAATAGCATCAAAGCTTACAGAAAATCAATTCAATCAGTACTCCATTTGTAATTCAATTCCCAAAAGTAACATTTAATCGAGTAAGCTTATTAAATTTATTACTATTATTACCTAGTCAACCGTCATTTACGACTATAAACCAGGGCATAAAATGTAATGTATATAATTCACGGTTGCTACTGGACTTAATTCCTAAATAGTGTTGTTGACATTCAGTTGCAAGATTTCAAACAAGTATAATTTACTATCAATTTTTTTGTACAATTATGAGAAAAAATGAACACACTCTTTCCTTTACTGATAGTTTTCATTTATTAAAAATAATTATAGAATTGTCACCATATAATAATTTTCCATTTCCTCCTTCAAAGTCAACACAGTATGAGGAAAGAGGGGCTTACACCTCGAAATGTAAAGTAAAAAATAATGTAGTTACAGCTTAGAATCAAGGGTGAGAATTGCAGGGTTTATGAAAACAGCAGGGAACATAAATTTAAAGTATTTTCCAGCTAATAAAACACAAATTAATTGAGCAGTTCGCGCCATTTTAAAAATTCAACAATAAATATGGGACCCAATAAATATATATTAGATAAGATGACTGGTTGAAGTTTGGGGGTTACATTATCAAAAATTAAACACTTCCTTTATGTTTTGCGTAGTGACATTATAGTACAGTATGTGGCAAATGGCTTAGCATTCGTTATGCTACAAATAACAACTGGAGTGATGCAAATATTCTGACATTATTACTGTATTTTGAAGAAAGTAATAGGTTCCCAATTTACATGTTGTCCAAGATTGCATGCATGGTGATTTTCATATCCAGCATAAGAAGAATCTTCAAAACGTCTTAAAAAACAGGATTGTATAAAAAAAACCTCGCAAATTTTATTGCAATAGTAACATAAGACAATCCCAATAAGTCATCATCACAAAAGACAGCACCACATTTCCATAAGTTAATTTACAGTTAATAAACTGCGTAAAATTTCAGTGCAAAAAAATTCTTCTTATTGTTTCATTCATATTTAAATTATCAATGTCATTCGCTCATTCATTATTTATAGTTAAAAACAAACATGATTGATAACCTTTCGTGGAAAAAGGTCCCACTGTTTTTGTAAAAGAGGAACGTAAGGGATCCATCTTTAAGAATTAAATGTGCTTCCCTGCTGGGAATACATAATTGCTTCTGATCTCGAGTGAAATAATAAATAACAGCGAGCATAGATTTTAAAAAAGTTTTTATAAAGTTCTATTAAAAAAACTGATATATCATGACAAAATAATGTTAGTAGTATCTCAGTAGAGAGGTAGAGAGATATCAAGAACGTTAGTACTGTATCTGAAATATAAAAATAAAATTAACCGAAAGAATTTAGTGGCATAGAAAGAACCACTGCAAATTTATGTACTGACCAAACTGATATTTACTTTAACGTCATTTTAATCTCAATTTTGGCTCCTAAACTTTCGTATATTTGCATAATTAGAGTTTGGTTATCATTAATTTTGCATCAGCGTTTGAGATCCCTTCTTTAAGGGTCAATTCTATCTTCTAGGTCTAGGACCCATTAATAATCCGGGTACTTCCTTGATCGTTTTGGGTAAGTTTTGAGTTAGGATGCTTTCTAACTGTGAACGAGAAATCTGTCATAGGAACTAAGGTAGTGTATTCATTATTTCACTTATTAATAGAGAATAATCACTGGAGAAAACTGCGTGTCTGGGTCTATAGTGTCTGACTTTATCCATTAAAGTCATAGGCCAGGTACTTAATTTTTAATGAGCTTTCGATTTGCACCTTTTCCTATCCGGCAATCTCTATGTCACTTATGGATTCCAAACCCCGTTAAAGGTACAGAAAACAAAGGAACGAGAAAGTGAATGAGGATTGTTTGTTTGTTGGAGCTTAAGGTCCCGTCAACTACAAGGTCATTAGAGACCCGTCCATTGCATAGTTCTAATGCATATACTGCACAGACACTACACTAATGCGACGATTATTGGGTATTAGCAGTACCCAGCTTTCCCGAGCGACCACCCATGTCAGTACTAACTGGGCTTGCGTTGCTTAACTTCAGTGATCAGACGAGAACTGGTGTGTCCAACGCAACTCGCCGCTCCCAGTGAATGAGGAAAGAGGTAACCAAAAGACGATTACAACACTTAAGATTCCTTTTGAAGGAAACATGAGTTAGATACTAATATATACGAGAAACTCAACCATTACAGGTTCTCTTTACTACCAAGGTGAAGCCGGATTTACAAGTTTAAAACCTAATAAATTCATTAAAAGAATTCAATTGGGTATAGCACCAAGAATAATACTTTTAATATCGTCCACCGAACTTGTCCTTAACTTTGGCAATCAATATAATCATAAGTGAACTAGTAACTAAGTCACACGGCATAAAAACCACCACTTATATTTTAGATGAATAATTCTTTTATTTCTGTCATGTTGGATAACCATTAGAAACAACATTAATAAATGTAGTATATCATAATAGATGGTTGAGGAAATTAGAAAAATAAACAGTTGACATATGATAAAATACTACTAGTCATGCAAACTTAATATACAATATATACCCATAATTCAATGAAAAGTGAAAGTTTAAACATTGTGTCAATATTTGCATGCAATATTTTACTCAGCGGGAGCACAATTAGAGATTAAATTCATTAGATACAATCAACATTAGTTTACAGAATTAAAATCATGCAAACTCCTACTGAATTTGCCTGATAGCTATGCACACGAATTAGTAAAAGCCTATATATTATAGTCATAATTTTAGTGTACGTCATTCGGTAGTAAATGTATTTTCGAGCGATCAAGAAGAAAAAATTTAAATTACTATTATTAGTCTAGTATTACTTTTAGCATTAAGATATATGAAGTTTACATTAGACACTGGACATTATGCTCTTGCAAAGCATACTACACTCAACATCTGATCCCAAAGCGATTTTTGCTCCATTTTATTAGGCTATGACATGGCTCAGGATTTTATACGTAAATTGGAAACAAGATTGTGCCTGTTAAATAGGCTTCTTTCAATCTATGTCATGCTTTCCGTTCAACGAAAGTTGCATTTGAGGTTTCTTTTGTTTCGTTGATGTTTTAGGGCCCTTCAACTACAAGGTCATTAGAGCCCCGTCCACTGCATAGTTTTAATGCAGAGACTGCACAGACACTACACTGATGCGACGATTTTTGGGCATTAGTTGTACACAGGTTTCCCAAGCGGCCACCTAAGTTAGTACTAGCTGGGGTTGCGTTGCTTAACTTCAGTGATCAGACGAGAACTGATGTGTCCAACGCAATAAGCCGCTCCCCCAGGTCCTGTTGGACTAACGTTTAGTTTACCATTAGTGTAGCGACTTTACATAACTTGAGTTCAAAAGCACACTATTAGTCTTGATGCCAAGAAAGCAGCAAGATTGACAGTGGATCAAACTTATTAAAAGACGTAGAGATGGCTTCTGACAAGTGACGGATTTACCACTAGGCTAATTAGGCTGAAGCCTAGGGCCTCAACATTTAGCGGGCTTCAAAACTTAAGAAAAGAGCCTCAAATTTCAAATAGTCTAGGGCCTCTGAATATCTAAATCTGGCACTGCTTCTGACGTCCCGTCCCTTACACTTCAATATTACTTTCAAGAATTTCACAGATGTTTCAGACCTTGTGCACATCTGCGATTTAAATTATTGCATAAACATTTATCTAAACGATTTTGTCACCTCAGAATTAAATCAACACTAGGAAATTGTAGTTGTTTATTACAATACACAGCTCCAGTTAAGAAAACATTATTCAAGGTAATTGACTGACAACCTTCAAAACTGATATTCAAGTTTCTTAATCTTAATTTGAACGATATTAAACAGAGTTAACATATTTTGAAGAAATACTACAAGGTTAAAAATCCTAACGAAAAAAGTTTATCAAATCACAGTGAGATGGAAAACACTGCCCTAACTCTTCACTGTGTCATTCAATAGTAATAATAAGATTCGACACTATAAATTAAAGAATACAGCATAATGATTTTTAAGATTCTATGGATAGTTGTACATTCCTTGTCATCTAAGAGAAATGAATTATGTGACCAATAATATTTCATTTGCAAAATTGTGGCCTGATCCCTCAGAAATAAGACAATTTATAAGAGTATGAAGTTTATAAAAAATACATACTGCATTTTCTTACTAGTCAAGAGCCATAATTACATTAACAAACACTTTTAAAATAGTTGACCTAAATTATTATGCAAATTGATGCAGTAGCCTTCAGAAGATATTGTATTGCAGGTTGGTTTTTTTAAAAAAAATTGAAAATCCTAGAGAGTTGTTATGAAAATAATAGTGTTAAGCATTTCTAAATAAAGTGTTTGACAGTGTTAACCAATAACGTGCATTTTATAATAGTTTAAAACCATAACAAATAATTGCAGCGGTTTCACATCCCAATATTTGTTCTGCGTAACAAATCTATGATGTATTTCTACAGTGGCACGCAAACATTTAAGAAATCATAAATTTGTATGACTACGCTATTGATTCAAGAGCATATACGCACATAGAAACCATTGAGTTTGTTTGAAAATATTGACAATTTTTTGCAGTGTGAATTTGCCCACAAAGAATTGTTTATTTAGCAAAATTAATGACCATGTGTCCAAAATAAACAACTAATCTCACTCTACAAATTTTATAATCGATTCAATCCCTAGAGTGACTATAGTTCCTTATATTAGGAAATTCAGAGTACCGTACACAGATATTCGATATGGTCCCAATTATGAGAATAAACACCAGTGAAAATGTTTTGAGTGAGAGATTGTCAACACAATGTTGGAAACAAAATAGGGTACTACTTCTGATTAAAACCCCCAAAAGTTGCACATGTGAAATCGATAATAAATTAAATTGCTAAGAGTCACCGTCATCGACTCAACACTTCTCTGCTCTGAAAATAAAACATTTCAACAATTATGTTCGTAGCCAAAAACCATTTAATTAGAAAATACAAAATGCAAAAATTTTTACATATTTGTTTGAAATATTTATTCGTGTGCCAGAGATAGCTGAAAGGGTTAGTCACTGGAAAAGAAATCGCGAATTAATGTATTTCAACTTGTATTATTACACAACTCAAAGTTTATAATTGTTTTTATTCATAGATTGCTATATTAACAAATTTCTACAAGCTGTTTAAACACGCAACTTAGATCTGCATTTGTGTTATTAAACCGTATTCACTTACCATGTCATGGGAGAACGTTAAAATCGCTGTACGGAGATGTGAAGTAATGACAAAAATTTGAAATTGTTGGCATTGAGAGTATAACTTTCACAGTTAATATTCTCTGTCTCGAAGAAATCAAAGTTTCAAGTTTAACATTTCCTTAACTTTTAGTATTAGAAAACTGAAGTATGCAATTCCTATTTATTAAGGGAACGAAGTCCAAAAAAAGTACGTAAAAAGGAATAAAAATACTGAATTCAATGCCTTACACAGTTTGAACAAACAAGAAAAATCTTGGTCACACAACAAAAGAAGAAGAAGAAGGAATCCAATTTTTAATATTGCCAACAAAGTCGTTGGTATTCTACAGTTTACAACAAGAATTCAATAAAATACAAACAAATGCTCTTCAAAGAAATTCCATGTAAGCATTTTGTGACCAATTTGAAATTAAAACAGTTGGCATCGCATATTGATCAAACCATTCTCAATAAGTTGTGGCATTTTCAAGTTGACTGACTTTCTTTAACATATGTAATAAATGCCATAAGAACATTGCATTCCACAAATAATATTTAATGCCTACTAAATTCCAACCACAATTAATATCAAATTTTGGATCCGTATAAGCGAATTTTTCATTGAAAATTTTAAATCATAAGCAGTGCCATGTTGAATTTTACATCTTGTTAAAGGATGGGCGAATGAAAATATTTCAAAAAAATTGAATTTGTCATTTTAATAAATCCTAATTTTTCGTTGAAATACCTTTCAAAAGATCCAAAAGAATGCTAATTTTTCACAAATCTGCTTTTAATTCGAAAGATGATTATTTATTTATTTTGTTCACATGCATAAGCACAAACACAAAAAAAACATTGACATCAGTGTAGAGGTTTTAGTAAATACTCATTCAGCACTTTTCTAGAGTGGCGGCAGCTTGATAGACATTTGTGTTGAGAACAGTGGAACACTCTCGACCGAATCGGGTACGGCAGGGTGTTCCAAAGATGAAAACAGTTGAAAGAAAAGAATTTTCTTCGGATGTCAGAAGAATACAGAGAAAGAACAAACTTGAACCTCTGGGGTTCTCTGACATCAGAAGAGGCTCAAAACATGTTGACAATGTAGTGACAGGGGTGCTTCGCACTACGAAGAGCATTTGCAATCATAACAAGGCTACACAGATGTAGGAAAGGAAAGAATGGTAAGATGTTATATTTTCGACACATTTGGGTAATTCCTGCTCCATAGGGAATTCGGAGACCTGCCCGAAGAACCTTGTTGTGCACTATGAGTAGCTTTTGGAGTCGGGCTCGGCTCAGATCAATTAATACTGGGGCCGAAAATTGTAAGAGTGACTGTACTTTAGAGCGGAAAATGATGGCTAGGAAAATGATACATATCAAAGTAACAACAAATTCTGCAAAGAAAACCTTTTGTGTAAAAAGAGGGACATGAAAATTACTAAAATGACTATTCAACATGTTTTAATATGCAACTCTTATCCTTGAGAGACATTAAATGTATTTTGACAAAATGAAAGTCCAACAAAGTTGTTATTGGACCAAATTGTTATTGAACCATTGTCCATTCCACAATTGTTATTGACCATTGTCCGTATTGACCACTGCATTCAAAAGGCATCAATGGCAAGTCGCTTGCCAGATTATTATTATTTTTGTTTTTTGCATCGTCCCAATTCGTGGGGTAACCCAGATAACCCAGATAACCCCAGATACCACAGATAACCCAGCCAATATTCCTGCGGGTTCCAGGCGCCTCATGATTACAGCATTAGTTAAATTCTTCAGTGAGCATCAACCAAGCCCATTGGTTGCAAATTTAACACTAAACACATGCAAATTCAGACTTCTATGATCTCATTTCCCACTCAGGCGATAGAGAAAACTTATAAGAAACTCAAAGTCAGCAATAGTTGTTGAATCTTAAATCTCCGACTGGTAATGTTTCTTCATCAAAATAGGAATCGAGACGGAAATAAACAATTTTTACCGTTTTCGACTATGTATATTATGTAAAATCTATAGTTGATACTGACGGCCTTCAAAATAGATGGAGCGGCGAATTGCGTTGGACACACCAGTTCTCGTCTAATCACTGAAGTTAAGCAGCTCAATCCCAGCTAGTACTGACATGGGTGGCCGCTTGAGAAAACTAGGTACTGTTAATACCCAAAATAGTCGCATTAGTGTAGTGTCTGTGCAGTCTCTGCATAAGAACTATGCTGTGGATTACTGGATTAGTTTCAAGGGTTGGGGAGTAAGCCAGGCAGCCATAACAAGACGAACCCTTAGGAGGCTGCTCGCGGGAGTAGAGGATGTAGGTGAAAGGACGAAGGAGAGGGCTAATTTGCAGCACCCAACGATTTTACCAACCACCCATGTTGGTATTGACGTGGGCTTGCGCTGCTTAACTTCAGTGTTCTCACGGGAACTGGTGTGTCCAACGCAACTTGGCTGCAACAGGGCTCTAATGACCTTTGTAGTTGAAGGGCCCTAAAACACCAATAAACAACAACAACAATGTAATAGATGACACCAAAATTAAACGGATTGCTTATGCACCCTAAGTGCTCGATAAAACCGTAAATTATTTTAAAAATAATTTGGATGGCTCTAGGGATGGCTTAGGATTCTAGGGATGGCTTAAAAACTCACATTTTTCCCCTAAAATATGCCTAGAACTCATGAAGACCTAGCTCTGCTGTTGGCGAGAAGCGGGTCGAAAAAGTGCAGTAGTAACTGTAATATCAAGGTCTATTATAAGGATTAAGTATTGATAAAAATCATTTTAATGGGAAGTGTTCAGATCAATATATACTTGGGGTTCATCTATTAAAAATTAATTTCGAAGGTTTCGTAGCGGAACAATCTACTCTAGTTAACACCGTGCAACACCGTCAAATTCAATTAACCATATAAATATAGATGCCGTAGCATTTATTTATCCTAAAATCCTATCTTCAAGGTAATCTTCACGTCTCCAAATTTCAGCTTATAAATTGAGAGACTACATACTAGAACCAACTGGATATCTTAATAACAGTTGATTGCCAATGGGAAATCCACAAAAGCTGCTTTAAGTGGCAAAAATTGTGCTACTCTATAACGTGATATAAGAGCAACGAGGAGAGAAAATAAGTGTTGTTATGTCCATCTACCATATTGCTCACCTCCTCAGTCCCTACTTTTTTTGTCATATAATAGAATTGCTTGCACATAGCCTTTGAAAACCGAAACACCAGGAGATGGAGGACAAAAAAGGAAAGAAAATCGCGATATCACATCATCATTTCTTAATTGTTTCATCTGGTCTTGTTGTTTCGTCCATTTAATCAGGGGAAGTGTCGTTATCCGATGTAAAGCTCCAACCAATGAAGTCTATATCCCATATATCTGTAACCATGAAATGAAAAAAGCATCAGAACGAGCCAGTTTATGATCGTTAATTGTATACGTCATAGGACCGTATGCGTTACTACACACTCACTAAATGTTCGTTAATGGCCATTGACCACTATCCAGACATTTAGTGGTCAACACAAAAGTGAAAACTCAATCCCATACAATCACAAATTGATTGTCCACAGAGCAATGAATCCTTCGGTTGGCATCCAGCAGATGAATTCAAACGTGTTGCTGTCTATCTCAGTCTTTTCTCACTGTGCACAAAATGAAACTGAAATGATTGGAAAACAGGCTTACTGGACACCAAAAGACGACATGTATTTCTTGATCGCATATTTGTACGCTGTTTAGCGCACATAGCATCCTCATAATCATCATCATCATGCCTGTGACAGGTTCTCCCGCCTGGGGCAAGGTCGGGTCTGCGGGTCCACTGAACATGCTGTGACTGGGGACACCCCAGCTCGGCGTCTGGAAATTGCAGGAATATTGGCTGGGTTGTCTGTGGAGGATGCCGACCTACCCCACTTGTTCCAACATTGCATTTTACAGCCAAAATAGAAACTTTGGCAGGTAAATTAATCCTTTACTGGTTATAATATTGCACATCGCATGTCTATGCTTATTTAAATGTCATTAAAAAAAGGAGGTTGAGGGACACTCAGTAATAGGATTGAGTTTAAGGACATCAATACGTTTGTCCATGCCCAATGAGGTTAAAATGCCTCTAAGTTCTCATAAACCTTACTGTCAGGCGAAGAGATAAACTGACTCAGAATTTGTCTGATGGGAAACCAGACATAGTTCAAATTCACGGACGTGAAATCGCATAACGTTTTAGTCACTAGTACATTAAAGGACAGCAGTCTATTGTTCCCAACGTATTAGTAGAAGAACTAAACAGGCGAACCCTGTTAAGGGGATTTACGATCAATATTATACTAATTAGAAGATAGGAGGTGTAAAGCCACGCTACTCTGAAGAACGTGGTAACCATTGGTAAGATTTCATTCGTACAAGAGCATGTGGGAGGACAAATTCAAAATAACACATCCATACATCACTTAAAAGTGTTATGATGCTTAATTAAGACAGTTTCAATACTTCAAACTAGTTAACCACAGAAATACTGAGAAATAAAATTCCATTAGTCCGAGCAACAGGCACATAGAATTTCGATTTTGGATAAAATCTCGCTCCATGACTCGCTCTTAGTTGAACTTCACCAAAGATTAACTTAGAAGTGTGGATGGTAACTATCATGCCAAACCACTGACTGCTAACCAATGAATTCCTTGAAAATATCTGACCATAGTCTGCGGATAGCATCAGGACCACATTTCACATTCTTCCAAGATACAGTGGTTTCAAAGTTTTCTAATAAATAATTTTATTTAAAGCCTAATAAATGACTGATGCCTTATTTTTAATGAAGCCATTGGAATGCCTTTTTGATCAAATTTATGGCACTGGATTATTACAATAATTACCATGAAATAAGGTTTTCTGTAACGGATGGTAGTTTTGAAATACAATACTGTAATGGAATAATTTAAAATTGCTGTTCACTGCAAATCGCCTGATTAATCGTAGGATCAACCACTCTTAGATTTCGGACCAGGCACATAGTCTAAGAAAACCATCTTCTCGAGACAAACTTTCCAAAAGTAGTAGGATGCTCTAAGTCAAAAATAATTGTAAAGCAAAATGAGGCAGATAAAAAGAAATGCTTTGTACCGTATCACCCACACCTTAAAGAACTCTTTCTCAAAATGTGGTTCGGCGGTCGACTGCTGGCCCACGGGGAATTCCTGGGTGTGCATATTTTATTACTAAATAAATATCTGATCCCGAGCCCTCAAACTAAAGGCTGTGTTAGATTAGAAAGTAAATGTTAGATTAGACAGTAAATGAACCCATCAGCTAACAACCGTATGACACACTGGTCAACCAAGTAGACAGGGGTGTTTTTGGGATCCCCAGAAATAAATGCAATGAGATAGACGCAACCAACAAAAATTTAAATGACTAGACATCCATGAATGAACATATAACTAAGTGAAGGCTACAACTTGATAGACACAGAATAAATTTAAATACATTTCTTGAGAAGATGTCATAAACAATATGGAAAAATCTTTCGAAAATCAATGATAGTGACAAACTTAAGTGCAATCTTAACATTATCCTTAAGAAAAGAAGTTCTTGACAGTTATCTTTGCAATTAAAAGAGATTTCAGCTTGAATATTACTTGAGGTCGAAACTAATATGCAGAGTTAGTTGTTAAGAATGTTGAAGAACAACTTTTCATCGTCTTTGTGTCATCAGCATTGAAACTCAAGGCAAATCCCTACCCTCGACGAATTATATCTTTGTACGAGGTCTTCATTTATTAACAGGAACTGGAGCAGAATAATTAACTTGTCAACTGTGATGATTGTGATCCCGCTATTTCGTATCACGCCTTGGGTTCATCATAACATTTCATCTGGAGCTTGTGCAAAAAAAATCAATATGCAAATCTCATGGAGGGCAATTGCATGTAACTTCTCGAGTCCACACCTGATAGTCTAAACAACTTTTTTGCGAAATGTTAACTGCTGCTGGCAGTTTGAAACAATCATTTAACATAACATGAAAAATAATAAGATTTCTAAGTTATTTTACTACAGGAACGTTTCCTAAATATGCGACCACTTCTTGACTGTAAAGAAAGCGCTCTAGCCTAGTATCTGCAACTTTATCGAAATTCATCCGTCTTCATCTATATATGCCTCTGCCAGATCGATGCGTGGGCAGGGGTACTCTGGCCATCAGGGTACTGAGCATTCCTCGGTAGGTTGCCGTCGTTCGAGACTCAACAGGAAGTCATTAAAAAAGGATTCAGCAAAGCGCTCATTTCTTGGAATTTATATTATTTTCTTCATAACGTCCTGGGACCCGCCTTGGTGGCGCAGAGCTAGCGGGTTCGGCGCTGGATCAAGGTGGGGTTGGTTTCATTCGGGCGATAAAGAAGCCCCCAGTGAGCCTTCCGTTGGAAGGGGAGAACCGCGGGAGCGGCGAATTGCGTTGGACACACCAGTTCTCGTCTGATCACAGAAGGTAAGCAGCGCAACCCCAGCTAGTACTGACATGGGTGGCCGCTTGGGAAAACTGGGTACTGCTAATACCCAAGAATCGTTGCATTAGTGTAGTGCAGTGGTGGCGAACCTGTGACCCACTGCACAATTTTAAGTGACCCGAGCGTGAATCATGTAGTTTGACGTCTTATTAACAACAGACGTGAGAGCAGGTTGTCTGTATGCAGACCCAACCCTGACACAGGCGGGATAAGGGGATTAGGATGATGGTCTCTATGCCCCAACAAACAAACATCAAGGGGAGAACCGTGGAGAAAAATATAATGCGATTCGGCAAAATTTCCAGGTGTAGGAGCTCTTCCGTTGATTTTGGTGGAGTAAAGGTGTCCCAGTGATAAAAAATAAACCCGTCTGAGTCATTGACGGAGAAATGGCCAGTTTTTATGTTTGTTTTTATGGCGTTCTAAGGTTATATAGGGGGTGAGCAATGTCATTCTCAAATTTTCTGTTTTCTTATCCCCAATATTCACATTTATTAAAATTTCAATGAAAATTAAATCGCAAATTTCATCGCTAACCATAAAAGGAAGGCATTATCAGATAGATTAGAGGTTGGCATTCGAATCAGCAAGGTAGGTCTTTTATTTATGGATCTACTGAGACTGGCAATTTAACTATAAATATAGATTATAAGCTAGTGAAAATTCTACAGAAAATTTGTGCCATTAGATAACAATCTATAACTGGAAATGGTGGATTTCTCAGATTGGTGTCCTTTACGCGCAGCTAATATAGAGAGCAGAGCATTTTGGACAAAAGCACGACTTCACTTTCGAGAAAATACTGAGTATCATCTCTTACTGTCTGAAAAATAGCATACTGACATGATTTAGGATCGAACCGGCATTCATAAGATTAGCAGACAACAACCTGACATTATGTTGCACGAGATGCTATAAATAGCCGCATGATCACGATGCTGTCTATCTCTAATAGTTATTATTAGCTTGCATGTCAACATTAAATGACAGATGAACATAATTTTGTCGGGCTGAGCATTTTTATCGATAAATGCTGATTATTTTTATTTTCATAGCCATTAGATCAAATGGGCCAATGAATTCATAAATATGTCCAGTTTTAATCCAAATTTCGTATTTACTCCTCCTCGTCAACAAACTTATATTGTAGTACATACGTGAAATAACTTAATGATCCCACCAGAGTAGATTAATTACTTTTGCTCATAGGTAACAAACTGGTGTCAAATCACATCTGTTCAGATATTTGGGTGGTTGTGTTCGCATAAAAAAGGAAATGAAAAAGCGTATAAAGGAAAGCATATTTGTAATTTGGGGTCAATCTGATGATACTTATAGCACTTCTAGTAGACATAAGACTTAATTAGAGCCCATGATTAGTTTTACAGCCCCCCTAATTTCATCATAAAAATTTCATCAAGTTGAGTATATTATAAAAGTGGCTTACATATGTGGCCTCTTTAGCCATGTGATTTATACGTGATATATTGCCTACCACTTTTACTAATTCAAATAAGCAGCTTAGTTGCAAATTAGAGATCATCATGCAAAAGAGTGGATATATGCCAGACCTTCGTCAAATTATCACTCAACAGCCAAATCATTAAGCGAGTAATCAAAAAAGTGAATTATATAAACATAAGAGATCACTGATGAAAAACCCACACAAAAACAACTACTACAGGATTGGACCCTGTGGAGATGTGCTCGCCCCATTTGATAAACTAGCGTCGTTCAAAGAATCGTAAACGTTTTAAAATCTATTGTTCGTCGAGAACGGCAGCACGAACAAAAAAAACGTTTGTCTAGGTTCATATCGTTATGCAAACATTAAAAAATGCATGCTCTTTGAGGTTGTTTAATGGAGAACGCAATTTGCTACACAGGCTCAACTACATTTTTTGTGGATATCTGACATAAGAGTTAGTTGGTTGCATAGTACAAAGGGTGAATAAGGCTCCCAAAAGGTAACTTTTAATAGGTATGTATCCACATATAGCAATCCCAAAGCAACTCCTAACTCTTTTCCCGCCAAAGGCAGGGTCGGGTACCCATCTTGTCCCTCTGAATGGACACAGAGCGATATATTGGTCATAGTTTTTTCTGCAGCTGGTTGCAGCTTTTCTGCAGCTGGTATCCACATATGCTGAAAGCAAATACAGTGCAACCTCACTAATCCGAACTAATTGGGGAAAGGACATGTTCAGGATTACCGAACAAAACGATTTTTTCACTTAAACTGCTTCAAATAAGTGTTTTAGGTGTACACATATCGATTAAAAGGCCTTAGAAATATTCATCATCACACCCTTGTCCCGCCTATGGCAGGGTCGAGTCTGCGGGTTCTAATCCTCCATTCCCGTCTATCCGCAACCAGGCTTTCACTATATTTCAAAATCGTTAATCTCATATATTTCCTATCATCATTGACGTGATGGGATTCAGTGTCCTGAGCATCCTGAACATCTAATAATCTACATTGCAAACAGGCTAACTTTAGAATCCTCATTTTCATCATTTGCATTGAGCAGCTCATTCACATTGGGCCACAAGTTTTTCCATGGCAGTCTTTAAGCATTCTAAATTTTTATCTTACATAATATTTTTATAAAAAATAAATCGTCTTCTGACAGAACAACCAAGGAAAACATTTCAGCAAAATTCTATGTATAGGGTGGTACAGAAAATGATTGAAACAGTTTATTTTTATTATTATTATTTGGATTTATTAATATTATTCGAAATTTTGGTCCGATTAATGAAATGACAATGCTAACTAAAGCTTGTTCGGATTAAGAAGAGTAAAAAATGTACGAGTATTTACATCGTCATTCTTCATTGGATGATAAGGGATCTAAGTTCAACAGGGCTAGTTACCGTTAGCTCTTCAGGACTTCATCAATCATACTAGATACTCCTGGTTCTCGTATATATCTTGCCCCCTTGTCGTTAGAGAGGATGAGAAATGCAGTATATTTTTTATATTCAAAATCGTTGTTCGCACTATAGTGCTCGCCACGAAAGATGACACATGGGAGGTAGAAGGTAGGAAAGTTCACTACAAAAATTAGGGAGTTTGAAAAAGGTCAAATGGCAGGCTTCATTCAGTAATGGCAAACAGAACTTCAATACTTTCCCTATTTTTTGAAGAGGACTCATCCTTTGCCTCCCACCAATGTGTCAACTTTCGTGGCGAGCACTATAGCAGCACTTCACATACTCAATATTAACATTAAAGCTATTGGGTAATCCTGATCAACAAAGTTGTGTTAGAATCTTTTTATTATCGTATCCCTATCTACCTGATGGCAAGGTCTGTTCTGTGCATTCTAGCAGAGTCCCTCTTAATCACCTTTCTTATGTCTGTTATGAGTAAAATTACCTCCTTCCTGAATCTTATCGGCTACCTCAGCTTGATAAGTTCACTTTTATTTAAATCCCAAGTAGCCTCTGATGAACTTTCCTGCTCTTATCTTTTCTGGACATCCTACTCTCGCACCTTATCACAAACAGCTGCCAAATACATTGTTTTCTGGCTATTTCGCACTACTCAGCACTCTGTCTTCTTCTAAATAAGCTCACTTCAGGATTCATTTAATAGACAGTCAACCAATAGCCATCACGATAGCTTAGATCTACATACGTTTGTAAGGAATTTATTATATAGCGAAATATCGTTTAATGCAATAAAGTGAAAACTTGAAAAATTCTAGGGAATGAAGGTCTAAGGTTGGGATAAATTAAGAGTAAAACTATTAATCGTTATTACTTACTTGGTTATAACATTTTGGTCATTGTAATGTCAGTGTAAGGTCCTTTTATTCATGAGATAATATTGATCGAAGTTATTCATAGTCTTTTTAATGGTCATTTATGTTTTTCTAGCTTAGTTTGGTTGCCTATACCATTTAAATTATACTCATAAGTACAAGAGTGAGTTAGACTTTTCATCAAGTTAACTTATGAACAACGACTTGCATATATAGTGATATGTGGGACAGTGCCCTTTTACTTATTTTCGTTAGTTCAGACTTGAAAATACATAGAAAACAAATCAAAGGACAATAGCAGTAAATTCAAGATAAGTCAGCACTGTAATCTTTCCCTCCCCAATGCAATTCAGCAGGATTTTCCTCATAGTGAATTATCAGAAGCACTTATTCAATCAGTCAACAGTATATCGGGTTCTAATTACACATGTCAACGAATCAAATTTTCGGAAATTACTTCATGTGAGCTTTAATGTGAATTGAACAGATTTCTTTAGGGGGCGATCAACTTGATATATAAAATAAATCCAAGTATGTTAAAATAATAGCAGGACGTTGCAAAACAAAACGATTTTCAACCTAACGGCAACTATTCACAAACAGCATAATAAAAATCTAAAAGCTATAATAATTCAACTTGACGATGGCAATGGGTTTACTTTTAGGTGAACAGACCGAGACCGTAATAACATGCACACCTGCATAGTCCTTAAGAAACAAAAAAAAAAGAGAAGAGTAAGATGACGAGTTGAAGTACTCTGTGTCATTAATTCTTTTTATTTAAAGTATTTTAAAACAAAAAGACTTTCAAGTTATGTTCATTTTTAAAATTCAGACATTGAAAAATTCATTCACATCCATACATATTACATTTGGTTGGAAACAAAGGAATATCAATGTCAAAAATTTTTAACTTTATTTCCAACACGAACGAAATGTTAAGCGACACTTAAAACAAAGTTAAAAAATAATACTATCACGGATTATTTATTATTTCATTACAATATTATGGTTTTATCCTTGGAAACTGTCACGTTTACACCAGGCATGAATAGAATAAAAAGTAGTAGTAATAATTAATAAAACTCATTAGTAAAACAAAGATATCTAATGGTTGCAATAAGATGTAGTGAAATAGATCTTTCAGACCTCGGTAAACAATAATTTTTCGGCTTTTTGTTATACTAAGATACAAAAATGATATCTACAATAAAAATGAAGATGTATTGGTAACGGTAAAATCATGAACTGGAGCTTAAAATCGAGTAGGCACCTATAATAACTATTTTTGGTCTTAAGATGTTTTGAAAACTATAGCGCATAAAAAGATCCCTTCACAGGTTAGTTATTCATTTGAAATATAGATTAGTAGTTGAGAGGAGAGAGAGAAGGGGGAGTGGAAAAATATTCAACACAACACCCTGACACATAAGTACAATCATATTTTGGCAGTAAGTAATTACTTAAGCTAAACTGCATTTTAGGTATCATCTTATTCATTATAAAACGAACGTGGATTTCCACTAAATGACAATTTATACAAGTGAATATAGCTGATGTCGAAAAACTATTTCAAAGAGTGTCGCCTACGTTATAAACAATGATAAGTCATTAATAAGATGCAGTTTATTGGTAGTCATAAAAACGATGCTTTTGCCAACTACAGTCTCTTAATGTTCAAATTTATGCTGAAGAATTTCACAAGTTATGTGTGCACCCAAACTTATACACATATTGTTTGTGTGTGTGACTTGCTAGTGATATGTTGAGAGAGAGAGAGAGATCGTAGATGCATATTATGAAAGCAGACATAAAATCGACTAATCATAAAAACTAGTCCAAGCATAATTTACAAGACTGTTGGCAATAAGTCACGTAGAAAAATCGAGGAGCTATATTTGCCTGCAGAAATAACACGTGTTAACGTTTGCGCCCAAAAGTTATGAGAGTTAGAGCGACTACAAATTATAGGTAATTGTTTTAAAGTTGTATACACTTTTTAAAACGCTACTACCATCTACAAAATAACAATTGAAGCACGTTAATCATTCGCTACAACTAAACTTCACTCTAGAAATCTTTCTAAGACTATGCTAGCAAGTAGACGTTACAATGTTGCAGCATAAAATATGTTGGAGGCAATTCTGTTTTATTACAGTACTTAAACTTAAGGACTTAAATGCATCTAATGCGGAGCTGATTAAAAGTGTTTTAATCAATGTTTCGAATCTACAGGTTTGCTTGGATGGTAGAACCATCCTCTAATCAACAGAGAAGAGGAGGCAAAAATAAATAAAAGCACTAGTCAAGAATGGTATGTCAATTAATTTGAAGAATGATACTTTGAAATGCACGATTTTAAAATAATTAATGTGTACTAAAACATCTACATCTTAAATGTTGTAATTCTTGCATAATGACTTCTGAAAGGAAATGTTATTTCGCTTTTAGTTGTTATAAAATATTATTTGCTCTATCTCATTCTTCAATTAAT
Source organism: Trigoniulus corallinus (assembly GCA_013389805.1). Lineage (NCBI taxonomy): Eukaryota > Metazoa > Arthropoda > Diplopoda > Spirobolida > Trigoniulidae > Trigoniulus > Trigoniulus corallinus. The sequence goes on along the minus strand of JAAFCE010009126.1, from coordinate 17,354,231 downwards.
AATTAACCTAAACTACAACCCCTAGCTAAGCAGGACAAACAGGTAGCACTTGTAATCATGATAGTAATAAGTAACGTAACAGTAGCTAGAATGCACAAAGCAATGTATCATTCATGTTCCACTACTAATTGACCTTCAAGTTCAGGGTTAAGAACCTTATGAATTCAAAGTACCTCCTAAACATCTCAAAGTTAAAAAAGAGACCTCCTACAGCATAAAACTCGGACTCTACAAATACACATAAACGTCAACTGAAACTGAACGTCAGAAGTTACATCTTAGAGGTTTTTCAGAGTTTTCCAACAGATTTCCAAACAAAATATGCTAGTCTACAACACAAGAGGGGATGGGTAAAGGTAAGATGGGATAGTTATAGTTAAAGCCTTTCAAAACTGTAAATCCGTCCCCTATCTATTGATTGTCTTCTTATCAGGAGGTGTCAGATTTCAGATAAGTAGGGTACAAATTCCTGTTCCAAGTAAGTTGATCATCGAAGTTAGGCTGTGTAACCCCAGTTAGTACTAACATGCGGGGCCGCTTAGGAACACTGGGTACTGCTAATACTCAAAAATCGTCGCATCAGCGTAGTGTCTGTGCAGTCTCAGGATTAGAACTCGCAGTGGACGAGACTGTAATGACCGTTGTAGTTGAAGAGCCCGAAAACACCAACGAAGCAAATCCAAGCAAGTTGGATATAACACTGATGGACCTCCAATAAAAACTAAATTCAACTCTGTTTTATTGATTCTATGGAAAGTATCAAAAATGTTCAATAAGGAGATTGTCATTGAGTGAATTGCTTGTGTTTGGCTTAATAAATTCTGGATTTTTATGCTAAATAGAAAAGGAAGTCTTTCGATTTTAACTTTTAAAATAGTAGCTACGTGCTTAATTATAAAAAGATGTAAGTTAGTCTAAAATCCACAGTGGAGATACTTCCAATCACAAACTATACTCTCTCAATAGTACAAGATTGAGAATATATTTTATTTTTTTAACTTGTTTCACCACAACTGTCGCAAGTTAAATTCTACGACAGAACAAACTGCTTGTTCATTTGAAGTAATTTATAAATATTAAAGTGATTGAATACATCCAAAGTAATCTCAGTTAATTATTTCTAACTGCAGCATCCGGTAGACTGATTCTGGACTTTGCTTGCAGACAGCCACAAATGAAATATACCCATTTGTCACTATCAAACCGTTTGCATGGAGACAGCAGACTATAATATGCAGCGTGTGAGCCATATATTTAAGACCAAAGTTGTGGAAAATGAGACAGGTAATAGTTAAATATCACGTTTCTCTTCTTTCCGCCCCCCCCTCACTCTTATGGATGGCCAGTCTAGGATTCTAGTGCGAATTTCCAGGCATTAACAAATGATACGAAGAAGTTTCCTATTGTCGTGGGATCTAATTATCCTTTAATTTTTGGCCGAGAACAATAAATTACGTTTGCAATATCAGTGTGGAATCAAATTAACGACGTGAACCAAAAAGGAAGAATGATGCGAATCCGTTGCGTTTGACAAGCACCTCAAAGTCGAGTTAGTCATGCGAGATACTCAATGGAAATCGTAATAATCTAGTTTACTTACCAAATATTTATTAATAGTAAGGTTTAATGAAGAGACAATTACGAAATACATACATTTCACATCACTTGCAAGTTCTCGTCTAATTTCGACACGTGCAATTATTCAATCTTTAAAACAGTGATTGTTTTAACACAGACGGGCCAATGCAAGTGGAGGTATATGCGCAAACTCTTGATTGCAGAATTATTTATTGCCAATAACATTGCACAATCAAATATTAAAAGAAGCAATCTTGGAGTGCGTGAAACAATATTCAATGGATGAAAATCGCCATGGATTTGAATTACGAAGTCAATCAACTAATTGAACGTTGCTACCAGTTAGGCATTTCAAGCTATGAAAGCATTTCATTTTCCACTTTCATTTCAGCGAAATTAAGTGTCGGAGAGAAATAAGTGGCACCATTGCGTGATCAGTGAGGAATAGATGTGTTGTCCCAAGACATTTAATACATTACAGATTAATAGCTCAATAATTATTTCGTAAAAATATATCATAAAATCAACAAAGTGCGCGAGCATGTAAATATATATATTTCACGTTGGTTGACAGCAGTTAATAAATTGGGAAATAAATTCATTATAGACCACTACCGGGTTTCATTTCAAAAGCGCAGATACACTATTCTAAAATCAAAGCAATTATATCGAATTGACAATATCTATTGTATATACTAAGGATTTGAAGTTTAAAATGTTGACACAAAAAATTTCAGGTTTCTATTAATAACGTTTGAACGTTTCTACCATCACTTCAAGTATTGATTAGAAAACGCTTTTAATATATAGTGTATTGACAAAAACCCCATCTTGAGTTAGCAGAACAAAAGTAATGAAGAGAAGTTTTATTGTAACTTATCTTAATTCTTAAGATGCCAAAAAAGAAAAATATTTAGTGATTAACGATAATGAAAAAATGTAATATCGCCTTAATATCGAGAAGTTATAGAATAAACCAAAATTAATTGAGCTAGGGCAAACAGTCACTTTCACATTGCATGTTTTTATTACTATCCTTCAAAGCAATCCTTCAACTTGCAGAAATAACGTTATGACATCAAAAATACAGACAAACAAGGACTGGATATGTGTGTGTGTGTATATTACTAGATGGATCTAAGAGTATTGGATCTATTAGATGATATGATACAGGCCTTAGGTAATGACATGACTCCAGGAAGATATGGGGAGGGGGAAATTAGTTGCCTCCTTAAAAATAGCAAAATGAAAGATATGTACACCCAAGTGACAGTTAGTGAGGAGGTAAAAAAAAATCTGCTACCAACTAATTTTGTTTGTGTAGCATGAACATCTCTAAGATTTCACCCTCTAAAAACTTATCATCTTAGGCTGTAGAAAGAGAGCGACAGTGGGAAACTATGAACAGATTCGTTTGCCAACAGAAATTGAAGTTGAAGAAATATACAATAATAATCGACTCCGAAAAAAAAATCTAGGGACTTCTTTACACACACATTGTCCAGGCTTTTTATTTTTCTAGCTCAATGTGATTATCACACGCTTCCAACTTGAGTCTTTTTATTAAGAAGGAGATCTTTGTAGCTTGATATATAATGATTTCTTGCAAGCAAAAGAGTAGCACTATAGTTTCTTGCTCTTTTCTTCGGCCCTATTAGTGACAACACTCGAAAGACTAAACATTTACACCTTTTAAATCAGTATGATACTGCCATTTTTTGAGCATAATTTCAATTTGCAGCATATTTAATACCATCATTGGCATTACAATCATTGCTAACCTTTTTCCCACCTATTGCAGGGTAGGGTACCCATTTTTGTCCCCGCAGCCGACTGCCAATCTAATGCTTATTCATCGTCAGCATACTTTGATTATTTGTGGCAGTTTTCCTCCACCCACGCAAGGAGAGAGTGCCTACACCTGGATATTTACCGATCTACACGTTCCATATAGAAAAGCTTCCTTATAATAGTCATCATCATAGTACCCTAATCCAGCCTGTGGCAGGTTCGGGTCTGCGGGTTCCAGCCCTCCACTCCTGTTAGATCACCGTTTACCCCACGCACTACCATATCCTTAATGACAACCTGCTCCTACGTCTGCTTTGGTCTCCCCCTGCCCCGGGTGCTTCAATCACCTGTATTCCTGTGATGTACCTAACGAGCTCCTCTTCTCCTCTTCTCACTACGTGTCCTTACCACCTCAATCTACTCTCCCTCATTTTTTTTCCGCGATGTCCCCCTCCCAAGGCTACCTCTAATATACTCATTGATTCTATCAGCTCTCAAAACCCCATTCATGTACCGTTCCTTATAATAGTCATTATGCATTTTAGTTTTAGGAACAGTTATACAAACGTCATTCCAAGCCCCGTCATTATGTTACTCAGTCGAACCCAATGTAAAATAGTGAAGACAGTGGTAATTAAACAATTTAGGCATTAAGGGCACACTGAGCCAGAGGCGTTTATCTCACAGCATTGGTCTTTTCATGAGACTGTTGCATATGGGGTGGAATGGACCTCTGGCTGGAAGTGTGTCCCTGGCTGGGTATAAGGGGAGAAAGGACCATTCATATAAATTGAAGGAACTAAAGGGACAGACAGACTCATACTGCTGGTCTTTCTTGCCAAGGACCATTCGGCAATGGAATACCCTAGGGGAAAATAGAGTGGAGGGCTTACTGAAAGGGAAGGCCACCTTTGCAAGTTTTGTAGGGGGACACAACAACTATAGCTTAGGGTCTTAGAAGGTTTCTGGGTTCTTATGTTGCAATGAGAGTTACTCTCTCCACTGCCAAATTGGCCATAGAGGCTGCTTGCAGTGAACTAGAATTAGATTAATTACAGCTCTGGCATTAAAAAGAGTTCAATAATTAGAAATTAGGACTGAGAGTTTGCCACTGCCAATTTGGCCTATCAGGCCTGTTTGCAGTGTATTCAATTAGAATTCGAAATATTGATAGTAAAAGTTGCATGTCAATTTAGCATTGAAAATATTTCCTCATTTCTCAGTATTTAAAAGAAATGAAATGCTCAATTTTATTTTAGAAATAATTCATCATTTCAGCAGTAGTCAAATGAAAATTCTGCATGGATAAATCAAATTTTTGACGAAAGAAAAAGAAAAGACTATTATATGAATGAAAATGCCCGAATGAAAACTGAATATCTAGCATTCTCTAACAAAACATCTTAGTCCATTTTCATAAAAATGTCCAAATGGGAGATCTGACCTAAGCGTCACTAGCAATATTGGTAAAACGAGCATCAAGTTCAGTCAGGTGAACAACACATGTCAGAAAAGATGGGCACTACCTCAATTGCGTTAGCATTTGACCATATCCAAGCTAAAATGGCAGGCAGTCTATGTATAATTCATGAGGGAAATGGCCTTACAATTGATACCGCACATGCAAATAATATAATAATTTCAGTTATATAAAGCACACGTACACATATTCAAATATACATATACATTGTAGAATGCTTTCCTAGATAGATCTAAGTACAGGCGCACTTCCATTATCTCAAAGAAGAACAACAAGAGAAGCGAAAAACGATACATGACGTCCATTTGGATGGATTGGTCACTCCCACTTCCACCCCACCATTAGTAAATGAAGCTAAATATAAAATGCTATCTGAACGTAGGACATCTTGAAGAGACATTGTAAAAAATTTATAACACACAAGACACTATCTGAAGCAAAATAAGAAGAAAAAGAGCTTGTCTGGTCATTTTGATGCCAATTCTCTTGGGACAGTCTTTGGTTAGGATTGCCATTCCTCTGATGGACAATGCTATGTGCGAGGCACAGCCAATTTATGTCTTTTTATAGGTGAGCAGAACAAAGTCAGTTCGATTATATTGAAAAACAAAACATAATGGAAAAAGAGAAGATATGCTAGTTGCTTAAAATAACCACAAAAATAGTAGATTTGCAAAGCTGAACTGAAACAAGAGAACTTGCCGGGTGTTAAATAAAATCACACTATTCATTTGTTGTTGTTTGTTGGTGTTTTAGGGCACATCAACTACGAGGTCATTAGGGCCCCGTCCACAGCCCTACACAAACACTACACTAATGTGACGATTAATGGGTATTAGCAGTACCCAGCTTTCCCGAGCGACCACCCATGTCAATAATAACTGGACTTGCGTTGCTTAACTTCAGTGATCAGACGAGAACTGGTGTGTCCAACGCAACTCGCCGCTCCACACTATTCAGAGTACCGTCCTTAGCGCCCTAACAAGAAACCACATAATTGGTGGAATAAATATTAGTTGCGCTTACTTGCAGGTAAACAGCACAAATTTCAGACGTGGTAGATTTCATACTTGAACAGGAAATATACAAGACTTCAGTTTCTTTTTACTTCGTTGGGATTTTAGGGCCTTTCACTACAACAAAATTCTGATGCAGAGTCAGCACAGACACTACCCTCTTACAGGATTTTTGGGCATTAGCAGTACCCAGTGTTCCCAAGCGGTCACCCATGCCAGTACTAGCTGGGGTTGCGTTGGTTAACTTCAGTGATCAGAAGAGAACTGATGTGTCCAACGCAATGCAGCCGCTCCCCAAAGTATTCAGAGAGTTGTTGAAAGTGATAATCACTCGGCATCAGTTATTAATGCACAGTTTTCATGACCGAAATGAACGTAGGTTTGCCTCTTGATATGGTCAACGGCTCCCCGATTCTCTCTCCAGAAAGGAGCAATGGAGAAATTTCTCCCCCCTCAGTACCTCAATGGGACGCATATTTAAACTGATGCCTGATTCAACTTTGCAACTCATGAGGCATTTTTGCATTGCCATCCCCATTTCTATACTACCAATCCAACACTGAAGATAGGAAATTGTCTAAGGGGTAGTAGAGGACCTACTGTAATTGCTAGCTAGATTTATACTAATGGATTCTGAATATTTAAAAATATTTGAGGCGCACTTTTTTTCGAAGTACTCTCTCCCTGATCTGCCTCTCTCTCTCTCTTTCTGGAGCGGCTTATTGCGTTGGGCACACCAGTTCTCGTCTGATTACTGAAGTTAAGCAACGCCACCCCAGTTAGTACTGACTGGTCGCTTGGGAAAACTGGGTACTGCTAATACCCAAAAATCGTCGCATTAGTGTAGTGTCTGTGCAGTCTGCATGAGAACTATGCAGTGGATGGGGCTCTAATGACCTTGTAGTTGATGGTCCCTAAAACACCAACAAGCAATAACTCTCTTTCTGTGGAGACATGTATAGGTGTGCAATGCAACCTTAGGTCCACAAGTTCTGAAAACCGGGACCGAATATCATTATTACCTTATTTGAATTGTTATTTTATTCAGGACGCAAAACAAACCAGCCACTAACTAACCGTGCATACCGTAATCCAGTATATCTACACGGCTATAGGAATTGATCTCGGGATCACCTGCATATTAAATTACTGCATAACCAATAAATCTGTTACATTTAGAATATATTGCCTGCAGAAAAAATATAAAATACTTAACGTAACTGAGTAATAACTTTGTTCATAACAAATAATCAGATATTAAAAAAATCGACTCTTATAACTTCAGTAGTTTTACTGTAATAATATTGTTAAGACGAAATCGAATTTTAGTCCATTATAAAAACCAAATATTACAGATCTTTTCAAAGCTACAACAACTGAAAAAGCGATCGTATAACATGAATCGTGATCCAAGAACGGTCATCGATTTTGCCATTTTAATGACAAAATCGCACTAACCTCTTCATTACTTTGCATACTAATACAAGGTTGCTATGGAACATGTTTCAAAGATTTCATTTCTAGTTCAGACTGCCATCTGGTGTGATTATGGAGAACTTAAAAATCGAATTTGCATTTCTCATAGTGAAGCCAACGCTCTAAGATGAAATTGTTACTACAATGCCACAAAATCTAAATATTTAACTTTCGGAAATGAGTAGAAACTTTGCCCCAATAAACCAATCCGTCTTTATCGTTTCTAATCTAATCAGGAAAATTTTTCAAGAAATTCCTTTCCACCTAGTAGGTCGACTTCTTAGCTATTTCACATTAACCTCTCAGTGGATAATGTGGCACTTGCACATAAAAGAACCCTCTCTACTACGCAACGGGTAGATGAGGCAAAATTTCCAGGTGTAGGAGCTCGCCCCCTGGCGTCGGTAGCATTCCCCAACGAACGCTAGACCGACGATAAATAAGCGTACGGGTGCAGCTTTGGCCGGCAACCGGCTGCAGAGAAACCTATGACCAATATATCGCCCTATGTCCATTCAGAGGGACAAATGGGTACCCGACCCTGCCATAGGCGGGAAAAGGGCTAGGAGTTGCTTTTGCCTAAAGGATGCGAAACGCTTCCACACCAAAACTCTGTCGAGAAACACCATTTTGACGCTCATAATGGCAGTTTTCTTTATATGAGGTTAAATTATTGACATCAAAGCAAAGCAACTCCTAACCCTTTCCCCGCCTATGGCAGGGTCAGGTACCCATTTTGCCCCTCTGAATGGACACAAACAGGGCCGGATTTAGATATTGAGAGGCCCTAGGCTATTTCAATTTTGAGGCCATTTGAAGCCCACTAAATGTTGAGGCCCTAAGGTTCAGCCTAAATAGCCTAATGGTAATCCGGCACTAGACACAAGGGTAAATATATTGGACAGTGCTTTTCCATAGCCGGTTGCCGATCAAAGCTGCAATCCGGTCGTCGGTCTACTGTTCGTTGGGACACTCCACCGACACTTGGGGGGCGAGCTCCTACACATGGAAATTTTACCCCATCTTATCTACCCGTTGCATAGTAGAGAGGGTTCTTTTACGTGCAAATGCCATCGTACACCTCAGGGGACCTCGATTTTACTTCTCATCTGAAAGATGGCGCACTCGAGCCTCTCTCGCCCGAAAGAAGCCAACCCACATCGGTCCAGCATCGAATCTAGAACTTTTTTCCTCAATGAGTATGCATGGATTGGATTGGATTAGTTTTGTGGGTTGAGGAGTAAGCCAGGCAGCCATAACAGGTCGAACCCTTAGGAGGCTGCCCGCGGAAGATGAGGAGGTAGGAGAAGGATGAAGGAAAGGGCTAATTTGCAGCACCCAACGTCCCTTACCAACCACCCAAGTTGGTATTGACGTGGGCTTGCGCTGCTTAACTTCAGTGATCTCACGGGAACTGGTGTCACTTTCACACTGCGCCAAAGAGGTGGGTTTTAGGCACATATATACAAACGTAAACTTTTATGTAATTCAAAAGGGGAAATAAAATATCTGTCACTAGGGCGCGTTGCATCCATTCCGCCCTTTTGTTGCGGCGGCCCTGACTACACCTAAAGTACTTCAACCACTCACTAATTTCTTGAAGATGGCGGGAGCGGCGAATTGCGTTGGACACACCAGTTCTCGTCTGATCACTAAAGTTAAGCAGCGCAACCCCAGCTAGTACTGACATGGGTGGCCGCTTGGGAAAACTGGGTACCGCTAATACCCAAAAATCGTCGCATTATTGTAGCGTCTGTGCAGTCTTTGCATCAGAACTATGCTGTGGCCGGGGCTCTAATGACCTTTGTAGTTGAAGGGCCCTAAAACACCAACAAACAACAAAACAATTGGAGATGACCGAGAACCTACAGCAAAATTTCGACTGGCGATAAAATCTGCCATTAAGAGTATCCACTGTGAACTAATGCGATATTCATCACTAGAGGGCGTTTAAAATGGATCTAACGCGTCACAGTTTTCGTAAAAATTGTATTAATTGCCAAAATTAGAGTCATCAGCATCACTATAATCTTATCCCGCCTATGACAGGGTGGTGACTGCGGGTTCTGTCCCATCACTTCCACCGGTCACCCACCAGGTCGAGTAGCTGTAATGCGTTGGACACACCAGTTCTCTTCTGATCACTGAAGTTAAGCAAAGCAACCCCACCTAGTACTAGCATAGGTGGCCGCTTGGGAACACTGAGTACTGCTAATACCCAAAATCGTTGTAACATCGTAATCAAACCCAGCAGGTTCCCACTCACACTACCATCATATTCCTTCATACAACTTGTCCCCACGTCTGTTTATATCTTCCCCCGACCCAGGTGCTTCCAATAACGTGCATCCCTGTGATGGACCTAACCAGCTCCTCCTCCACTCTTGTCATAACATGTTCATACCGCCTCAACCTACTCTGTTATCTTTCTGTAATATACTCAATCTTAATACTGTCTGCTCTCGGAATTATGAAGAAAACAACTCGAATAGCCACAAACTGGAGGATTATTGCGGTTTATTGTGTTGGACACACCAGTTCTCGTCTGATCATTGAAGCTAAACAACGCAACCCTAGCTAGTACTAACATGGGTAACTGCTTGGGAAAACTAGATACCGTTAAAGCAACTCCTAACCCTGTTCCCGCCCATGGCAGGGTCGGGTACCCATTTGTCCCTCTGAATGGACACAGGGTGATATATTGGACATAGTTTTTTCTGCAGCCGGTTGCCGGCCAAAGCTGCACCCCTACGCTTATTTATCGTCGGTCTAGTGTTCGTTGGGGAATGCTACCGACGCCAGGGGACGAGCTCCTACACCTGGAAATTTTGCCTCATCTACCCGTTGCATAGTAGAGAGGGTTCTTTTACGTGCAAGCGCCATCGTACACCCACACGGGACCTCGGTTTTACTTCTCATCCGAAAGAAGGCACACTCGCGGCTTCTCTCTCGCCCGAAAGAAGCCGACCCACCACGGTCCAGTATCGAACCTAGAACTACTGGCGTAGTTGCCGAGTGAGCTAACCACTAAAACTAGATACCGTTAATTCCCAATAATCGTCGTGTTAGTGTAGTGTCTGTGTAGTCTCTGCATTAGAACTACGGCGCTAAAACACCATCGAAGCAAACAACAACAACAACAACAAAAAAAACTGGATGATACAAACAACCTACAGCTGCCATGCTTTGAGTTCCTACACCTTCCCATTTGAAAGATGTGCATTTAAGGGGTTCTGAATATCCAGAAGTAGGTACTCACTACCTGACGTCGCGACGGTGACCGTAATTACCTCCACAAAGGAAATAGTCCAGCGTTAAGCAATCAAGAGGCTGCAGCATTATGTTGGTTGTTCAAACATACCGTCTCATAGTTCGCCCTCCAATGCACAACATTTAGAGAAATTTTTCGTATCCTGATTATTTCCGAATTGAGAGAGTTCGAGGATTGAAAATGTGCAATCTGTGAACTATTAGAACTGATTTAATTAGCTTAAAAAGTTATTTATAATATATCTATTGTCCAGGTTCATAATGATGCAGATCAGCCATCTGCATGGTCTACTGTAGGGCAAATGAAAAAGAAATTATGGGGGTAGCTCAGCATTAAGGCTTCTTTAGGACCTGAATCCTACGAACTGATATAAATATTTCTATTTTCAGAAATGTTTACTTAAACAGAATGTATGTAACATAATTTTTGAGAACTATATTTTCATTATAAGTAGGCCTACTAAATATCCACATAAAACAGTGGACAGAACGGTAGATTCCTGCATTTTGTATTCAATTAACAATATACTTGCCTCGAGTTGAAGGTGAGCAGGATCGATCCTGATCTAGGTTGTTGGCTTCTTTCGACTGAGAAAACTAGCTGTGAGATGGCAATAAAACAATTGCACTTCAGGGACGTCTGGACTACCCGACTTCAGTGCAATCTAAAAAATAAATAAACGAATAAGTAATGAATTGATGTGGCGGAGAGGGCAAAGAAACACATATGCAAAATTTCGGCGTAGTTTCCAGTTTAATGTTATTCTCAGGTCTTTTGCCAGATCCGGTGGTCAATAAAGTAGGCCTTATAACAGTTAAAAAGTGATTCGCTCGGTAGAAGTTGCCAGGGAGCACACTACAACTGTTTGCTACAACCCTTTTAGGCTAGCGATTCATACAGACAGTAATTTTCATAATCGTCACTAACCATTCTCACGCCTATGGCAAAGTCGTATACCAATTTTTGTTCCACTGGAGCACATGAGCAATCTGCAGGACGGTACTTATCTTTGGCCTATTTCTCTCTGTTGTGATACATTACCACCACCAACGCCAGGGGAAGAGCCTCTACAACTGGATTTTTTCCTAACTACACGCTTGTCTTACTCCAGGTAGGAGGACTGCTTTTATATGCAGATGTCATCGTACATGCCATACGGATCCACACATAAGGCCCACTGGGGGACTCTCTCGAAAGGAGAGATCCACCCGCCTCAATGCAGGTACCACTGATGCAGTAGCCCAGCACTCCACCTATTTAGAGGTCGGCTGCATAGCATTGGACACACCAGTTCTCGTCTGGTCACTGAAGTCAAGCAACGGAACCCCAGTCAATTGTTTGTTTGTTGGCGTTTTAGGGCCCTTCAACTACAAGGTCATTTAGAGCCCAATCCACAGTTTAGTTCTCATGCAGAGACTGCACAGACACTACACTAATGCGACGATTTTTGGGTATTAGCAGCACCCAGTTTTCCCAAGTGACCACCCATGTCAGTACTAGCTGGGGTTGCGTTGCTTAACTTCAGTGATCGCACGAGAACTGGTGTGTCTAACGCAATTTACCGCTCCCAACCCCAGCCAGGACTAACATAGGTGGCTGCTTGAGAAATCTGGGTACCGCTAATACCCAAAAATCGTAACATTAGCGTAGTGTCTGTGCAGTCTCTGCATTAGAATTACCAGTGGACGGGTCTCTAATGACCTTGTAGTTGAAGGGCCCTGAAACACCAACAAAACAAACAAACCTATTTAGAAAACAAGAGTGTGACCACCACTACCACGTCTACACAGCTGGGAGAATTCAACTCAAAATTACCTGAATGCCAGTGCCCAGCGCTTCATGCCACCAACCAAGAACACACGGGCATCTCTGGTAGCACAGTCAGCTAAGATTTACTCTAAAGTTTCAAACTACTTTTGATGAATGAGTGCACAGCATTCAAGATGTGAAATTTGGCGAGATATGAATAAAAAATAATTTCGCAAACTGACATCATATGGATCTAACATTCGAAATATGAAATTAAAATTGCTGTTCATCGATATGAAGTTACACATAATAAAAGAATTTAAATCGACTGGAAATCTTGATTTTGTTAAAAAAAAAAAAAAGAAGTCGACTACTGATATCTAGAAAAAAAAAGATTATCTAGGATAGTGACATCCTCGTACATATACTTTGTTCATCAACAGAGAAGAGATGGATAATGGACCTTACAATGCCCTTCCCCCCTTTTTTCTATTAAAAACTGAAATAAAATTCCAAACCATATTTATTTTCCACAATGACTCTTGCAATCATAATAAACGTATCGGATGTTCATTACGGAGATTGATATTTGAAAAAGTGAGCCTCTTGGCAAAATAATAAGTAAGCATCTGTAATCGCTGATCAAACAAATTTACAAAAGGAGGTTCAGGCTACATTTTTTTACTTATAAAAAAAGTTAGATATTTCAAGTCCAACATGTGGAATTAGATATGATGATGAATAAGAGGTCGTTTCCAATTCCATCAACAACATTATTTCATTTTAAAAACGAGTCTTATTATTATCATTATTAGAATTACCAGTGAGCATATCATGTGGTCAAATTCCTTTGAAATACTACTCAAAATGGATAGCTAAAAATGCAATGGCTAAACTTTTTAAATAGAAAAAAAATAGAAGAAAAAACACGGTGAGCAGCAAAATCTTACTTTCTGTTTGAAATTCAATATTATGGTTGATTAAATCATAAAATGAACAAAAAAAGCCCACGTTCTTACAAACTTTATAAGGATTGAAGACACAGGAAGACGAGTGTCGAAATGATAGAGAATAACAAATGAATGTCAGGCCAGAGTTACTGCAATAAGAATTCCTTTATGAATTCTTTAAAATGCTGAATATTTTAATTGAAATAGTAATAATGCGACATTTTCGTACATAACCTTCCTAGTTTTATACGCAGCTATAGTCATGTGAATTCTAGATGCACATAAATACAAGACAATCACTACTTTCCCGCCTATGGCAGAGAGAGCCACGTAAGACATGCGACATCTATTGGAGGAATTTTAACGAAGGTGGCTACCAACCTAAGGTTGTAATCGCCAGGTGTTTTCAACATTGGCCTATTTTGATCCAACCCCGGAGGCGAACTGCAGCATCTGAAAATTTTGTTGAAGAACATTCATATTGTACTCCATGTTGCGAAACTGTCCGACAGCAGGTTTACTGGAGGCCTCTTCCTCTCACCCGAGGAGCGGAATGCATTGGACACACCAGTTCTCGTCTGATCACTGAAGTTCAGCAACGCAACCCTAGCTAGTACTAACATGGGTGGCCACTTGGGAAAATTGGGTATTGCTAATACCCAAAAATCGTCGCATTAGTGTAGTGTCTGCGGACTGTCTGTATTAGAACTACTCAGTGGACGGGGTTCTAATGACCTTGTAGTTGGAAAGCCCTAAAACTCCAACGAAACAAAACTCTCATCCGAAAGAAGTCGACAGTCTCGATCTAGAATTGTCCCCAACCAAGTCCCTGTCAACCTCACGAAGTGCCTTGCCCCGCAGAATGACCAAATCCAATGCGTGTTTTGAGTAACTTCCATCCTGTGTGATACGGAAAACCTGCAGGTCGCGGTGGATCTAACCAGCTGCTCCCCCTTTCTGACAACCTCTCACAGTGTCAAACCAGGTAGCGAACCAGATTTGGCCTGCGAATCAATCCCCATATTGAACTGATGATGCACTAAGAGACTCTCTAAAACGACTGTTCTCAGGACTAAGCACTAAAATGAAGAGCGGCTGTATTGCGTTGGACATACCAGTTCCCTCTGATCACTGACGTTAACCAACACAACCATAATTAGTGCTAGCATGGTTGACAGCTTGGGGACACTTGGTTGTTTGTTTGTTGGTGTTTTAGGGCCCTTCATCTACAAGGTCATTACAGCCCCGTCCACTGTGTAGCTCTGATGCAGAGACTGCACAGACACTACACTAATGCGACGATTTTTGGATACTAGCGGTACCCAGATTTTACCAGGGTGCCACCCATGTCCGTACTAGCTGGGGTTGCGTTGCTTAACATCAGTGATCAGACGAGAACTGGTTTGTCCAACGCAATTTGCCGCTCCCGGAAATACTTGGTACTGCTAATATCCAAACCAGTTTGTTCAGACTCTGCATTAGAACTACGCAGTGGACGGGCTCTAATGACCGCGGGGACCCTAAAACACCAACGAAACAAACAAGCAAACTAAAATGAAGTGCTCAAATTCAGAAACAAGTTATGCATTTATCTCATCTGTCATGGATTTGGCAGGCAGACCGAGTTCAATTCTCAACTGTGGAGACATAGTGGAGCTATCACTGCTGCTTTCCTTCTCCTTGTCTTTTTTAACGCCACCTTGAATGTAAAATAAGGCTATTAATTGTTATTAATAGCTGACTCCTGTATCACCTTCTTATAATTAAAATAGCACAATTCTGAAGTTCTAGTTAGCAATTAACTTGCTAGTACTCAACGAATCGTCGACCTGTTTGGTATCAGAAAAGGTGGAAATTATTATAATAAAGTTGTACGCGCAACAAATGAAAGTTTAAGAATTTGAAACCAAGTCCAAGTTCAAAGAAATATTATTTCAAAGTTGCACAATAATGAGGTCAGAAACCCTTATATGTTTCATATTGAAAAAGTGCATACTCTGATATAACGTGCATGAGAAAGTAAAAAAGAAATGTATAACGAACGCAGAAAACCTACTTGATATGAAATGTCAAATTACAAAACTCACTCCTGGTGAACTTATTCTCAATGAACAATGCAGAACTATAAACGTGGTAGTTATTAACTTTTTTGCGTGTGAAAACCATCTCTCCCCTTATATAAAAAGTCAAGGTCCTTATTGACGAAAATGAAGAGCTAAGAATATTCGCAGCCATAAAAAAATACAACTTTAACCATTAATTTTCATACCTTCAAAATATTTGAAATTTTTTTTCCTTCAACTAGAAATCATTCTTCATGCTAAGACATTACAAATATTTCTTCTCTTTCGCACCCATGCCTCCTCTATTTGACATTAAGAAAAGGTAGAAGGTGGAAATGGGTACCTGATAGTTTTGGTGACATTATTTTAAAAAAAAAAAAATATTTCAAAAACGTACACCTACTACAAGTCAAAAAGGGGTTGGCACCAGTAAACTGCTTTTAAATTAATTTCGCAAGGCTGCAATCACTGGAATGCTCTGGAGCGGCGAGTTGCGTTGGACACACCAGTTCTCGTCTGATCACTGAAGTTAAGCAAAGCAAGCCCAGTTACTACTGACATGGGTGGTCGCTCAGGAAAACTGGGTACTGCTTCGTCGCATTAGTGTAGTGTCTGTGCAGTCTATGCATTAGAACTTTGCAGTGGACAGGTCTCTAATGACCTTGTATTTGACGGGACCTTAAACACCAACAAACAACAACTGGAATGCTGCATACAGCCACCTATATAAAGAGGCAAAAGCAAGCAACTCCTAACCCTTTTCCCGCCTATGGCAGGGCCGGGTACCCATTTGTCCCTCTGAATGGACACAGGGTGATATATTGGTCATAGTTTTTTTCTGCAGCCGATTGCCGGCCAAAGCTGCACCCCTACGCTTATTTATCGTCGGTCTAGTGTTCGTTGGGGAATTCTACCGACGCCAGAGGGCGAGCTCCTACACCTGGAAATTTTGCCTCATCTACCCGTTGCGTAGTAGAGAGGGTTCTTTTACGTGCAAGTGCCATCGTACACCCACACGGGACCTCGGTTTTACTTCTCATCCGAAAGAAGGCACATTCGCGGCTTCTCTCTCGCCCGAAAGAAACAGACCCACCACGGTCCAGTATCGAACCTAGAACTACTGGCGCAGTTGCCGAGCGTGCTAACCACTACGCCACCGCGGCGTGTTCCTATATAAAGAGGCGATTAATTAAAAAAATTTAAAGCCAGTAAATTTTAAGTTAGTTAATCATAAAATGGAAGTGGCTATGATGTAATGAGAATTGGGATCAAAATTTGTGCATTTAATACTTGTGAACCCTTTCTAGACCATTAGATGATGCCAAGGGTACCTGCATTTAGGTTTGGTTCAGGTTAAACAACGCCAACCCACGTTAGTACCAACATGGGTGGTTGGTAGTGAACGTTGGGTGCTGCAAATTTCACTTCTCCTATATCCTCTACACCTACCTCCCCCTCACCCTGGCTGCTTGGCCTACTCCCCAACCCGTTAGCATAACATAGTAACACAGGGCCATTTATCCACGTCAGAGGAACTTTTGCACCAACAAATTTTGTCAAAGTGACAAATGCAATTTTTCCAGGTAGAACAGTTGATTTACGTGTAGATGACATGTAGGACCTCAGGAATAACCTGTGTAGTAAGAAACCACCTGCCACGGTCAGGAATAAAACTGCATCAGTATCTTAAAGTTCATAATGTAAATTGTAAAACTCCTAAAATCCAATATTGTTGTCGTGCGACCCCTTAAGTTGGCGCCTAACTACCATCAGTGTAACAATAACTGTATTCCTAACATGCCGTAAAGCCCGCCATTCAATAGGAAGCACTTTGTGCCAGTTTTACCCGAAGGAGTAAAAATATGGGGTAAATTTCATGAGTATGACTCATCATCACCACTAACCCTTCTTCCACATTTCACAGGGTTGCGTTGTCAGCCTATTTTTCCTTCTTGGAACATTGTTCCTCCATTGACACCAGATGGTGCGAGCTCCATTGACACCGGGGATGGAATTTTGTCGATATACGCATATATTTCACCCCATGTAATAAGGGGTTTTCGTCTTAACGTACCCTGTGGAGGGGAAGTAGTGAAAAGGTACAGAAGTTCAAGCACCTAGGATCAAAGTTCCAGGGCAATGGAGAAATAGATTTGAATGTGACCCATAGAATCCATGTAGGGTGAATGAAGTGGAGACAAGTGGAATCCAGCATGATAGAAGAGTCCCAATAAAGTTAAAAGGGAAAATCTACAGGGCAGTGGTTATGCCCACTATGTTCTATGGATCAGAGTGTTGGGAAGAGCGGCGAATTGCGTTGGACACACCGGTTCACTTCTGATCACTGAAGTTAAGCAGCGCAACCCTAACTAGTGCTGACATAGGTGGCCGCTTGGGAAAGCTGAGTACTGCTAATACCCAAAAATCGTCGCATTAGTGTAGTGCCTGTGCAGTTTCTGCATAAGAACTATGCTGTGGACGGGACTCTAATGACCTTGTAGTTGAATGGCCCTAAAACACCAACAAACAAACGAACAGAGTGTTGGGTAGTGAAAAAGAGTCATGATAATGATTAAGAGAAAGATAGCTGAAATGCGATTGCTTCGGTACATGGGTGAGGTGTCTAGAGCAAATAGAATGAGGAATGAGTAAATTAGGGGTATTTTGGGGGTGGGAGTAACGACGAAGAGATCAGAGAGAATAAATTGAGGCGGTATAGGCATGTTATGAGACGAGTGGAGGAGGAGCTGGTTGAGCCCATCACAAGGATGCAGGTTATTAGAAGCCCTCGGGTCAGGAAAAACTTAAGCAGACGTTGGAGCAGGTTGTACAAAGGGGTGATAGCGGAGGGACAGAACCCGCAGACCCGACCCTGCCACAGGCGGTATAAGGATATGATGATGTAATAGGAGGTAGTTTTCGTACAGGTAACCTCGTGCACACCACACGCGGCTACGAAGCATACTGGAGACCACTCGCCCGAAAGAAAGCACCGAGGAGGGCTGCATGAGCATGACTGAAGTCTGGAAAAAACTATCACTGTCTTTTATCAGGCAGAAGAAAACAGGTACGGGTATATGTAGAGCTCATGGGCACGGAAAATGAACTTGTGACAGATTTCTTTCACGTGCTAATTTCAAAAACCGATTTTGTCATCATGCCATCTGATTGGTTGACTGACTATCGCCTAGAAAGCTCGCATTAAAGTGCATTGGTTGCGAGTAAATGGGTCAAAAGGGTTGTCCAGTCAGATAAGCTGGTTAGTGTGTGTCTGATACACAGTTACCGACTCTACTGATGACTGTCACCAACATTCAAATGGAGTCTATTTGCAGTGGATAGTGCCCTAGGTCTTCAGCCTGAAACCTGGTCACCGTCATCCACTTTTGCATACTACCGCCTCCACCCCATCTAAACTAAAGTCTATTTGTATTTAGTCTTTCTGAATTCGATTTTAAAGGGCAAATGAGCTGACCCTGGGCTCTTCAGCAGGGCCGGTCCGTCCATTGGTTCAAAGTGTGAAAAGAACGCGGGCGGCTGCATTGATGGGGCGGCCAATCAATGTTAACTTGTAGATATTAAGAAAATTAAGTGAAAATATTATGAGGGGGTGGGGCGGCCTCGAGATAACTGCACGCGGGCGGCCAAACCTATAGGACCGGCCCTGCTCTTCAGCTAACAATGCGCAGTTTCAGTCCTAGCCGCTGTTTATAGTATAGTGAGGTATGCCGAAAATACCAGGCTCCCCTCTCCACGGATGGTGTACTGCCCAAGATGTCCCCAACAGAAGATGCCCTTTCTGCGAGAAAAGACATTAGAATGCCCCTGAAGGTGCCAGCAAGAAAGTGGAAGGAGAAGAACAGAGGTGGTAGCACCATCATGTCTCCATGGCTGACAGTTGAACTCAGACCCCCAGCATATCAGGCGATATGACAAGAAAGTCATTAAATATTCGTGTCTACGGACCTCACAAATACATGAAATGGGTATAACCGCCTTCCTGTAAGGTCTCTACCCGCCATTTAATAGGACTGGTGATCAGGACAGTTATTTCTTTTGTCGAATAACTTCAAAATTAATTCTCCAACTCCAGCATGGATCATTCATTTGAAATGCCCTGTCGATGAAACTAAGACAATATAATTCGTATCAGTGACTATAACGGAAATAAACTTTGAATCTAGTTCATTTTGAAAAACATTGAGCACACGCCTTGACCACAGGCTGTCTGGTTGTTTGTCATTTGTTTGTGAATTTCAACTCATCTCCAATTTTCAAAGAATTGCATGTGGAGAGCTGACTGACCGTTCTCTTTATACATGCTTTATTGATTTTAAATTGCATTTTACTGCTTGAATTGAGCATAAGAAATACGAAAAATTAAAGTGTTTCTCCTTTAATAAATAAACGGACGAGTTACGAAATTAATTGCACATTAATTTTCAGTAAGCAACATAACACAAAGAAAACAACCTATGCCCCATTTCTTACTTACTACGTGCAACTTTTGAAATCGTCCCATGGAGGCATTCCTTTCTTAATCTTATTTATCTGGGACATATCATTATAGATTAAGTTTTTATTTCTAATATTAAACTCCCTAAGTTGCAAAATGGAAACAAAACAGAAACCACTAAGAGCATCTGCGAACAAGAATATTTATGATAGCACATATAAAAAGTTAATCAGTATATTAGGCTAGATCGTTGTGGGGAAACTTAAATGTGGTCGTCATAAATAACAGTTTCTTTTACTTTTTTTGAAATCATAGACATAAACTAACAAATAAACTAATATTAAGATAAACAAGTTACTCCACCTTCATTCAACTTTGCGGTAATTGTACCGGTCCTATTTTAATAATATTTCTGACGGGATATTTGGGTTAATTTGAAATAACAATTTCATATTAACTTGTACACTACACAAAAAGGAGAATTTCAAGAAGGATGTTAAATTTTAACTGCATTAAAGATGTCAAATGTGACCAACAAACCAGATATTTTTTTTGGATATTATTTTGAAAACCAGTTAAAAAATCTTATGGCGAAAGGACGAACATTTAAATTCAGCAGAAAGTAAATTAGAAAAACAAAACTGTAAACAACACTGTGGAAGAAAACGAAATTGAAATCAAAATGTCATGTTATATGTCAATAAATATGTATAATACATATTATGATTATGAATAAGCTATACAGATTTAAACATGTATTTTCAATTGATATAAAATTTATAAAATAATGGACTACATTTTGAAGGATGAAGTATTTTTTTTTCCTGTATTTCCTGTCATTTCAATTCTTCGTCACTACTATTATTTCTTTTCATCAGATGTGGAGGTTTGCTTCATATAATATTTGTGCAACATTCATTAAAAATTTCCCACATTTTAATAACATTTTTTGAATATGATATTTTTAAAGTAAATTTTATATTTAAAAAAACAGGATATAAATTTCTACTGGATATATTTATTAGCAAGGAAAATGGACCAAAGCTGAAATACATACTTTGAAAATTGGATAAACAAATCCAGGTTGTTGAAAACTATGAGCTTTATTACACATTTATGAATAGATAATTCCACCTACACATGTAAAAGTATTTCCTGCATCAACACAATACTAAAAAAACAAAACTCTTGAATAAAAAAGACAGAGCAATGTGCCCATACCAAAATTATCCTAATATTTAGTATAGAAAGTATATACTGAATGTAATGACAGTCAAATCTACAGTAGGTGGAAAATTTAATTGTTTGATCAATCCACGTCATTAAAAAAGCGCCGTCAATTTCTCGTATCAATAATATCATCTGTCTGTATTCATATAAAAATGTTTTTGGAAGTTTAATTTAATTTGGCACTCAATATTAAAATCATGTTGTATTCTCCCACTGCAGAATAAAACACTGACGGAAATGATATTCACCTTATACATCAAAACATTTTCAACAAACGGCAATAATTGTTGAAAACATCCTAATCAGAATAAATACAACACAATTAGACAAAGAATTTCCTAATGTTATACAATTTTATTTCAATCGAAATATTGTAAGTCCTTCCTTCCTGTTATAAACAGTAAGTGCTGTGCAGGCAGAAATTAAGATAAACCCACTCTCACATTACGTATATTATTTCATATTATTGAATTAAAAACTGTGAAATAAAAAAAGGAATTACAACACTTCCTCTTTTAATAAACATATACTGTCGAGGAAATTATACAAGTGACAAATTAATTATACCAATTGTTACACTATCAGTGGAGCTGAACTTATTACGTATATCGTTTAAAATATTTTTATGCAAATTAAGAACAGACTCAGGTGTGTAAAACGTGGTGAACATTCATTGAACATTCGTACGTAATGCCACAATTTGTACTACTAACTAACAGAAGGCTCACTTTAGGTTGCTAGTGCGGCCAAGTTGTGTTGGACACACCAGTTCCCGTAAGATCACTGAAGTTAAGCAATGCAAACTCACGTTAGTACCAACACGGGTGGTTGGTACCGAACTTTGGGTGCTGCAAATTTCCCATCTCCTACATCCTCTAAAACTACCTCCTCATCTCCCGCAAGCAGCCTCCTAAAGGTTCGGCCTGTTATGGCTGCTTGGCTTACTCCCCAACCCATAAGTGTAACGTAACATAGTGAATCAGAGTAAACCGAAACACCTTCGACCAGAGACTAACCAGCAAACTGAATTCAGGAGGAAAGCTCGCTTTTACAGTTGAACTACTGAGGTCGGAAGGTATTGTTCT
The DNA here is from genome assembly GCA_013389805.1 of Trigoniulus corallinus. Classification (NCBI taxonomy): domain Eukaryota; kingdom Metazoa; phylum Arthropoda; class Diplopoda; order Spirobolida; family Trigoniulidae; genus Trigoniulus; species Trigoniulus corallinus. Next base: position 17,332,086 of record JAAFCE010009126.1, on the reverse strand, counting down.
CATTCAACCTCAGTTCAGACAAGGAAATCTAATGATATATCCCAATATGTAAGCGAGTACTTATAGTGCATCACCTGCAATCTCTTATCAGTGCGACTGGTAACAACAGTGTTTTTCAACCAGGGTTCCGTGAGGTCCTCCCAAGGGTTCCGCCAATGGTAAGGTAAAATATAAAAATAACAACGAAAACACAAGAAACGAGAACGACTTTTGTCTGTCAAAGATGAACTTCGGGTGTCTCTATCAAACATTAGGCCCCAAATATAACTGCTTATGTTAACACACACCTGTATCAATTAATGTTTTTTTCTGTCACTGTATGGGGTTCCGCGAAAGGTCTAAATGTTCCAAAGGGTTCCATTCCAATAAAAAGGTTTAAAAACACTGGGTAACAAGAAGGTTTTGAGGTATCGACGTATTACGAGGCAGATAAATTAACAGAGAGAATTAAGGTTAAGATTGGCTTTAAGGTGTCTATGCATGACTGCAAAAAGTGGCTGAAAGGACAGTAACATGGCTGGGGCCGTTTTGTTTTTCTAAGCTTACTAGCATCCCAATCCTTTCACTACTGCAGCTGATTACGCAGGTGTTGTCCATACACGGCCTCTCTACTGTTGACGATATTTCACCCACGTTATGGGCGATATCGTGCGAAAAGCGCACTTAGAGCTTCCCCTTCGACCTAAAATGCTGTTTACCTCAAGCAAGCTATCAATTAAGCTACTGAATGAGGCGTTACTCGGATTTAGGTAGAGCGGTTGGATACACCAGTTCTCGTCTGATAACTGAAGTTAAGCAACGCAACACCAGATAGTACTAGCATGTGTGACCACGTGGGAGCACTGGGTAGTGCTAATACGCAAAAATTGTCGTAACAGCGTAGTGTCTGTGCAGCGCTGCATTAGAACTACGCAAAGAACGGGGCTCTAATGATAATTGCAGTTGAAGTGCCCTAAAACAACAATAAAAGAAATTGGATCTAGAAATGTCCTAGCTCCTCTTCTCTGCTACTCGCGTCACAACCAACCTCATAAGCTTCACGATGAAGAATTATAATATCCAGATTCGGGTGGAGAAATTTGGAGACTTTGACATGTGTGCGCGGTGATTCGATATCTGAGTAACTGTTTTAGATATTTTAGGGCGCTTTATTTTATTCAGATCATCGCAATTCGTCGATAAAACTGCGACATAAGAAAGTTTACTGTCAATCATGTCGAGAAGAAAAAAATAATTGCACGTAATGAAATGTTGTTGGCTACAGATAAAGATTCCCAAACTTTGAAATATCAATAGACAGTGAAGTGTGATGAAGTTGCAGTTTAAGAAATGATAGAAAGGTAACTGGGCTAGTAACGCAAGTTTATAATAAAGTATTTTGATTTATCACATAATATCAATAACCAATCGGACATACTTTATGCCTTGCTCTTAATGGAGTCACCGACTGTGATTCAACAATTGGAAGTAGAACTTTAGGCTGCCCAACTTTTATCTTAATTCCGAGATTGCTGAGGCTTCTTTCGGCTGTGTGCCATCCAGGACCCAGGTCATCTCTGTACACCTAAACTCTTTTGTCTTCAGAAGGGTATTAAGGGGGTCATTCAACGATCCTCAGCATGTATATCGTCGACAGGAGTCCGAAATATCTTTCTTGGGCCCTAGATACTGTCTGTGTCTGTCGTACCTAAAGGATAACTCGGCCTCGTGCGATACCTAGAGATACTGTTAACGATCGAAAACAAGACCTGTCACATAATATTAAATTCGTGATGGCCACCTCAGATGGGATCTAGCAGACATTTCTCTTCAATACACACACTTATGGTATTCCTCTAATTACATGAAACAACAAACCAAACTCGGATATTGTTCAGGATCAACTGAGCCTCAAAGGTGGAATCTCAATGGGCTTGTCAGAGGCACTGTTGCTTAAATTCGGTACAGGGCATTGTACTTGTAAAACCAGAATTAACAATTTCATCAGTTTGCATTATTTTTGCTCCAGTTTGACCAAATATTAGATGATCTTTACCCTAGCTAAATTCATAGTTATAATTAGTATTCACATCATATTGCTTATTAATCGACTTTCAATATTATTTGGAATAAATAAATTAAGAGTTGACCTTGCGATGAATGTCCATAAACACAACGTTATAGCTGGTCTTAAAAGTTTAATAAATATTAAAAGCTTTGACAATCAACATAGCTGAATTTGATGGGTGACCTAAGGTACGCATAATGTCCATTTCCTTGACATGAACAGCTATATGTCAGAATTTCATCATGGGAAATTCAACTATTTGTCACAAAAGTCCTTCTGTTGTCAAAAAGAAGTATTCATTAACAAAAATAAGAGCTATCAGTATCATATTACTTCCTTTGTAAAATCAAAAGCAGGTGCCTTGACGTGTTCCAAATTCAATATTTCATGGAGGATGTCGTTTATTAAGTCAATGACAAACGCATCCAAGTGGAAGGAGGCATATCGATAGATTTACTTTAAGACTTTTAAATTTTTTTACAATTCAATATAAGGATTTTAAAAAATTTGAGTTACCACAAAAACCCAAGAGCATTTGGTTAATATCGTAGAGTGCTGCTAACATTTCATCTATACTTTCAAATTTTTTATCACAGTAGAAGGATTTTTTTTATAGAATTTTTATTTTTGATTTATTAAAACGCCGACTAAAATTCATCACAAATCATTTTGCAGATTATGAAAGTTGACATCGTAACATAGTATGATGAGTGATTTAAGATAGTTTACCCAAGAAGAGTAATAATTTGTATTTCATAGTAAAACATTAGACCTTGGAAGAAACTGTAATTTACAATAATTTTGACGTATTTTCCACCACAAATAAACAAAATTTAAACCTGAATGCACACCAACAAATATTAGCAACTCGAGTGTGTGGTTTTGATGTGGTTCTCATCTTACAGGCAACATTCCACTGATGTACTTCACATGTAAGAAACATTAGTTAGATTTTAACAGGAAATATTGAACCTTGAAATTCTAAGCTAAACTATTCCCCTTCCAACAAATAAAAATTTCAGAACATAAACAATTTCAATTTTCATCCGATACCAAAAAAGTGAATATCACATTTATTTTTGGCTCTTTAGATCACTCAAAAATTTATGTCACTACTCTTAGAACAGTGGTAAGTTTATCTGCAAGATGAACGTGATGAATTTTACCGTTTTTGGCAATGGGACAGCATTCAATGGATTTCAAAGGCAGCGAAAAAAGCAGAAAACAAGCTAGTTTTTAATGTCTCCCAAACTTTCAACCCCATCTGTCTTATTTGCAGATGCAGCAATCAGTCACCAAGTGCAAATTGCAAAATAAAAAGTGCCATGGCTTTACCAATACTATGTATGAATTAACTTATGAAATAGGTATCATCTATCTCTTTTATATACCATTTTTTTCTTCAAAAATATCATAAGCATCTTGATCAAATTTTGTGAAAATGTATTTTCGAAAGGGGAGGCTGTGACAGAAGATAAACTATTGATGCAATCTTTCTTGCAAAGGTTTTAAGACTAACAAGAAATAACACACAAGGGCGGTATCAACATAGATAAACTCCTTGACCTAAGTATAACACATTTCATGTTCAATTACAAAAATATTTTATCTCATACTCACACCGCGATGCTCTTATATTTAAAATCATCCTCTGAGCACCCTTCCTGTCAACAATAATTATAAATTGATGTGCATTTTTATTCCACTACCGATCGCCTTTAGCAGATTGAAAATGTACATATCATTAGGATAGAAACTGTTTCAAAATTTAGTATAACACTGACCCTTCCATCTTACTTTTAATGTTTGTAAATTGTCGTCATAATTAGAAGTCTGAAAATGAATACTTTCTAAAAACACACCCGAGATCTGAAATGTAACATCAAAGCATATCAAATGCATTCAAAATGCTATCTCTTCTACGTATTTCTAGTCAGATGAAAAACGTATGTCATATTAATGTCATATCAAGCCACACTCCAATTTCATACTAAATTAATAATAATCTCATCTTATATGTCAAGACTATTTTGACAGCAATACTGTCCTATTTAGTTTTAAAAACTAGTCAGTAACATCAAAGCATCACCGAAATTATATTTAAACAACTTTAGAACTGTCTTAATTATGTTATTTGCGAAATGTACAACACTCGTAACAATATACAAATTAAACGCAATTATTTATGATAGCATTTGATATGAGACAGGTGGGTTAGCAGTTCGAAAACAAACTTTAATTTTCCATCAGGTAAAAGTTTAAAAAATTCTCCCTAAATTTCACTGATCCAAAAACGTTAAACATGAGGCTATCATAATTACCCATCGAAAAAGTTGTGGCATTATACCACAATATTTAGGCAAAATAAATTTGGAAAACATTAGAAAAGCGGATGGCAATGCATGTCCTATATAAAGTTGAATTGATTTTAGATAGTATTCCAATGATGCATCATAAGAGAATGCATTTCACCGTTTGTTTTACCATTTTAAATCTGATTTGCGGTCACACTGCTACCAACCCAAGAGAATGGATCAACAAAAATAAAAATTGGCTCGAAAAAAAACAAAAAAAAGGCAAGTGCCACTTTGATAATAATGCATGTTACTGCCAAAAACAGCACTGTATACTCAAAAGGCACCTCGAAAACTAGCATGTGGTGGAGGGGGTCCATACGTTTTATACTTTGCACTTAAGAGAGAGAGAACACACAAAAAAACATGTCCATTTCCTACCAATATTCAGACACATATCTCCTTCTCTCAATATCAAACTTTTGTCCCATGAAATAAAAGCTTTTTCTGTTATTTGTCTGTTATTTGATTGGAACTTTTCTTCTTTTTTCCCTCCCCTTCTCAGATAGTGGCATCAATGTATGTCTATGCATTATGCACATGAAGTTTCCATACGTTATCATATGTGAAGTAGCAATCTTCATGTAAAAAATAGATGCAGCTAAAAAGGCTAGCCTGACAAATGGATACTAAATCTACATTCCAATAAATGACGACCTCAAGTATTCAAAGGCGCATGCAGCAGACAAAGCGCAAAAAGCAGTACCTAAACCAAATGCAGAATGTTGATTATAGGAACTAATATATTGCATTTTCAATCAAAAAACATCAACACAGTGCAAAGATTTCGACAACAAATTGTTCCAATGCATATGTCCCTTATGAATTTTCATCTTTATTTGCTAAAGAAAAATTATTATTGAACTATTGTACTAAAATAACAGACGAAAAGAAGATTGCGCAGGACCGAAGAGTGTCCCTGGTTCACGCTAATAACTGATTAAGCCCTAAAGGGCATAAGAAAAAGCCTAGTTCTGAAGTAATGTTACACACAACACCGAGCTAGAGCCCAGGAGAGATGGAAGGCGTTTATGTCAGTACCCCGAATTCAGACACAAATTACTTAAACGCATTCCTCCTACGCAAAACATGAGCAAGAAAGTAACACCGTGGATGTCACCTGCACAAAAGCATGAAGTAATATATGCATGTAGATCGGCCAAATTTTCCAGGTGTAGGAGGAGCTCTGCTTCTGTCATCAATAACCGAAAATGTCCCCAGGAAGAAGTTAGGCCAACGTTAAATAAGCAGGGCTTATGACGCTATGTCCGCTTAAAAATACTTTTGAATAATTCGTCCATGTGTTCCTGGAACCGCAGCCGAATTAACGTAGTAGCAGAAGAGCAAATGAAAGGTCCCGCGAATGAAAGTTTTTTTCCTCTGGCCCCTTTCTTAACATATGCTACAGGCCGCGCACAAGCATAATCCGGCCCCAACTGAAACTATTGAGACAAATGGGTACCCGACCCTGCCACAGCAGAAAAATCTAGGAGCATCCTTGGCTTAAGGGTTAAAAAGTGTAAATATATTTCTAAGAGATATTTCATGCAATCCACGTCTAGGGAAAACGGTTCCGTTGAGCCAGACTAAACGTAAATTGAATTAAATTTTCAAGCTGAATTCAAATTAATTCAAGAAAGGGACATAACCTATAAAAACTCAAAATGTCATAAAATATTTCACCTTCTAGTTAGAAATGTTGAACACTGCATGTCAGATTGCATTCCACATTCAAACAAATATATATGAAGTTAAATTTTATGCATTCGGACTTAAACTGAAAAGTTCATTCCTTTTACAATATTTTACACAATGACGTGGGTCGTTGCTAAGTAACAACACTGTCCACTGCCTTTATCGGCTGCAAATCATTTTAAATTTAACTCAGAGATATCTTTTTTTTACTGTAAAATTCAATAAAAATTGGAAAAAAATAACTACCACAACTGGACTTTCGGTCTTCGATGAAAAAGAAACCAGAGATACAAGACAGCCTACTTTCCTTTGACACTGTAATTTAAAGATGAAATCGCCACTTGCTGAAGTTGGGCATTGATTTCATTGCACGAATATAAGATGACAGATTTCAAATTTCTGAAGAGGTCAGACGAATAACTAGTCTGAGTTCTCTATGGAAACTAAAAACATGCTATGTTGCATTTACTTTGAATTTAAAAATCTTCGCATGGGTATTTATAGACCAACTACCGAATTCAACTGAAATTGACACATATTTGCAGAAACTTGTAACAAAAATGTAGATATTGACCAGTAATTGCTTACGTAAGTGTTCAATTTAATTTAAAGCGATATAAACTTATTAATATGACCTATAAATCGTTCGTGATCCAACATCCATGGAAGAGGAAAAAATCAGTCCATCAGTTAGATAGGGAGTGCGAGGATGTCATACGTCTGTTTTGTTTCGTTGATGTTTTAGGGCCCTTCAACTACAACGGTCATTAAAGCCCCGTCCACTGCATAGTTCTAATGCAGAGTCAGCACAGACACTACGCTGTTACGACGATTTTGGGGATTAGCTGCACCTAATGTTTCCAAGCGGTCACCCATGCTAGTACTAGCTGGGGTTGCGTTGCATCTACAAAGGTCGTTAGAGCCCCGTCCACAGCATAGTTCTGCCGTCCATAGACGCTACACTAATGCAACGATGGTCCTTCAACTACAAAGGTCGTTAGAGCCTCGTCCGCAGACGCTACACTAATGCAACGATTTTTGGGTATTAGCAGTATCCAGTTTTCCCAAACGGCCACCCATGCTAGCACTAGCTGGGGTTGCGTTGCATGACTTCAGTGATCAGAGGAGAACTGTTGTGTCCAACGCAATACAGCCGCTCCTTCACGCCTCTGTGCATCGTCATAACTAACCCTGTTTTTAGCCTACGGCAGGGTCGGGTACCCACGTTTGTCCCTATTGGACACATGAGCCCCTATCTGTTGAATGGTATTTGTCGCAGCCGGTTGCCAACCTAATGTTGTAATCCTTATGCAAATTTATCCAGCCTATTTCGATTCATTGGAGTACTTTCCCTCCACCGACGCCATAGGATGATCTCCCACACCAGGAAATTTTATGAACTACGTGCGTATTTTACTCCACCTAGTAAGGGTCCTTTTACGTGCAGATGACATCGTACTCTACAAAGCGATTTTACTTCCCATGCGACAGAAGGTACACTGGGGCATCTCTCCCTCTTCCTTCTCATCCAAAGGAAATGAAGCCCAGGAATGAGACTCGAATGACGGAGTAGTCCAGTATTCTATCTCTTCGCCACCGAAGTGGGTCTATTTTACATATATGAAAAATTCAATTGAAATAATGCTGAAATAGAAATAAAATAATATTTCAATAACTCTACCGCTATATCGGTGCCATATAGATTTTTATGGACGCTACCCTGAAGGGAAAGAAGGGGACCTACACACTGAAATCATCATCGCACCCTTATCCTTAGTGCGGCGGGGTCGGGTGCCTACTCACTGAAATAGAATCTTTTATGCAGAAGACTACTTCAAGAAATAGAAATAGACGTACAATTTGGGGGTCTGAAATTGTAATTAATATGACGTTTAAGCCAAAATAACACCAGGGTCCTTTGGAGACCTAGCTCCGGATCTATTTAGCTATGCTTACACAACAGTTTGAACCGACAACAAAAGGATGCAGATGACGACCTCCTGATGGACAACATAGGGATGAACGCCCCATAACACACAAGGCCATGGTTTCAATTCCTATTTCACAACAGAACACTTTAGGTTTCTCACCTAACCCGGGCCCTTCCCACCTGGATCCCACCTGGACGAATACGACCGAATGGCCAAAGCAGCCGATTGCACATAAAAATCACAGTACAACAAAAAAGGATAGTCGTAACCAAGTCGTGTTACAAATTAGGGCTTCGCAACTTAATGTAAAACTAATTAATGAATATTGAGCTCAACCATAAATTTTGGCAATTAATTGTCAGCAGCTACCTTTCTGCCTCATTATAGATATGTCTACAATTTCGAAAAAAACAAAATTCATGTCTTTAAAAACATTTCATTTATTTATCTTTCATAAAATGTTTGGTTGTTTTACTTGTTTTACCATTAATTAAATTAATGATCAAGACCAGAATTAGAAATGAAGTAATGTACAATTACTATCTTTTAAAAAACAAGAGTCAAGGTATACGTACTCCCTAAACAGTGCCAATGTCGGTAAACAATAAAGTACCATATATCTTTGAACCCAACAACAAAAAACTAAAACAGCATTCCTTAGATGGAACCATTATTTTAAATCACATTTATACCATGAAAGATTGCACATTAATGTTGGAATGAACGTAAGACTACTTTTTTTTCTGGTTATCAGAGATAGTTCTTCTGGCCAATGTGGTTAAATAAAAAAGTTCTCATGAAGCGAGTCATGAAGATTAAAAAGAGCTTAGAAATAGCATTAATATATCTATATATATAAACATTCCTCTAGTAGACCGTTCAAATAAGTCAAACTTCATTTTCGCAATAAAAACCAATGGGAAGCGCAAAAAATTACCACAAATTCATCTTGTCATCAGGTGTGTTTAGGTACCTACTGCACCTGTATTATTTTTGCCTCACAGCTGTAACCAATCTTTTTGAGTTGCTGACTCATCTTTTTTTCGAGGAGGAGGGGGAACTCTTGCACCTTCTTTTTTAAGTTGTGCACCTACATTCCAGTCAATCCCGGCAACATTTGAAGTTCAGGAATTGAAATGCTGTAAAGAGAGGCGTTCATTCCTCTACTTAGCAGTTCATCAAGCTGATAACATCGACATATAGTAAAAATCCGTTCGAAACGTGGTCTACAGTTTAAATATTTATTAGACAGTAGAGAGAGAGGGGGAGGGAGAGAAAAAACAAACATGGACAGTATATAATCGTCCTCTAATTAATTAACTGATTTTCTAAAAACTTTAAAAACTAGAGAGTGAATTACGAAACATGACACTTGAACATCACTCACTACTATGAGAAGACGAAGATTTTCTTTTCTTGTCAATTTTTCATCCAGAGTAGATTCAAGATATCATCATATCCTTATCCCGCCTGTGGTAGGGTTGGGTTAGTGGGTTCCAGCCCTCCACTTCCGCCTAATCTCCCACCAGGTCCCCGTCCACCACCACACACACTACCATATCGCTACGGACAACCTGCTCCCTCGTCTTCTTCAGTCTTCTCTTGCCGCGGGTGCTTCCAACCACTTCCATTCCTGTAATGGACCTAACGAGCTCCTCCTCCCCTCTTACCATCTCAATCTACTCTCCCTCCTTTTTTCCGCGATGCCCACCACCTCCAGGATACTTCTAACATACCCATTCCTAATTCTGTTAGCTTTTAACACCCCATTCGTGTACCAAAGCATTCGAATCTTGGCTACTTGCATTACATTTACTTGGCTCATCCTCACTGTCCAACACTCTGATCCATATAACATAGGTGGCCTAACCACTGCTCTGTAAAACTTCCCTTTCAACTTTATTGGGACCTCCCCTATCACACAGGACTCCGCTTGCTAGTCTCCACTTTAACCATTCCCCATTGATTCTATGGGTAGCATCCGAATCTGTTTCCCCATAACTTTGGAACAAGTCACGTCAGGATTATTTTCCTGTCCTTTCCAACAGAAAGTTAAATACTCTGTCTTCATCATGTTTATCTTTAGACATCAATTTTCTATTGCTGCTCTAATATCGATGAGGCCTTTCTCGGTTTGATCTCTGGAGTCACTACACTAAGTTTCCCTACATCGCCTGCAAATACCATGCACTGGAGGGGCCCATTCTCCTACTCCCGTCAGCAGTATGTCAGCAGTATAACCAGAATGAAGAGGTATGGAGTTAGTGATGAACTTCGTTGTACTCCAACCTTCACTGGGAAGCCTCCAGTATATCCCCAAGGTGTACTTACCCTGGCTATCCCACCCTCCAGGAATGAAAATTGGAACCACTGATCCAAAAGTTTCGTTGGACGCAGCAGTTCTCGTGAGATCACTGAAGTTAGGCAACGCAAGCCCACGTTAGTTCCATCATGGGTGGTTAGTGAAGAACGTTGGGTGCTGCAAATTTCCCCTCTCCTTCTTCCTCTACACCTACCTCCTCATCTCCCGTGAGCAGCCTCTTAAGGGTTCATCCTGTTATGGCTACTCGGCTTAATCACCAACCCATGAATTCAAATTCAATCCAGAAGTCCAATTCCCTATCTCCAAGTCGGAAAGGTGACATATTACACTGACATTGGCAAAAGCTTTTATTTCCTTTCTGCAAAGTAGGCGTCCTGTCGCCTTTTCCTTCATATTCCACCCAATCAATTAATTGACACTGGGTTAGTAGAATGTGTCAACAGCTAAGAAGTTCATATTTTGAAGCACAATGTTTCAAGACTAGCACCAGCGCGATGACGTCGATGCTGCAACCTTTTTTCTAACAATTTCTAGAGCAGTACAGTCACAACTATTCATTTTCTCACCAGTCATACAACGGAGCACACTGTTTACATGTTTAGACGGCTGTTGGCCCTGCACTTACAAATGTTAAAGAGGAGGAATGCTAAAAATGTCTGCAGTTTAAAGTATTATTTCAATCAGTGATGCCATATACTGTACACATACGGAAAACAAAAACTATTAACTAATTCGTGGCTCGTCTTTCAAACCGCTGAGATTAGACTTTGATCTTCCACAATTATCGTATCTTTGAATTAGGGACATAATGGATAATTTATCATTTTTAATTGTGAATAAAAGATAGTTTGCTTTTTCAAAGAATTTCACAAATAGTTATTTCATTCTATAAGCGACATTTTCCACTTATGACATCCATTCTTCTAGGACAATATAAACAAAACCTCGCAGAAAACGAAAGTAAAAAAAATAGTAGCAGGCCCTATATGTAATTTGAATAGTTGCTGCAATTTTCCCATCTAAATGTCTATTTTACCAGTGGAAAGAGTTGTTATACCTGATGTAGTGATCTTGCATTCAATTCAGGACCACGTCTTCAGCTCCAAGTCATAAAGAAGGTGCCCTTCAAGATGGAATCCCTTTTCTACGGGATCTCGCCTCGGTCAGGATCGAAAATGCACAGTTTGACCTGAATACAAGGGGCTGACTGAGATACCTAGATTAGTGGGTCTTAGAACGAGACCCCGCGCTCAGAAGGCTCTTACTTTCAAAATTATAAAAAGTTTTGTTGTTCCAGAGATGGACTTGAGTTGACTGTTATTTCCTGAAGCCTTACAAAACCTCCAGTCGACCTTGTGCATAACTGAGTACGTTTTAACTAAAATACTACTGGATTAATTTCATGGGTTGGGGAGTAAGCCAAGCAGCCATAACAGGACGAACCCTTGGGAGGCTGCTCGCGGGTGTAGAGGAGGTAGGTGTAGAGGACGTAGGAGAGGGGAAATTTGCAGCACCCAACGTTCTTTACCAACTACCCATGTTGGTACTAACTTGGGCTTGCACTGCTTAACTTCAGTGATCTCACGAGAACTGGTGTGTCCAACTCAACTTGGTGTCCTACGCTCTTTGGTAACTCCTGATATTTGAAGGAACACCATAACTTTTTGGCCGCTGTCATTTTAGTATTTTCTATTTCTACCATTATTTGGGGCGGATGGAATCGGAAATTCTTGGTATCCAGACTAAAAGCGAGAGCAGGACTTTAAAACTTTCTGAGCGATGTTGTGCCACTCTTGCAATATACGTCATTTTCAACTATCCCATTTGCTTTTTAAAGTCCTAGTCAGGAACTCATGACTTCAAAAGGTTCAGGCAAACACTAGGCACACAGCAACAACAAACATTAACAACTATAAGTTATAAAGGCAGAAAAGATGTAATCCGTTGAACACAATCAGGGCGAGGAGACAGAAACTCAATTAACTTATGACGCAAGGATAGTGCCCATGAATATCTTTATCCGGAATCCACAGAGAAACCTCACTGATAAGGTATTAATTGCAGAAATACGTTATGTAAATGAAAAAGGTCATTTTAGCATATTTGAAATTCCGTAGGAAGAAGAGTAAAGAAACAGTGAAATAAACATTAGCCTCTTGAAGGCAAACAAAGTAGAAAAATTCAACAAACCGCACTTTCCAAGATATCAAATAAAAAAGGATATATTTGAAAATCCAGGAATCCTACAAAAAATTTCTAAATATGAGTAAGGCTTATATCTATAGTAGGCAAATCAACTTCGTGGTTAACAATGCTATGCTTTGCCTAAGGGACAGTCCAGAAAATTCGATTTGCATTTCTTCGGCCACTTCTTTTATCTGTACAAACATTCTTAAGATGTATGCATTTGTTGAATAACAGAAGAAAAGGAGAAATTGTATGTTCATCTATAAAAGCAATGAATGAAAAACATTAAACAAGACCCAGCTTGGGCTGTGTCTTTTTTTCTTCACAGAAGAAAGCTCATCCTTAATCCTCCAATCTAAATGTCAAATGAAGTCTCCCCGTTTTTATATCCCTAGAAAGCATTTCCTTACATCCTTCATCGAGTGTCCTTTCTCCCATCTTAAGAAAATCTACCAACTTTCTAATCATTTTCTTGACTATATTCATCGAGATCCTCTTTTGTATAATACATATCAAAGTATTTTAACTTTTTTTTTGCGTTTTTTCCTTTCCTTCAATTCTCAACAGTGGTATCTGTCTCTTTCGTTTACATTGACAGAAACCCTAGCAGGAGAATTCGTTTGGTTTTTAATTCAGTTACACATAAAGAATTGATTTTCTTACATTGACCACCAGTCCTTGGTTCCTCTCCCTCCCATCTCCCTTTATGCCAGTACCCTACCACCCCAAGTCGCAGGGAAAAATTGTCCAAATAGTACGGTTTTAAAAACCTTTGGGATTTAACTCGGTGGGTCTCTTTCTCATTACTGAAGCAATCTACTTACTTGTCTATGCAACTGGACATATATGTCGAAAGACATCCGAACACTTCAGTTCAATAAATAAATTGCCTTGAGACATTCTGAGTGAAATTTCACTTTATAAAAAGGTGTTTATAACGCATGCGTACCAGCAAATAATAGGTGCCACTCTTATGAAATAGTCAGATTAAAGTGAACGAAATGACTAGCATAGGAAATGAACTACTTTATTATATAGGTATAAAAAAGACAAGAAAGGTAAAAGGCAAGTTTATTCTGGTGGAAATAGAATACAAATGACCAGTGGTCATTTACTGGCCTGTTAGGAGAACTGAACAATTTCGGTTGTTCAAGTCAAGTATTAAATGTCCCTGTTGAGTTGATGCGGCTGTACCTACTTGCTGTTTAACACTAGTAGACACATTTTAAAGCAAATTTACTCGTACTGTTAGCAAATTGCTCAAAAGTGGAACTCAAATTCTTATTTTCTCCAATTGGAAAAAATGACAAAAATCAATAAGTTTAGGAAAAGCATTTCTTTTCCCCCCAATTCTTAAAATACCGTTTGTGCAATTTTGTGTAAGTGTTCAATTTAAATTTCACTTCCTTTTTCAAAAACAGGAGTAAAAGCTATTGGTTTCATTAAAAAACTTACAACTTCTTGGTCGCATACCACACAGAATTTCAGCACGGAATGTGATAATTGGACAGTGTAATACAGATCAATTAAAAATTGCTTTCATTTCATACCGTAATTAATCAAATCCTCGATTTCAATGCGTACCTGCAACCTTATTACATCACATATCATGTACAGTAAATGAATTACTTATTGATAAGTTGGTAGACTACTTTTTATAGGTTGAAGGTACCGATCAAGGCAAGCATTTGTTAATCAAAGAAGTGCTTTATTGAAAACGATCCCTTTTTAAACTTCAATTTCCCCTCGTTATCATCGTTACCGATTATAATAGCATCGGGTGACTTTATCTAAAGATGAAGGAATAACTCAGTCTGAGGTACAAATATTAAAATATGAAGGATGTGGCATCATCATCACAGTAAGATTGGTGAATAAAATATGAATGAATTGTATTTTGGAATCATGGAGATTAATGAAGCTAGAGCCATACAAGGCCTCACACTGAAAATAAGTTTTCTATAAGTCACCCTAAAAAAAGACTGCCATTGGGCAACATTTACATTCAAGAACTTATAAAATCTGCCAGAATGAATGCCAAAAAAGTAATTTTTGACTTGCATTCTAGAAAATGCCGTAAATATCAATAAGACAACCATGATAGAAACCTGAAAATAAAAATTCAAATCACATCTTAATCTTATTTTCTTGAATGTTCGTCTATCAAAAGCTGTCCAAGTATTAATGCTATATTTAAGAAATAAACTGTAGCATACAACGGTTTAAGAACTGTCACTTGATGTCTTATTGCTAAATTATAATATACGGATATCACCATCTTTAAAAGCTGTTATCTTTGGATACAATTTAAAAAAAAGAAGAAAGAAAAAGAAAGACTGAATTTTCATTGAATGTTATTCTCTCAAACCTACTGAGCAAGAGGAAAGTGAAATAGCATTCCTTACTATTCCTTAGAGTAAGTTTGAGTAAATAAAAAAATTATATAACATAAATCCTACTGACGAGCGACAATTGCCAGACAAAAGTTTATTTCTTTAACTTTTTTTTTGTAGAGGAAAATTAGCTAAAGTTCAACTAGCTCATTTAAGCTTTCAGAAAAAAATTTCATATATCTAAATCACATATAATGCCCATATATCAATTGATCGCATGTGACTTGGTGAATCGAGACAATTCCAGTAATTCAATGCAATTTGATCACGTCTGAATGTCCATCCACACAAGATCTGATAAAAATACATTTAATTTCTAACCAAAGGCTACTATTATTACGTTCATTACGTGATACGCTTGGCGCAAGTGATCGGTTTCACGAAGAATACATGTTTGCTACTACTACTACTACTCTCTCTATCTTTTTCTCACTTTCTCTCGATCGTTTTTGGCTAATTTCTTTCTTTTAGTAAATCCCATCGTATATTTCCCCATGAGATCCTAACATCATCCAAATGGCTTTTCTTTTTCTCTTTCCTAACATTCACAAAATACTCCTCGTGGGCCAACGCTGCCTTGAAGTAAATTACAAATTATGTTTCTTTGAATAGGTCATAATTGGGTTCTAGTCTTTGATACTAAAAGAAACTCTAAACCACATTCAACCTTTAAGATGAAGGGAAAAAAATGTACATCATACAGAAAATAGTTAATTGCCCCTAGCGTCAAATGTAGGGGTTGGCGAAAACGACCTGATAACTAAAAAAGGTTGACCACTCACTTATGACATAACCTATCATGATCAACACGCGATACTACCCAATTGTGTTAAATCGTGGTACTGTAGTTACATTTGCAGAATGTGAAAGAGCAAGAAGAAGAAGAAGAAAAAAGGTGACTTTTACACAGAAAAGACACGTGCCAGGTAAACGGACCATTAAGTTAAACAAAATCTCGATTAACTTTCAGACAGAAAAAGTAGATACAGGGAGGCAACTTCACTAACCCATTTATTAATGGAATTTCTTTTATTTTTTTGTGAATTAGCAGCTTTGAAAACTTGGTTTCCGACCAAAAAATTTCAAAAGCTATACTGAGACAATAGTTAAGGTATTCGGATGTGAGACTATAGCAACCATTAACCCAACTGCACTCAATGCTGGTGGTCATCAACACCAAAAAAAAAGCAACTTTACAGTTTGAAAAAGGAAAGACACGTGATCATAATTTTGCTGAAAAATCCAAATACATAAAAGAAATGCTGAGTAGAAAATAAAAACAAGAAATTCAATTGAAATCGGCATCTTCACAGAGAAGGTACTGATTACGAGGAGAGATTGTAACAATTTTTCAGTAAAAGACAAAGTGTGAGCCAGGAAGAAGGACAATACATGACCAGTCAGTCTGACTTTACCTGATTTAGGGGTTTCAGTCAAAAAATTTTAATAGAGCTCTATTCTGCAATTTCATAATCTACAATTGGATTTCATTCCTCTTTCGCTAAAAAACATTTAAATAAAAATTGAAAACTGATCTCTAGACAAGATCACTTTACAGAGAAGATTAAAAAGTTTACAACTGGCATAGGTGTCGATAAAAATCGCTTCTCTCACCCCATATCTACTTACAGGAGAAGAAAAAACTAAACATGAAATCTGTAAAGCACATTTTGGAATAGTGCTACCAGGTATAAAAAGTCTACATTTCACTTTTCATGTAGTGCTACTGAAATGTGGGATTTTTTTCTTAACAACAATTTTTAACCGGTTGAATGAATAAACAATTTCTAAGCACTTAACTTTTTTGACCTTTCATGTTTATGCAAAAACAATTCGGTGTATCAAAACAGTTTGACAAATTTGCATTTTTGATATAAACTAAGAAATGGTTCAACATTGTTTCTCCTCATAGTTTCAAAGTGTTTTCATTTCATGCTTCTAGGCATCAAACATTTGCATTTCTCATTTTTGGCATCAAAGTTTAATTTCTTTTATTTTTCTTTTAAATATATTAAAAAAAATGCAAGACGACCATTACTGGGTGACGCACTTAGCAAAATGTTTGTCTAAACTTTTAAAGACATAGCAAAAGGTTGAAAATAAGTTTTTTTTACATCGGTCCACATATTTGTACTTCATTTTCCTTTTCAACATTCATCATGTTCAACTTTTTGTAGACATCATCTTCACAAGAAATACTTTTCACTTCTTATCGAACAAAAGACTTTATAATGAATCAAAAGGGGTCCTTATTTTTATTCTCAACTCATCCACAAACATAAACATAACAACTTTAATAATAATAACACAAAAATAAAGAATCTAAAAATACCACTTGAAGTATTTTTTTACAGAAAAAGTCCCCTACCCCGCACTCTACTTGCCAAAAAAATGGTAACTCTTCATGCTAGTGACCAACAAGTGCAACAATATTATTTAGCAAACGTTAGCTTCTTTTAATGAAGCTAATCTACACATTACTAATGTTTTTTTACTCTACGTAGAAATGAAAAACAACAAAAGACTTTTAAAACGATGGCTCTTGGAGATATACTTTAGAGTTCAGGAACAAAATCAATGACTGAGCAAAAATTTGAATTAGCAGTGATAAGTCTACACCAGCACAAAAAAAGTGTCTTGAAATAGTTCAGACAATGGAGTAAAGTTGAATAAACAGACTTGGGACTTGTGTTTTGGTCTGATCTTTCAAATGATAACATTGTTTCTTATGGCACCAGTGCCACAACCAGATCAGTTATTATAATCAACAAATGAATGTAATCATGAATTTACAGAACTTGAGAACTTGACTAAATTGTGACATGCGTCAATCAATAACCCTGCTAAAATTATATCGCACCTGGTGAAACTGTCCAAGAAAGGTCGCATTAACCACCTATTATCGATATAGTTTCTTGTTCAAATAACAACATCTTTAAAGATTTCAATCACAAAAATACTACATGTTCTTTCATTCATTACATTACAAATCTGCGATGCGTAATTGACAGACATCTTTATCATCACGATGAACAACTGGGTACTGAAAAATCACGCTGAAAAAAAAA
>JAAFCE010009126.1:17293478-17313688 GCA_013389805.1 Trigoniulus corallinus | reverse complement strand
ACACTTCTCATACTTTATAACAAGGTTTTGGTGAGAACCGAGCAGAGGCACCAGGCAGCCTTTCAGTATGTTTATTTAAAGAACAGTGTCTTACCAAATAAGACCAATTTTCCATACATGAGGACGTAGATAGCTGCTAAACCTGGGAGAGAGTGAGATACCAGAAGAGTGCAAATTATTTCAGAGTGTAAGAGTGCAGGAAGTACCAGGGGTAGGAGAATGGAAGGTTAAAGCAAAAATGGGACCAAGTTGTACGGAGGGCTATGAGAGTGTGTAGAGTGAGAGATATGCAGGAATAAAGGGGCAGAATTAGCAGGGAAAGTTGATGATCTCGTGCTGTATGCTCCCCCAAACAGTAGGAAGTGAAACCCAGTTTTCCATTTCTGGTATAAAACCATGAAATAACCAAAGTGGTTATTCACTTAACTGAATCCCTTAATGGCATTCCGATTCATTCAGGACAGCTCAACTAATAAGGCACAAACGCAGTCCCTGGTTGCAATCATTTTTTTAATTTCATTACAGGAAATTGTTTCCAAAAATATAAATTGATAATTATTTTTCCAATCCTATCCTTTTTATAAAAAAATTTTGCCGGTCCAAGACAAAAGTCGCTGCAAGTCTGTCTTTATTTGACGTCTCAGTACGCCTTCCGCTAGTTGAGAGTTACTTCTTGGTGTCGTGTGAATTGGATTGCTGGATTAACTTCATGGGTTGGGGAGTAAGCCAAGCAGCCATAACAGGACAAACCCTTATGAGGTTATGAGGCTGCTCACGGGAGATGATGAGGTAGGTGTAGAGGACTTAGGACCCAACGTTCTTTACCAACCACCCGTGTTGGTATTAACGTGGGCTTGCACTGCTTAACTTCAGTGATCTCACGAGAACTGGTGTGTCTAACGCAACTTGGCTGCTCAGCTACATGCCCTAATACAAATCAGACAATGAAGGAATGGCTTTGAAAGTTGACAGGTTGCGAAATCACTTCTAGTTGTAGTAGGAGGATAACAGCTTACTAACATTGATTTTATACATGAGCGCGCCTATAAGACCTGGTCTTGGTGCAGGTTACTACAGTGCCTTATTAATTAAGCACTTGGAGAGCTCCAACAACAACTTAGTTTTGAGGCCCCCTTATTCTAAACAGCAAGCAATTCAATCAAATAAATTTATTACTTAATAAAATATAATAATTAATTAGTAGTTTCCTTAAGAAAATATTAATTTGAAGCCTTTTCCAGTTACATATAAGAAGGTGTTAATGCTGGGAGGCCCCAGACATTCAGAGACCCCAAGGGCGTGCCTGCCAAGTCAGGAAGCATTACAGACTGCGAATTTCAAATTTTAACCTGGTAACTAATATGGATAGCGAGACTCAATATCTTCACTTTACTTTTTGCCTATTATGTATCGCGTACTGCAGAAGTAAAACACTTCTTGCTTGACCAGTAGGATCAGGTTTCATCATGATCGAAATTGGTTCAGGCCACAAATGGAGTGGACTTCTACTACAAAGGTGCCTACGATGTCTCTCTGAAACATTAAATAATGTACACAGCACCAGTTCTAAGTTAATTCTGATAGTCATCAAGATTCTGTCAATCCAGTTTAGCAATATTTTATGAAGTGACCTTCTGAATGTAGTATTAAAAGGCTTGTGCTCCACGTTTCAATTCCATTGGAATATTCAAATGTTATTGTCAGTTTTGTTGTAGTAATTTTATCTAACTTTTTGTATTTTCACTCAAACTTTTTAAAGTTTTTTTTTATTCTGATTTTCTTCTTCCTTGGAAAAACCTCTTAACGGTACCGTAAATTTAGTATTGTATAATTCCAACACACACTGTCCAGCCTGACCAATCCAATTAAACTACCAATTCAATTCAACATTGCTAGTCAACACAAACTATGCGCTTCGAAATTCAGCATCAACTAGAGAGCTTTTTTACTTATATAAAATAGACTGCCAAATTAAATTTCAGAATAAAAAAGCTGTGAATTCTTTCCTTTACTATAAAGATTTCAATGACTGGTGGCCAACGATAGACAGGAAGAGAGAGATTCTTACATATCTAATATGCTATGCACTAGCCAAAAGCTAACTGATCAATGCTGCTAAAAAAAGTACGAAAAAAACCCTGAGTAAAAGAAATATGCAATTCTTGCCTGCTCGGAACTTTTTATCTATCCTTCCTCATGAAATATTTCTATCATTTTCGTAGTCTTACTAGCTTATACTAGGCTGCAATAATATGCAAAGTCAACATCTAGATCCCTCGTAACACACAAAAAAACACCCATCCAAACCATTCTGCAGTCCATCCATGTACTTATGTTTGCATCCATGTATACCAAAATAAAGTTTGGACCCCTCCGATATATAGATGAAGTAGAAGTACGGGGTCGTTTGGGAAGATCAAAATGCATCACAGATCTTATTACCATTGGTGTGAAACGTGCTGTCCAACGACTTCTTCCTGTTCACTACTCGTATATTGAATAGAAAAATAAAACTATATAAATAAGCATGCATATATCGCCCAACAGTGGAATGGTGAAAAAATGGCTGTAATCAAATTTGACTAGCAATGAATTGACTGAGATGACATTGTGGTCAGTGAACGCTTGACAAGAAGTCTTTGAATTCTGCAATTCCCATAGTACCACTTTCTTTATTTCTTTCTTTATCCAGAAGAAAAACCCAATCTCAGATGTACATATAGAAAAATGCAAGGTGAACATATAAAAACTATGAAATGAATAGTGCTGATGGTTGGGCGTTGAAAAGCAACCAAAAAAGAGAAGGAAAAAGTGGACAAAGATTCATTTGGAAAAACATTTTTCTATAGAGATATTCATTTAGAGTCACGACACATACATGGCTCACGAAGAAAAAACTATTTTATGCCCCCAAAAAATAAAATTTGTTACCGATGGCTTTGTATGGGTATATGAGCTGATAACGTCGATATCTTTAACAACTCTACAGTTAAAATATCTTTTGATTTTCATCTCACTTTCTAAAGCCTTCATCTTTCTATTCTAACTACTGCTGATTTCTTTTCAACTTAAAGTTCAGGGTTAAGAAGTCTTAAATCAATTTGAAGACCGTTAACAGTTTTATTCTCCTTTCTGTCTCGATGAATATGAGACCTCCTCTAAAAACCTATATTGCAATGAAGAGAAAAAGCATTTCAATGCTTAAATATATGTATCGTTATCTAGCAACATCTTCTTTTTTTATTGCTTTTCAATTATACAAGCGTCCAAGTTGCACTAATGCATTTTTGGCGAATAAATGTAATGGACAATGCATTACAACAAGAGAAGCATAAATAATAAAATCTGCCTTAGTAAACCTGCAAATCTACGACTCAATAGGGAGAAGGCCATTGAATTTCAATATTTCCACATTAAAGTTGCTGCGTTATAGTCAGATATAAACGAAGAGATGCAGCATCTATAGTAATTCACAGTTTGACGAAAATCATAACAGCAGCAAAAGAAAATAATAAATTCATATGACTGATATTTTGGGTGATGTCTGAATTTTAGTTCACGGCGAGCTATTAATGTCTCAAAACTGAAACCTTAGACGGCACCTGTAAAGAGAGAAAACTTACAAAAGAAAATTCGCGTCACAATGTAGTAGCGTTGCTAACAAAAATGACCTCCTGCTCTCATAACCAAGCAGTATGCAACTTCATTTCTGTTAATTATGTAATTTTAAACTTGCACTAATGATCAACTTCCACAGAAGTGATGAAAGAGTCAGGTACTGTGAATTGGGACACGAAAAAAGCCAGAGGAGCGGCGAATTGCGTTGGACACAACAGTTCTCGTCTGATCACTGAAGTTAAGCAGCGCATTCCCAGCTAGTACTGACATGAGTGGCCGCGTGGGAAAACTGGAAACTGCTAATACCCAAAAATCGTCGCATTAGACACTACGTCTGTGCAGTCTCTGCATAAGAACTATGCTGTGGACGGGGCCAACAAACAACAACGAAAAAAGCCACACATCAGAAAGTCTTACATCAAATGAATAATAATCATCATCATCCCCAATCCTGTTCCTGCCTATGGGAGGGTAGGGTACAATTTGCACCTCACTGGAACACCTGAGCAAACTTCGTAAACACCACATGAGGCCACACTTTACTTTCCATCCGACGGAAGTCGCAATGGGGGACTCTCTAGCCCGAAAGATGTCAACCAACCTCGATTCAGAGTCGAACCTGCAATCACTGATGCAGTAGTTGAGCAAACTAACTCTGTGTGACGGGAACTTACTGTGGGAATTATATCGATTTACATGTACATCTTACTTCCTGAAAAAAGAGGGCTTTTACGTGCAAATGGCATCAAACATACTGTACCACAGTGACCATAGCTTTACTTCCCATTCGACAGAAAAGCCACATGGGGGCTTCCCTCTATTGCTAGGAGGAAGCTGCTAAACTTGGCCAAGTCCTACCTGCAGCTACGGACTCCAGAGTCAACCACATTACCTGGCCATGAGGAAAGCGCTTTTCCCGTGTTGATAACAACCAGCCCAGGATGGGCAATCAATTTGGTAGCCAGGTAGTAAAATATATGCACAATATCAGTTTAATTGCCAATGCCAGCTGAAGTCATATAAACTAGTAAATGAATGGGCAGAGGTAAATATACATTAGCTTCAAATTTGATTAGTTCCTTTATTCCACGTAGGACTTGGTAGCAAATGCTCGTGTACAATTGTTGGGAAACTGATAATACCTACTACAACTTTCTTAGCCCTATTTTTTTTCAACATTTACTGTTGTTAGCATATTAAATAAACCAATTATTTACTGTTTTTTTGCAAAACATGAAGCCTTGAGTAGCATTTTCCCTTGTTTACTAGACATGCAGATGTCTACAGAAAATAAATAAACCACATCGGCAGCCAGCGTTTTTTTTACCATTAAACGTATTGTTATCATTACAATTATTATTCAGCATTATTCATGAATATGGCTTACGAACTTTTGTTACGAACACAACTTACCAGAAATCCATTATATAAAAAATAATTAAAAACGTGGCAAAAATGAGGTTGGACAATACAAAATGCACCTGTACAGTTTCCTATGATTCATTTCCGCAAATATAAATATGCTTTTAAATAGGCATTATGACGCCAATAGACATTTCATATTGTTATTGAGGGTAATATTTTATTTGGAAATAATTACAGAAAGGTGTCAAGAGGAATATTTCGTTTTGTGGACGACATCAAGATATAAAATAATCAATATTGGAGTTTTCATTCGATGAAGTCTCTTATTTTAGTAGCATATGTTCAACTACAAAATGTATTCACAAAAAAAAGGAGTGATATAATCCACATGAATCATCGAGTAAGTCGACATGCAATTGTAATTAAGTGGGTTTAACAGATCCTTCATCTGTTAATAGGGTAAATTTTATTTCACTTTCAAACTTTGGGCAATAAATAGAAAACTTGTTTAAAGTTGCTAAAAATATTTCCATGTGCATATGTCAAAAAGTCTCAACCTAAACGTCGCGTAAATTAATCCTTCCTCGAACTGAAAAAAAATAATTTTCTTTCACTGAGTAGTCAAATCAGCTCCAAAAAAAACTACCACTGAAAAAGAATTCAACTTCTGAAAAGGGCCAACTAAAATTTTAGAGCAGTCTAAAAGTTTGATCTCCAACATCAAGATTCTATTCATGATGCATCCCCTACTAAACATTTGAAATTGACTGACAGCAACCTCAAGTACCAAGTCAACTGGGGCTGACATTGATCTCCATTGCCATTTGCTCAATTTCAATGTCAATTATTTAATATACAATTTAGATTATACCATCTATCCCTATAGATATATGTATATATTTTTCAAATTGAACTTTAGATTAGTTTCAGGTATTGTCATCACAAATGTACACAAAGGCAACTTGATTAACTTGATATGCAGAATTCAAATTTAATAGCTTTTCCTAATCTATGATATAATAGCAAGAGAGGAGAAAAAAAAGTAGTTGAACTTCGTCTCGACTCTATGTAAATGTCATAAAAGAGGTGTAAGGAAGGAGAGCATTACTGGTTAAAATTTAATTGAGAAATTTGATATCTGTTTAGTCTCCTATTTTTAGTTTTCAACTTGTCAGTTGATCAAGAATGTAATTCCTAATACATGACATGTAGTGGCAATCTATATGTAAATGGCTCCCTACCAGGGAGTAGAAAAGTGCAGAAAAATGAACCAACAGGGTATTTGTTACAGAGTGGCATTCATAGAAATTTAACCATTAGTGTTACCCCTTCATGTCCATAGTTGAGAGACGTCCATTTAAAATATATTTTAAGTGATTGGAGAGGCAAAGAAAAGAGATCTAAATCAACATAATGGAAGGGTGAAGGGGCCATATCTAAAAAGAGCTCCATGTGGATACATTAACACCTAAAGTGTCAAATTTATATTTAAATCTTTTTTTCAGAGGTAGAATATCTCTTCTGGATTATTTTACTGCTTCATGTAGAGTTCTCTTAAAATAGTTGACTGCTACTTTTTTTCGGAGCGGCTTTACAATCCAAGAATAGTTCCCCATCGACTTTCAAGTTTGATTCTATAATGTATCCTAGATTACATATGAATGCATTTTTTTAATAGAAATGTCCAATCTTCTACTAAAGAAAGTCAAATGAAGTACTCCTATAATCAGCCTTTCTTCTTTCATTGTTAACTCGGTTTTAGGTTTCTTATATTTTTGTTCAAAAAAAGCCCCTTGATGATCAAATTCTTGACATGCAAAGTTCTTTCATTCGTTCTCTCTCTCTCTCTCTTCTACCCTTAGGATGATACAGGAAAAAAAGAGATCAAATTTATTTCAAATATATAGGCAGTTTATAGGTACTCAAATGAGAAAGGAAGAGGATCAATTCTGCACTTGCGCACTTGCACATCTATGATTAAGGATAACATATTTTGCTATCTGCATAGTCAAATGAAAATACTACCGATATATGATCAGAGGTGCTCATTGCAATAAATCAAAAAGTAAATTACTCTAATAGTAATTATCAACAACTTGAGAATAGCCTGAAAATAGCCATGAAAGCTCAAGAGGTGAAATGAAAAACGTCAAAACCTTTTATTAATCAAAAGGTGTTAATCAATGTTGATCCCATGACGAATGATATCACAAACCCGAGTAACATTTACCAGAATTTTAATTGCATTTTCAGAATTGAATATAGAAGTTCTTGCCAGAAGAATTTCATTGATCTTTGTCAGTTATAATATGTAAATAAAAAGGAAATAAAACGCCAAATTTATTTAGATTGATTAAACACTGCAAGTGGTCAATAAAATGACCCCCACCAATATCCAGTATTAGAATCCAAGATATAGAAGCCATACACATAACTTTGAAGAGGGCAACACGTAGCGCTTCTATGCTAATGTATATATAAAAAATTTGATATATAAAAGAAGTGTACTAAAAATGGATGTTGCATCAGAAAGGGCAAAATAAAAAATAAACGTTACTAGACACGGCACTATTCAGATAATAAATTTAGGATTTGGTTAAAGGCATCAAACTAAAAAACTGTCAATTTCTCCAGTGAAATGTTATACAAAAGTAGAAATGAAAAAAAGCTGAAGCAGCATGGTTTTATTTGCATTACATACATGGAAGGACATCTCAATTTGAATGTTCTGCAAAAAAAAGAGGACACAATAAAAGTTGAATAGAGCAAATAAAACCTGAGAACCAAATTTGAAAGCTGTAAAGCGACAATATCAAAAGTGACACCGCCGCCATCACCACCACCACACTACTAATAAAACTACAAACTTCTGCTGTGATCATGACAACAAACTACTGAGAACACATTTTATTATGCATGCATATTAAATAGAAACACCCATAACAGCGCTGTGTAGTTCAAAGAGCATTATTTGTATCGAATGCTGTTCCAAGAAACACCTTATGTGAATTAAAACTGTCTGAAACCAGGATTAAAAATATAAACGGAACCAATGAAACGCAGACAATTGTAAAACTATTTTTGAAACCGTAGATATATTCACATGTCTTTAAAGCAAATAATCATTTTTATGGGTGGAATAATACCATTCAAAACGATATTATCATGATAAAATATTTGGATCCTCCCTTTTCAGACTAATTATATCTAATACGAGTGCTCAACTTCATAGATCGGTAAGTGACATCGCATTTCCAAGGAAGGTGCACTTCAGCATCTTCTATCATCAGTAGAAAAAACAACTGACCTCCTCCTGGAGGGAACCGGTGCACTTTGTACTACTAAGCCACCAAAAATCCACCAGTTGTTTGAAAATACAGGCAAAGCACTTATTTACTTTAAGAGCGATGATGATTTATCGTGTTTGATTTCTTTAACTTCGCCCTCTCTACTGCAGAGCGTAATTTCCCAAAGCCTGGGGGCGAGCTCCTACATTTTGGAATTTGCCGATTTATTCGCATTCCATGTTCAAAAGTTTTTCTGAGATTCATTCACCTTGGTAATGTTCGAGCCTGTACCACCAACCAGGTCTCAGTTGTAATGGAATTCGTAGTGGACGAACAATGTCTACTCTCCATTTTAAACGTAATCACACTACCATATTGACGTCAAATAAGCATGTGTTTATCACATCTAACAATGGTTGGGGAGTAAGCCAAGCAGCCATAACAGGTCGAGCCCTTAGGAGGCTGCTCGCAGGAGATGAGGAGGAAGGTGTAGAGGACGGAAGAGAGGGGAAGCTTGCAGCACCCAACGTCCTTTACCAACCACCCATGTTGGTACTACCGTGGGCTTGCGCTGCTTAACTTCAGTGATCTCACGAGAACTGGTGTGTCCAAATTGGTGGGACAAACCTACTACCGAGATCAATCCCACCGAGGTGCTGAACCTAACCTCGTGAGCCATAAGCGACAGAGTGTTAACGGGCAGTAATTAAAAAATCAGCCACTATTTTTGTTGGAATTTATGCAATTTAAAAAAAGTGATTCCCTATCCTTCCCTTGTTTGCTGTTGCACTACGACTGTGGCCGCTTTTTGTGGCGTTACCCTGGCTAATTCTCTGTCCAAAATGAAGATGTCAATTCGTTTTATGATTACATTAATATTTTTATTTAACTGAATCGCCAACTGTATTTCCCCTCCTACTGACTGACACTGTTATAAAAGAGGAGAAAGTGACATATGGGACGCTACCGTCTATTGATTAATGAACTGTAATGACCTTAGAAGGTGAATAAATAAAAATAAGGAGGGGGAGTGGAAATAAAAAATAGCCAGCACACCTGATTATTACAAAAAAATTCAGCGAAAGCAACTTGTGTAAATATCCCATTATGAGAACTTCAAAAAACCGATGTAGATTAATGAAGGAAAATTTTGCAATCTAGCAATATACGTTAAAATTAAAGATGCCATAATCTGACATGCATAAAGTACTCTTTAACAAACCTTACTTAGGAAAACATATTTTATCGTATTATGTGAACCTTGATATGACAGTAAAAACGACAGTGTGATGGAGAGGATAGAAGATTAGAAAATGAATAGGCTATAACAAGTAATACGTCATTAATAAATGTAGAACTATTATCAAGACTGTAGTTCCTAGCAAAAAAATTTTATTTAGATATGAACTATTATTTTTATTATTGTCATCATCATCATCATCATTATTGTATAGTAAACAATCTTTCAATTATTAAAGCACAAGACAATAAAAGGTAGGATGACAGTAGAAACATATGGGAAGAGTCAACTGTCTAAAAAATGCTAACAAAAATTCCAGGTTGATATTTTTGAATGATAAATGTTAAAGTGACATGGGGACCAAATAGTTGCAATACTGAATAACAAAAATATCAGTTGTGCTGGCCATACCTTGCATATGGTCTTTTGTTAGACGATGTGAAGTGGGGAAAAAACCTATTAACACTTGTTTGAATAAGTTTTCATCAGTAGCAATGGAAAGTCAACAATAATTAGACGTCATTGCAGATGTAGAGGTTGAAAACAGGACTTGCAACTTGAAGAGGATACTTGAGAGTTGAGTAAATATTCTCCCATCTGTACCTGTATGCGTTTAATGCTAGATTAATACAAATGCAAAACTACTGATCAGGTTGAAATTCAACATTCTGCGCCTTAGCATCAGAAGCCGAATATAATTTGGGAGGACTAGTCTCTAGCAAATAGAGATATGACGAATATTTTAAACGAACTCTTATTAAAAACACAATTTCTAATTCACACTGCAACCATGAATATTGATTAATTTATTTGAAGAATACTGCAGTTAAAGGTGGAAAAATTCTTTGAGAAGCAGTAATTTTTTTCAAGAGCAATTTTTATTGAAGATGTGATGTGCTGGAGTTGTTTGTTATTATTACCAACAGAGGATCCAATTGTGTTCTGAGCATCAAAACAAAAGCTTTACTATTTTGCACATGCACAAGTGTGCACTGCACATATTGTTATTTTCAAAACAGATAAACTCAAATTGAATTCGTAATAACATTATGAGGGCTGAAACTAAAGTGAGCTGTTCGCACTCATTTCCTGAAAATAATTTTCCAAAAAAAATTATCAATTCTCAATATCTAATATTGTTTCCTTAATGTACAATGATGTTTGGCTTTAGAGCAACGCCGAAAAATTATTATCAAATTAAATGGTTTCGCTGCTGTAATTGAAATTCGGGTTTGTGTAGAGAGTTGGTAAAACTGTCACTGCTTCCTATGTTAAATGCCTTATCATAAATGATGAACTTCTATTATAAATAAAATTCAATAGAATCAACATGATGTCATCCTCCATCATCAATAATCACAATATAAATTTATTGATTTTAATTATAATATGTATGGCGCAAAAATTGCCAACAATGGCATTTATTGTTATCTAAACACATCTGACTAGGTTATTATTAATGAATGTAACTTTTAGATTCAAATCGTTTGCAATTTCACACTGAATTTTGTTACTCAAATTTTGAAACGAAAAAACCCTGATCAGTATATCTTTTCTATTATGAATATGTTAACGGCAATAAACAAGTATTAGACTTTTAGCATCGCCACAAAAGTTACAACGTGGAAATAAACAGTGGCTTACTCATATCTCTTTTTCTCACTTTGCAATACGTAAAACCAAGATTTTTAACAAGAACTTCATGGCATTTGCCATAAAGAAACAGCAATACCGCCTATGGCAGGGTCGGGTACCCATCTTGTCCCACTGAATGGACACAAGAGTGATATATATGCGACAGTATTTTCCACAGCCGGTTATGTTATGTTACACTAATCGGTTGGGGAGTAAGCCAAGCAGCCATAACAGGCCGAACCCTTATGAGGCTGCTCGCGGGAGATGAGGAGGTAGGTGTAGAGGATGTAGGAAAGGGGAAATTTACAACACCCAACGTTCTTTACCAACCACCCATGTTGGTACTAACGTGGGCATGCGCTACTTAACTTCAATGATCTCAAGTGAACTGGTGTGTCGAACGAAACTAGGCTGTACGGCAACTCGGTGCCGACCAAAGTCGGTCTACTATTCGCTGGGGAATTCTACCGACGTCAAGCGGGGGAGGGGGGGTTGTTCCTACACCTGAAAATTTTGCCTCATCTACCCGTTGCATAGTAGAGAGGGTTCTTTTACGTGCAGATGCCATGGTACACCATACGGGACCTCGGTTTTACTTCTCATCCAACGAAGGCGCACTCGGGGCCTTTCTCTCGCCCGAAAGAAGCCAACCCACCTTGGTCCAGTATCGAACCTAGAACTACTGACGCAGTTACCGAGCGTGTTACCCACTCGCAAAGGTTAACGTAAATTATCGCAAAGGTAATAAAGAAAATAAACGCACTTCCATTAACATTTTAAATTAGCTCTGACATCAAACGTTAAAGCAAAACATTATTTAAAATTTATATTTTCGCTATGGTTGAAGGTTAGTAATATTTCATGCATTTAAATCAAATCATATTCTATACTATATCCCTAAGATAATAGAGGAACTACGTTATGTAGCAAATTTAGAACATTATGGTGACTTGCGAGAGCCAAGGTAACCTAAATAAGATCGCTTTGTAATGTTGGTTACCTCATAAAAGATCTTTAGTGATCTAGGAGTTTGAAACCAAGGCCATGCAAAGGTCTTGATTATTCAGGTGAGGAAGCCATCACCGACAGCGAGATGTGAAATGACAACACCGGCCTTCTATTTCAATATCTGGCCAAAATTGGATGGACATTTCAGATTTACGTAATGCCATCATTCATTGCGCCCCGCACTTGCGGGGTTGCTAGCTGCTTGCCTGAGTTGTTAGCTGAACACACGACATCAGAGAGAGGAAGTGAAGCAATCCGTGTCAGTGTCAAGCTCTAATTTGTGAACAAATGAAGAGCATAACAGACTAAAGTCCTTCAAAGTACTTTTGAGGAAAGGAAAGTGGGGATAGTATCATCATATCTACACAGTTGGGAATTCGCTTGCAACCAGTCTGTTACTAATTGTACACACGATGTGAACTTCCCCTCTAAACTTCATGATAGACGATACTTTCGCAGATTCAAAGTGGGACTGGCTTATTGCGTTGGGCACACCAGTTCTCGTCTGATCACTGAAGTTGAGCAACGCAATCCTAGCTAGTACTAACATGGGTGACCGCTTGGGAAAACTGGGTACTGCTAACACCCAATAAATCGTTGCATTAGTGTAGTGTCTGTGCAGTCGCTGCACTAGAACTCTGACGGGGCTCTAATGACTTTATAGTTGAAGGGCCCTAAAACACCAGTGAAACAAAAAAACAGGTTCAAGGTATGTTTACAGAACGAATTCTCTGCAATTTGAATAGCAACAAATTGTAATAACTTTCTCTCTCTCTTTAAGATATAAATTATTGGAGTTTATAATAATGTAAATCGATAGCTGAAATTTTGGAAATTGAGCACCCATGATAAAAGTAATTTGATGAGATCATGGAATCACCAGCAAGAAAAAAAAAAGAGAGCATACTCATAAGGCAGTGGCGTACCCCGGGGAAAGCAGAGATTGGATACACCTTCAATAAGCAAAAGCATTATTTATATACTGTATGCAGGTATGTTATTAAGTCTAACTGAACCTGCACTTCTTTAACTTGCATCTGAGCATCGTATGGAAGAGAAATGAAACGCGACTTGGGGAGACAACAACCTATAGCTATAGACAGATATATTATTGAGTCAGATTGACTCAGTGATGGAGGATTTTGCAACAGAAAGAAGACTGTCTAGGTACTGAATGTGGGCCAATCTCTTTCTGGTGACAATCCCCTCTGCCGACGTCGCAGAGCGAGCTAGTAGGCCTACACAAGGTATGAGTATTTTACTCAATAAAGAGATGCTGCTTTACTAGTAAGGTGACCGCGCACACAATACATGAACAAAGCTCTTACTACTGATGGCTTCTCTCGACCTTGCAAGAACACCCATATCAGGCAGGATCGAGCCTGTAACCGTGGGTTTAAGAGTCGAGGACGCTACTAATGAGACTGTCTAGCTTATCTGCAGAAATATATTTATAGATAAGACCCATATTGGTAGAAAGTGCTTGCTTGTAGCTCAAGAGTAAGCTCTGGTCGAGGGCGGTCTCTTCCAATCGAGCCCCCCTTAAGTGCGCCATGTCACCTGCCCCGTATGTATACCAGATTAGGATATAATTGGCATCTGATATTCAAGTGTGGCGCATTAGCTAAATGACAGATTTACTAAAAATAGAAAATCAGTTTGTTAAAACTGTAGTTTGAATTAGCAATAAATAATTTAAGTGGAAAGAACAGCGTGCATTTTAATACAATTATAGCATACATTACCATGCACATCAGCTAAATTCAATTTGTTTTGCACCAATATGGCCGGTTACACATCACCCATCGCATTTTTCTTAAAAGCTCGAAACAAAACTGTCTGCATATGAATGCTTTACAAATAAAATTTAGACGATTTTTCCTCTATTTCCCACATCTTTACATTACTGTTACTCACGGTGTCGAAGGAGAGAAAGAAGATGGAGTCGCGAGTGAAGAAGAATGAGAACGAGGAAAAAAAAATACTTGGGAGGGAGATCTTGAGAGCGCCAGATAAAAAATGAAGGGTGAGTTCAGAAGGTGGTGATGCATGGCAAGGGTGTAATTTTTAAAAGCATACTAAAAATTTGGTCATAGATAGTTGAAGACTCTCATAAGATGCAATAGAGGGAGTGATGGCAATGTAGGCTAGAAGCACAGTAGATGAAAAATATGGGATTCAGGGGACAGAAGATATGCAAGAAGAGTTAGAGGGAAACCAGGAGGGAAGGGGAGAGAAACCAGTGAAGGGAGGGGTGTGCTACTACTATGCTCTGGGCATTAAAAGATGTTTTATATATGTCTATACACACACATAAAATCGAGAGGGGAGAGAAAAGAGAGAACAAGCGATAGAGGAATGGGAGTATTTTATGGAGTTTACTGTATAGCACGGTAGCAAGTAAGAATCGATCTAGAGCAATGACAGTCAGCATCCGCCCTCAGCATCCCTTACGTATGCTCATTTGCCAATCAAAACAGGGTGCTTACTACCATGCATAATTGGGATACCAATCACATAGAAACTAGCTGCGACACCAACAAATGAATGTGAACCAAACAAAAATGGCGGCATGATTTTCCGAAGTGGGAGAGCAGTAGGGTAGAGAAAGAGAGAAAAAAATGCAACAAATCTGCTTCTCGTCTCGACGTGCAACTGTGCATCGTTTAGTATCGTTTAACTTCTTAAACTATCGCAACAAAATATTGCTTAAAAAATAAAGACACTAACGAAAAATCTACTTGAACGAATGAAAGAAGAAGAAAAAAATTGCAAAGAGCATTCGTGATGCAGAACATGAATCTCTGAAGAAAACGGCACATGCCACGCTACTTCTGAAGCTCACTTCTCTCAGAGGAGGACACCTTTCGCACAACAAGGGGATTGACAACTACGGAATCAAATTTAGAAAGTCAATCCAATAAGATGTATATTGAGGGAGACAAATTAGACAATTCAAGCATAAATGCTGATGTTTGGGTACCCTGAGTTTCAATATGGTATCCTATAGGTGGAAGGTTGGGGTAGAGAGGAATTGCCATGCAATTTGCTCGCTTGCTCTTAAGGTATTATTTAAGGGTGCCTTAAGGAATTTCAAGGAACTATAGTGTAGTTAAGCATAGGAAATAGGCACAAGAAGGGAGGGTTACAGGGCACCCTCATTCTCCCAACAAAATATATATAAAAAAATGAAAGTACCAATCAAGCTGCCAAATACGGAATAAGTGGGAAAAACAACAACGAGCCTTAATTCTATAAAACAAATTCTATCAACAGCAAAGACAATTCAGGCATGCTCCTTCACTTTAAACATAAAAACTATATACTTTTTAGCGTAATACAAAGACCAAACAATGATGTAATAAACCCTAGCAAAGTAATTTGGCAAAGGTTGAATTTGTGCCTCATATAAAAAGTATTTCAAATGTGTGATGTCGGCGAGTGGTGACAAAGTCGGATGGGGAGGATTAAAGTCGTACAAGTATTTTCGTGGGGAAATGAAGAGGGGCAACAAAATTAAATGTAAGGGAGGGAGGAAGGGAGGACAGGAGACGAAAAGTCAAAGAAAGGGATAGGGCTTGAAATAACTTCAGAGTGCATACATACACACACAACACTGCGAGTCCCATATGATAGGTCATAAGTAAAAGAAAATAAATTTAATGGCGACAGTTTCAGCCATAATTGTTCCACCTGAAATACACTAGGTTGTAGTTTGTTCATTTTAGACATAACTTTTAAGGCTCGACTAAAAGAAAAACCGTTAAATTTCTTTTCAAAGCGTGAAAAAGACAAGCATCAATGAAGTATAATATCATCATCATTCACCATCGAAAAATACAAATGATTTCATAGAAATAAAATACCAAGTGGTGCAGTGCGTATAAAGTGTTCGCTCATTTGCTTTGCTATTGGTCAATAAACACTTAAAATGAACTAGTGAATAGTTTCTAAGCATCTGACAAAATATATATATACACGTCTCTATATATAAAACTAGTACGTTGTAAGAAAGAGAGATAGGAGGTTAAATATTGAGTTGAAGAATTCGATTTAATCAAGCATAAATAGAAGTTTAAAGGACTAGAATTTGAAACACAAGGCTCATCTAATGAGTTAATAACGATAAATTTAACTTTTAATACGACCTCTTCTTCTTCAGACTGTCTAATTCCATTTGAGAGAGCCTAAAATACATTTCAAAATATCTTGATTAGACATTCCATTTGATAATGGCCTTGAAAATAATTCAAGTTGCAAAGTTGAGCCTAAGACAAACATTAAAAACCCTATTTGAATCCAAAGAATGCACACATCTAATTTAAAGCTACCATCATACACTTCGAAAAATGTTTAAACATCCAAATGCAATTGCTACTTCTCGAATTTATTTCTCAAATTTCCAAACAGTAATTCATAGCTTTCTACATGCTTCGTTGAACTGTTAAAACTGGCTTCCACCATATTATGAGGAGCAATTCTACATTTCCTTTTAAGATGAAAAAAAAAAGTTAATTGGTATTGCGCCTACAGAAAGTGGTCCAAATGCAGATTTCCTAGAGCTCATAATGTTAAGTCCAAGGAAATGGGCTTATATAGCAAAGAGACCGATCAAAACAACATTCAAAGATTAATCAACATTTGTATTACACTGTTTAGTTTGTTTGTTGGTGTTTTAGGGCACTTCAACTACAAGGTCATTAAAGCCCCATCCACTGTGTAGTTCTGATGCAGAAATTGCACAGACACTACACTAATGCAACGATTTTTGGAAACTAGTGGTACCCAGTTTTCCTAAGCGGCCATCCATGTCAGTACTAGCTGAGGTTGCGCTGCTTAACTTCAGTGATCAGACGAGAACTGGTGTGTCCAACGCAATTCGCCGCCCCCACACTGTATAGTTCAAAATTAAATCCTATGATTTCAAAAATAAATTTCAATTATCGCATAAATGGACACACCAGTTGTCGTCAGATCCCTAAAGTTAAGCAACACAACCCAAGTTAGTATCAACATGGTTGGTTGGTAGTGAACGTTGGGTGCTGCTAATTTCCCCTCTTCTACATCCTCTACCCCCTATCTCCTCCTCACCCGCGAGCAGCCTCTGCAGGGTCCGACCCGTTAAGGCTCATTGGTTGACTACACAACCCGTGAACGCAGCTTTACTAATATACTAATAATGAAGGACTGAAGTATTCCCAACTTTTCAAACATGGTCAAATTTTTTCTAGTATGCTCAGTTTAAGAATTAAAATGTAATATTCAAGTGAGATTTAAATTATTATGAAAAGCTGGAAAGAAGAATATTACTGAGAATTTCAGATAAATTTCTAGAAAATTTAAAAATATATAACTCCAATGTATACATCTTGGCCACGAAAATGCTTATTTCTACTTGTTCTATTTTTTTAAAGTTGGGGCTCTTGAATATTTCGAAGTGGGGCTAATAATTCTCATGCCCTTTCTAGGGCAAATTTCCTTCTCTTCTTCTCCCTTTCCAACCTCCAAATGTATAAAGAAGGATAGCGCAAACTGGTGTTAAGGCGGCTTCATTTTTTTTTGCAAACTACTCATATTTTAACGCACTTCAAGACGTTACGTAGGTCCCCAAAGTCTTGACCGAAGAATAGTTTTTGGAGGGAAAAAGAAGAAATAAACATCCATTTTCAATATACCAAACCCTCTGAAAACGGTACAATAGTCAAACTGGTTCATCGCTCCCTTTTCGATTGTGCTTCACCCCAAAAATATTGCCATGGAAAAAAATATCCAGATTTCCTCCAAGGATTCAAAGAATAAGCTACACTACCCTGTGAACATTTATAATAATAATACCCAGGGTTAATAACATTCTGACGTCATACTTTGAATCATATGCAAGATATGATTTCCACATCGTCCCTTTATAATAGTCAACTCAAATCAGCGTAAATATTTTCAACTTTCAACATATTAGAATTAGTAATACATAATAAGAAAACCGGCGAGAAGCACCTCGAGTGTTTTAATCGCCGGCCATCTTAGAGAGAGCAGAAAAAGGAGGAAAAGGGAGACATGATGAAATAAAATAAAATATTCCTTTTAGAATAAGAAAAAAATATTGTATTTTGAAATTCAAAAATGTTGATTTAATATTTCAAGATGATTTTTGCCAGGTATTAATTATTCAAAATAAATGCCTCTGTACTTAAAGTGCATGTTTGTGTCTTACTAGTAGAGAACATAGATATAAAAAAATAGGAAGCAAGAAGAATTCACAACTCTCAAAATATATGTTATTTTGCCAATAAGTTATGCACTAGTCTGCATTTCAAAATACGAAAACAAGTCGAAAAGAAATTGAAAACGTCTCCGTGGCAACCAACCACGCATGGACTAAAAACTTGGTACAAAGACAACTGACGACGGTGAGTTTTCTCTAGCGGTGTCCAATTTAAGATGAAAATCAGCAAAATCTCAATAAAGTCAAGTCATTAAATGTATTAAGTCCAAATGAACTTGATGAGTTGAATTTTGCTGAGCGGAAATTTCCTTTTCCTCAAAGAGAAAAAATACTTCATTGCATATCTAATTTGGATTAGAAATAATTTTAGACAACTCGAGTAGCTCAAAATATAAAACAAACACCAATTTCAAATATAAGCTATTTAATGAAAGATAATATTAAAGTGATCGATGAATGAATTTGATTCGTTGCTTATATGCTTACATCAGGATGTATTAATAATATTTTTATATGAAATGTCTTTGCACTCCAGTGTAGCTGCTGCACAGAGAGAGGAGAGGAGAGTAGAGAGATAGAGCACATCACTTTAAGAATTCATTTACTACCAAATTTTCTTTCTTTGATATTTTAATATGAAATTTTTCTCATTTCTGTTGTTAATCTCAATCCTTATGATTCCAATGGAAACCTTATGTTTATGAAATATCATGTCTTCTAAATATTTTATTTCAGTCCTACTTCCTACTTTCAATTTGATATGAAAAGTCTAACTTCTAGGATAATTTTTTTTTATATTAGAGTCTCGCATAACTAAACAAAAAAAAATGTATGGATCAATATTAATTTAAAATGCCACCATCAATTCGTTCACATAAAAGTTTGATAATATTTAATGCAAAACACAGGAATCCAAAAATGTTGAGATATTTTTAAAGCACGTTGAAGCATAGTTCCGAAAATGCATTTCGATGAACTATAATTCTTCATCCATAATGTTTTATATATACACACAGTCACACATCATGTATACACGGAAAATTCATCTAAATATGACTAACATCATATATACACTACAGCTAAATTTCTTTAAAAAAAATTTACTTGGTTCAAGAAACACATTTTTTTAAAATTAAAATTCTTTTATACACTTATGAGGAGTGTTTTTTTCTTCACCATATTCAGATGTCATCTAAAACTAAACATTGATTCAATGAATAGTCTCATATATACGCAGAAGATGCTAGGATTGTCACATTGCCCTTTTATGACAGTAAACATTTTCATTCACCATGTTGAGATATAATTTATACAACGATTTGATTTGCATTTTTCAATAAATATTTTGCACTTTCTATACATTTAAAACAATATCTTGTACCCGTCACCATCATACGCCATATATCTTCAACCACTATATACCTATATTCTCATGTAATATGTAAAACTGCATGCAAAACTATAGGCCTATTAAATAAGGCTTACGATACAAATTCCTACCACACATCCACTGGTAGTGCAACCCATTAAACGTAGATATTTACATGAGCCGAATACATATTTTATTGCAATAATGCAAGTAATGCGACTAATGCAGGCGCTTTCTGCAATCACTTAAGTGTACCTGATCCTTAAGGTAACAAAAATAATCATTAAATTCAATAAATACTTCAGAATTTCATAAGTCATCATCACATATGCATCCAACGTTAAAAATTAGGAATCAAATGCTGCTAATGATGGAAAAAGAATTGAGAATAAATAAAACATTTTAGGCAAAACAAAAATTATTTATAAACATCTGGAACTGAACTAAATATTTTTCTTCAAAAAA
>JAAFCE010009126.1:16866513-17293378 GCA_013389805.1 Trigoniulus corallinus | reverse complement strand
AAAAAACTGTTTATTGATATTGAAAAAAAATAATAGTGAATGTTTAGACATCCTCTCACTTTTTTTATTTCTGTAGTAAAGTTTCAGGAATAAAAATTCGCCATTATCAATAGACCAGATAGATATCCAATTATGCCATAAGCCAAACAGTACATTTGAGACAATTCCAGCATTGTTTCAAGAAAACATTTCTACATTATCGCAAATATCAACCAGATTCCCACATGTGCTGAGACACTACCGAGAGAACGAAATATATACAGAAACATTAGGTCATAAACGAATTATGTTTACATTAACTCTAAAATTTTGTGCTATAACGAAATATCTATTAGACAAAGCATATAAGTCGGTATATTTAAGGAAATAACATCCAGAGACCAGCCTTAATGAATATCACATAGGTACCAATTATAAAAGTAGCTAAAAATAATAATAATAGTAAGATGGACATGATGTTCACGACCCATTATATACAGTACAAAGCTTCAAAAACATATTGGCATGCTTATGATGGACGCAATCAAACCACTGAATAACTATTATTATTATTATACTTGTCACTCTCCACCATAACCAGAAGGTCAGTCTAACGGGTAATCCCCAAAATAAATTACAATACTATCTCAAATTGGTTAGTCAATTTTGATTTAAATTTTGCCCACTGATAATAAATCACTATGAAATTGACAATTGGGTCAAATTTCTCAATTTTTATAACTCCAGAGAAATATTCGAAAAGATTTAAAAATGGACTAGTAAGCATAACTTTTCAAATATAAATAAATTAATTACCGAACCTTAAAAAGTAACTTTGTAATATGCCTCAACCCACACATTTCTTTCAGAAGATATTTCAAACATCCATCATATATATTACTTTTTTAAAGAAATAACTTCCAATTTTATATTCCTGCAATAGTATCTTCAAAACATATTACGTTTAGATTCATATTTTTAATCGTACATCATATTTATTTCTCTTATAATGGTATCCAAATTCTTCATACGAAGTTACTTGGAAAAAAAAGAATTATAATATTGTAAAGGTAACAAACAATTTACCTTTTTGAAGTAAAAAAGAAAGCCCGAAACCTGCTCTTGGAATGTAGTTTATGAAAATGCATTTCAGTGGAGGTCCCTATGAAATCAGTTCACCATTAGAGAGAGAAAAAAATTAAAAAAAAAACTTTAAGCAGTGGACATAAATTTATATTTAGCAAATATAGCCAATAAAAAGTCTTATATGGAGAGTCGAAGAAATAGATAACTGCATGTGAAACGAATAAAAGATGGGATGATTTCACTGTTTCAGAGGGATATCACGTTTTCATTTAAAAATGTGCATGCAAAGCTACTTGGAAGCTGACTCATCTCTCCCAATATGTAATATCTCGACATGTAAAAAGAAAATGCAGATGAGGTCACATAGAAAATGTCGATTCAGCATTTCAGTAGGTGAACAAACTATATGGATAGATTTATGCTCCAAATTACGATGTTATAGACATTAATTTTCATGGTAGCACCAACATGTACAGATGTTTAATAACTGCTTCGAAATTTTCCCTTCTTTTTATAACCTCTCATATATAATTTCATAATTGCAATATTAAGGTCTACAAAGATTAAATTTAAACATTACTTCACCTATGCTTAGAACATTTTCTCCCTTCAGTAAGAAACTTTCTAGAAAACAATCATTAAGGGAAATTATATCATCCCCAGAGTCGTTTTAATTTATGGCTTACACTGTGAAATTGTAAGATGTTAAAAACATCTGTGAGTTCAAGACCAAGCCTGAAATATATTGGACAAACTGATGTGCAATAAAATTAAATGGTTCCTAGTACTGTCATTGCAACGGCTAATTTAACACATTGGTTAATTAATATTTAT
Organism: Trigoniulus corallinus; assembly: GCA_013389805.1. NCBI lineage: Eukaryota > Metazoa > Arthropoda > Diplopoda > Spirobolida > Trigoniulidae > Trigoniulus > Trigoniulus corallinus. The sequence continues at coordinate 17,291,479 of JAAFCE010009126.1, read as the reverse complement.
CAATGACTTTGTTGTAAGTAGTGAATTGTTTATTTCAGGCTTGAGTTTCTTTCGATTAAGGCTATAGGATATAGGACTACTGGATACAGTGATCACCACAACCAAGAAGCTATCAAATATTTGTGCGAATAGTGTACCAGAAAAATTCGTAATTTCATGTAAATTTCGAGAGTAGCTGAACATTTTTCGCATTGGACGCAACAGACTAACGTCCTTCAAGGTGCCAATAAGCAGAAAGTAGCAGAATGTCGCCACAGCTGAAAAATAAACTCAGTCCGACTGTTCCTCAGGCGAACAGAGATGAGATACTGTTCAAGTGCCAAAATATAGTAAAAATCGACTAGATGAAACGCATGATTATAAAATTTACTATTTTCAAAATATAACATTGTAAATGCGAGACCGCGACTGGCACTAGAGTCTACTCTTCCTTGGTACTACACTCTAGACAACTGTAAAGCACACACATTCTTGAATTTTCAAAATGTGAAATTTTTTTACAAAAAAAAAAAACGGCAGTCTAGTCGGTTGATGGCATTGTGTCAGGCGAGGTCGACATTATCAATAGACCTAGGTTGATGCTATTCTTCATTTCTCCCCTAAATTTTCCAATAGGACCTCAAAACGCATTTTCTCCCCATTTTTCTCTCTTCAAAAAAAAGTACTGCTCACATACACACGCCATACTATATACTCCTACTTCCCTATACGCCACAATGCCATGCCTCCCCCACATTCATCCACCTAAGTCTATCACAGCTCCCCTCTTTTATTTCATTGTTTCATCCCAGACGACATATATGTGCTTTAGGAAAAGAAAAGCATTTTCTTTCTATTTTTTATCCTTTTCCCATCCCCATGATTTTTATGTTGAAGATTTTCCAATAATTTCGTTTATCCCATGAAGATTTTTTTTGTCGAAATCATGCAAACGAAGTTGAGTGCAGCAGAAAACGTTTTCGATCTTCATCTGAATTGTGATTATTGTTATTAAATGTCAAAACCATACAACATATTAACAACGTAGAAATAAATTTTCTTCAGAAATTCTCAATTAAAATGGTGTAAAATGATTCACGCCAATATTAACGATTCCTAGTGCACTTACTGTATATTTCGAAAGTGGTCAACATCTCATGCTTCACGATTTAGTACGTCAGACATTATATAGTGACACAGACTTATATGACTTAAGTACACTTTTTTCGAAAAAATATTCAGTTCTGATCTAACATTTACAGTTCTTCGACTGAAGTATTATTTTGAAATTTTGTTAAGAGAAGCTCGATTAAATTCGTAACGTTAATATTCATGCAATGTATTGCAGAATTTCTTTTTCCTGTGAAGTGATTTCAACATTTCGCAATCTTTAATCAATCCAGCAATAATAAACTTCTTTCTATAGGAAAACGTATTTACAGGAGCACTATCAGTTAATTTCAAGAATGCACTACATTTGGATTTCATTTTAATATAACTATATTTTCAACTTGGTTCACGGTTATGAATTTGAACATAAATTTGCACGCCACGGTTCTTTTTTCCCTTTAAATTGCAAATTAAACTCCATTCATGCAATATAAGATCTCATCCAATAAGGAAGCTCGTATTTAAATCGCAGAGGATTTAAATGCTCGCCCAAAAGATTTAATATAAAAAAAGTATTCCCAATCAAATTCTCCCCAGGCCATTTTATATTAGAAATTCACTAGACAGATTTTAAGTTCTGTGAATGGTTTTCCAGACCTAAGACTGCCAATTACGTTTTTATTTTCATTTTGTGTCTCAAAAAATCAATAAGACAGTACTAAAACTTGAAATTTCCTTTTTTTCCCGTAATCTGTCTAATAAAGGTTTAAAAGAAGTAATGATTCTCATTTTACTGCAGATAGGAAAAATATAGTTATCTCTACTGAATTCACATTTGTGAGCTTGAGAAATATAATATTAAGACCTCCCCAAACAAACATTAAATTTTCTTCGGGCTCCCAAACCCAAGCACCATAATACTTGATTAAAAATTTTAATGATCAAATTCAAACAATGTAATCAGACCAAAGAATCTAATATCCATTTTTATAACATAAATAAAAACAAATCGTCCAACTAATGTTCCAACAAAATTCAGCTACCGCATTTGCATTTAAAAATTAATTTCATCTATTTTAATCCCAAGCGTGGGTTGTAGTGTCGCATAAAGAGTCTGTGTCTCAGCAAGTTCTGAGAGGTGACTAAGGCGGTTCTGTGGCATCCTGTCTGCAGAAAGTCATCAGGAACATAAGATCCTCTCGTCATTCTGTCTACGTGTGTTTATAGGTTCAGGTCCAGTACCAAATTTCTACTTTTCTAATCCTTCCTACAGAATAGCTAGTACTCATTTAAGCAAAAGCGGGTTAATACTAATTCTACAATATAATTGCAATGCAAGCAGATAACGAAGTAAGTACAAATCTAAATTCACAAAAAAAATAATTTGACGACTGACAACAGCACACAAAAAAAAGGACAACTAAAATAGTACCAAATGAAAGTGCCTTCACTGTACTTTTAAGACGAGAGAAAAAAGAAAGAAATATTGAATAAACGAAAGTACAATAGTATGAAAAATCAATAGAAGTAGCTCATTATTAAGGACAAAATATCTGGAAAGGTTGAAGGAGTAGTATCTGAAATCCATTAGTTAAATTATGTTAACAACCAACAAGTTTCGGGAGGTATTATCTACTTATAACGAAAAAACTTATTATCGTTTTCTGCTCATTTGTAGTGCGGAAATTTCATGTCAAATTAATCATTTTCAATCACACGTGTAGCCAGTATTTTCAACAGCAGTTCATACCTGATAATAATGATTTCAACAGTATCATATTCATTTTTTACTGTCACCCCTGTCTCATTCAAAATACATAACATTTACATTCCTAGAGGTAAGACAGACTGCTAGCACTACTACCGAATTGACATCACCATCTCATTTGTGGCCTCTAACTGCATGCCACATGATAGTGGTTCAGTTCTTCTCCGACTCTCTAAATATCATCAGTAAAAAACTCAGCTTCATCATAAAAATATTTGTCAAAGAAAATTACCTTTGTTTATCAAAGGGTTAAGTAAATATAAGAAGAAAAAAATGTGCACGTAAAATGATAAATAACATCTAAAGACTGGTCAGCGTACCCCAATGAAAGCAATTTATCATTTCAGGTTATGAGTATTTAAAAACACATTCATATGTTTTTAATAGATATGAAATGCAGTATTGAAATAGTCAACGATGTATCTTTGAAATCTACTAGCGACCCACCCTGTCGGGTCAAGAGGTTGGACAACTACGAACATGAAAAACAAACAAAACATCTACTACACAAATTTTTATCTTTATTTTCATTGCATAGATTTTTATCTATTGAGTCATGTATGCGCCTGTGTCACACGAAGACAAGGTATAAGAAGATTAAAACAAGAGGTGATGGCACTCGGAAAGAACGGGCGAGGGTGCAGGGGGTGTATCAGTGTGGAGAGACTCTCCTGCCCAAAATGCTGTAGCCAGAAGGAGTTTTATGTAACCTCTTGTTGGAATGACAATAATGTGCATTTTGAAGCCAAGTTCATTGCAATGCTATTTGTTAAATGAAAAAATACGGTTACCATTATTTTACGTGGGGTTAAGATGAATTTTTATGTTCCTTCTCCCCCTGTCCCATTCCCGCTACAACGTTTCTTTCAAATGAAGAAGAAGAGTCATTTCTAAACTTGGAGAGTCATTTCTAAATTTGGATGGCCACACACAATCACAAATAAATCACTTGAATCTTTAAATTAAACTTCGTTAAGTATGCAAATATCCTTTACATGGGACTGTGGCCCTTTCTTCAAAACATGATAAAGTAGATGGGGAGTAGAAGGGACAGAAAATGTTAAGAAATAAAATAATGATCGATAGTAGACGATTTGATATAAACCTAAGACAAAAATTACTTCAGTTTCAAACAAAGGAGAAGAAAAAGAAATAAATTTGGTAAGGTTTCGTTTACAATGCTATTTTAGAAATTAAGTATTCAATTTCAGATATCAATTTACTGCAATGCCTCCCTTCACAACTTTAAATGAATTCTTTCGCATTCATTTATTGCTTATAAATTCAAGTCTTCAAAACAAATAGAAAATAAATCTTTAATGGTGATGAACTACATTTTTTTTGGTCAAAATCATGTAAATTGTGTATTGTAATTCTACTTTGCCGAATAAAATAGTTAACAAACACTGAGCAGCTGGCACTGTTAACAAAAATATATTATTTAAATAACTCATACTCAGAAAAAAATAGACACATCATTAATACTCCTTTACGAAAGTGAAAAAGAGACTGATTTATCAAATGTCCTATAAATGAAAAGTCCAACGTGATGAATGGGTCACACACATAAATCAGATTATGTACTCGTACTTTTTTTCGAAATGCATGGCAAGGAACAGGTCGGCAGTCGGCTGCTTCGAAATACCGCCCAATATTACGTCCGAAACCAATGGGACAAAGGAATACCAGCCCCTGCCGTAGGCAGGAAGAAGGTTAGAAATGGTGATGATGGCGGTGCCAAGGAACTTAGTAGTTAAATAATCGAGGCACTTCCAGATTCGCAAATTTAGCCATTACTCTAAAATGTATTTTTGAAATATTGAATTCTGACTTACTAATGTCGCCATTTAATCTACACTAATATCCATAAGAAAACTGATTTCAAATAACTCAATCCGATTCCGACATATAATCCTGAAAGACAAGATTTTTTCAGTAAATATTTTATAGATTAAAAAAATATTGTGGTTGACATATTCTTTTAAACGTTCATTGTGATTTTGAAACAAGTAAACATCAAAAAAATATAAAATGCGATAAAAAAGATTATTTGTCAGAGACGCGGCCCTAGAATTGCAAAAACTATAAAATCTGATCCTAAATTTCACACTGTTTTAAAGCCCATTTTAAATAAATTATGGCAGTTTCTGCATCCGCTTCTAGTTACAACATTTCGAGGTCCTTAAAAACAACAATTTCCTACGATATTACATATTAACAAAATTTCATGGCTACATTGCTTACTCTATTTAAAAAAGCGTGCAAATTTTTAGCTTATCAATTAACTCTGACAAGAAAATTGGACCACTTCTTGACAACGTGTCATTGTGACAAAAGGAGTTTGTCACTTTTATACTATAACCCTTTTTGTGCAGCGATAAATTTCCATGCAAATCTCAGTATGACGGGGAGCGAAAAAAATCTGCGTTTACTATCACTATATTAATACAGTATCGCCTATTTTATATAATATGTTTGCGTTACGTAGGCAGTAACCTCTGTACCACGGATGTGAATAAGCTGGTAACCCTTTTGACACCTCAATAAGATTAATGAACATGTGAGGCAAGTATGAATGAACCTACCAGAATTCATCCTTAGGGGCACCTTAAAATGAAGGTTCTCATGTTTATATAATGAGCATTCTATCTCGTGTCACCTCCCTTCCTCCTTCAAAACCATCTATGGCCTTTTCTAGAAAGAGGTTTTAACCCTTCTCGTCACAAGCATGTTGCGCTGCTATCTAAAAAAAGAAAGTTATACAATCTTATACAATTTGCACGCCCCTTGGCAAGAAATTGAAGGCTACATGGGTGACACTCCTCAATACAATTTTTTTAACCTATCAAGTTGAAACTCCATGAATGGACAAAGAGGCGCACTGTCACACACACGCTCAAAATTAACTTCAGATCCACTCGTGCATATACCTGTTAGAGCACTTCACGATAACCCTTCCCCACAGTGTCCCCTACATTTGCATATGGATAGCCTACGAGTTCAGTTATTGGAAGGGAAGGGGAGAAAGAGAGAGAGAGAGGGTTGAACTATCAGAAAGGCTAAAGGACAGGATCTGGATGTGTGCGCGTGTGAAATGATGGCTCTACATCTTGATATGTCTTAAGAGATACACAATAGATTTTCTACAACACACCACCCCTTTCTTCTAACTCTTTATTCACATATCCCTTCAGCTCATTTTATTCAACTGCTCCACTGAAGAATAGGGAGCAAAATAGAGTGTTAAAGTATGCCATAACCGTTACATGGTCTTTAATAAAATAGCAAGACGTTCTTAGTGAGCATTTACCCTTAACCTCAATATTATTCCACTTTCTAATCTTCCCCTAAACCCTTTATAACCTACACGCGAGTAACACACGTACCTTCGGTCAAATTCTTTAATATAATAAAAAAGAGGCAACGTTCCTGCACTTTTTTTAAAGGGTCAAACACCCATGAGTAGATGTAGTAATACAGAAGCGAAGGTACAGGGTTGAATAGCAGAGAAGGTTATCTGACCTCTTACCCACAGAAGAAGAAAAAAGCAAAGGTAATAGGGCTGCAGGTAGAAAAGCTCCCTGTTGATGACAATATGGATATCTAAGGGTAGTTGGCAAGTGAGTTTGAAATTCGAGCAATAACCAGGTATAAAGAAGAATTTTTAAGAATTTCTTGAGTTCACAACCAGGACATCAGGACTGCATATCATTTACTTTTCAATATGTGGGGAAAATGACTAAATGTCATTAAATGCTCAAATTGGCAGGAAAAGGAATGCGTTTGTTATCCATAACAACATCAGTTTTACTCCAATTACTATTTCCACTAACCCCTTTCACGCCTATGGCAGATAAGACCACGCATGAGTGCATGACATCTTAGTGAGAGAGAATACAAGAGTGAGGCAGAAATTACGACTATAAAAATGCGCATTAAGAATAGGAGGTAGGGTGTGCTTGCACTTTCCTCTTGGCATGCAGGTTCGTTCCTGACACAGGTCAGTGCATTTCTGTTTGATAAATGGCAGACCTGGAGTGCGCCCTCCATTAAAAGAACCACGGTTCTGTGCGACGCCACTTGCCCATTCACAAACCTCTAACATTTAAATCGGGTATAATCACAAGCTAAAAATGAATGTTTGATTTTAATATGACAGACTACCAACTTGACGCCATAACCCTCTTAGTCACCTCTTACAAATTCAACAAGGATTTTCGTATGTTGACGATAAGCGCAATATAAAACACTCAAGTCTAAGAAGCTGTTCAGTGTATGGTGCATTATTTGATATGCTAAACTGGACAGAATATTCTTGGTACGTCACCCAAATGATATATTGAATAAAACTAGTTGCTGACGTGGTTTCTCGCTCTAAAATTAAGATTTTTAAAATATTTGACTGATAGACGACGTCCAATGTGTAGGAAACGATTTAAAAGATTATTAAATTATTCATGGGATTTCGATGAAAACACACAAATGCCCATCAGGATGTTGGTCCTAGACAAGGTCAGGTCGGACAGCAAACTGCTCCCGGGAAGACACTAAAAATGCTCCACAGCCGTTCAAAACAATATTTGGCCTTCATTTTGGCATAAGATCATTTAGGTGGGCGAGGGATACAGTATAAATACAGAAATTCAGTCAAGTTGTGAGCTCGTGAGGTCCTTTCAGGACATCAAAGAAAATCGTTCAAATACGAGAAAATGGTTGCAGAAGGTTTTACATTAAAAATAATTATTTTACATTATGCAAAATGGGTTTAAAAAATTCCTGAGCAGAACAGGAATTTCATTACTTAACCAAACCAGACCTAACCAATCACATAGCCAGTAACCCAAAAAGTTCAATGAATAATTGAAAAACTATCAAGACTTTATTTTTAATTCTTAAAGGTGTTGTTAATAAGCCATTGCCACTGCTGAACTTCAATGAATTTATCTATTTGCATTTGACTTTCTATTTAAACGACTTTTAACCTGAATTTTTAATAATCGACACAGCAGAAAATTATCTTAAGAAACGAAGTAAGCGATGAACCTTTCTTTAAAAGAAATCATTTACAACCTACGACATTATTTTCTGATCCTGACAATACTGTGCATTAATGATATCGCATGTAAACTTTACAAATGATATTTAAAACGGTTCTAAATACACCTAGGTGTTACACTGCCTCCTATCTACCTATGAACGAATTCATTAAACAATCACTATTTGAACAGATAAAAATTGATGCCGAACATGATAAAATTATCTAATAAAACGGACAAATGATTAATACGTTAGCTATATCTTAATGTTGGCATTTTATTCCATTTCTGAAAATGTTAACTGCATCATTTCATCTGATATTGGAAAATAATTCTGTCTACTGATAACAACAGATGACTCGGATTGAAAATGCAACACGATTTGCGATTCAAAAACATTTTCGATTAAACTCTACTCATATTTCAAACTAAAACTGCCACAAATTCACTGAAATATTTCCACATAGGATTACTGGATATAGTTAAATTTTTAAAACCAATAATACTGTATATAGAGAGTGGCCCGTATTTGTATATATCTTCTGTTAAATGTGTTGAAGACGAATTGTTCGAGAAGAAAAAAAAGGGAAAGCACATGAAAAAAGTGAAAAAAAATCTAATCCATGAATTTAAATGTGACCTCCATATTTCTTAGAAACCAAGATTATAACCATAGATACCCTAAATTAAAGCAACAAGGACAATAAATAGCGCCAGCCAAGTGCAATATGCGGCAGTTACTACCTACAATATTTAACCAAAACAAAATGCAGACCATCACGCATTATAATGTAGAAGATAATTAAGATGTCACCTTGCTGCCACTCTACAATCTTTATGAAAATGAGCTCAAATGTGTCAACTTCACCATGACCTGCGATACCAGGAATAATAATATGATACATGTAGCATTTAAATACCAGAGTTGTTTTCCATTCATGGCACTTTGAAGTCTTTTGCTTACTCAGATTCTTAGTGGCTATGAAAAAAATATATATTTTGCATAATATCATGATGCAAATACCAGTGCATGTACAACGAAATTAAATTCTCTATTTCTGATTGGCATCGCACTAGGGATGCACACAAACGTGCATTTTTAATAACAGCACTACCATTTTAATGAAATTCCGTATGAGAGAGAGAGAGAACGAAGGCCGTAACATTAACATCATTTCAGATATGCGACTGGTAGGTCACTCAGTACACCCACCCACCTCACAAAACTTTCTCTTCATTTATTAAAACACGCCATCACAAAATACAAACTCATTTTGCATAAATATATGCTGTTGTTGTTATTATTATTGTTAATAATATGCATATCTAGATTTCCTGGTGTTGTGCAAACAAAATAAAAACAACACAGACAATAGAATCAGCGCATATTATTACACAGATCACATCAAAAAATAAATAATAATTGACTCGAGTTCAAAACCTCTGATGTAATGGCAATTTGCTTCCTCTAGAAAACTCATTGCAGGATTGTGGTCTCCAAAATGAGATTTTTAAATTATTGGTATTCTCACTTATATAAATTAGATGATAAGCTACTGCGTCCACCTCATAATGCTATACTATATTTTACCAATAATAGTAGCAATGACCTTCAATAGCTTAATCTTAGAGATATGCTGTAGTCTAAAGTAATGATCGAGTGTTCATTAACTGCTATTGAACGTTAATACGAAAACAGAATAATCAACTCCAAATTGATATAAACACTGAGCACCAATTTCATTCACGTTTAGTGACCTGAAATAAACTGAAAAGATAGTAGACATCCTTTTAAATAATTAAAGCCTATATTGCAAAAAAAAAAACGCTCAACTTCCTCAGATAAAGTCAGAAGCGCAAAAAACACAGTATATGCTCCATTCCATTCACCTTAATAGCATAAAAACTCTAAAAATAGATTTTACAACGTTCTCATTTGTATCTCCCCCTCCTACACATTGCACACGCACTTATTGTAAGGTCACCATTATAAGTGATTCGGATATTAAGGACACTTAAGTGCATGGTGATGACAAAAAACACCTCTCTCATTTCAAAGAAAGTATCGACCTCAATCAGGAGGCGAACCTGAATGCCTTGAGTTTAAGAGGCATGACAAACACAAGCAGGATACATACAGGTCCTTACAGGAGAAGCATCTCTCGTAGAATATTAAAGAGTGTACTCACATCAACGCATCAAACAATTGCCTTCTTAGCAAAACAGCATTAATCGAAATTTAGCATAAAAAACGAGTCAGTTTCTGCGATTTGCAAAATAACTCAAAGATGAAACGTGGCGTAGGAAATGGATTAGACATCTCATGTTTAACCCAATAAACTCAGCATACTGTACGAGGGGTCCTTGAAATGTCGCAATAATATGCATTCAATATAACTTATGATCTCTCATCTGGTGCCTTAATATTTTAGGCGAAATTTCTACATATTAGATGAGCTCTAAAACGCCTAAAATTCTTACAAAAATATTGTTTTTCAAGTCACATCTTAAGGAAATGTGTTTCTTGAATAAATACATTCCTGTCATCAGCTGACTTAGTGATAATCACTTGTCGCTGAAACCCAGTAATAACAAGGATCAAAAATGAGCAAATAACTGCCAAATTTCCCCTTTCAGCCCTCGCTCTTCATTGGTGCCCCACTGATCCACTGTAAAAGGGAGCATGATGTTCAAAACTGATCTATAAACCTATGAGAAGGGTACCTGTAAAATGATGTGTGATGTGACATACTGTATATTCAAGGCCGGCTCAGGGTACCTTGGGGGCCCCACGCCAACTATTTTTTGAAGCTCTTTCGAATTAAAAAACATAGTAGCCTAGCCACTCGCTCAACCAATTGCTAAGGCCGCTTGGAAGGCTGGCCCCCGGCTATGACGGCCTTGCGGGGTGCTTAAGGCCGGCCCTGTGCATACTGTCAGTTTTTCATATATTAAATTGCAGAAGATGCACATTACTCAATCTCTCACCTAACTCTTCAATAGCCTTGCTTTCAAAATCTGATGACAGTCTTTGATAAGACATGAATAAAGACCTTTAAAGAGCTCCTCCTTCCCCTGAAATTCTGTGAATGGTGGAAGGCTCACTCTAACATTGTTCTTTTGAAGAGAAAGAGCACGAAGGGTTAACGTAGAGGTTAGACGACATACTGTAGGTATGCCGATAAAATTTGACTACGGGTGCAGAAGGTCGATGAGATCGACAGCAAAAGAATCATAAAAAAATGGAGGCGTTATTGTCATTCTAGCGAAACAATTTCTTATATCAAAACATTTTAAATTCTTATACACAATAACTACGGACACATGAAGAGGTTTCGTGAATACTGTCCTGTGAAATATCAATATAATAATTTAAAGTTGAAAAAATAAATTTCATTTTACGGATTCACGCGTTTAGCTAAAAATGTAGAGAATTTCCATAAATGAATAGTACCATTGTTTCCTCCGTTTTTCCCTCAAAAGACGTAAAAAAACTTCTTCCTAAGAAATACGTTTTCAAATAAAAATAGTTGTATATATGACACTCAATTCGTACCCATAGGACTCATACATGCTACTGTGAGCAAGTAATATTTCAGTTTTAGTGGCATGACGAGGATACTATCATAAGTATTCGTTTATACCTGTTTTAACGTTTACGATGGGACCAGTAGCACAAGTTAAAGGGTTACAACAAACTCAAAGTGTGGCATTTATTGACGTTTTGATTGACTTTATGAGACCCAGAAATAAAAACTCCATGTAATTTGCATATCGTATGTTGTAGAAGAAAAGAGCAAAGGTTTTATATAAATTTTGATGGAGGTAAGGAGACTTTTCATGATATGTGCCTATCTTTTATAATAATAATATTGAGCTATGGGGGCGTTTGAAGTAAGCATGCATGTACCGTAAAGGTACTTAACATGTCATTGACATGCACATTTTCAAACACAATTTTTTACATCCCCCAATCCCGTACTTTTGCATTACATGCTATACTCAAAAGTGAGGCAACAGTACGCATGAAACACCCACCCATCGCGCTGTCATACGTAATTTAAACATGATGTTAGACATTGTCACAGAGTAACAATCAAAAATGATGCCCAAACTATGATTTTTTTTTATTGTTACTCAACGAAAACGAGAGACCTAGAGTAGATTAAAACCATTTCTCACACTTGAACGTTGAAATATTTTATCACTCTAAAGTTGAACTAGTCTTAAATCCATAATTACATACTCGTTACAAATTTATAATCTCATGCTAACATGCGAAAGATCAAGTAAAAATGCACATTGAAATAGACTTGCACGTATCACCTTGTCAACTTCACAATTTCTATTTAGATTTTGACACTTTTATATTTCACAACACATAAGCTCTACTAGGCTCTACTAAACAAGTAAGTAGCAAAATGCCAGTAAAGAGAGTGAGTGAGTGGCACCAAATTCTTTATACATAAAGAGAAAGAGGGGTAAGAAGGAGATAGGAGGTACTACCTTGGCAAATTCAAAGTGACGGACTCAAAAAATCATCATCAATGTCTGTTATGCACTCATTAAGGATGCACATGTTCCATGTCCTACAGGCTCAGAATATATGCCATATTATGAAGAAATAAATTCATAACATTTAGACAAACGTCACATAATGAAACAACTTAGGTCCTATTTCTCGTAGACATCTAAGGTGCTATTAAAGAAAAGCAGAAAGCCGTAAAAGGCTTGCAACACCACCTGAGGCTATCATTAAGAATTTTTAGACGTCTTTCGTTGGGGTGTATAGCAGAGATACGTATATGCAACTAACAGAAAAAAAGGATGTAATTAATTGGGGCACAGCAACCATTCCCAAGTTAGTAAATGTCTATTTCTTTCAATAACGATTCGGCCAAATGCCTTTAAAAACTAATAATACATATTGATCATATCATTATGGCTACTAGCAACGTATGGTCCCAATATGATTGGACAAAGTCGGTTCAAATGATTACTTAACATTATACCTTCCTCTTTCGTTTAGCTTCACTGATATTTTACTTTAATACACAATTTTCAAAACGATACCATGGGCATTTTTATTAACATAACGGGGAGTTTTAATTGAGTTGAAATACGCAAAAAACACAAACTTTTTCCATCGCTAATTAATATGAAATACTTTAAACATTAACCGAATACTTTTAACGAGAATTTCTACATATTTATTGAACATTCGCTCAACTATGACTATATTCATAATAATAAATTCTTGGAAAACTCAACTCTCGCCCACTTATCTAAATAAAAATTTCACTTATGAACTAAGAAATGCATTAATGTCTTCAAATGAATTAGAAACAACGACAGGGTAATATTGCAGAATGGTGTTTTTCATTTTGAAATTTCACTATGAGCAACATATTGAATATTGATAATTAAATACCAGCAACGCAAAGTTTTTTTTTATAAATAAAATACGGCACAAATCGAGGTATTAAGTAATAACCGCATCGCCTCGCATTTTCTAACAATAACTAAATAAAATGTTGCTACATAAGTTTGTAATATATAGAAAAAATTTTCATTAAAAAAAAAAGAGAGAGAAAGAGATAAAATTATATATCACAGACAATCTACAATTCTCAGAATTATGCCATCTGCTTAAAATTTCAAACAACATATTGCTGGCATTCATAATTGCAGTAAATTTAGATAAACTGAAAAGAAGACCATATACAGGGACTCGTATTAAAAAAGAAGGAGGTGCTCAACAATACAAAATATTTCACAACTGCAACATGCTGATGTAATTTATTATTGAAAACTTAACTTAGTTCAGAAATAAACCATATATTTAAAAACAGACATGAAATATATGTTGTGTATGTGGTACATATACTGAAAGATTTGTGATTATTTGAACGGAAATTCTTAATCATACTTCCAATGAATGAAGTTGCATAGAAAAATGATAACCAACTATTTTTGGTGAATTGAAATCTAACATAAATACTAGGTCTACGAGTATTATTCTGTTTTTTTCCTCATAATGGACGATGCGGTCATTTTCACTAGGCATGTCAATAAAATTCCTCTCCCACGTCTATATACCTATGATTAAGTTGAAATTATATAGTACATGCATTTAAAATCTTCAGAAATATTATTCAACTTTACCTAAGTCCACATCAACCTCACGAATAAATATTATTATTCAAAATGATAAAAGTTCGTATCAAATTGAGAACTGCATGAAGGCAACATCTGAAAGCTTTCGTGAGCATACTTCAAGCAAAATATCGAGCTGTTTTAGGGCAGCACAGCTTACTATTACGTAGTAACAAATAAAAATATTTACCAACATTAAATAAACCAATTGCGGTAGGAATAATTCAAAATATTTGACCACTTGTTAAACAGCTCAATATTATTATTACTTGAATATCTCTTTGCCAGGTGCTTATAGAGAAGCTGCTACCAAATCTCAACACATGGACGAAAGGTTTCAGTTAATCTTTAGTGTCTATTATTCTGCTCTTGTCTCCGCTTAATAGCTTCTAAATAGTTTAGCTCTAAGCTCCAATACTCAATTTCCTAGTTTACTGACTTGCTGGCATCCGTAAGAGAAGATATTAAGAGATCAAGTTAAAACGTTTCCTTAGAATGAAAGGGGAGGAAGAGAAAAAAAAACGATGAGTAAAAATAAAAAAAGCCCAAGAATTTTTTTCTTGCAGCTGGTGACCTACTCTACTGACCATGGACAGTTGATCCAATGACCAACATACCAATCAATGGCTATATACCGTATAGATATTTTTACTGCAGAATGTGGCTACTGTTATCGTCCACTACTACTGCTACTACTACCACTACAACCACCACAAATTGCTTTTCCTACTGTCTTCTCTTCCTCGAGTGTAAAGGTCTACGGAATAACTGCATCTAAATTTTATGAACCCCAACAGAAAAGGAAACTGTGCAAAACAACTGAGGAATGAAACACACACAATAATATTTATATAAAAAACAGGGCTTTAGAAATTACACCGTACGACTATAGTAACGACGCTTTACAATAGATAACCCAGAAACAGCACATATTTTCTAGTATTCAACATAGAGGGGTTAACAAATTAAGACAGTCATCGAATGTGTGTATAGGATACTTGAACTCAACTGAAATTTAGATCTCAAAAGAGATTGCCACAACCATATAAGGGATCCATATTTGGTATATTTTAACAACCTTTTTTGGCAAGTAGTACGAGTTTCACCTCGTTACAGAATGTTACAACTCTAACACTGTCAGGGGCAGTGGAAAGAACCCTGCAATAGACTAGAGTTCCACCCAGAACCTTCACAAGAAAAACTGGATGCCTAGAGAAATATCAAGTATAAATTTGTGTACAAACGCACATGACAACATCTTTTACATGGGCTTCTGGGTGGCGGTTCTCTAGATTGACTAGTTCATAACCGGAAATTCGATCTTGTCTGAGGCAGACTGATTTTGGAAGAAAGCAACTTCAAGTACTCATCCTATCGGATAAGAAATAAAGTTGTGACCCTATCTGATTTCATGACGTCAACAGCACCCTAAAAGCCCTTTTGATTTTGGAGAAAAACATGCGTGCACAAGTGACAGAATTCCTTAGTGTACGTACTCACGTCCTAATGTCGGTAGATGACCTCAGAGGCTCAAAGGTAAACAGGTCGACGTTTAGTAACTAAAGAGACTTAAATTAACGCTACAGACAACTGCCTAATTGTAATTTTCATCCCTGAAATAACTTCAAATGCAGATTTTTTATCGCATTTTTGTATACTAGATACCTAAGAGTAAATTTTTTTCAGCGAAAGGAATCCTCAACTATCGGCATAATTCCAACTTCAAATGATAGTCATCCTATCATAATCCTATTTGTGTTATTATTCGTCGAGATACAAAGAAGAGTGATGTCCAAAATAAAAATGATCGTAAAAATAGATAGAGGAAAAAAGTACCTTAATATTTATATTTCGTGCGTGAAGTATAATGAGATTTGATCTGGTTTAAATATATTTTAAAAGTACTCATGGTAGAGGATTGAAAGCGTAGATCAACTATCAGAAAACCGTTTATATTTTTTTGCAACGATGACACCGTCATTAATTTCCTGCATAAACCAAACTCAGGTTGGAATCCATCTAGACAACATCATTAGTAGAGTCTCTATCAATTCCATGCTACCTACAAAAATAAAATCCTGAAGCTTTGTGGAGGAGATAGCTGAATCCTATAAGAAAACGGATATAGCAATACCACCGTCGTGTTTATATTATTTCGAAAGACTTCACCAAATTTGAAGCTATTTACATTTATTAAAGTGATGAACATACTTCGAGATGTTACACGTTGTGTATCTGCTAGAATAAACTTTAAAGTAAGCATGGCTTGCTTTGCTTTTTCTAGCCCTAAACGTGAAGACACTAGAAAGGTTTTGAATAAATAGAAAGTATTAACCCAAATTTCAAAAGAAGACAAATGCTATGTTGCAAACAGATCAAGCAACTAGACGAAAGTCTAAATACAAATAATTAAAGAGATTTCTTCCGGATTAAAAATTTTAAACACTACTCAAACATCCTCAGTTCTGTGTAATAACAATTCTAAACTGCTCAGTCCGAGTTTTTTTTGTAAAACAAAAAACTTTAAAGCACTTGGTCATAATACGATAGGCAAGAAATGATACAATTTACCACCTTGATAATGGCCCTGTTATTGTACAATAGTATGGCAATTATTTATTTTAATGTAATATAAAAATACGTTTTCTCAACATGGGATACGGCAATAAAGTTGTGCAGCCTAGTTATCAGTTGGTGTAGACGACCCATAATTTGGTGCGTCAACATCATGCAGTTTTCCAGTTAGATATTTAGAAAACAAAATAAGAGAGGGACTCGAGCATTCGCTTGGAAGATTGTAATAATTATAATAATTATATTTCACGATGAATGCATCAAGTGAACTGAGAAAGTAAAAATTCGTATAAAAACACGGTCATTCAAAGACACGAGATTTTTCAATGCTGGAAAAAATGGATATATTAAGAACCCATGAATGATACAGTACTGAGGCTAACGACATACATTAAACAAAAAGTATCACATAATAAGTTACTCAAATATGTACAGACAAACTAAAAGTATATTTAGAAACCTGATGCCGTTTATGGGGCAGGAAATTAAAAAAACTCTTTCAACCTATCTACCAGTTATTTTTTTACTAATGTGCATGGTAGCAAGTATCAGTTAATATCACTTTGACAACTGCAACTGGCTAAATGGCAATAAGTTGTTAACGCCTTTAAATAACCGAATAAGCTGCTACTTTGCAGTTTTAAAAATGAAGATACAAACTGCTGTTATATAGTCAATACAAAACGTGCTTACAAATGCACAAAAACTATTGTGTGCTAAAGTTAATATGCGGCTTGATTTTTAATCATAAAAGTATTATTTGATTTACCTTTTTTTTATACAATTTACATTAACATATAAATAGATAATGAATTTTAGTCACGCAAGCCTTAATTATTCCTTGGCTACACCGTTAATATTAAATGAAGTGAACGCCCATTCTTCAACGTTATAGTTTAAGATATCACGTTCAATCTAAAGAGTAAAAAGTTTCAAATTTCATCTGATAAATATATAATTAATTCATAATCTACTAGTCTTTTTTTTTTAATTCATTCAATTCTCAGAAATACTTTCTAACTGGCTAGAATGCCTATATTAATTACCTATAATAAAATTTAAAAAATATCGTGAAAATGAAACAAAATATTCATAACAGCCAAAAAAAGGTCAGCTCAAATAATACTAAATCAAAATTAATGTTTTCGGGCGGTAAAAAGGAAAGCTGTTCAGCATAGTTCGTTATTGCTAATGCAGTCAGTACCAATAATGAACTTTAAACAAAGACAACAAAAAACTAAAATACTAGAGATTATTATCTAAGCCATAAATAAAATTAGGGCCATTTCCAAAGCCAAGAAAGTTTTTAAAGCAGTCAAGCACACATTAATGCATGAAACACACACAATTAACCAAAGATATTTCTTTTGCAATAATAATTAATTTTAAAAAACCAATTGCGTGAGAAACTTCAAATTAAGACTACTAGTTGCCCACCTTTAAGTACAAATGAGAATATGTAGAAATGTAGAGCGGGTTGCTGAGGTGCAAAATTCAAGATTAAAAATATGCTATTCACATCTAACTCGTAAATGGAACTTAATCTGCAATTACAGTATAAAACGAGTGTAATTCCTCCAATTTAAATATGCAAATAGCATTTTAAATCGTCTATCAAAAGAAGTAAAAAGTACTTGAAATGAATGGCAGAAAACGATAAGAATTTACATAGCTGTTTAAGAAACTTGAATTTGACTTTGAAATCTTAAAGATGCTTCTCTAACTAAAACCAGCTACACTAAGAAACAGTATTTGGGCAACTGAAAACGAAGAGGGGGAGGGGGAACGTGGATGTAAAGAAGAAGAGGAGGAGGAAGCATCGAATAAGAGATATCTAAAGTAACTCAGTGGTATGTTTTGCTTTTTACATTTATCATCATCCCTGGCTCACACGACCATACACAAGTATATACATAATACTTAAGACAAGTTCTGAAAGTGAGAACGATTTTCAAGCAATATCTCAAAATATTGCAAAAGGGGAAATTGAGACATTACATCAATCCCTTCATAAATTTACAGTTTGGAGCGTGAAACAATGCCACAATAAAAAAAATACTACTTCAAACATCTTTTTTGGAGAACTAATTTTCTTTTATCGTCTCTTTGCTGGCAATCAATGAATTGGGATCTGCTGAATGTAACACCTATTGAAATATGTATCCAAAATAAGTATAGTCCGTACTAGGCATCGACTATGGAATATCTAGTTTCAACTAAAATAACACTGATAGTTATATAAAACTATATATAATATCTATATCCACAAGTATTATGGAAGATTTTCAACAGTAAAAAAACTTGGCAATGAATTCAGTCGCCAAAAAAATGAAAACAGAAATGAGTAGTGAAATATCCAACCTTCCAAGAAGTGTGAAAAATAAAGGTGATAAAAGTAAAAATAATAATATAGATATAAGATTTTCTTAAATCCAACATATATTCATACATCCATAAAAAGTTACATTGAAAATCTTAATATATCCACCCTACTTGGATTTTATTTATTTATGACATAGGTTTTTGTTTTATATATATAAATATATTAAAATGAAAACTGACGCATTGGAGATTCACGCATAGTAAATATCTAACAATGATTTCATTTAGTTAGGTCCTTGTCCCGTTTTCATTACACCATATAGGGCATTTCTACTAGGCTCACAGTTGTATATTAATTACAAATACAATCACTTTTTCAAACGTGACTTGAATTCAAAGATTATTTCTTAGCAGTTCATTGTCTTCACTGCGTATTAAAAATGAAATCAATGGCCGAACTGCATACCTAAACCTTATATTTTTCAAATAAGGAAAATTCAATTAAATCACAGCCTGAATTTTTGATCTAAAAATCTGAGTGAATGATCAAGGGGCTTACTTTTTAGACAAAAATCATCCAAAGTGAATCAACATACAATAGTCAAAATATGAAAAGGAAGGAACTCGCGGAAGGAAACTGAAAAATAGATGAGATGATCAAAAATTGGATTCAAGCACCTCCTAACTTTTGTTAACTCAATTTCATTCCTTCAACAATCGTATTATTAAAACTAAAAGTCTTCTTTGGGTGGAAGAGAAAAAAAAGCAATGTTTTAAGTACAATCTGCCCTCTAGAACTAATGGAAATATTGCATCTGGAAAATGTTAAGTATAAGCATCGATTTCCTTCGTTTCCTACAATTGTGAATAATAAACAATAGCCGAAAAAACTCTCTTCTAGCCTATCAGACAACTCATTCCGGAATCATATAAATATTTCAGGATTTAATTTTCGTTTGATTAAAGTTTCCATCCCAGTTTATGACAAGGAGGAAGGCAATACTGTTTTCAGATTTTATTACATGTGTTAAATTTTTTTCTTCAATGGTGTCCATAGGTATTTAAAAGACATGAACTACTTTCTTCTTTAACAAACTTCAGATATACCCTATTCATGATTTGAACATGTCCAAATCCTGTAGGTCTACTTCAAATATCTAAATCGCATCGCTAATTCTAAGAGTTCTTACCGAATTTTAGTTATCTCTAGCACACGATACTATACGATGCATTTTAAAAACTAGGCATTGTTAATAGCATATCGCGTTCTCATAACCTAACATGGCTGAGAGGCAAGCAAAGAGACAGAGATAGAGAAGGGGGAGCTACAATCTGCCCTTAGGTGGCCTTGCCATGTTGCAATTGGTTGCTGGCATCTCTCAGTGGCATCCTCAGCAATTGATCGGCATGGGTTTTACCTTATACGAATAGGGATGATGGCTTCACCCTACTTAGCATAGATCATGCAAATTTCTAATAAGCAATGCAGAGGTTGTTGGTTGCCATAGAGATATTCTGTCTTTAATGCATCAGCTAAAAACAGTACTCACGTTTCCAGTCTCTCCAATCTACTAGTATCTAGCAGAAAACACCAAAGATGGTCGGTCTCACTAAATGAGATGAATTGACACATAATTACAGAAACTTAAAATGGCTGCGCATTGAAAAAACATTCACAATTTCCAAAACAAAGACAAAGATTGAAGAAAAAAGGAGTAAAAAAAATCTGCTTTAAAAATTTCCAATTTCTATGATATTCAAAATATCAAAATGCAGTAACCACCCCACCTATAGTCAGTCATTCAACAGCCATCAATATTTAAAGAGAGAAAAAAACATCAGCCATATGAAGACAGAAAGAAAATTCCTATCCATCTACTTTCATATCTATAGGATAATCATGGCTGTTTTCATAAACATATAAAATTGAAATTTATAAAAAAATAATATTTATTTCTGAATTTTACAAAGTTCTTCGAATCAAAATACATTTTTTTTCTCAAAATGTTTATCATTATTATTCAATATGAACGAAAAATAAATGGGTACTGATGTTCTTGACATTATCTTCCAGATATATGTATGCATGCATGCATTTTGATTATAAAGGGAATTCAGGATTATTTTTTTCAGATGCTTAGGATATAAATCAACATCTATTTCTAATTATTTGGTTCAATATATTTATCAAAATAAAATTTCATATCATTTATCTAAGGACTCTCATTGACTTCCAGCAATGCTTTTAAATTATTATTCCAAAAACTAGTAACACAGAAATGCAAGAGTGAAGGTCCACTAGTAGAAAGATATTTAACGAATGGGTATAATCCTAACGAGATTCGTCTTATAAAAAAAATAGAAATCTACACAGACTGATATTATTCTCTGCCATGAATAGAAAACGTATCCGTAAGAAGTATTTTAGCAATTGAAAAAAAAAAGTAACACTAAAGTGACACTTCATAAATGATATAAATCCCCCTTCACTATTTGAAACTTAACATATTAATAAAGGAGATTAAACATCAAACCCTTAACGACATTTTTATAGGAAGTCCTTTTCCTAGCAACCACTTTTAGAAATTAGAGGAGTTTACATGACGTAACTTTCAAGTACTGCAATGCCATTATCCATATTAGTTGACAAAGTTTTTAGCTGATTGGAGTATGGTTTTCAGTTTATTAGAAGATTTGAGTCGATTCCCGCATCATGCTGACAAAAAAAATCAATATTTTCAACTAACAATTTAAATTTATCTACTACTATACACTAAATAGGAAATGGGTCAATTTTGAATCCTATACACTAGATACTCTTTTGAATCAATAGAAAGTACTTGGAAACAAACTTGAAAGGAGTTGAACACTCTTCCTTTCCCGTTTCGCTCTCTCTCAAAAATAGTGCGACATCTTCAAGAATAAATATCAGGGGGATGGGGGTTAACACAAAGAAATATTATATAGCATTTGCAACTACATTCCTTTTACTCCCGGAAAAAATATACATTTACAACTGCATATTACTCTTTATAATGGTTTGAAAATTTCAGGTTTAAAATTAAAATACGTAAGGTTTATTAAACCAACTATGAATAACAAAGAACTGCAAGACAAATGTTGAAGTCACAGCTTTCAACCGACATCAAATAACTCAACCCTTCCCAATTACATAAATTCTAATTAACCGAAAAGTATTAACAAGCTACTAGTCAAAGATTAGCACGCAATATTAACATTCAGCAATGAGTTCAATATGAAAAAGCAAGATTCACACATACAATTTTGGACCGCTTTCTTGAAAGACTTCTGCCTACAATTCAGCCCATGCTTCCGCCGTCGATGTCAAACCTCAAATAGGGGGACACATAACCTCATTTTTCACAATTTTGTCAAAATTTTCAAAGCTGAATGAGCCCTAAAGTTGCCCACATGGAACGAACCCTAAACTTCGGTTTAACTAATACCTATTTTTATGGAAATCAGCTAAAAACCAGTTCAAACACTTGTTCAGAGCAGCACACATTTCACAATCATTCATAAAGAGTGTCAAAACCCAACTGCTAACGGTGTAAACATACAAAAAAAGTGAATTTCCTTCATTTCTGCACCGGTTTGAAAATGATAATATCAATGTAAGAGACTAAAGACTTGGAATCTAGTGTAACAGTCATGTAATGTCTATTAGCAAACACTAATAAATTATGGCTGGCCGCACTGAATTGACATCAGTTAAAAATATTATCACAGATAATAGCAGAATGCAATGGAATTTAATGCTGTTTGAAGCAAAATCGAATTTAAAATTATACAGTGAATATGCTTGCGAATATGGCAGTGAATATGCTATCAACGTCCCAAAGCAATGAGGAGATAGACTCGGATGTGACCCATCGAATCAATGAGGGATGGTTGCAGCGGAGTCCTGCGTGATAGGAGGGTCCCAATCAAGTTAAAAGGAACGTTTTATAGGGCAGTGGTTAGGCCAGCTATGGTAATTGGATCAGAGTATTGGGCAGTGAGGAAGAGCTACGTAAATAGAATGCAAGTAGCTGAGATGCGATGCTGTTGTATATGAGTGGGAAGTCGAGAGCTGATAGAATTAGGAATGGTATGGACACACAATAAGAAGAGGAGCTCGTTAGGTCCATTACGGGAATGCAGGTGGTTGTAAGCACCTGGGGCAGGGGAGACCAATGTAAACGTGGGAGCAAGTTGTCCGTAAGGACATGGTAGAGAGTGGGGCGGACGGGGCCTGGTGGAAAATAGGCGGGAGTGGAGGGCTGGAACCCGGAGATCCGACCCCGCCAAAGGCGTGATAAGGGTGTAATGATGATAACAACAGTGAACATGCTAGCGACCCAGAGGCCATATACAATACTACAAAATGCTCTTCAAACTTCTCAATTACGTAACTCCAGGTAGGAGCGGCTTAATGAGTTGGACACCAGTCTGATTACTGAAGTTAAGCAACGCAACCCAAGCAGGTCCTGACGTAGTAGGCTTTCAATTAGCCTCCCTAATCTGGAATTTCATAAATATTCAAAATTTCTTCCTTTAAATTTAAGAGAAAATGCAATTTTCGACGGTTTCTGGGATCTTATAGTTAATCTCCTCCCGTCTGAGACTACACGCCTCTCGACATCAAAAATTGACAGCACAATCGCTTAAAAACTAAACAAAAACATACCGCTCCATGTAAAAGAACCCTAACTACGTGAAATATAATTATATGCAGTTCGGCCTCTGGCGTCGGAGGAGGAAAGTGGCTCAACGGAAAAAAAATAGGCTGACGATAACTAAACATGAGGCTGGCAGCCGGCTGCGTAAAAATACCATCTAATGTGCATCGTTTCTTGTTTGTTGGTGTTTTAGGGCCCTTCAACTACAAAGGTCATTAGAGCCCCGTCCACAGCATAGTTCTTATGCAGAGACTGCACAAACACTACACTAGTGAGACGATTTGTGGGTATTAGCAGTACCCAGTTTTCCCAAGCGGCCACCCATGTAAGTACTAGCTAGTATTGCGCTGCTTAGCGTCAGTGATCAGACGAGAACTGGTGTGTCCAACGCAATTCGCCGCTCTCTAATGTGCATCCCACCCATTATATTAATCCGGTAGTGGAGCAACGTACCCAGGGTTTAATTCGGTAAATTCTATGAACCCCAATCATCAAGTTACAAGGAGTTTTACTACATTTGCCAAATTACTTCATCTTCATACCCTTATCTCCCCTACACAAGATGGAGTTTGCGAGTTCTGGCTCTTCAATACAGTACATAAAAACTGTCCATTATACGGGCTTGAGGGAGGAAAGAGACGTTTCTACTGTGTAGTAAAATGTGACATACAGGTGATACCGTGAGGCTCTGTTCTAGCATAATATGTCATTAGATTCAATCAGGATCGAGCCTGCAGTCACTTAAAGGGCAGACACACCCCTGCACACATAAATAGGTTTGAGGATCAACAGTACAAGATCACTCTGGGTGCTTCCAACCGCTCTAAAACGGAAATAGGTAGTATCGGATTTTCTTCCGCTTTTCCGTTTTATTCAGCTGACTGAAGGGAAGTACATCAAAATAATCTAGTCGGGCAGCTGCCGAGAGCTGCCGGACAAAAAATTCCATATCGTTTCCGCTTTAGGTAGGTAGGTATCTGGTTTATATTGGAGGTAACATGAGATTAACAGTTATCAGACTTTTTTCCGTTTGTAGAGGCTGCTGTTTTGCACAAGGTCGGACTTTGCATGGCTTTCGTTGAACACCAGGAAACATCCTGTTTCCCTGAGATGGTGTTGGTGTCATCCAGAAATCTATACACCCATCTTTGATAAACACAGCTCTAAGCCATCATATTAAAAACAATTATTATCAACAAACCCTTTATGTAATAAACTATTATATGTATGGGGCATCAATCAATGGCAGTGGGACCTCAACGATCCCTACATGTTTCCTAGTGGAACCCCCGATGTTCCTGAGATTCAGATAAATTTATGAATATCTGCTAACCTTCCCTAATTATAGTATACGGGTGACAAGAAACCCACTGAAAAACGATGTCTCATGAACCGTTCATGTACCGTTCACTCTTTGATGTCTTTAAGTGACCTGTGCATAACGCAATAGAGGAGTGCAAGGGTTTCCAAAATAGATAAAGACATTATGTATATTTATAACAATTCATATTAGCTGTTCAGAATGCACTCAATTTCACTCCATTATTATTATATGAAAAGGCAACAAAGGGTTACAATAGACCAGGCTGGCTTTCCCCACTGAGATGTTTAGACCAAAAAATTGTTGGGAGTTTTCTATCTCTCAACGAGCAACAAAAAAAAGGAATCCCATGAAAATGTCTTGTGGCTTTTCATAGTCAATTGTCGCAACCACCCCTACAAATCTGCCTGTTCAGAACAACAACAAAAAAAGGGGTGAAGGTAGAGTCAAGAAGGCCGTTTTCATTTCATTCTTTCCCCTTTACTTCCATAAAAATTAGATAATATACACACACGAGTTATTTAAGACCAACCAGACAACCCCTTTTTTTTCTAACTTTCGGTGCCCTACCATATTAGTAACTATGTCAAATGATAGTGGGGCCTAAAGGATTTCTACAATGCTTCTAAATAGTGCTTGGAATAAGTCAATGGGTTTCTATGTGACTATAATCTATAAAAAAAGACCCCTACTGGCTAGTATTCTGAATAGCTGAACCTACTGTCGAAATTTTTATTCAACCAACCTAACCCTTTCGAAAAGATGACATCCGACGTCAATAACGTTTACGATTAATAATATGCAGTGAAATGTTATTCAGAATATAATGACTAAATTTAGTACAAAATGAGGGACGGAGAAAAGGTGCTTTTGCCAACTACCGCAAGTGAGAGTTCTGTTTGTAGCAGCTATGTGGCTTATTTTACATCGCCTTCCGTCAAATTAAAAATAAAGCCATGCCCCCATGTGACGCGTACATGCCACCTGCACGTGAAAAAAACAAACAAAAAGAAACCCTTTTTACAGGGAGTAAATTGCATATATAGATTGACAAAATTTCCAGGTGCAGGAGCTGGTCCCTTGTGTCAGTTAAACAAATTGTCGCCAGGAAGAATAAAACAGGCTAATGCTAAACAAGTAGAGGTTGAAACGTTTGGTGGAGTAGGCGGCTATGTAAAGGTTCTGATGGGTTTTGCTTTGTTTTGTTGGTGTTTTAGGGCCCTTTAACTGCAAGGTCATTAGAGCCCCGTCTACTGCGTAGTTCTACTGCAGAGGCTGCACAAACACTACGCTAACGTGACGATTTTTGGGTATTAGCGGACACAGTTTTCCCAAGCGGACACCCGTGGTAGTACTAGCTGAGGTTGCGATGCTTTGCTTCAGCGATCAGACGAGAACTGGTGTGTCCAACGAATATACTCGCTCCCTTGATATCCCCTGACGAAGGATAGCAATTAGGAGAATATAGCAGCCCCACTTGAAGGATATATTAGAATAGTACAGGATATGAATGACTGTTCCATCGCTAAGGGTGAGGACTGCATGGGGAAATTCTGGAGAACCTGACTGTGCTTCTGTATCCAGGAACATTCGAGGGCCTTCCTTGTTTTCACATGTAAGTGACCACGCACACAATTCAAGCGCCACTGTCTTGCATATTCATGCTTGAAAACTCCCCGTTTCGGTTTACCGTTCCACTGAAACGTGAATAAATTATCAAAGAGATTTGGGATGTCCAAACGTGGCGTGAGCCTGACTCTTGTTGCATTATAGTTATTTTGCAATAGGTCAGACACCATGCAATATTATAACCGACAAAGCATTAATTTACCTGTCAAAATTTATATTTTGGTTGTATAATGCGGTGTTGGAACAGTGGGGTAGGCCGGCATCTCCCTACAGACAACCAGCCAATATTCCTGTGGGTTCCAGACGCCTGACTGGGATTTCCCCAATCAGAGCATGTTCAATGGACCCACGGACCCGACCATGCCACGGGTGGGATAAGGGTATGATGATGATGATTTTGGATGTCCAAACACAAGGAAGGAAGGATACAAGCCAACAAGGTAGATATGGAAACAAGGGTTGAAACAGACTTCATTAATGGTACTGGGCTTTCCCAGGTGAAATGTCGTTGTATGAGGACTAAGAGGAAAAAAATGTTGGTTGTTCCCTTTTAATGGTAGTGGACCAGAACTTTCTATCCAGTCGGCCCTATGCAGAATCCAAACTGTAGTAGTCTAGATTAAAATCATGATATTAATAATCAACTCGTTGGACAACAGTAACATTCTGTTTCGCATTTCGGGGTCCACGCAAACAATTATTAGAAATCCTAGTAGAGATAGAGGCACAGTAAAACGGTTTTGACAAGCAACACATCCGACAAATTATTAATTTTGCCATAAAAAATACTCAATGAGATTTTGCAAAATACGGTTGCATTAAATCAGTCTGTTAGAAAAAAATTCCGAAATCCATACATAATGTTCTTACTATAATAGGATGGACTATTTAAATGCATTTCAGACGAAACTGAAAAACATCTGAATATTTTTTATACGAAAGTGCTTAAGAGATCCGGTAGGAGGATTCAAACTAGAAAAAAACGACAGTGGGGCTAACATGGCACTGTTGAAAGGCAAAACAGGGGGAACTATCAATGTTTAACCTATATACATCTCCTTGTGTGAGAAAGCTGAATTACTTATTCTCAGGTCTATTCATAAGCCACCTGGATAACTATGATTCAAATGCTAGAGGACGAAAGGGTCAGAGACCCAATGAATGGTTATATGTCACCTGGCCTATCTTATTAGCAACATCCCTGTCATTTAAAAAAGGTAAGTATTTTGAATCCAACTTAGAATCATGATGATCACAAATTTTGAACCCAAGTCCTGTTGGTGGTAGAAGCAACAAAGTAGGGCAAAAGGCAGTGAATCTATTAGGGAAGCATGAATAAGGTTGATTGATGTGAGGCAACAAAATTAGGTTACTTAATGGTCCTTAGCTCCTTTAAGAAAGGAACTTAATGACATATCTTAGTCCTTTATTTATTGGCACTTTTTTTCTATTATACTAGTTTGTCATAATGATACTTAGTTTCTCTTGTTACCGGTTCCTACGCGTCAAGATAAAATTTATAGAAGTGTGACCAAAATGACGTTACCGATAAAGACTGACGTGATTATATACCAAGATCGAAAACCTCTCTTTTCTGACATCACTACTACAGTACAATTTCTAAAATTAATTACTATTCATTTTTTGATGCTAGTGAGATTAGAACATTCATTGGAACCCCTAACAACTCAGCAGTCAGCACTACAACATACGCGCATGTCTGCTTATTTAACTTCCGTCTTTTTTGCCGCCCCTCGAGGGCTGCATGGTGGACGCGGGGGATTGCAAACTCCACACCCAATAATTTGCCAATCCGTGACTACGTTTTTCTTCAAACGTTTCGTCCAGACCTAAGGAAAACACTGCTTTACTTTCTGTCCAGGGAAACCGCTCTTGGAGTTCAGGTCTTCTCGGAGTCCTGAAAAAAGCAACCAACTATCGTCAGGATCGAACCCTACTATGAGCTCAAGAGTCAAGACGATTACAGCTTAACTGAGCAACGCAGGGGGTACTAATAACTGGAATGCTTGTAAAGGTTTCCTATCAGTTCGCAGGACGCCTAACTTCAGCTTTTACCATAATATAGGCCTACATGGGAGTCAAACAGTGTAAAACTAAGCATTTCAATGTCTCGGTGGGGGGGGGGGGGTCCGTTATGTGATGAAAATAGTTAATTTGATTTCTTATGTCACACTAATTGGTTGGGGAGTAGGCCAAGCAGCCATAACAGGCTGAACCCTTAGGAGGCTGCTTGTGGGAGAGGAGGAATTAGGTGTAGGGGATGTAGGAGGGGGAACTTTGCAGCACCCAATGTTCTCTACCAACCACCCATGTAGGTACTAACGTGGGTTTGCGTTGCTTAACTTCAGTGATCTCACGAGAACTGGTGTGTCCAACGCAAGTTGGCCGCACTAATGAAATAATAGGACAATGAAACGTTATACAAATTGGCACAAAGACCACCTATATCGATTGGCTGTTGAACAGTTCGAATGACTCATAAGAGAGGGTCAGAATCAGGAGTGAGGTCATTCAAAACATCTTAGAAAGAAGTTACATAAAAGAAAGACTGAGGAAGACTCGATCCAGACGCCATCAACAGGGTTGACGATAAAGGGGAATTAATGGAGTAAAATCCACAGCCAGGGATTCATATGCACGTGGCCCTTGTGAATTTTTCCCCTGCCCAGCGACGTCTCTCGACACCCCAACCATCAGGTTCAAAGCACTGAAAAAGTAAATCCGCTTCTGAAGCAGAAGTTTTTAAGGTGAATCGGCAAGAAATTAATCTCAGTATGATTGTCATCGCCATACTGCCCAAAATACACCGTACTTATAATTGAGAAGTTAAATGTGATCTTGAAAGGTTCAAGTTTGCTTCAACCTTTTCTCCTTCCCAACCTAACTAGTTAAGCTATTTTTTTGTTATTAATAAGCGGTCTAGAACGGCTATAATCTCCAAAGATGTTCCCAGCAATTTCTCCTCATTGCCCTGTTTTTAAAAAAAGTCACGTCAATATGCCGTTGTTTAAACTTCATTCTTTATCCACATAACGTAATAAATCATTTACTGACAAACGATCTTCAATAACTAATTTTAGATAACTAACTACAAGGACAAATATATCAGTGAGATATAGGGGCTGTTTCAAAATAGGATGCTCATGACGCCTCTCCTTTTGAGAAAAAAGAGCTTTCCTGCTGTTTCTAAACTGCAAAATATGTACTCAAATATCTGCAAAACAAATGCCAACAATATGACCCATTCAATTTCATTTTGAGGATAGTTTATGGTTGCATAAAAGTTTTACAACCAAATTTGTATCTTTAAAAAACATGTATAAAATATTGTAGGTGTGGGCATAGCACAGTAATATATGGTTGAAAAAGCAATGATAATAGTAGATCAGAAGGTAAAGACTATATTTGAGATCACCAAAGCATTACAACCATATGGGAATCATGGAGAATATGGGGAATAAGTAGCTACACAAAGGAATTATGGGATTTTTAACGCTATTTTATAAACAAATTTCATAGGGTTTTGCATGTTGGTGGTGTTGTTTTCTCAAGAAAACAAGACAAATTTATATACACAAGTACAAATAAACCAACCATTTTCTCACACAAATGGAGAATAATACATCAGTTTCTTAGTAATTCTATATCAATTCATAACGTTAAGACCCGCTAAAGAATACAATAAATAATAGATGCATGAATGCAAAAAAATATAATAATCCCTGAAGCAAATGATATGAAAATTTATCAAAATGATAAACAATTTCAGGATAATGATGTGTAGAAATGTAGGCCGATCCAAGGAAAACTTTCTTATATAATTCCCATTGTTTATTTCTCGATAGCTAGAGAAAAAAAAACACTTGAGAAAGCAGTGTCGAAATAATTTTAAAGAATAGATGACGAAATGCAGAAAATTGCATTTGAAGCATAAGACAAAAAGGACTAAATCTTTCCAAACATTGAAATAAAACGCTAACAAAGGATTAGAAATTGTCCATAATGTCCCCCAACAAAGGTTCCTGAAACATGTTATCACCAACTATTAAAGACAAAGTTTTATTTGTCTCTTTAAGATTAAAAATCACCTTGAAAGAGGCACTTTTTTCATCAAATCATATGTTGGAAATAAAATCTATCAAAATTCTTACAATTGTTTGTGGAACATTGTTTGTTTGCAAACATTTTAATATTGCGTGTTTGAATAAATGAAGGATCAACTTGAAAGATTCATTACTTGAGGTATTATAGTGGAGACCAATATGCATATATTTCTAAATAAAACGAGGCTAAAATGTAGAATCTTCAAGTATGCTTACTTATGTAAAAACAAATTTGTTTTATATGCAAGGTGTATGATAAAGGCATAACTCTGAGATTATATATCATATACTAAAAACTCAACCATCTCAAGTGATGAATCCATTAACTTACTATATACTATGTGAGGAAAAAAAGCAACTCTCCTCTTTCTTTTTTGCTTTGAGGATTTTGAAGATCTCACTTTGGGTGAGATGAAAAATGAAAACAAGTGATAGTTATAAAAATATGAATGCTTCAAATCATTTCCAAAAAAATGAAAAGGCAGAATTAACTATGAAATAAATTTCTTGTTTGAATAAGCTACATGAATATATACACGCATGCATATGCCAATAATACTGTATTTCTATGGTGATAGTTGTGATTACTGAAAAGTGACAATTCAGTAGAAAATATGTTTTAAATTTCTATATAAATAGAGGAAACCTACACTAGGAGGGAAAGGGAAAAAAACCTAGAAATAAAAACCTTATTATTACGATTTCGTACAATTTCAGTCTAAGATGCATATTATTTGTTATACTAACGCCTTGTGAGTAACTTTAAATAAGTGAATATAAAATATGAAAACTCTTTATAATATCTAAAATAAACGTACACCATTCAAGTGAAGAAATAAAAAAGTAAATGAAAAATGCTACAGTAATATACATAAATCCAATAAAAGGCAGTGATAATAACATTGCTAAATATATGCTTCGATATCAACATTGGGGTGCTAAAAAAGCAGTTAAGACGGTAATTTAACTACACACGCATCTTTAGAGATACTGCTACTTTCTATACGTAGTTATCAACATGAAAGAAATATTAACGACAACTTTAAGAAATTTCATGTCAACATATCTTCAAACTTTACGATTCTTGAAATATAGTTAAGTCTGCCTTATTACACATTGTGGAATACACTTCTGAGGAAGATAATCAATGTTGAGTTAGGTTACTTCATTATAAACTGCATTAAAGTTCATTGAACGGTGTACTGTACTGAAAATGGTTGAAAATTACACATGCCCATGACTCGCTATCTATGACCTTACCTTAAAGTTAAGGACTTCTGCATGGAAAGCTAAGAGATCTTAGAATTACATATGCATCGTACACCCGCATATCGGGGTAGTGAACTAGGTACCCTTTCGCCTGGGACAAAGATAAAAGCTTCCACCTGAAAATGCAATGTCCCATCAAATGTGCTTTGACATGGAAACCTTGCCCTTACTCTCTTGTACGAGCCCTTCGTCATCATCATCACCATTCCCTTATCCCGCCTGTGGTAGGGTTGGGTCTGCGAGTCCACTGAACATGCTTTAACTGGTGGCACCCCAGCCAGGGGTGTGGAACCTGCAGGAATATTGGCTGGGTTGTCTGTGGGGGGAGCCGGCCTACCGCACTTGTTCCAACATCGCATTATACAACCAAAGTAGAAACTTTGGCACGTAAATTGATGCTTTGTTGGTTATAATATTGCATGTTGTCTGAGCGGCGAGTTGCGTTGGACACACCAGTTCTGGTCTGATCACTGAAGTTAAGCAACGCAAGCCCAGTTAGTACTGACATGGATCGTCGCTCGGGAAAGCTGGGTACTGCTAATACGCAATAATCGTCGCATTAGTGTAGTGTCTGTGCAGTGTATGCATTAGACCTATGCAGTGGACGGGTCTCTATTGACCTTGTAGTTGACGGGACCTCAAACAACAACAATGCATGGTGTCTGACCTATTGCACAACAACTATAATGCAACGGGAGTCAGGCTAATGCCACGTTTGGACATCCCTAATCTTTTTGATAATTTATTCACGTTTCAGTCGAGCGGTAAACCGAAACTGGGAGTTTCAACGCATGAATATGCAAGGCAGTGGCGCTAGAACTGTGTACGTGGTCAACTGCATGTGAAAACAAGAAAGGAAGGCCCTCGAAAGTTCCTGGATACAGGAGCACAGTCAGGTCCTCCTGAATTCCCTCACGCTGACCTCACCCTAGCGATGGGACAGTCATACATAACTTGTACTGTTCTAATGTATCCTTCAAGTTGGGCTGCTATATTCTCCTAATTGCTATCCTTCGTCAGGGGCGATCAAGGGAGCGGGTGTATTCATTGAAAACACCAGTTCTCCTCTGATCGCTAAAGCAAAGCATCGCAACCTCAGCTAGTACTAACCCGGGTGCCCGCTTAGGAAACGGTACCGCTAATACCCAAAAATCGTTGCATTAGCGTAGTGTCTGTGCAGCCTCTGCATTAGAACTACGCAGTAGACGGGGCTCTAATGACCTTGCAGTTGAAGGGCCCTAAAACACCAACGAAACTAAAACCCGCCCGGACTGGAGGCACTCCAGCCAGGGGCCAGGAACCTGCAAGAATATTGGCTGGGTTGTCTGTGGGGGGGGAAGCCGGCCTACCACACTTATTCCAACATCGCATTATACAACCAAAATGGAAACTTTGGCAGGTAAATTAATGTTTTGTTGGTTATAATATTGCATGGTGTCCGACCTATTGCACAATTACAGTAAGCAATCCAGTGCACACACAAGCGGGGTACGAGCTCTTGGTATTTAAAAATATTCTTAGAAACTGTTTGCTGTAGAAACGGTTCCTTTAGAGACTCAACTAACAAAGTTTAATTAAAAATATTAATCTCCGATTACTGTACCATCTTTTTACGCTTTCGTGGACTACAGCTGGTGGTAATCCAGAAAAATCGAGGTCAACAACAACCCAGAAAATGACTTATGTTACATCATGTTTATCATGAAATAAGACATCTGAAAGAAGTTCCAAATTCATGGAGATTTGTGAATTCCAAAAACAAATGACATCTGTATCAAATGATATGAGTCTCCAAAACTAATCATAAGAATTACTCTGCAAGGACGAGAACCTTAACTTCGGAACCCAATCGAAAAAGCATAATGGACACTTGATCGATGAAAATATCACACAACAACAAGTCATACTGTATGTCCCAAACTGATGTTTCCTTCATGCACAATCGTCATGTATGCATTAGACATTTTTAAGTCATCGCTTGTACTGCAAGGTCTCTTAGTTGCTCTAAAATTAATAGCCAAACTACTACGATTACCGTGGGGAATTTTTAAAGCTTATTTTTATATGTATAAACAACATTGATTCTTAAAGAAATACGTTTAAATGTCGAAGCACAAATATACGCGGTTCAATTCCTTTTATTCCTGAAATCTATTCCAGATTGATGCCATCCAGGATTCAAGATACAAAGTAGAAAATGTTCATTTCAAATCTAGTCAAATGTCTTATTCAAATTTTAAACATCGTAATACTATTTTTAACATAACTGATCCTGGTCAACAATCAGGAACTCAGATCAGGAATCCTAGTCAACAATCAGGAACTCAGATCAGGAATCCTGGTCAACAATCAGGAACTCAGATCAGGAATCCTGGTCAACATTCAGATGCTCTTATATATACAGTTAATTAATCATTTCGAAATTTAACCTTCAAAAATCCAGTAGCTATACTTTTAAGCAGTTCTTTGTATTCTTAGTAATCAATATGACCTTTTGAACCTCATTTGCTTCACCTCTCGTAACATTTTACATTTCTAATAGCAATGAAAATAAATACATCACAACCTCTCAAATAAAGTTACATTCACAGATTACATTTAATATCCTTAATACAGATAGTGAAAAAACCCCTACGGATTCTACATTTGGATATAGAGAACGCCGGTTTGTTTGCCCTAAAACCAATTTACCGACGCCAGGGGAAGAACTCCTAAACTTGGGAATTCGGTCTATACACAGATTTCTCTCCACGCAGAAATTTGCTGGTCAACTTGCATCTTTGCGCATCAACTTGCAACTTGCTGGTCCCAGTTTAGTTCATTTGATTCTCTCTGGTCAACCCGAACACTTTGATACCTGACCATGTGTAGGACATGCCAATTTTTTCCGAGTAAATCCTAGCAATTTACAAAGTATTAGTTTATTATCTGGTGGCTCAAATAACGGGAATTCTTTGTTTGCCACCGATTAACGACCGAGGTACAAATTAAGAAAGCCCCTCTTTAGAATAGTACGAAAAGCAAGCAAGTCATAACCCTTTTCCCGCCTATGGCAGGTCGGGTATCCATCTTGTCCCTCTGAAAAGACACAAGGGCGATATATTGGACATGGTTTCTTCACAGCCGGTTGCCGACCAAAGCTGCAACCCCTATGCTTATTTATTCCAACCTAAAGGAAACTTTCCCCTTCAAAATTCACCCTGCTAGATAAACTATGAAAGCAATTTTTGGCTTATGTACCTTTGCAAATGTACGAGCAATCATCATCCCTCTTTTCCGCCTTTTAAAAACAAAAATAAAACCTCTTGTAGGTGTCATCAAAATTGTAATGTCGACGTACACAAAGTGTACAAGTAATTTTTCAAATACAGTATCTCATTCGTTTAACAGTTTGACATGAGAATAATTTGACCACCATCTAAGGTGCAGTATGCGTGTGAAGGTACAGTGTGTACGGGATCTAAGAGGCTGAAAAGTACTTTGGTTAAAAAGCACTAATGCATGCAAAGTCATGACAGGAATTTGTACAAAGCCAGGAAGTCTAACAATATAGGTTGTGTTTAAGCATAAATTGAAATCATTTAGAAGTTTCTTATAAAAGAAAATTGCCAGCTTATGAAATCTTTTAACTAATTCCTTGATGTGGAACGAATTTTAAGGATGCAAAAACACTCAATTAGTTAACTTATTAATTCTAAGAGTATGCGACTCTTGATATAGTTGAAAACTAAAACCTATCTTAAACTTGTATTGGTGGATAATCAGTTAACGACAGTAGAAGCTTGAAAATACTGGCAAAGAATCAACCTAGCACATACGATACAAACACTTTGGAAATGTGATCGACACACTCTTGGTGTAACATAGCCTAATTTGAAATTGAAACCGTGGGAACAATTAAATATTTATACCATAATTATTATTGACAGCATCCATTGGGATATTTTAAGCCCCGAGTAGTCAAAACTTCAAATCAAATTACTACTAGCAGTAATGATTTTTTTCTATAAAATAAAAGGTGTCACCATAAGCCACACCCTATATCAGGGGTGTCAACTCATTTCAGTCACGAGCCATTTTCCCAGCAAGTAAAATACACGCAAGCTGCGCGATATCATCTTGCTTTTCAAATTTAGTTTTCTCTGAATATTTATTAAATGAATAAACTATTAAGTTAAAGAAATATGTAGTTAATAAGTAATCATCAGTGAATATACAGAAGTAATAATAAACAGATTGATTGATATGACTGGGACATATTAATAGAGAATATATTTATTAAGAAATTTTAAATAGTAGTGGTGATCTATATTTTTCCCCTTTTTTGGCAGAAACTTGCGTTGCCCCCAGGCAACTTCTCAGGAATTTTTAACTTTCTCAACAGTTGTAGCAGGCGACGAAACGTCACAGGCTGCTAGTTTACGTCCCATGCCTTATAACAAGAAAATCCCAGATTAAAGTTATGTGCCCTACACCAAATAAATAGAGTGGGCCTCTAAAGAATGTGCCGGAAGCATCAAAATCATGGCATTTGTACAGTACAACAGGGTTTTATGAATTAATAACTACGAATAAGCAAGTACGATATTTAAACTTAAAGGTCTACTCCTAAAGGTCTTAGATTCATGTTGTACCTGTAAGAAGTCGTTTGAGCGGCGAATTGCGTTGGACACACCAGTTCTCGTATGATCACTGAAGTTAAGCAACGCAACCCCAGCTAGTACTGACATGGGTGGCCGCTTGGGAAAACTGGGTACCGTTACTATCCAAAAATCGTCGCATTAGTGTAGTGTCTGTGCAGAACTACACTGTGGACGGGGTTCCAATGGCCTTGTAGTTGAAGGGCCCTAAAACGCAAACAAGCAAGCAAGAAGTCGTTTAGAATTCAAAAGTATTGTGGCTAGTAAAATTTGATAAAAAATATGAAGCGATCACAACTCAGCAATTTAGCAGGTGCCACACCAGTTCAGTAATAAACCGAGACGTAACACACAGTTTGTTGGCTCTAATTACGTTAATTACAAAGATGACACTGCCAATTACAACAGCATCTCTCTAAATATAGGATTAATGCCATATGATTGGCATCCCAAGATATATCGATAAAACATGAACATGTGGAAGATAACGATAAAGAAAGAGGTCAAAAAAACGTAAGACGTGTTTTTTTTCTTGGTCTTGTCTTTCAATTTACCACACAACACTATGTTTTCTACTAATTAGACTGGTGGATGAATTTTGTTGAAGGTAGCCGATAATTACACCTTACTTTTTTCTCTCTCCCCCACACAGTATTGCTATAACACTGTTTCTGAGAATATCGTATTTAAAAACAACAGTAACAATTACGAAAAAAAAAGTGAAATAAGTATCATTTAACATATAGACCATTTCCAAGGAAAATGGATCAACCTTGCACCTAGCCCACATAAACAGTGGCTCATTTCAGAAACGACACCTACCTCCTTATATCAAAAACTATAGTCGATCATATGCCCTTCCATATTTATTAATGGCTGGTCTAACCATATCATATAAAGTACTTGAAAAAAAATTACTTAATGGAAGCCCTGATTCGATTCAACATAAAGTGGTACCCATTAAGGACAACTACATATTAAGACTATTACACACGCAAGCCAATTTCAAATTATAACCTGTTGTATAAAATTGATTTCATCTCAAAGTTTATAAGGTTTCCACATTGAAAACTGGTCGCCAATTACAGATATTACTTATTGGATATCACCAATTTCAATTGTCATTCATTGCATATAATCAAGGCGACTGGTGGTGCAGTTGGTGCAGGTTTGTGCATATAGTGTGCCTTCCGTCGGTTGGGAAGTAAAGCAAAGTCCCCGTGCGATGTGTACGACTTTATCTGCACGTCAATGACGCCTTACTATATAGAGCTAAATAAACGTGTAATTTGGCAACATTTTCAGGTGCAGGAGCTCGCTCTTGGCAACGGTGACTGGAAAAGTGTCCCAACGAAGAAAATAAGCAGACAACCACAGGCGGCTCATGGGGCAGGCAAACCTAGGTGGCTGCATCGGTCATTTAAAATGTTCATAGTCCTGGGGTTCCCAAACTTCTCCGATTGGTGGGGCTTTTTCTGAATGTTGGCTTTCTCGAGGCGTCTTGTTGCAGAGCCTTAGCAAAGCATTGTCATTGGGACAAATGACAAGGGCGTGAGGGACGCTCGGACAATTTAGAAGTGCATTACATTTAATAGGGGGCGACGATGAACCAACTTGCCTAGGGCGTATGAAACTCACGAGTCAGGCTTGCAGACAACATCCTGTATAAGCATGGGGATTGGTAGCCACCGAACCACAAATCGTTCATGCGTCTCAATGGGACAAAATGAGTACCTAACCCTGCCATAGGCGGGAAATGGTAGTGTTAACGAAAAATCAACGATATCTAGGATGGGACTTGCTGCTAAAGAGTATAGGGATTTCTTCGATGAACCTTTATTAAAAATAATAAAGATAATATAATAGGAATAAAACAAAAGCCCATCTATTTTTGCCTGTTGCTCTTTAGCTGTGGCGTTTCAATCTTTTTAAAACTCGTTTCCTAGACCTAATTTTCTGTCTAGCCGAGCCTGTCAAATTATACAGAAATGCATTTCCGGTCGTCAAACGCTGAAACATCCATAATAATGAAAATCATAGATTTTTCTTGGATACAATACCATTGATTTGGCGTCAGGTTCCACAAAAAAGTACCATCTGCTTTACTGCCTCATTTGAAATCTATCACCCTGCAAAAAGGTAAAGATATTCTCTGATGGGAACTGACAAATGTGAGAGATCTGTAAAAATGATAGCATCAACTGTCATTGGACCTATTTAGTATCAATGTTTAAATGCGACACTTAATTGTACCACTAAAGTTGGCAAACTTGACGAATCAAGTATTAAATTTAGTTCCATAGCAGTCAGGTGATAAATTGAAAAAGAAAACAGCAATGGGATATTTTACTCCAGCCAGTAAACAAGAGAAAAATAATTGTTTTTTGTGTTGTCAGACCAATTTGAAACATGTATTGTGTCATATGTCACCTTTCTATGTATTTTGATTACCTCAGACACACAATACTTTTTGAGATATCCTAAAAACCTAAGAAGAACATTATCACTCAGACATTAAAGGCAAATTACATGTTTTCCTGCAAAACAGTGGTCATAGATGCCTTCAAAGTATTTGATAAACTCGAGACAGGAGCAGTTTAGCAACAACTTTTTCAAAAATGCTCATGGAAGCAATTAACGTGAAATTTTAATTTACAGCAACAAACTTTAAGTTTTGACAATGAGCTTAAGGCCTGATTGACATAGAATAATAAAACAACAGGTGGTATAACATAAGCCACAGGCAAAATTCTCTTCATCATTAACCTATCACAGTTCCAGGTAACAAAGCTTCTGCTCCAGAATTTCTAACGTGTATATATTGTCGACATGGGCACATTTTCGAAAAATGAGCACTCAAACAAATAGAAGTGAGGCAAAATTGTAAACGCTTGAAATTAATAACTAATTGTATGTTTAAGATTCTATATAATTACTATTTGAAGTACAACGCCGACTCAGATAAAAGGTGCCAGGGAGATTTATTCTGGCCTCTGCACTTAAAAAAATGTTCCCCGCGCTTCATAGCATCGATCAGCTATTAAATTGATATACTTCAGAATTTGCATACAACTATTACTCATTGCCAACATTTTAATATATATTTTAATTTGCGTTAACATTTTTGGTGAAAAAAGATCTTGAGCTTCAATGAGTCCGGAAAATCTTTTGCTCACTGACAGGTAAAAGTTCCAGTTGGTCCAGGTTAGTTATATGTTGCAGTAAATGTGTCTAGTCACGAAGCACCATTAATTTACAAGGATCTACAAGGTTCATTATCATTCCTAAAGCGCTTTCCGTCTATAGCAGGGTCGAGTATCAATTTTTATAGTTGGTAACGTTATTACGACTCGCTCGGTAACTGTGTCAGTAGTTCTAGGTTTGATACTGGACCGAGGTGGGTTGGCTTCTTTCGGGTGAGAGATATCCCGAGTGCCTTCTTTCGAGTGAGAGAGATGTCCCGAGTGCGCCTTCTTTCGGATGAGAAGTAAAACCGAGGTCCCGTATGGTGTACCATGGCATCTGCACGTAAAAGAACCCTCTCTACTATGCAACGGGTAGATGAGGCAAAATTCTCAGGCGTAGGAGCTCGTCCCCTGGCGTCGGTGCAATGCCCCAACGAACAGTAGACCGACTATAGATAAGAATAGGGGTTGCAGCTTTGGTCGGCATCCGGCTGTGAAGAAACCATCTCCAATATATCGTCCTTGTGTCCTTTCAGAGGACAAGATGGGTACCCGACCTGCCATAGGCGGGAAAAGGGTATTATAATTAGACTGAACTTCGAT
Organism: Trigoniulus corallinus; assembly: GCA_013389805.1. Lineage (NCBI taxonomy): Eukaryota > Metazoa > Arthropoda > Diplopoda > Spirobolida > Trigoniulidae > Trigoniulus > Trigoniulus corallinus. The sequence goes on along the minus strand of JAAFCE010009126.1, from coordinate 17,251,081 downwards.
TCCGGGGACAACTTCTTTCACCAATACGTGGAGGCGAACTCCTACACCTGATAATTTTGCCAACTTTGATTTTTCTACAGTATACATTTTATTCCATACAGGAATGATATCGAATTCACATCACGGCCCACAGATTTCCTCTCATCCGAAACATCGTTTAACCTGCAACAATGGAGGAAGCGGCTTATTGCGTTGGATACTCCAGTTCTCGTCCGATCACTGAAGTTAAGCAACGCAACCCCAGCTAGTACTAACATGGGTGGCTGTTTGGGAAAAGAGTCTGTGCAAAAGAGTCTCTGCATTAGAACTATACAGTGGACGGGACGCTAATGACCTGGATTCACAACACCGTGGAGTCTTACAAAACCACTAAGTGATAGAGCTGATGTAAGGACAATCTTTTAGCTCGCGTTTCTGAATTTCATCCAAGGGCGTCCGCATAGGAGGAAAAAAGGCATACTTGCCTCTTTGGGATCTAAAAAAGGCAAAGCAACGTAAAATACAAATTGAGCAGGAAAATATAGGCCTTTGGATACACCACTTCATCCTTTACCTGGATTCGATTCATGCCTCTCCCTAGAAATGGGTTACATCTTTAACTGGCATCATGACCTCAAATGGTAATGTGCTTGTCCTGTGAAGCAAACACAACATTTCAACTCTTGCTAAGTAAGGTCTGTGGTGCCAGGATTTCTGATGTGAAAGTAAACCATACGCTCATTTACCTTGTGATAAATAGAGTCATGACTCCGAAACCTCGTATGATGCTACCTGTATGAAAAGGAACGTGGAATACCGAGCTTAGATATAATGAGTGCCATCCCAGGTGAGTTGTTTGTTGGTGGTTTTGGGTCCTTCAACTACAAGGTCATTAGAGCCCCGTCCACTATGTAGTTCTGATGCAGAGACTGCACCCACAATGCGACGATTTTTGGGTATTAGCAGTACCCAGTTTTCCCAAGCCGCCACCTATGTCAGTACTAACTGGGGTTGCGTTGCTTAACTTCAGTGATCAGACAAGAACTGGTGTGTCCAACGCAATTTGCCGCTCAGTTTCGCGCGTGACTAGTAGGCCCTACTACAAGTGGATCTAGCGTCAAATGGATGTTACCTGTTTCGGGTAATCACACGAACTGATAGCAAATGACTAGGAATACCATTGGGGAAATACTTGGAATCAATTCCTCATCTACTGAATAATATATTCCAAAGTCAGATGAGGAACCCGTTTCCCTTATTTCGACCAGAAAACGTTAGGACCTGAAAAACAGATGACATTTCAAGATGGGACTTCAAACAAAATCCTAGTATCATTTCTGCAAGAGCCGAGCACAAAAAGAAATAAAACCCACCTAAGCATGCCAAGTATCGTGAACACATTCACTTGAGCAACATCAATCTTTATATCGTCAACAATTCACTGGCTCAATGCTAAGTATTCGCAACTGTTTCACATTGAATTTAATAGCCCATAACAGTCATAAACAAACATACTTTGATGCCGTTTCTATAATTACAGCAGGACTATGGGCAAGTGATTAAAGATCCTAGCGATTTCCGCTATGAACTAGACAAACAAGTCACAGGCATTCGTTTCCATTACAATGTGCACATCAACAAGTATCAACGAGGGGCTTTGTTTTTCAGCAACATGAAAACAGTTAAGTAAACAAATATATTATAAATATACAGAACAGCGTTTTCAAAATCAACATTAGTTATTATCTACGCTTTGCAAACAAATCGTGGAGCAATGTCATTATTGCCAACACTGTCAGAACATCAGCACTATAAATTCTTCACTTTTCTGTATTACAAGACCATAACATTTCTATAGCAATGTGACTCTGTATATGAATGACCCTCCAATTGCAATTTGTAATGAAACGGATAATCGAAAAGCAGATTGAATCACGATATAATACCTAAAACGTCGCCTATCTTCGGTTCGATTTATTCATTTAACGCTGGCCAACTACTCCTGGCGTTTAGTAATTTACCACGTCGGAAGTATCCTTGGACGTGTGAGTGGCATCATATCCATCACACATTACCACGATTTCATTTCTAATCCAGAGGAATCCACTCTTATTGTCCCAGTTTCACTTTAAAAGAGCTATCTGCCCGAAACCATGTTCGCAAACAGCTGGCATACTCTGGTCTATTAAAATGGCTCATAACAGTTTATGTTAAGGACACATTGAGATGTCAGGGCATAATCAAAGTTCCGATAACAATTTAATACCTGCAACAAAACCTGTATGACAAAAAAATGGATAGCGTGCTTGACTTCTTGAGTCTTTGGATGAAGGCTCGATCCAGTGTTTTACAGTCCTTCGCCTACAAAGGTCATTACAGCCCGTCCACAGATTAGTTCTATTGTTTGTTTGTTTGTTGGTGTTTTAGGGCCCTTCAACTACAAGGCCATTAGAGCCCCGTCCACTGTGTAGTTCTGATAAAGAGACTGCACAGACACTACACTAATGCGACGATTTTTGGATACTAGCGGTACCCAGTTTTCCCAAGCAGCCACCCATGTCAGTACTAGCTAGGGTTGCGTTGCTTAACTTCAATGATCAGACGAGAACTGGTGTGTCCAACGCAACTTGCCGCTCCCAGCTTAGTTCTAATGCAAAGTTTGCACAGACATGGGTATTAGCAGCGCCCAGTGTTTCCAAGCGGTCACCCATGCTAGAAATATCTTGCATACGTTGCATAAGATGTGTCCAACACAATAGAGCCCCTCACACATCTATTTGTAAAAGTACCTTTTACGAAAATCTACAAAATTCTCAGGTGTAAGATGACCCCCGGTGTTGTTGAAAAAGTGTTCCAAAGAAAAAATTACATCGACAGGCGACTGAATAACAGTGCCGTTAAACAATGGTTTGTGCGTTACAAGGAGCAAAGGCATAAATGGACACCCGCCTCTACCATAGGCAAGAAAAGTTGGCAGTCTGATATTTAAAATATTTTGAATATTCCCTGAGGAATCCTGAGATACATTAAAACAGTAAACAATGTTATAAATATAGGATTATAAGAAAAGAAAAATATCAACGATAGTGGAGTCTATTTGATTAAATTAGTGCTTAATAAAAATTTGACCACATTCAAAAAACATGATTCCATTAAGAAATCTTAAAAATGTTGAAAACATACCCATTAGTTAATGAAGTTAACTCTTACAAGCGTACTTTCTTTTATGATCACTAGAGTTCTTTCCCATTTTCAATTTCTTTTAATGATAATAATGAACTTTGTGTTGAGAGAATTTTCAAAGTACTTAGTGTGCCCTAAAAAAGAAAGTTTAAAAGCAAGTCTTGACTTGGAAGACAACAACTTCTGATAGTATTGTTTGAAAATAAGGTATCCAGGGCCCAAACATCCACTTAGTTGCTTACCAAACACAATACCTAAAGCGTACAATAATTTGGAAAGTCGTCACAAGCGCTTTAAAAGTGGGGTAGGCCGGCATCCACCCACAGACAACCCGTCCAATATTCCTGCGGGTTCCTGACGGGGGGACCCTTACAGGCAAAACAAGGAAATCACTTAGTATTCTAAAGCATAGGAGAATTAGTGCGACTTTTTGCAAGAAACAGCGTGAAAGGGGACTAGATCAAGGGCGGTTGTTGAGGGATACAAGCTTACATATACTGCCAGTGAAAGAGGAAATGGAGTGATATAGTATTAACTAGTCAGCTATCCTATTGAACACACCAGTTCTCGTCAGATCACTGAAGTTAAGCCACGCAATCAAAGTTAGTACCGACATGGGTGGTTAGTCGGGAAAACTAGGTACTGCAAATTTCCCCACTCCTACCTCCCCCAGCCCTATCTCTCCCTCATTCGCAAGCAGCCTCCACTGGGTCCGGCCTGTTATGGCTACTTGGCCGACTCCCCTACCTGTTGGTATTACAAACTAACAGTGAAGGATGGGAAAGGTAGGGCCCTGTACTGTTTCTACCTGTAGATGGAAAATAACAGGTGGGAAGAGTATTTCCATAGCCTCTTGGATGCTGTAAGGGGAGAGGATGACATTGGCATACATCCTACTTCTGGGGTGGTGGAAAGGGTAACGGAGGAGGAAGTAATCAGAGCTCTTAACAAGATGAAAGGTCGAAAAGCTGTAGGCCCAGACAGAGTGTGGCGCATCCTAGGAATCAGGTGGCTAGGGAAACTTTTTAATAGGATAGCCAACGGAGATAGAATACCTTCTGCAAGGCGTGAGAGTTGGATAGTACCACTCCTCCAGGGTTAAGGTGATGTCCAAGAACACCACAGGAAAAAAGTGAGGGAGAGTAGATTGAGGTGGTATGGACACGTAATGCGAAGAGAGGAGAGGGAGGTCGTTAGGTCCATTACAGGAATTCAAGTGGTTGGAAGCAGCCGGGGAAGGGGTAGACCAAAGCAGACGTGGGAGCAGCTTGTTCGAAAGGATATGGTAGTTTGTGGGGTGGACGGGGGCCTAGTGGGAGATAGGCGAGAGTGGAGGGCTAGAACCTGCAGACCCGACTCTGCCACAGATGGGATAAGGGAATGATGATGATGATGTCAAAGCACTTTAAAACTTTCCCGTCATCAACGGATTTTAAATTAAAGTGAATGTAATACGTGTCTTTAAAGACAAATAAATCAATCAAGAATTAATCTTTAATTAATTGTACAACATTGAAGTCAATAAAAAATTTATATAGTGGCATTTCAATTATACTTTGGCTTTTAAAAATACACTAAGCGACTTGTTAAATATTCTCAATGCTGTAATGCAACGTCATCGTTCGGACATGTGGCTCTTGACCCGAGGTCCCCATGAACTTAGATAAGTATTTCTACTAAACTTAAAAGGGAAATAGTTAATGAAAAATTTAGTTTATTTAACCAAAACGCCAGGACCCCTTATTTAAGGTTAATTCATTCAACAGACGTACTTTTAGCAATGGCTCTCAGGCTCCAATGAACTCACTAAAAAGTTCAAAAACTTTACTAAATTGCCAAAAACAGCCCAATTGCCCATACGCCGATGTTAAATAAACAAGGGGTTGCAGCATTAGGTCGGTCGCCCTCTGCGTAAAAATCTTCAAAAATGTGTTCAAATGGGACAAGTGAGTACCCGATCCACGATGGAGATTAAGTTACAAAACTCACCAGGTTAGTTTAATCAAGATAATTCACCGTGATATAAAGCAATTGGTAAAATATAAACAGAACTTCATGGCTAAGATTTGTTCCAAAAATCATAATTATAATAACAATGAAATGGCGGACGACCTTTTTAGGGCAAGGGTGCACAGGTTCGATTCTGTGGGTGGTTTCTATCCAATGACAAGTCTGTTAGTGCATTTACCGCCTGAGTTTGATGTAAAGTGGCGCGTATGTACGGTGCCATTTCCAAGTAAAGGAACCCATTCTCTCTGGACAATCATCAGTTACCCATATAAATGGGGAAAAGACAAGCCTGGCAGCTAAATGTTTAGATGAAATAAGAATGGAGCCTACCGACAATGTGGAACTTGTTGTTCTCACTTCGGACGCTAAAACTTGGTGAAAACCTTCTTGGAACCTCAAGTGGAAATTTTCACATCTTCCACATAAACAATCCACTCTTGAATGGATCAAAAATTACGAATTACACGACTTCACCTTCCTCCCTTAGCATCGATAAATTGTCTCCATGACAGACAGAGCGAGTGATGCTTAGTAACTAAATTAATCCAGAAAAGCTTCCTTAAACTACTAATCATCTTCGCCTAGAAAACAAACATTATATTTGGGTTCTGTTACCCAGCCTTCATTAAACCAAAATGAGATTCGGTGATGGGCACGAGTCGATGTGAGCAATTGCCGGTGTAACAACAGTTGCATTTATGCATTCAAGTATTTAAATTCGATATCCAATTAATAGCGTTCAGCATCTGCTTTGTTTGAATGCAGTCACTTTATATTCACGCCTCGGTGGAGCAGTGGGGAGCATGATCGGTAACTGCGTCAGTGGCTCTAAGTTTGATACTGGGCTGAGGTGGATTGGCTGCTTTCGGGCGGGGATTGGCACCTTCCTTAGGATGAGAAGTAAGGTGACATTTGCACGTAAAAGAACCTCTCTACTATGCAACGGGTAGATAGGCAAAATTTTCAGGTGTAGGAGTTCGCACCCTGGCGTTGGTGGAATTCCCCAACTAGTAGTAGACCGACTATAAATAACCGTAGGGGTTGTAACTTTGGTCGGCAACCGGCTGAGGAAGAGCACTATCAATGTATCGCCGTTGTGTAGGAAAAGGGTTAGGAGTTGTTCTTGAATGCAATCACTTTATAGTAATTCTACATTTCAATGACCCCATCATCATTCCGGGAATTTTGGAGATTCATTAGGCCATGTTAGCTCTAACCGACAACTCTAAACCAAACATTACATTTCCTAAATGTTACAATACCTTGACAGAGATGTAACGAAAAATTAGTCTGTTAACTACCTGGTCACAGACGTTTTATAGCATTTTCCATAAGTTTCGTCATCAACTAAACAACCTATAAATGTTTAAAAAGGATATGACCACAAAGACATTGATTTCAAAAAGTAGCAGCAGAATATCAACGATACTACCAAAGTTACACAGTATCATTTGGAGAAATTCACTTCAGAATAACAGACCAAATAAAAATTTTACTTTCCATAATTGATAAGTGCATTAAACATACTCTCAAACATGCATATTAAGTCCATACATGCGCTTTCTTAAACAAACAACTTATCTTTGATATTGGAAGTCCAAACTCATTTATGAATAAATAACAAGATTTGTAAACATATCTTTATAAAGCATATCCATGGACAAATACATACCTTAAAACATTAAATATGCTTCATATCATAGCAAACTAAAGAAATGCAAAAAAGAATTGCAGAGCATAAAACTATCCTCATGAAATAAACTGGACTTAAATTTATTTATAAATACCAGATATATGAAAAATCTCAAACAACATAGTTACGATTTCTCAAAGTCGTGAAAAAAGGAAATTCTTAGGATATGTTGTTTTTTTATATGCATTTATAATATTAATGCTGGCGATAGATGTCCGCATGAATGTGCAACTAATATTTAATGTACAAACACAACTAATACAACATTGGTCAGCTCAGCAGCCACTAACTATAAAAAAAGCCGTATCAGTTATATTTCTTTTTCGGTTTTTGCGTTCAAATTCTTGCCTTCAGCAAGTTATATATTCATTGAAATATAAATTTTAGATCATCTCAGATAACATCGACAAATGACAGAATAATAACTATTTACCAGCTACTTCACTACTATAACTAACATTGCAATTAAGTCAAATTACAAATGTGACAATAATGAATGGACATTCATTAGGAAAGACTACATCTCAAATGTTATCCTTTCAGAATAATCAAACGATCACTTATAGACTGTCATTGCAAGGGATTGATGATGCTGACATCTCATTTTATCCTACCGTTAATGAACTAATTTTTTTGGCAAGTAAACGGGCGTATCTTAGAGTAACGTCTTTATATTCATTGATTGAAAGGCCGTTAATAAGCAATCCAAGAATTTGTGAGGATGGAAGACATTTACTGCGACCTGGTTGGGTGTAGAGGTTGGCTATGTCCGAGTGAAGTAACAACCAGATGTCAAGCTGCTACCTCAACTTACCACATTCCAGTATAGAGAATCTTTTTCGCATGTGACATCGTACACATCACAAGAATCTAAGATCTTAACTTCAATTAGTCGAAAATTGGTAAAAATTGATCTATCTCTTGTCGGTCTCTCTACTGCCCCGTCGCAGGGGTGGTGTGCTACTAAGCTTGACAATTTCGTCAGTCCACACGAATATTGAACTCCATGTAGAAAGGGGCTATCTAAGTGCAGACCACATAATGATAATTCATGGCTTAACTTCTCATCTGACAGATGAGGAACTCACACCGGAATCGAACTCGCATCAACGAATTCATGAGAAAAGAGGATTGTCTGGCAACATAGGGATGGTTTTTTTGCGTGTTGATAACTTCACATCTGAAGAAATTACCTCTATAAGGTGAAAGGTGAAAGATGCTCTGGTCTGTGGCACAACATCGTTGCATAATGAGAGCAATTCGAAATGATAACACCTTAGCATCACTTTACATCACAACATATTCGCACCTTATTTAGAAATATTTCCTCAGTATCCCCTAATAGTCTCTATAATCCTCCCCCACCCATCTTTTCGCCTACGTTCTGCTATGCATTCCAGAATTGGTCACCTACGTTCTGCTATCCTATCTTACAGCCTTTATCTTATGCATTCCCGAATTGGTCACGGGAGTGTGACGTTCATAATAGAAGAAAAAATATTTATTTCTTCAGAACTTGAATCACGAACAGCTAAACTTAAAACCCCAATGAAAAATAACGACCATCAAAAATAAATCTATTTAACAGTAGTCCACCTCTTTGATTGCATCAATGAATTTCTGATATTTCGACTAACATTTCCCTACAAATCACGACTAATTTTAAGTTTTGCAAGAGTCAGACCCTCTTAACTCTACATTACTCTTAACACTGCATTGGAGGTAAAGTCTCAATTTATCGAAGTGGGTTTTCTTTTCAGGAATCTAGTAGTCAGATATATTATGTCAGTGTGTTTTGCTGAGCCACATTATACATAACCTGCATGTACAGTAAACATTTTCAACATGTACATGTATCCATTAGATACACTACATGGTGGATACTATGTACATTTATCCTCTTCTATACACACAACAGTTGCGTCCAAAATATCCATAATTGATGAAGAAGCTCTACATCCTAACATCGGTAATTTTACATGAAAATAAGCATTGATTGGAGATCCAATATAAAAAATCACTACAGAAAAGAATCTTTTACGTTAGCAACAACCAAAAATCCTTAAAAAGTTCAAACTATAGTTGCATATCCACAGAAACGAGTGCGTATTGGTGTGCTGAAAATGCCCATAGGCATGTAATGTGAATTCCATTCTCATCCTCTATAAAATTTTGCATTATATACTTCAATTTCGATACTCCTTCATTTCTACTCGCCTCAACCAACCTTTCAACCACCCTTGATTTCCTTTTCATTTCATCAGTTTCTTCACCAGTCGTATTTTTTTCCCTAAAAATATTTCTTATGTGCATACAAAACTCAAGACACTTATATTATTGGATGGGAGAAAAAGGGGGAATGAGTTTGATTTTCTTAAAGCCTCTTATTCTATTTCAGACTGCATCACATTTTATATATTTTTTTAAGATATTTCTCACTCTTTCTCTAGTTTTTATTTTGTATATACTATTATTATGCATATTCGTTTGACTAGTCGCTACTATTGTCAATAGGCAGTCCTCTTTAACCTTCTCCTTTTGCAACATGATCATTACCAACAACTACCGGTACACCCTTTTAGTCAGTCACCACTCTAGCCTTATATGTACAAGTACAGTACTGGTATAGCTGAAAATTCTCCTTTCCTATCTACATGTCCTTCATTTTTTGTCCTTCTTACGGTGTTAAGACATATGGCAAAGACACATGTCTCGGGTGAGACGAGCTGAGAAATCGTTATTAATCTATTGCATGGTCAGTCAGTCATAAAAAATACCAACTTTTCTTCATTCAACTCTTCTCTCTCTCTCAAACTTCAATTTTTTTATTTACTTTACATGCATACAGATATCCGTATGGATACCATTACTAGATACGGTTAAAGTTTCGCACTTGTATAAAAAACATGTATCTAAAAAAATTTAAAAGCACCTTCGCCCTGTCAGTGCCATAACTGTAGTCAAGAAATACTGGACATAATATATAAATCCAAGTACGATTGTCAATTTTTTCTTTTTGCACCACTCCTTATTACATTCTGCGAAAGGGGAATGTAAGAGTATTTTGGATGAATTTTCAATGCCACAGTTGTCAATCAGTTCAATGTTGAACGCAAATTTATCCCTCAGGCTTATATGTCAGTCATATTCACATGCTTTGATCATAAAAAAAACGTTATTTTTACTAAAGGAAAAAAAATAACTTTTCAAAATCGCCATGAACCTGTTTTGTAATCAACAGATAAGAGACATAAAAATAACAGCACAGTAATACGTACGTGCACATTTACTTTGCACAACTTTCAAAAATTGTTTATAAAATGAATATCATAGCCAAAATAACAAAAATTGCACCACGCTGCAGTCAGTGCATTGAAGATAGGTAAAGGAAGAATTTTAGCTGCACGACATACAGTCCATTAACATGTACCCTCTAATTTATAGGTGAAATTAATTCAACACCTGAAATTATTAGATCGAGATCATGACGAAACCAGCAAAGCGTGTGACGGCAATAAAAATGTGTGGTGAATAGTGCCATAAACCCCCAACATCGACTAGAACTACTTCACCAGCTGCTCCAAGTACATGAAATTGCCAGGATGGGACTCAGTGCAGTGATGAGACAACCAATAGGAAAAAAAAAACTTCTAACGAAGAGATTCGACAGTGGGTTATTTTATTACTTTTAGTACAATTTTGTGTTAAAGGGTCATTCAATGAGACAATTTTTAAGACAAAAATCAAACCTTTTGCAGCCAAACCATATCTCTCTCTCTCTCTCAGCCTTCTGTAACTATAATTCACTATCATCTGTAGTTTAGAACTATTATTCCCGAAAAGAATTGCTAGCAAGCAGAGGCGGTTCATGGGGCAGGCAAGCCTAGGCGGCTGCCTAGGGCGGCAAATTTCATAGGAGCGGCCAAATTACAGAGGTACTTCCTTGCTATGCAGTCTATCCGTCATGTAAAATGTTCACAATCCTGGGGTTCCCAACTGTGATTGATGGGGCCTTTTCTAAATGTTGGCTTTCTCGAGGCGCCTTGTTGCAGAGCCTTAGCAATGCATTGACATTGGGACAAATACCAAGGGCGTGAGGGACGCTGGGACAATCTAGAACTGCATTAAATTTAATGGGGGGGCGGCGATGGACCCACTTGCCTAGGGCGTCTGAAGCTCACGAGCCGGGCCTGCTAGCAAGCCCTCTCTGGGAATACTCCAGTATGACTGACTAATGTCCACCTATAAAACTATTCTAACAGGCTCCTGCGTTCTCTGGACATTAATATGCCTGAACATCACAATCCTGTCAGAATTCTGCACTGGAAGGGCTCACGATAACAGCTGTTACACCCAAAAGATCTTTCCGGTGTTGAATAAGATACACAATACTTTCTTAAACTGTCAAACAACTACACTACAAAGACCCCAGTCAGAATCCAGATATGTAAACCCTTGTCTCACAGCTCGCCCATGGCTTTCCTTCAACTCTATTTCTCCTTACAAAATTCTGTCTCTCGAACTCCATCTGGCTCCCAAAAGAGGCTCTGTCCCATGATCTACCCCTAAATGAAGCTAATTACACATTCCTTCACCCGCATAATGACCTCTAGTTCAGAGCTGCCCCATATTTAATCACTTCCGGCATCATCTTCCCTTCACATTGCACTACGGTAAAATATTGCATCCTTCATCCCAGCATATAGAACTCAATTTAGTACTATGTGCTCTAAGATATTTTATTACAACAAAGATTAAATATTTTCAGCTATTGCAGTTTGAATATAGAGTGCTATTAAAACAATTTCTAGAGTTTTAAACAAAATTTCATTTATATGAAACCAAGTTCTGTGGTCAAATCAGATGATCATGTTAGACTTATAATAAATTTTTGTAAGATGAAAGAAATATTTTTTCAGTTGGGAAGTCTGCTGGAATAAGGTATGCCATACCGTGACTTGACATCTGAGCACAATGTATGAAAAAAAAAGACTAGGCATCTCAATTTTCAAAGGAAAATCTTCAATTTCCATCCTTTTAAAATCGCCTCTTATTTTAATTTGGGTAGTCTGGTAAATCCTAGAAGTCTTACACGCATATCAAAACTATCTCGCCTCCCATACAGATTTAGACGATATTAAAATGAAAGTCTTTTTGAAGAAATTTTATTAAAGTATGTGCAATGTCATTAATCGTGAATGAGGGATATTCACCTGGATTCAATTGGAATACAAAATAAAATTGGAATTTAAGTCATTTTTTTAAAAAAAATCTAGATAATGGTTGCAGCTTCCAACTCCAATATTTGTCTTTTACAACGAAATACGAATGGTATAAATAAGGAAGTCTAATAATTTGTAAAGCTACACTAAGAGCTATTTAAAATGACAAAAAGAAATACAGGCCCCTCTGTGTATAGTGAATGCTATACAATCATAGCAGTACCTTAATGCCACTTTCTAATGCAACTTAAGCCGATGTTTGCAATATAAAAATTCTGATAAGAAAGATTGTTGTGAACACTTTCAAAGATGGGTCATGACTAAATGAAACTCATAAATATACAGTATATGCATTTCAACTCATACTTGTATAACTATGAATCTAAAGTTGAAATAGTTTAATGTGTTTGAAAGAGACTCTTTAAAATGATTAACTTTATAGAAGGAAAGTGCACCAATGATCATTGGTTAGCATGGACGGATGAGGTTCGATCCAGGTCGAAATAGGTTGTCTTTTTTCAGGCTAGAGCTAAGGTTTGTAATTAAAGCCTTAGTCTCGTGTAGTGTAAACAATGTTACCTTCACGAGCCCTTTCTACATGGAGCAAAATATAAGTAAGCATACATCTGCAACAATTTCCAGGTGGAGGAGCTCGTCTCCTTTGCACCGCTGAATGCCAACGCCAAGACAGTAGGCCAACGTTAAATAAGCAAGTAGTAAAATACCAATCAATTTCAGAAAATATCGACTCTGTTCACCATGAGCTAAAGTCCAGCTGACTACCGAAATGAACCATTAATAGTAGCCTTCAGAAATCGCACATCTCAAAATATACGGTACATAGAATTTTATTCTTGGTAGAGATCAAAAGAAACTAAATCTGATTTCCTATGCGCAAATGAAATCGTTCATTGCAATAATGACGAACATTTTACAGTATTTCTAAGAAGCAGAGATTTCTTGAAATCTAAAGGGTCAAACTGAAAATTTAGAAACAATTTGCCGTTATTCTTATCTGAACAAGACTATAAATACCAGAGTGTGCAGCCGATGGGTAGCGAGAATTTCAAAAATAAAAATCAAAAGGGCACAAAATACAAAAGGATTCAAGGTCAGTAAGGTAAATCTCAGACAGAATATCCAAGCCGATCGAGAATTAGAGTTGACCATCTATAGATGCAGCACAGATTAGAGAAGTGCAAGATAGCATGAGAAGTTTCAACGAATCCAATTATTACTTGAACTTTTGTCCAACCTTTCATAGAAGCCATTTAAAACCATCATTGGGGAATAAGTAGTTATACTTCATAGTTAAAGGCATGCAAGGGTCATGCTTACAGCAGTGGAAATATTACCATATTTAATACTTTCTTTATGCAGACCCTGTCGATTAATGTTATATACATCTAATAGGACATGAAGATTTTAAAAAAAAAAAGGTGGTAGGCAAATAGTCAAGAGCTAGCAGAGTTAGCCACAGTGCATTAATCGCAATAAGCATATCAAAGTTTCGCTCAAAACAAAAACATTCTTTAACTAATTGGTTTACAAAACCACAACTTTTATAAACCACGGTTCTGGGGAAATGAATGTTTATTACTTTCATTCTCGTTATTTCGGTGATAGTTTCAATCCAAACTTCATCTAAACTTCTAAGAGCTCAAAAGGAAGCAATACAAGAGGTGAAGACTTTCATTTAAATTACAGTTATTAGATCTAATAAACCTACAGAGAATATAATTCTACATATTTAGAAACCTTAACCAACGGAAACATCCACTAAGGCCGGAAACAGTCTATGGCACCCTGCAATTGAGACTTTCAGCGTTAACAAACATGATTATACAAAACAGGGGTAATTCAGCAACCTCAATGCTCACAAACTTCTTTGGTGCTTGATTTACAGTAAAAGAAACTAATATATGAAATTGGAAAATTTGAATTTCTACCCCGGCGCCTTATGAAAAACCTCTAATGTCAGTTTATTAAGCGTAAACACAAACAAGTGGCAAAATAATCGTTATAGAATACAATAGCAGATGCAATTCAATATTTAAGGGTTCGCCTGTTTAGGGGATGTTAAGTACAGAATATCAATAATCAAGTATCAAATATAAAGCTGGATTACCATAATTACAAAAATTTTAACTTACCAATCTCTGGAGTGCTAGACATACTGCGATGACTACAGACCAACCAAGAAATCAGTCGCATTTCTGCAAATAATTAAAAAAAAATAAGTTCCGCGAATAAATTATCATTACAGTTCACATCACAGAAGCAGAAATACCATTAACCAGAACGATTTTCGATTTACGACACTACTTTAATTTGAACATAGATTTAAGCATAATGTCCCGTTTCTTGACAACCAATTTACATATTTGTGTTGTTTCGTATTCGTATTTCATATTTGGTGTATTTATTCAATGGCGTTTCGATTCAATGAAGTTGCTGACCAATTATAAACTAGTCATGTAAACACACTTACGAATGTTGAAATGCCCTTTAATACTTTCTGAATGAAGCGCAAGCTATGGCATGAGCCTGACTCCTGTTGCATTGTAGTTATTGTACAAAAGGTCAGGCACTATGCAATATTATAACCAACAAAGTATTAATCTACCTGCCAAAGATTTCTGTTGGTTGTGTAATGCGGTGTTGGAACAGTGGGGTAGGCCGGCATCCCCCCACAGACAACTCAGCCGATATATCCTGCGGGCTCCAGACGCCCGGCTGGGGTACCGCAATTCAGAACATGTTCAGTGGACCCGCAGACCCGACCCTGCCGGGATAAGGGTTTGATGATGATGACGAATGAAGTGCAAGCTACAGGGCTTCACACATTTGAAGGGAGCCTTCTGAGGGGTGAGATTATTAATTAAATAAATTCCACGTTTTAAATTTGCTTTATTATTGATGCATGACAACACACAACCAGGCCAATTAAATTTAAAACTGCGTTAATGAATAAAGTCGGTAATAAAAATTTGCTGAGTTTCTTTGCAAAACAGAAAAAGTCACATCTCCAACAAAAGCAGCGCACCGTTAGCTTTATGCAAATACATTTTATTTTGTAAAATCAACGAAAGCAAATATGGACACAAGGGCGATATATTTGACAGTGTTTTTCCACAGCCGGTTGCCGAACAAAGCTGCAATCCTAACACTGTTCGTTGGGGCAGTCGACCGACGGGACGCCAGGGGGACGCGCTCCTTCACCTGGAAATTTTGCCTCATCTGCCCATTGCATAGTAGAGAGGGTTCTTTTACGATCAAATACCCTCAGGAAGGTGCAATTCGGGCATCTCTCTCGCCCGAAAGAAGCCAACCCACCTTGGTCCAGTATCGAACTTAGAACCACTTGACGCAATTACCGAGCACGCTACCACTGCCCCACCGAGGCAGGATTCATTTTGTCAAATCAACGAGGATTAAAAACGATTTTTGAACAGAACCTTTCAATAAGAGAAATGTTTTGCCCAGCAGAGCCCTAAGTTGCTAATGCTGGTAGTAAACCATCATTTGCATTTATAGATGCAACTTGACCTGGAATCAAGCTTTTGGCTTGAAAATCGTGCAATAAACCAATAATAATATACATTCGTATACGAGTAGCAAGAAAATACATCTTATTTACAGTTTATATTTAAGGGCATAACACGCTGAATTTAGACAACATTTATCATGTCTGAAACATCAACAATCCAAGTCATTTTGACCAAATAAGAATGAAATCGGTATCATTCAAAGGGAGATTGCGTCCAGCATTTTTGCACTAAACTATTCATATGAATATGGACAGGGCCAGTCAAGAAACATTTCTGGTCTCTGAAGAATCACAAGAACTGAAAGATTTATGCAAGCAATCGGAATATCTGTCAGAAAAAGGAAGCAGCAACGTCTCTTCCTATATCATTATAATAACAGTGGCTATTTTAGATAGTATAGCACAAACATCTTACGAATGTGTGCAAAATTATTGCTATCATGGATAACTGAAGTTTTGATTACACTACCTATATTTCTGATCAGAAACATTTCATATTTATAGAGAGCTAACTCGTCATATATGCATGACATTTCTTACCATTTTTTGACAAAAAAATAACATTATGAATCATTCATTGTCTTATGTCGTTTACATTGCCACCCGCGGAGGTGACGAACAATTGCGTGAGAGGAGTGTGGAGGATAAACTAAACTTCACTGAAAAAAAAAACATTAACAGTGAGGGCATCTAGGGCGAAACATGTTTCGCAAGACAAACAGGCTTCAAAAGATAATGACAAAACATTGATATCACAAACCCATACTTCATTCACATATGCACTGCTGAATTTAGAGATTAGACAAAGTAGATTTGAACTTAGGGCCCCGAAGGAACCTAGAGTTATCATCCATCAAACTACCTTAGGACCCTCTGGTGTATAAAAGTTACTATTTCGAAGTTTGGGATCCATTCTATTCTATCAGAGTGCAGCAGTCAGCAGCCCACAAAAATTACTCTGGCATTGCTCGTATTTATTTCATAATCATACAGTTAAAACAAATTACGTTTAAATTGTTCCGTAAAGACTAAAAAGAAATGACCATAGTGATTCTTATTACAATTATTATGCAAATATATGCTAGACATGATGTAGAGTCCTTCAACGGCGAAACCATGACCTAACTGATAAGTGAACTGATCGATCTGTATACCAGAATGTGCAGTTTCAATTCCTCTACTGCAGTGTTTTTCAACCTTTTTATTGAAACGGAACCCTTTGGAGCATTTAGACTTCTCACGGAACCCCATACAGGGACAGAAAAAAACATTAATTGATACAGGTGTGTCTGTTAGCATAAGCAGTTGAATTCGTGGCCTAATGTTTGAGAGAGATACCCGAAATTCATCTTCGACAGACAAAGGTCGTTCTCATTTCTTGTGTTTTCATTGTTATTTTTATATTTTACCTTGCCATTGGCGGAACCCTTGGGCGGACCTCAAGGAACCTTTATGTTCCGCGGAACCCTGTTTGAAAAACACTATTAAACGCTAAGTTATCCATCTTCTAAAGGCAACCGGCGAACAAAGTCCTTATTAAATTTAAATAACATAAAATTTCTTTGGAAAGTTATATCAAAAGTCGGGATATAATTTAAATTATCCCATTTACCATGAACAACTCATGCTATACGGTCACCATAAAAACCACTTGCTGCGTTAAAAAGGCCCTACAACAAAATATCTTAATGCTCAGACATTTGAAATTGTATAATATAGAGTCGTAAAGTTTCGATCAATTTTAGTAAATTTCTCCTTACAGATAAAGGTTTTATTTAATTTGTAATAAATGTGATCATTAATTCCATTTTGCTAGCATATGGTTTCATAGAGATCATAAAATACAGTGACTGAAGTCTGCTAGTAACTTCCATCTGGAAATTTTGGTCCTGAAATTGAAACTGAATGCATGAAGCAAATTGGTCATTTGTTGATTAAAATTTGATAAAACAATTATTGGCAGTTTAGCAGTCATCATAATAATGACAAATCACAAATTTTACAGTTTCCTTTTAGCAAGGAAAAGGTACAGAAATTGGCAACCTAACAACCGCTCCAGAAACTATGGTTTATTCATAAACATTTAATCGTTTTTAGTTTAGAAAAATAATAAATTAAAATTGTCGACAACTAAAACATGGTCATAGCTAATAGATTAGAAAGTTAAAGATGAAAAAAATACTGTACTTTATAATAAATCGGTTTTGCATCATGAAATTTCACAGCAACAGGTCGCCAACACGTTACACTTCAACTTCTCATTCTGGCCGAGACTCCCCGAGATTAAAATTTATGAACTGCAAGAAAACCAAATAAATGGCATATTGCAGAAAAGAATTTAATTTGTTAGATATATTCACAAACTTATCTAAGTAGCAACCTATATTCTATCCAATTCTGGTTGACAATTGAATTGAACCTCACAAAATTAGGAGAAACTTATCCGAGGTAATATTTCTAGTTTATTATTTATTTTAGGCCAACGTTAAAATTAAGATCTTCTTATGCATCCCATACCACAATCTCATCTTTTTTTATAAAGTGCGATTTATTGAATTCAGACCGAGATTAGGTCTAAAAGCTGTAGACTGCCATATTTTATTACGGCTATAATAATAAATATTTTAGTTGACACGTCAGGAAGTCTCCAGCAGGTTCAGAATTCACGGTGGTACGTATGTAATATAACAGTTCAAGTAGGGACATGACTGCGTCATCTTTAATCAAACAAGCAAAAATCTCTTTATGTACAAGACTTTATTAATAATGCCTCACACTTAAATCAACATTTCAACTTTTCAATAAAAATACTTTTTAAATTTATAACCGTGATATATGTGATGCGAGGAGGTTCAATTCCTCGTAAACTACTAAAAAGGCAAAAAAAAAAAAAAATACAATCACATTTCAAGGAAATGTCTTTCAAACATTATCTTTTGTTACAAAGTTTTACTATAAATTAATTTTCTTCATTTTGAGGCAAAATTTATTAGATTTCTGCATTTATATAGTGCACGTGGGGCATGTATAGATACAGCTGAATGCAACATTCAGAAAAGACCAATGACACATTTCAGATTTGGAAGGATTCTTATAATTGTATTTGTAGGCAATAAAATAAGACTGTCGACACTTCTTTTCCTATGATTATACAGTTAGTGGGCAACAAAGTGCTTAATCGAGATCCATGAAGCCTTAGCAGCTCAAGTGTTAGATGAACCAAGGTTTTATATTTCATAGCTTACATAACGCAACCACTTTTCTCCTAATGTCTACAATCTTTCTTGTCTGTATCAACGACTTATGGAAGAAATGAAGTAAAGCTCGATGTTTGGACTTATTCATTTAGTAATATAATATGGAACAAGACCGCGTTACTTTAGATCTGCTATAGTACCATGTAACCTCAAACTCAACTGTACTTTAATACCACACCTTCGTGGAGAAACACTTCGGTTTAAATTAATATAGTTGGTATTAAGACATAAATACCCCCTCCTCCCTCACAACAACAACAAAATACCAAAAATTAGTCCACAGAATCGAAATAATAAAAATCAATTTCGATTATGAAACGCATTCATCCTAAAAATGAAAGTAATAAGAACCAATGGTAACGATGCGGTTCACACATATGAAAACTTCCTAATTGTTAAGGTACCCTTGTGATAAACATCATAAATATTGAATATTTTTTTGGACATCAGATATAAAAAGAAATTAAGTTTCGATGGCTCGGCTTGTTACGTACTTATGTGAATCAATGTAGTACGTTCGATCCCTGCCAAGACATTAGGATTGTTTCAGGCGATATGGAAGCTTGTGGCTTCGCCTGGTGTTCGGGAACATACCTGACCCTAAAATCAATCTACTAACCCTCTTCTCGCCAATGGCAGGCTCGAGTAACTATTTTTTTGCCACATTGGAAGGCATTGGCGGAGATCCGGCTGCGGACCTAATGCTGTAATCCCTATGCTCATTTCGGGTCGACCTATTGTTTTTTTATTAAGGCACCTTCTTCCACTGACCCAGGAGGCAGGCTCCTAACCTGGAAATCTTGCTGATCTACACGAGTATTTACATCAAGTAAAAAGGGTTTTTTTACGTGTAGGTGACATTTAAACACCACACAAGGCTACCGTTTTACTTCCTATCCTTTATCCTACCCGAAAGAAGCCAAACGGCTTAGATTCAATATCGAACTTCGGATCTCTGCGTCACCGATGCGGGTCACTTGGCCTTAGAGTAAAAATATACGTGCAGATCGGGAAACTCAAGTGTAGGTCATCCACTTGGAGTCGGTAAAGCGCTCAGATAGATGTTAGACTGTGGATAAATAGGAAGAGGTTATGGCATTGCATCTGTACCAAACCGTATATGCCTCCATTCACTGACTCACCGATGTGTTCCTGATATCAGTGGGACAAGTGAAGGGAGCGGCGAATTGTGTTGGACACGCCAGTTCTCGTCTGATCACTGAAGTTAAGCAACACAACTCCAGCTAGTACTGACATGGGTGGCCGCTTGGGAAAACTGGGTACTGCTAATACCCAAAACTCGTCGCATTTGTGTAGTGTCTGTGCATTCCCTGCATAAGAACTACACTGTGGACGGGGCTCTAATGACCTTGTACAGTAGTTGAAGGGCCCTAAAACACCAACAAACAAAGGGACAAGTGAATACTCTACCCTGCCACGGACATGACAGAGACTGTTTTACATATTTAGTTTTAACAAAAACTTACGGAGATATTGACTCGGGTATACGAATACTTCTGCAATAATATATGCCACGTAACTGATTGCATGTTTACCATTTAAGAAATAATGGATCGAAAAAGTATTGAATTACTGCACACGACGTAGGAGTGTACATGATAAGGAACTACAGTACTGTAATTTTAAAAGTAAATTTTGTAAATGAGTTTGCATTATTTCATACACCGCCCAACATCAAATCAGATATGGATATGTATTTATCGAACAAAGTCAATAGATAATCAAACACGTCTCTTTTTCTCTCCCTTTCGTATCGCATCCAATCCATTTATTAGAACTCATTTGATAACTAAAATTATGCTTTAGCAAAATGTTAGAGTTCGTATCTCACAACTGTAATTAACATCATTATCTAAATTCGCCACATTTCAAATATAATACTGTGTATAACTTGGCATTATATATTATAATTTGCATATGACAGTGATAACAACAACTCGTAATTGGTTGAAAGTCATTTCAGCTAAATATGCCGCCTGAAGAGAGATCTAAATTGCCAATGATTGTTCAGTAAAAAGAGAAAACACAAACAGCCATATTGAACAAAAAAGCTGCTTCAAGAATAAATTATACTTATAAGCACATCGGTAACATGTCCAGCCAATGAAGCACTATAATTTCTAATAGCAAATTAAGTAAGCCCTTTGATCATGTTTATTTGTAGGAAATCATTCAAAAAATCAACTTGTTTCTTTATTTCTCTCCCCCTATCCCCACAATAAAAATATGCATACTGTAAGAGTATTTTAAGAAAACATATCATATATAACAAAGCTGATAAAAAACCAATCATGTCAATGTAGCAGATGCTACACTCTAGCAGTATATCTAGACATGAGCTTAACATAAGGCACATGTTGCTGCGAAAAGTTTGTTAATTCTGTCATGTCATTCAAAAACCACAGTAAAAAATTTGAAATTGACTGAACACTTTAGTATTTTTATCAAGCTTATCTTCAGAGATATCTATAGAAAGTTACAATATTTGATGCCTTTTTTGATTGAACGGTTTCTACACCAATCCCTAATGGTTTCGACTAAGTTTGGATTAGAGATACAAAAAGCCTTCGTTGTTCAATTTGGTATTCAAGTATCCAAGACAGTTGTCAATATTCATGCTATTAAGTTGATATGCAAATGTTAGAAAGGATCAAATTCTCGTTTTCAGTTGACATCTAAAGTATAGACTTAGGTATTCATTGGATGAAAACCTGTAAAATGGTAGTCTACTATTGGTCGTGATACTTTTTTTCCTAGTGATATGACAACAAGGGTGGATAGTTTGGGAGGAATAAAATCGTAATTTTCAAAGAGTCATACATCACATTTGCATGTCAATTAATGTAGAAGGTAGAAACATTTTCACGTGAAGAGCTTTCTCAAACACCTGATCAAGTAAAGGATTAGATGTCATATAAAATTTGTAAATTGCAGTTTCATTGGATGATTGCTCAACCGCCAATGACAGATATTACACCAAACAAGTTGCGAACTAAATAGACTGGCAAACCCACCGAAAATCTCTTCGACTATATAGAAAATGAATTATCACAACGATCTTTTACATTAAAATGAATGAGATGTATGAAAACAAAAATGTTATTGACAAATGGATTTTTTGGAACAAGAGGTTAGAAAGATGCAGTCTAAGCATCAGCTTCCCCAACTGGTAAAATTGATAAAAGGTGTGTGTACTGTAAACGTCATACGTTAACTGCATACGTAAGCACGCATATATTATTGATTTAAATTGCATGAAATGACAATTAATGCCAAAATCAAATTATCATTTCAGAGCTGAAAGACACAAACCTCATCCATATTTATTGATTCGTCCTAAAATTATTCAAAATGGAGCGAGTTGCGAACCTGCCATGAAGGGTGGAAGGGAAATTATTAACTAACAATGAAATAGATACAACAATAAACATATGTCGACTAACGAATTAAATCAAGTTATGCTCTCTACTAAACTGACAACTAAAATTCAATAGCAAAACAACGAAAACAATTCAAAATGTCTAACAATGTGTTGCACACTTCGTTAATTAAGATTAACCATCATATCTTTCCACTACAACAAACGACAGACATGTTGTAGACGACTTATCATTCAGTTTAATATGTATAAATAAGGAAACATGTTGATATTTGCAGGTCATTTTGTTCAGTCTTGGAAAATTACGGTCAGAAAATAAATCTCCCCTCTCCACACAAATATAAAAGTTGATAAGGCGATTTAATATAAAACTAAACAAACAACAAAACATCTTGGCGAGTGTCTGAAAACAAAAATCATAAATCTAGTATGTGACATTCTCTCCCCTCTATCTTCATTGATAAAAGTTTTGAAATTGTCTGGAGGTTTTTTTATATTTCTAACAATAGTAGACCATTAGCACATAGAAAGACCTAAACTTCACCAAAAGTCATCCACATAAAGATAACAAGAATGTCTTTCAAATACAGGTACGTAATACTGTACACAAACTCTGTGTAGATTTAGACACACAAAAAAACAATGTATCTACAAATGTCAAGCAAACAAAAGAAATTGTCTTTAGGTCTGTCAGATAGGAATAATCAAAAAGTAAACAAAAACCAACGTAATATCTTTCAAAAGTAAATATGGCATAATAACTTCCATAACGTGATCATTGCAATGCCCTCACAGCAGTACAAGGAAGGCCTTAAGCTGTAAATTAACTTTTAAGTAAACTACATTTAAGCAGTAGAAAATAACTTTTTACATATTTCTGACTATCCAACTGCCCATTTCAGTTTCGTGTCTATCAAGGCATAGATCAAAACGATAATATCAAAACTAGTATCTGTAGAACTTTTATAGCTAAAAATGTAAAAAAACACATTCATCTCAAATTCTGGAAATCGTCGTCAAAAAATGCCAGCATAATGTTGCAGAGGAAAAAAACAACAAAACCACAACTGTGGCTTGACCAAAACGTAAAGTATAATGAACTTCGTGACTGACCCTACATCTTGTTGAATCATTTAGCAAAAATAAAGAATTTAGGTTTTTCACGTCCTGTCAGTAGTAATATATGTCAAGCAGAAAGAAGCAACATCTATGGTCAAGAAGGACCATAACTTAAAAGAGCGGCTTAACGGAAATGCTAATAAAGCCTACCATTACTATACGGATTAAATATGACAAAAAAAATCAAGATAGGATTTGCCACGTTTGTCACAGGTCTAAATCATCCATCTAGGATAAAGTTAAGAACATTCCAATTACCCCGGACATCCAAATTCAGTAGCATCGACTCGAAAGACATGATAAGGTATACGAGTTGCTTTTCTTGAAAAGTAACATTATAGGGCAATAATAGGGAGTATAGGGACAGAAAATCACTTATAATGTCCACTACATAGGGAAGAGCGTTTCTTTTTACGATAAGTGCACTTCATTTTGTGAACAGTACAAATGCAAGAGTAAAATTGTTATTTACGCAAGCATCATCATCACATCACCTTTTCCCACCTATGGCAGTTTCAGGTGTTCAGTTTTGTCCAAATTGAACCTATGAGCAATCTGTTGGACGGTATTTTTAAGCAGCCGGCTGCCAACCTAATGCTACAACCTCAATGCTGACTTATCATCGGCCTATTTTAATTCGCTAGGGCACGTTTCCTCCACCTCGCCAGTGGGTGAGCTCCTACACCTCGAAATTTTACCGCATTACACGTATATTTGACTCCGTGTAATAAGGGTTCTTTGAAGTGTAGATGGCATCGCACGCACCACATAGGGGGAGCGAATTGCGTTGTGCACACCAGTTCTCGTCTGATCACTGAAGTTAAGCAGAGCAACCCCAGCTAGTACTGACATGGGTGGCCGCTTAGGAAAACTGGGTACCGCTAATACCCAAAAATCGTCGCAGTAGTGTAGCGTCTGTGCAGCCTCGGCATCGGAACTATGCTGTGGACGGGGCTCTGATGACCTTTGTAGTTGAAGGGCCCGAAAACATCAACAAACAACAACACCACATAGGATTACGACTTAACTTCCTTCTCGACAGACTGCGCTGGAGCATCTCTTTCGTACGAAACGGGGAATACCTGTACTGCTTTGAGACACCAGTTCTCGTCTGATCACCGAAGTTAAGCAACACAATCCCAGCTAGTACTAACATGGGTGACAGCGTCGTAACAGCGTAGTGTCTGTGCATACTGTGCATTAGAACTGCGCAGTGGAAGGGGCTCTAACGCCCATTGTAGTTGATGGGTCCTAAAACACCAACGAAATGAAGTCAAGGAGTCAACCGCCTCGGTCCAGGATCAAACCTGCAACACTAACACAGCGCACTATTTCAGCAAGAATTAGTTACATAACATTCAGAAAGTAAGAGTTATTCAGCCTCTTAAGGGTTCATCCTATTATGGCTGCTTGGCTTAATCCCCAACCCGTGAAACTAATCCAAACTAAACAAAGTCATATTCAAAATGTGGTGGAATACTGGAAGGGGATTCCAGGGTAAGAGTTCAGTACACAGTCCTCATCTGTTCATCTTATGAGCTGCTGCCTTCTTTAGCCACATGGCAGCTATTTAACCATTAATTGAACTACCCAGGGTTTCAGTCTTCTGTAACGGCTAACCATTAGCGTGCTTGATTCATTCGTTCGTGGTTGCAGATTCGGTTTCTGACCGAGGCGGATAACTTTTTTCGGTTGAGTGGGAAGCTCGAAGTATGCCTTCCGTCCGAAATAGTCCTACGTGGTGCACACGATGCAACCTGCACATGAAAAACCTTTTCTACATGGAAAAAAATTCTGACGTTAAATAACCAAACCAACAGTAGCTGTTTGCCGCCCATATTAGTACTGAGACAGAATACCCCATTTAAATTCCAGACTCGGCTCGAATTGTGGGCAAAAATAAAAACGATTACCTGTTCAATACCTACGAAGGTTTGATTTGTTGGTGTTTTAGGGCCCTTCAACTACAATGGTCATTAGAACCTCGCCCACTGCGTAGCTCTAATGCAGAGTCTGCACAGACGACGCTGTTGCGACGATGAAAGCTGGGTATTAGTAGTACCCAGTGCTCCCAGACGTCCATCCATGTTCTTAATAGCTAGGGTTGCGTTGTTTAACTTCAGGGACCAGACGAGAATTGTTATGTCCAACGTAATACAGTCACTCCACCTACGAAGGTCGAGGCTACAGTAGTTAGTTGCATCCCTGCATGGTCCTAAATGTATAAATTTTTTCAGAGCTTGTGGAAACTCAATCATAGAATAGGCGAGATTAACTGGTTAAAATAAAGAAAGGTAATTAATTGAGGAGAGTCTAAATAGCATTTCAAAGTATAAAACATAGAGCTTTGAGAGTCCCAAAAAACACCTAATGGGTTTGCTAGCCCCTGTTAAGTGGCAATCACTGAATACCTAAAGGTACGGCGGAAGAAGCCCACACATGGCGACGCTCATTTCAACACAGCAGATATATGTAGCTTCCTCTGTTTAGATCAACATTTCATTGCCATATCAATATCTAAGGCTCTCGTTAACACTGTTAAAAGCACCAGTTTTTCAGTGATTATTTACGAAACGTAACAATTCACGAACTATTTATAGTGAACATTACGTAACCAGTAATATACCTGAAGAGCTCGATTTCAATACAACTTTTTCGTCTATCATTTCTTTTATCAATGTGCCAAAGGTATATCCTGCAGAAAACCGACTTTTTTGACCTAGCTCATCCACATTGCTCTTGCATTCCAACTCCAGAAATTCCATTTGAGGCTTACACAGTGTATATATATATATATACGTGGGGGACTTGTATTTATCTGAAAACCAGTACATATACCTGCATATTGAAAGCAGTGATTCCCAACAGATCCAATAAAAGCTGACCTTGTGACCATTCATTACATCTTGCAAGTCAAGGTCATAGCCCTTGAATCTGCTACAACTAAGTGCACAGCAGTGCAATTCACCATGGTATATATGCTGCCATTTATAGCACAAGGATAAAGAAAGACGGAAATGGAGTAAAGACCTATACATTTATTTGATGTTAGGACGTAGACATAAAAAGGTCTTAAACTATGGCAATTTCATTGTTTAGGTAGCACACAAAAAAAGATGGTCATCTTTCCATTTTTATGGTTAGATTTTTTTTTGATAAGGCAACTACATCATTTGTTGATCAACTCGGGTTATTAATTTAGCTAAATTACTGCACCTGGTGGCTCGCAAAACGTAGAAATTGATGGTTCGATTTGATTCTTCACCAAAGGTGCACAAGTTCGCGCCTGACAAAAACTAGCCGCTTGCATTTTTCTGTCCCAAAGCCAGTTGCCCTGTCAACATTGAACCATTAACCACGGATTCGAAAGCCAAGAACAGCTTTTCATGTGAAGAAAACAAAAACGAGGCCCCATGTGAGAGTACAAGTCTATAAAAAGCTGGAGGGTCTGAATATCTCAACTGGGAATAACCAAGATTTAACGTGGGCAAGTGAATAGTTCAAGTTAATTATTATACTTAACGATATTCCTTTTTTGACGGATTTATAGCTTATTTGTTTCAGATAATTTCCACGTTTTTGAGACCAGGAATACGCCACCAATTGGTAAAAGTACTATGTGCAATTTAATCCAACATGCAAAGGTATATTTTTCACCGAAGTTTGGTATTGATGAAATATCAAAATTTGGTCAAAACTAAGATAATAATTAATGACAGTCGAGATACTGTATATTTATAAATGCAGCAAAGTTCAAAGACAGCAAGTAATTGAATTTTATTTGTAAATATTAAAGAAATCCTCCAATGCAAAAAAGCTCCGTTTTGTGGAAAGCACGTATACATTTTTAATAAGTAGGTATAAGCTTTAAAAAATGTGAAATCCTTTAAGTTCGTAGCTACTAAACATGGAAAATATATACAGTTAATGCCCACATCAGTATCGACTGTCGTCGTCCCCTCTCCACCCAATTCTACACTTTTCACATCAACAAGTTTATGTATCATATAACCCACTTCCATAAAGCTTTCATCTATCAACTGTGATGTGAACCTGGGATAAAAGCAGTAGCTGCAACTAACCTTGTCAGCAATTGAGATTTCTGCAAAAGATAAATCCACGTGGATAACACCCTCTATTTTTTATTCTGTCGCCTATTTCTCTCTTTCTGGCTCAAATCAACAAAGTCCTAATGTATGTTCAGTACATTTCTAACTACACCCTCCGAAGAAGAGGAAAAAAACCGATGCTACTGTTTTAGTAATTTTGTACTACACCATATACAGTATAAAGTGTTCATTCTGAGTGTTCTCCTCTCAAAGGGCCCAAGATAAGGAGGTGACACATTTGACAAAGGGCTGAATGACTGTTCAAAGATAAGATACTGTACCTACCACATAAGCTCGACAGGCAAAAAGTGGATGGTAAACGAAAAAAAAGCACAAGGCACAAAAGAAAAAAAAGATACCACGCATCAAGAGACCTCCCAAGAGATTATACTTCTTAGTTGAATCAAAGCCCATTGTTGAAAAATTAAACTCCAAGTGCGATATCTTCTTTTATAATATATATTTGGATATTAATTTACATAAAAGAGAGTTGAAATGGAGCAAAATTAATTCCTGTAATTAGAAATAGTTTCGTTATGCATTGATATTCATTTCACAGAAACTGCACTCACCATATATAGCAATTAAAAAATCCATTACTAAAATAACGTTTTGTGTACGACTACTCGTCCTTCCTGAAAAAAAAAAAACTAGTAACCACTTGGAAATAAATCGAAATTTTTCTTTATTAGGAAATTAGGAATTTTATATGAGAAATTTTATAAACCTTCCCCTTAAGACATTAAGTTGACATGTTCATATTTCATCGTTATAGATTTTGTCTTATTAAAAAGTTACTCATAATAAAGTACTTTTGAAAAACTATGAAACAAAAACTAGTACAAATCGAAAAAGCATTGTATCTATTTATGAAATTATCTCATAATTCATTCTAGACATCATTTAACATCACGATAATTTGAAAAAAAATCCAATACTACTGATGCAACATCTTGTTTTTTTTTTAATGCAGATTATTTCATATTACAGTTACTACAACTAGGTGCAGCAAGCAGGAGTACGTTTTGGTCAACAACCTGAAATTTTTTGGACAACATTAGCAAAAATTATTTTTTTTCCTCCTTTGCCAAATGGGCATTAAAAGTAAATTTGTAAAAAGCTATTAGTCTATTAAAATAGGCAGCAAATCATATAGGTATGTACACTATTACTGACCATTAACTTTATTGATTACCGAAAAATTTAGATAACGTGCAATAGCACGACTAGTTTCGCAAAAATAAAAATATCCCCGTCATTTACATCCCCCATAACAATATTTTTTATATATAAAACTCATTTTAACAGAAAATTACAAACTATCCACCTAGTACAAAAGCTAGAACATTTTTGCAGGTAAAAAATTCAATACATTTACCAATAAGTCCTACTTATTGCTAAGAAACCACAATTTGTAGAAATAATTTGATAATTTATTGGTAGAAAATGAGCTGAAACTTATGGAAATCGTTTTAAATAATAACATTAATCAATAAAAGTAGATAATTGTATAAGAAAGAATGAAACATGTATATTACAGATGTTTTAGGATTGAATCGAGGTAACTTTCGTAAAACAAAGTGAAAAAAAATTCGGCAAAAAAATTGATGGTGGGGTTAACTGCAGATCGTTCTAATAATACTCTTATAACATGTTTGAGGGCATTATGACCAAATTTTGCATATTTTACGACTTTAAGTTGAAAAATTTCATCCTAAAGTGAAAAAGTCATGTATAATTAATGGGTTTAAGCATATACGGAAATAATGAGAGATTATTCAAATATCTCCAAAAGATCACTAGGTAAATGCTCAGTTACGATCATTCCTATTCAAAATATTAATTTTTTTTCGATAACGTCATTATATTCGACTCAAAAATGGGGTTAACAGCAACGAATAACAGTTATAAAAGGCTTGATGATGATTATTGTTTACTATTAGTTAATTATTTCACCATTAATAAGGTCATGAGTAAACTGGCTAACAAAATTGCAGAATTGATTTCCGTCAAAATTGGGCATCACGATGTTCAATTTTGCATAACTTTCTACTGGAGTTAAATTGTGGTAAGAAAGCTCTCATTGTCTTAAACTAACAATGCAGGACGATAAATTTAAAAACTTCATGTCAAATATTTTGATATACTAAAAACCTGGATAATTCTGAAAAAAATATTCCTTAAAAAGTTAAAGATGTTTATGAGGTACCGCATATTATCTAAATTTCTTACTAGTAGGTTTCTTTTTAAAAGAAGGACGGTAATCATCAAAAATAAGAAAGAATATACCGACTTCAATAACAATAATAATGATGACCAAATGAAGGATGATATCAGCTAGAACAAACAACATAAAAATTATTTTATTTACATTAAGGTGCATGTTTACAGAATTTTTTCATAAATTTAAGACTGAACCGTGCAATCATTAGCAACATATCTTTACATTATCCACCATAGTGTGTCACACAAACTAGATTCTAAATCATAATAACTATTATTATCATCGTAATTTCATGCACGTTTTATAAAGTAATAATGGCCGACCTTTATCCCCACAACGATGGAAGGGGTGACGTTATAACCTCGTGGGAAGAAATTACTCGAATACATTAAAAATGTTGATGTTATCTTTAACTATATGGATAACATGCAGTAGGAAAGCTGGTTAGAAGCTTATATGGGTGAATTTTGATTACAACTTTAAAATTATGTTAAATTATGTATACATTTGTTTACTAAAATTATATATTTACCAACGCTGCCATCCAGACGTCTCATTTATGAATTTTTTTTGTATAAGTGAGTGCTGAATGCTTAAGTAGCACTGAATTAACGAAACCCAAACAGGTACGGAATGCAATACTACCCTACATTCTAAGTAAATTATCTAATTATATTAAAAATATTTTTGTTTTTTTGGTCAGGTTAACTTCAGACGTAAATACCCAAGTAAAAGTAATTCCCCCAAATTTAATCCCAGATTTGAGTCCAGTAGATCGATTGGTAGCGACTATTGATCTGAAGGTACAGAGGTCCGTTCCTATCGATCACATATGGCTTCTTACATCCTACTAATTTATGACGCGGCCATACCCTAAAAGGACTTTTGGAAGCCACAGGACGAACATCAGGTGCAAATGTGGCTTCAGATGACGTAGTGGTGATCAAAAATTGCAATCAAACAGAAGAGGAGTCCTTTGGTGCCCCCTAGTATTGATCAGAACCATTATCACTTTTCGGAATACTAGTGAAGTCAGACGAAGAACCCATTGAACAAATTTGAAAACCTTCATTTAACATTGAAATTCCCAAGGCCACCCAAAAAAATCTACGTTTTGGTAGCTGCTCGTATGGTTTCAGCTTGGCAAAGGTGAGTTGCTGCAGTTCGAGCAAGAGAAACGTTGTGGCCAAGTATGATGCGCACCAGATGTTGCCTGCATATACAGTATAGAAACTAACAGTTACGCAGTCTGAGCAAAATCCACGTAGTCAGGCCTGATGTGGAACGAGAGGTCAGACCATCAGTGTTGCTGTCGTGTAGTGTTAATGCACTGCACACCTAATAACACCTTTCCTCTACAATGGTCATTGGAATCCCATCCACGGAGTAGTTCTAATACAGTCTGGACAGACACTACGCTGTTACGACGATTTGGGTATTAGCAGTACCTAGTGTTCCCACGCGGTCACCCAGGCTAGCACTCTTACTATCTGGGCTTGCGTTGCTTAGCTTCAGTGATCAGACGAGAACTGGTGTGCTCAACGCACTACAGCTGCTCACCCCTTTCCAGAGCAGAAAGGCAAACACTAATTAATAAATTGAACCCAAGTACAGTCCAACCCCGATAATGAAAACCCCGGATAATGACATTTTCTGGTTAATGAAGACTCGGATAATGCATAATGAAGACAACTTATGCCTTTTCTGTATATGTGCTACAATATAATTTCACTCTGGATAATGAAGACAGCCTTATAAAATTTCAAAAGGACATAATCTGACTAATTTTAAGAAGTTATAAGAGGGTGGTTAGGGATTTTGTTGGAGCAGAAAGCTCTAACCTTCAACCCACTACTGAGAAGTAAAGGTTTTAGTAAAGGGTGTACAGTATTACATACCTGCCCTTGTAATTGGATAGCTAGTCACATTTGTAAAAGTCTAATCTTTTACATAAGTATACTCTCATTAATGGACAGCCATGGGGAATTGAAGTCTGTCCACTATTGGGAATAATGATTTACCACTGTAAGTGAACTTTGGGACAAAATGTCATGTACCACTATAGAGAGGTGTCCATTAAGGGAGGTTTCACTATATGCTGATGTTTTCATTAAATTTATCAATTTGCTTATTGTAATTTCGATTAGAAACGTTATGTTTCAAGTGAAAACAAACAAACAAACGCTAAGAAGCTATCATGAGCATGGATTAGACCTAAAATTGGAAATTCTGGATAATGAAGACACTTATGGTTGGTCCCTTAGGGGTCTTCATTATCGGGGTTGGACTGTAGTTTTTAGAGTTTGCCACCAATGTCTATTCCGCAATACATCAGAAAAAATGTAGCAAATTGAGTCCGCCAAAAACAAAAAACATTCTTTGATGTTTACATGACGACGGAACATTGGCAATGGTTTTCCAGCTCTTTTCGCTCATGCCTTTGCGACGTCTCCACCAACCATGTATCAAGTTTGCGAAAGCTTTCACAAATGTTTTCAGACACTGATTATTTGCTGAAGACCGGCGTTTTCTTTTTGTCACTCAGAGATATAGCAAGGATCTTATGGTCCTTCTCGGAACTTACACTGAAATATTTAGCTTTACGGTTTACGTCGTCGATCTACTGTTGGCAAGGTATGGACGATGTGAAGTAATCACTTGAAAGCTGCTGTGACTCCCCGTTAGAATCCTTATGTTATTTGTATAATCTACAAAAACATTTATTTCAAACGCTCATAATGTTTTTAAACATTGCTTGTTTCCGTTTGACAAACGTTTAGAATCTACTTTCAGTTTGTGAACACTGCCTTTCGATTCCTATTGTGCCCTGGGAATGTACCTGGAGGGCGTCTCCACCACGTAGTAAAAAACTCAAAAATAAAAACAGTCTTTGATATTCCCACCACAACTGGAACGCAAACATTATTTGTTTGTGCTCGCCTGACGTTTCTACAAAACAACATGTTTTTAGTTTCAGATCCCTTTCATTAATCGCAAACGATTTCAAATGCTCTGCGAAGCCTTTGGAGATCCGACTTTATGGATACGACAGATCATGAAACCCAGCTTTTCATTTGTATTATCTATAACATGCCCTTTAAAGTTCTTAAATACTGACATGTTAGTAGAAGTCAAATTTCAATTCAAAAACTCTTTATATCCCCTGTCTCCCTACTGTCTTTATCCAAAACCAGTTCTCCATCCACCCCACCTATCTTGCCATATTCCTCTTCAATATCTGGTGGCAATTGTGCTGTTTCACATCTCTCACCCGAAATTTATAATGAGCCTAAACTCCTACCTGAATAGGTAGAGGTACAAGAAGGCTATTCAGCTCCGCGAGCCACACGAAGAGTCTATTTAGCGATGACCCAGAGAGACCTTCTCTGCTGGCTGCACTTCTGATAAATCATCAACAAAAATATGGCAAAGGTGACACGGTTCCCTCTCAGGGGGACATAGGAGCATTTGTTAATTGTATAAAGTTCGAATAATGAAAGTTTAACTTGTGTTAAATAAAACTAACTAATTATCTCAACTTGCAAGACAAATTATTATCCTATTCTAAAACCTCGAAAATTCCCTGTAAGGATATATTCTTAGTGCATGTATTTGGGAAATATAGCCAGTGGTACAAATTGGCGTTCAGCGGTGCTTATTTACCAACTGAAAACTGCTCAAACTACCCGTTTAGTGATAGACAAGTGTTCAATTTCAAGTAGTAAACCAGCAGTTTCATTGCATTATTTTCCAGGGCCTCCCAAACATTTTACAACAGTCAATCCCGCTACAGGCCCATTTGGGGTTCCTTCTAATGACAGAAAGAAGCAACCATTGGTCAACATCGAACCAGGGAACGATGCCATTACGACACTAAAGTTATTGAACCTTTTAGCTTAGTTGCCGGTCACCAGTAACTTTCGGTTTCTATTTCTGCTTCGAAATACCCAACCCTACCGGGAAGTCAAACGGGTAACGCCTTGCGAAATAGCAACGGGAATCGTTTTTAAGAAGAAAATGTCCTCAACTTAGAATGACAGATGCAGATTGCAGATTCCCCTTTTGATTTTACACTGGTGGGTGAGATGGAAAAGAACATTTTAATACTTCGATGCTCTCTGTGTCAAGGGATTGATTCTCGTCAAGGCTAATGAAGTCCTATAGTCCACTTTGATTAGTTAGTTTGCGGGTTGGGGTGTAAGCCAGGCAGCCATAACAGGTTAACCCCTTAGGAGGCTGCCCGCGGGAGATGAGGAGGTAGGTGAAAGGAAGAGGGTTAATTTGCAGCACCCAACGTTCTTTACCAACCACCCAAGTTGGTATTGACGTGGGTGTGCGCTGCTTAACTTCAGTGATCTAACGGGAACTGGTGTGTCCAACGCAACTTGGACGCACTGAGAAGAACCGCAGGTGGGTGGACTACTCATTAAGTTTAAAGAACAAGTGACCAAAATAAAAATATGTCTATTAATTGAAAATAAAATACCTACGTAATACAAATGGATATTTGATAAATATATTAATTCAGTGGAGTAATATTTTAACATTATTAACATCCTCACATCATCTAAAATGATTCAATGCGCGTTGGTGTTTTAGGGCCCTTCAACTACAACGGTCATTAGAGCCTCGTCCACTCCGTAGTTCTAATGCAGAATCTGCACAGGCACTACGCCGTTGCGACGATTTTGGATATTAGTAGTACCCAGTGTTCCCAAGCGGTCACTCATGCTAGTACTTTCTGGGCTTGCGTGGCTTCACTTCAATGATCAGACTAGAACTGGTGTGTCCAACGCAATATAGCCACTCTTAACTAAAATGATGGAAGTCAGTAATCAGTAGATGCTTACTTGTACAACACATGGCGACTTGCATTAGGAAAAGCGTGAGGTGCTTTTGAAAATCTTAGAGATTAGACGTGACAAAATTCAAAACAGAAGTTAATTAACTTTCCAATTTAGATTTCACTACGAAAGTGGTCACAGATCTACGAATTTCCAACAGCAGAAAATAATATAGTGAGTTATTGTGCCCATTCAATTCCATACATAAATTTTTCAAGAACTACCATGAAGAAACGTTTATATTGCACTAAGACGACCTGAATTTGACACAACTGAGGATGAAAGTTTCATGGAGATAGGGGAAGATAAAAGGTCAAATAGGAAGGGGAAATGATGTCATTATAGCCAGGAGCCTCGACCTCTGGGTTGAGAATAAACCTAGAGCATTTTTGAAATCATAATCCGGTTTGATAACAGAAAATGTCAACTCATCAAGAAGATTTTTGTCAAGAAAATAAAAGAAATTACTATATTTCTTCAGAATATTTTTACTTATAATATATTGCAATTCAATTTGAATAGTAAACAAGTTCAATTTTGACTTCATTCAACATTTACTAATGTCTCAGTAGTAGCAAGTTAAAAAGCAAGTAGCATTGCAAAACCCTCTTACCATTTCAGGTTAATATTAGTAGTATACTGACAAGCTCCTGAGCCTAGCACATACATTTAACTTGGATTTGAATTTCATAATTTAAAACTTCTTTTTCCAAAAATACAGAATTTTCTACATCTCATTCTCTAGTTTCCAATTTAAGAAAAAACTTATTAAGACTCGAATGAAAGATATGGTAAACAAAAGGATAACGAGCTCAGTAAAGCATGTCTGGAAGCGAAATTCAAATTGGAAAATAAATTACAATAGAGAAGACGTAAGGTTTTTGAGTTATGTTCTAATCAGTGTTAAGATTTGCCATAGAAATAAATTTGCAACTTTTCACAGTATGTTTATCAAGCCCACCTGCTTTGGCATGGAGTAAGGCTTCTTCAATTTTCTTATTATTAAGGAGGAGATTAAAAAAAAAAGCATCTTGGGGCATCACAAAGCAAATATTCCCTTGCCTTTAAAAGAAAACTTCCTGTCCTTAAAGGAAGAGGTTTGAATTACTATACAATCAAGTGTGAAATTCCACTGCTTTCTACAACTACCTTCAACTTGCCCTCAACTCTATCACCAAGTCAAATTGACAAGCCAAGTGAGGAGTGGCCATGATGTCAAATAAAAACTGTGATCATACATGAAGTAATGCCACACCTGTTGTGGTCCACATAGCTGGTTCACTCACTACATTGCGAGCAATAACATGACCGATTATATATTGCATTATATTTTTAACGATCACAGTACAACTAAACATCACCTCCTAGAACCATATCCATACACCAGATGTTTTAAATTTAGCGAACGGGTGCAGTACATATTGCTCTAAATATTACGAATTAATGCGCCAGTTTAACGTGGCCTTAAGAAACCGGAAATTAGTGCACCTGGTATGCGACTAAAATGCAAATTCGACCGTACGAAATACTGTACCATACAGTGACATCACGACATATGCCAACCACCACGGCCAGAATCGAACCTACCATCACGAACAAACGACTCGCTGATCCACAAACAGATTCATTAGGGCAAGTTCCGAGTGACGTAACTTCCAACTGTACTCTTTAGGGGTCGCGAGTCTGAAGAATTCCTCAACGTATTAGGTTATTCAAGCAGGACATCAGCACCGAAAGAAAGTGAAGACCACTAACTACATTGTTATCCAACATGGATGAATCTGAATTTCAACTTCAAACCGGATATCTCGGCATTTGGACAGTCGTCACAAGAATAAAGCTAAACATTCAAGATTTACTGCAGTAAAACCAGGTGCCTAGAATGGTTAAAAAGACATCAAATATAACCAAGTTAACCTAACATCCTGTAAGTGAGGTCAATTTTAGTACTAGGTAGAAACATATCTATACATGTACGTATTGTTCACATATATCTAACTGCCAAAAGAAAAAGCCATTAGCTTTAAGATGACCATGATTCAATGCAAATTAAAAAGGTTGAAACTGGTTCCCAAAGTTTTTTGTTTTTTTCAAAACCAGACATTACAGTAATACCGTTCACATTATAATTTAAAATTTGTACAACAATACATCCATTTTCCTTTTACGTTAAATATACCTCTATTCATTGTTTATTCATCTCTTGTTTAACATTTCATAATTAAATTCTGTTAAAAAGTGAAAATATCACGAAATCAATAAGTTGAACTAACTAACATTTGAAAGTCATGTTTATATTTCTCCCCAATCGTCAATCCAGTACCGTTACTGTAAAATTTAAAAGTTTAAATAAAAGAGCCATATGGTTTTACTATTTTCAACAAATAGAAAGTATAATTTAATGTCAAAAACAACACTGAAATGTTATTTTGCCACTAAAGACATTAAATATTGTTTTGAAAGACGGCATGTCAAGTCAAAAAAAGAAAATTGTTGGACAAGAGTTTGTGAGTTATGCGCCTTGCCTGACCAAACAGAAAAATTATGCCTGAAAAAAAAATGCATTACTCGTCTGGTTATGAAAGCTATTAATTTTGTATATTAAAAATATGAAAAAGAAATGACGGACCTAAGAAATCACTTAAATGCACGTTTTAATTTGTCTTCAGTACATGATCTTTTCAAATTTAGATGTTTTTATATAATAATCAAATATTTCTTAAAAGCCTAGCTGGAAAATTCTGGAATTGTTTTCAATAGTTCGTTTCTGGGAAACTTATGCCTTTAACCTCTATTGTCACTATACGTATTAACTCCTGGAGCTTTTATTATAAGTTGCTATGCAACATGACACCCCAAGTGTGAGACTTCTTGCGTTTTTTGTTCCCCTACCAGCAAAAATAGATGGCAAAAACATCTTGTTCACCAATAACCATGCAAAAAAAAAATCACTTAGGAGGACTACAATATGGTATTATCGAATTTTTCACAGTAATATCGGTAAATACAGTCTATATCACTAATTTTTACAGAGGACTAATTATATAAAAAATAAATTTATGATCTCCGCATAGGATTCAACAAACGAATACCTTTCTCCTACGAAACAACTACCCATAAAAAATGCTTAATTGACCATCGACATCAAATTAAAAAGCACATATTACTCAATATGTATAGCCATTTCATTTCTTGATGGTTGACCCCTTGCAGTAATAGTTATTTAACATTTGCATCTAACCTATAAAAGACAATAGTTACTTTTCAATTATTAATCAATTATCAAGAGTCTTTCCACTAGAAATAAAGTAGTAGTCAAGTTCACTGCACATTCGTATATTAAAATACCACAAGTTAATAATTTATGGATTCTCATAATGCGATCAACTCCTTAATGGTGTGTATTAATTGTACTAATTTACCATTAAAACGGTTACTCGTGTACTCATGTTACCGGAGACAGTATATAAAGTACAAGAGTAATTAAATAATTAACTAGATACTGGACATGACTACTAATTGCATAATGCGAGCAATAATAAATAATTACTCTTGTACACAACATGCCCGAGCAAACAATGCCACAATACCATAAAACGGATGCATTCAATTTATATATTTTTTTCCGCTTGACATAAATGATGTCCTGTCTTTTTTGTACCTATGTGTGACCAGTTATAATATAATACATGACATAATTCATCTCAAAGGATGTAAAAAAACGGTAACTACAGTCCCCAGGTGGGGCTCGATCTCATAACCTCAGTCTAGGTCACTCAAACCCATTTAGGCTTTCACCCACGCACATTCATACGATTTTTGTTTGAGGATACAGGATATTGTTGACCAAAGCAGGTGGTGTGGGAACAAACCACTGTCTCGCAACTACAGGATGGTT
The DNA here is from genome assembly GCA_013389805.1 of Trigoniulus corallinus. NCBI lineage: Eukaryota > Metazoa > Arthropoda > Diplopoda > Spirobolida > Trigoniulidae > Trigoniulus > Trigoniulus corallinus. The sequence goes on along the minus strand of JAAFCE010009126.1, from coordinate 17,212,593 downwards.
ACAACTTACAGATACTGTATAAAAACAGTAAACTACTGTACTGGCCATTTTGGATTGCTCCTACTGGTCTTGTTTTCCATCGTGGCAAGGCGACCCCTATAGAAAATCTTCAAGATTACATTAATCATCTCAATTATGCTAGAACGCGGCTAATGCCGTTATAAATCACGTTAAATACATAATTTGGGAACAGAAACGATGAATAACCAGCCAGAGGAAAAATCGAGATTATAAGACCACGAAGAACAAGGAGTTCGTCGCCATGTTGATAAATAAGAATAATCGTTCAAAAGCTTAATTTCGCGAGTTTAACAAGCTGAAGGTCCCGCCTGAGACACTTGCCGAGATTACATAACAAGTAAGGCTATTTTACGAGTTTTTTAACCAGCCTGTTATTGTATGAAGTTGGAAACATTGGGCCAGAATTGAACCTGTGAATACTGAACGATAGCTTTGACCTACAGTATTCCCGGTACCATTTTTAACTGCACGAATACCAACGTCCATTGGTAGGTTTCCATCATTAATTACTCAAACATAAGGAGAAAAAGAGCTTTATTTAATACTTACCGAAGTATCAATAACATTAACTAAAAAATATTATACAAACAAAAATAATAATTGCTAGTTCGAGTTACGATCCTGCTACTTAAACAGCCACGAAATCCCTTCACTTCGAAGGGCAAGCATTGTCAACACTAGATGGCGCTACCCTACGACAGCTTTTCTCGTCGGGCTTGTGTCAAACACCGAAGTGACAACGGAGCTCGGTGTCTAGTTAGCATTTTTGGTTATGAATAATTTTTCTATCACAGCAATAATTATTTCTAAACACAAGTTTAGCGTAGATCATTCTATATGTATACCATCCTGATACAACATTAAAATGCAGGAAGAGATTAATAAATATGCTAAAATATGTTGCCTATTCAAGGCTAGTGCCAACGAAGCTACCACTGATTACTCGATCGTTGTCGGCTACGTCTAGGGTTGTTACGTCGAAGATGAGAAAAACATTAAAGAAATTAAAAAGCAATTCTTATATTATAGGTTATTAGCAACTTCAAATCACAAACTAGTATGCTATTAAAAGCTGAGGATGGGGTGCGAGTATAATTAGCAACTCCAATAATTAGTTTATCTCGATACTTGTTGAGCAATATATCGTGCCTGCGTGCGTAATACATCGTAATTGGTAAAACTATGAATTTCGCATTTGCAACCCCCTCTCCAACTTACAGGTGTTATTCATTTTAAAGCATCTAAAACCTAATGAAAATGAGACCTATAGCTAAAGGCTAGAGAGAGCTAGAGAGCGCGAAAAAAAAATATTGTTGCCGTTTACCTTCCGTTCACCAACGGTTACGTCATTTTTTCAAGACATTAGGTCGGTAGTCAATTGTTCTACATATGACAGGTTGATTACTAATACTAAAACTATCTAATTAGTAGAAGGAGAGAAAGAGAGAGAGGGGAAATGAAGAGAAACATAATACATAATTACCGAAACCTGATTCTTTTATAACTTGACGCCCAGCGAGAGAGAAAAGTGAAATATACCGGGAGCGACTGACGGCCGGATGGCGGTACAAACAAGACCTACGCCAGGCCAGCAGCGATGAACGACGGCTAAGAACTCTACAGAGAGCGCGTTCAAAAAATCCTTTATTTTTCACCAAAAACACCACTACGGTTATATGAAATGATTAAAGATGCTCGTTCAACAAAGAAGAAAAACGATATCAAAAATGCAGTGTTTTGCAACTCGTGTCGTGTGAATATGGACTTCAGTCGCTTTCTACCATCCAAGTGGCTTGGTCGATAGCTGGCATTGACTGAACTAACAATCGACCGCTGCCACCATCTGTCGCCATCTTCGTTACCCAGAATGCCGTTCGCGCGACGCGGTTAATTGAGGCATGCGCAACGCATTGCAATTAATTTTTGAATAATTAATTAGCACAATAAAAATATCCACTTTTCATTTTGCTGTTATTTTTAGCCGCGCCTTTCTCTCGCATTCACACGTCGCTTTTTAGCTGCATAATACCCAGATAATTGACCATCTCTTCTGAATAATATGCATGCGATGTGTGAAAGACAAATACATCTTTCTGATACCAAAGTAGAATTCTATTGGAATTGAGCCCTTTGAGTTTCAAACGGTGTCTATATAAAAATACAACATAGAGACTAGGGGGTGAAAAATGCATTAGTTTTGACGTATACAAGAGCGAAGAGGAGTGCCGTTTGTGTCAATGAAAATAATTGACAGTTGTTTGATGTTCATTTTTAACTTTGTGTGTGTGAGAGAGAAAGAAAGAAACTGGATAAATGCATTCTTAACTAGCGAGCAAAAGGAAGACAAAAACACAACAGAAAACAACGTGTGAAGTTTGAACTCAACGCGCACGTTTACTTTCTTCGGCCGAATATGTGTTTGGATCAAAAACTGAGAATGACACTGATTATATTCGACTTTGAATAAGGCTTTTATTTTAATGGGATTAGAACAGTCGTCACGCATCGATAAATATCCAACAACAACGACGAAGAGAAAAAATAGTAACTTTACAATTTTAAACAGTTTTTTAAGGTGCGCGAAATCAACTGCCTGATTGTGACATTACGCCGAGTATTTGTTTGTGTTTGGTCTACACGTGTTAAGTCAACATGCTTCTTCATTTACATTAACTACTAATACTTACACGCCAACAACAACAACTACAAAAAATAAAACTGGTGGGAATACACACTGAAAAAAAAAGATATCAACAATAACAACAACAACAAAAAAAGGCCAGTCGATAATTCGACATAATTATCGCTGTATACAAAAAAGGAGTTGATGGACAAAAAAAGAACCAACACGGAGAGAACTGAACGCGGCCAGCTATGCTTACCGAGTCGCGGAAGAAGTGACTGATTTTGGCCGACGAAATCATACCGAAGCATTTCCCTAGTTGCTAGACGGTAAGTGAATGCTAGTATTAACCGATGAAGATTTTTCCTTCAGATTTTCGTTTGGTGTCTGTCCACACCACAACGAGCCGCGTAGTTGGGCGAGAGATGAGACAGAAGGGTGAATGTCAAGGAGTGATCTCCTTGACTGACGGAGAAATGGGATTAAAATCATCTGATGGTCACTTAGAAGTTAGCTAGATTGAAAGACACCTACCTTGAGGCCAGCCGAAGATATCCGAGAGTAGACAAGTCAACCTTGGACTTGCGCTAGGCCTTGGGTAAGCATACTATCCACCACTATTTGCCGTAGAATATGTATGCAGCCATGTGACTCAGTTAAAGAAGGGAGACTCCTCCCCTGTCTCTTGGCCTCATACATGCTATACTTTTTCCGGCTGGATTTTTCACGGTTTGGTAATCGTACTATCCACCATTAACACTATATATTTTGACACAGTGAACTCTCAGAAAAGGAAAGGGAAAAAAACCACAACTCAGAAAAATACAGTGTCTATGGTCAGTTTGGTGCACACACATACACACACAGCTCGAAAATGTCACCATCAACAGTTAGTTGTTTTGTAATTCAGTCGTACTTATCATACCAATTTTTTTTCTACATTTCCATCTATCACACCAACTGTGCCCTTGACAACTGAAGTCGGTTAGTATAGTAAATTTCACTGATACACATTTCTAACCTATAACCTTTCATACCTTTCATCTGTCGAACCTTGTGGGGTGTGACCCGCCTGAAGCATATTTTCAGAAATTCGCTAGTAGTGTAGTCTATTGTTTTGGACTTTTTTTTCTTCTCGGGTATTGAGACTATCACCAGGCAGCTTTTTTTCAGCTTTCAGTATTGCAAAATCTATATATAAGGTTATTTTTAATACTAAATAGCCCGAAGACAATCCGGTAGCTGGTTTTAATTCAATGAGTAGTGTGTCATCTTGTATAAGCCAGGTGTATTTTTAATTAAAAGGTCGCTGTCTAATATAGAAATTTACAGTTGTTGTAGCATCGTGAGAGGTAACTATATGACGGTTAATGATTAATAAAGAAATTGCCCTGGGCAGGGGGAGGTCAGAAAGCTGAGGTGCGACATTTGCCATTAATTCAGTCATCCTCATTCTACCTGTAGTATTATAGTGTCTGCAACCTCAAAAAATTAAAGAAGTGTCGTTATTTTTTAATTACATGTTAATTTTGAGATACATTCCCTAAAGCTACCCTCAAAATGTGCGTGAGAAGGTAAGAGGAGGAGCATACTGTATTCACGAGGTCTTCATTTGGGCACCCCATCAGCTCGTGAACTTTCACGATTGAGGGGAAGGGGGCATTCGTCAGTTACGTAATTCATTGAGCACTGACACGTTAAGACCATAACTGCAATGTAGCAACAGCAGGTGTGTTTCTGAACGTGGCGTGATTTGAAAACCAAATTTCGATATTATCTGGTCTCTTTATGACATTAAAATAATTCATACGTAGAACTGAATGTTAATAAAGATGTTTAATGTATGCCCTATGCAGAGCACTACATACAGTGTGTGCAGGCTTGAATCCAACTTGGAGAACTCTTTCCTTTTCTTCGCCTTCTTCTACCTTTTTTTTTTTTTTTAAATTTTAATTTCATTCAGGTTGTTTGTAATTTTTTTAAATAGTGACAGGCGTACCTATGTAAAATGGTTTGGTAATTTAAATTTTGCAATACTTTTGCCTACTTACCCCTTTGCTGACTTTGGAGTGAACGTTATTGTGATTATTAATATGCAATAACGTCCCGCAGAGAATGAAAAAGTCGTCAAACGGGGTGATTAGTAATGCAAGGGGCTTCACAAATTCATCGACACTTCTCCTGTCATGAGAAATTGATAAACTCTTTCTTTTCTCTTTTAAACTCTAAAACTCCTTTCCTCCTTCAATGTGATAGCTGTCTTCTCTTCAGATCCTTGTACTACTCTACTCAGCACGGCATTTTGCTCTTCTTCTTAAAAATATTAATCTGAATATTGTTGACACTTATGGTAGCCGACCTTAAGATTTGAAAATACATCTTATTTTTTTTAATATTGGGTTAAAGTTTAATACTTTCTGATGAAGCAGTACTTGCATTTATGAAATATATTCCTTGAGATGAAATGTTGACAAGAAAAGATGATTAAATTGAAATTGTGTATAAATTAAAAGTAGAGGTATATGTGATAACCCCTTTCCTCCCTTTCTCCCTCTCTATCTCTTCAATTTCCTTTGACTCGCAAAGATCTGGAGGCCAGGTAACCTTATGACGGCAATTGGAGAATGGCTTGAAGAAAAAAGATGCATGTAGAGAGAGAATGAGTGACCTGATGCATTATAGAGCTGCTGCTGCCGTTTTTTCTTCTTTTGCTTTGTGTGTATATGATAATGCACGGTAATGACGAAAACATATAGATAATGAAATGCAGGCGAGTGTAGGTTGATCGACACAAAGCCTGCCCAAGCATAGCGGCATAGTTAAGTGTAGCTCACACACAGTGCATAGGCGATTGCTTTAAGATCGCATGCAGACGAGCTTGAGCAGTGCTCATGGACATAACAACTAAAAGTGAGCGGATTTAAATACACATTCCCAATATTATCGGGGTGATTGTTATCATCATTATTTGTTGATGCTTGTTACGACCAATTTTGAAGAAGAAGAAACAAAAAAAGTGCCACTTGTTAATTTTTTTTCTCCCCTCCTTTGGTTTTTTTGCCTGCTGCCGTTCAGAAGAACTTGGTCTTTTTTTTTCTTCTTCCCCAGACGGGCGACCAGTCAGTTTTTTTGTTGGTCATTACTTGCCATGCTTCAATGTAATTATCATTAATATGATATAGATATATGTGGTGTTTTAATATTAATTTTTTTTCTTGGTGTGTGTATTTGTGTATCTATGTATGTGTCGTGTGTGGGTTTGTGTATATGTGTCTGAATTTTAATATTGCGGTGCAACTATCCAGTGTATTTTTTTTCTCACCAATCGTGGCGGGGAGGGTATACGGATTCGTATCATCGAACTTATTTTTATGATGCTGACTCTGTTTCATATGCGGAGGTTTTCATCCAAAAAAAGGAAGGAAAAAGAATTCATAATCTACGAGTGTGTCTATAAACAATAGGGATTTGGTTCCCTTTTCTTATTAACTCTGCAGTGGAGGGATCGAGACTTAAAACCAGTATGGAATGTCTTTATTGATGTGAAAAAGAGCATCTGGTGTTGCCGAAAATCATTTCTGATGTATGAAAATAACCATTCAGGGGCCGTTTCATATATCCAAGATGTCAATGTTGGTGCAACGGGCATAAAAAAAATCTCAAATACACCGATGCCGTACGTAATTAAAATGATGTTTTCCCGTCTATGTTGTTGTTGCATTTGTTCGGATGACGTTGTTGTTGGTGGCGGTTTCATCAATATCATACCTGATGTTCATCGAGGACTGGTCCTAGTTTGACTATGACAGGAATGTGCCAACGTCCTACAAATTGTTAGTTATCAAACACTACTACTACTGCCCAATTTGCTACCAAGTGTGATAACTTTCTTCTTCTAAAGTGAGTGATTTTTTTTCTCTCTTCCTATCCTCTTTCCTTTTTTTTCCTCTCTCTCTCTTTCGGAAATCCAGTGTCATTTACTCCATATATTTGGATCTATCCATCCTCTCAGATACATCGATTCCTCTCTCTCATTTTTTCCTTCTCAGCCCCAAATGAATGGACAGCGATGTAGCTTGGACTTTAGCCACAATACACTGACCACACCATGTGTCTTTGTGTACATTTGGATGTTTGTATACACTGACTTTTATACTACCGTTTTTAAATATCTTCTGTTACACCTTTTTTCTGTGATTAATGGCGTTTTTTAGCAGACCTGTGAAATCTGCATTTCTCAGAATTCAATTTGGTGATTTTTATGTATTTATTATATGACCAGGTTCATAATTTCCCTTCTTTAAAAAGTAATTGCTTATTTTATAAATACCAATTTTTTTAATTTTAATTTTGCGTTTTTTTTTCATATTAAGATGCCCCAATTAAAAAATCAAATATGGCTACAGGTTGGTTGTTTTTTTTAAGATATGGACGTTGATATCGCGGTTGATGTCGATTACGTTTTAGATCTGTGATTTGAATGTTGTCTTCTGAAATTAAGGTTTTTTTTCGTTTTTTTTCCTTTTACTTCAAGGTGTAACCCAAGTGCACGATCCATAAGGCACCACATGACATATAGTCACTCTCCATAGGACTACTACTCCAACTGCTACTACTACTACTATTACTGACTGCTACATACCAAACGCTACTACTATTACTATTTCTGTACTATGGCAAGTTCATGGACTCATAAGATTGATCATCTCCTAGTGAGTATTCATTCTTACGTATTGGTAAAAAAAATATTCGTGTCTCGTAGTATTTTTTTTCTTGTTATTTTGGGCATGACCATTCTTGACGTATTCCTTCACTGTCGCTTGACCAACAGCATTTTATTATTGGTGTGTGTATGGCCGGATGATTTAGTTTGAGACAATTTTCACCATCTTTGCTCGTATGCAGATTTTGAATTGTAATGGCGTTCTTTCTACATATGCAAAAATGGATTTCGCAGCCTATATTCTACTGAAGGAAAAATGTTATACATTCAAAATAGTTTTAGGGACAAAATGGTATTTTATCTACCGCCAACATAGGTTTTATTCGTAGAAATTAGATTTTTGATCTAAAAAAATGTAATATTATTACTTGTATGTAAATTATAAATTTCATATATACGGCTTTTATTTTAAATTTTAATTTAATCGATGAGGTTTCTTGAAGATGTGTTTTTAGGGGAAAAATCGATGTTTTTTACGGCAACGGTGTAGGCTTTAAGTCACAAACTCCGCCCCTATTTAAATTTTTTCGTGCATACAAAGTCGTTATTAAAATGAGTAATTATAATTAGTTCAAGATGATATAGTTTTTAAATATAATTAGATACGAAAAAAGCTTTGTTACGCCGTTAAAATAATAATATTTAAATTTCTTTTCATTTTTTTTGCATTTTAAAACGTATACCAAGATACTTGGTCACATCATAAGCCTACTTTCAAACGTGAATGCTAATAATAGTTTATATACTTAATGAAGTTTCATATTTAAAGCTATGGTTAATGATGATGCTAATGATAAATGGTGTGATTTAAATAGTAAAACTCAATTTTGAAGATATCGCGAAGAATATATTTAGTTCCTAACAGATTTCTGGAAAAAGAAGCACTTTTCATCTAGTATAGCCTTAATCCAAAATGTAACCAGGATGTATTTGGTTATAGAAACATAAAAAAGTAGTTACGAATATTTTACCTACTAAAAAACCCATTCCGTCCCTTTGAATGTCGGTTGGGTAGGAATAGGAGCGCTAATATTCGTGTCATAAGAAATATGCATGAGAAAGTCTGCTTTCAGCAATTGTTGATAGGGTATAATAATAACAAGCTTCATGGAATCGGAAGAAATATTCATTGAAGTGTTAAAATTTCGTCTAAGAGGGGTGCAAAACAAAAGAAAATTTACTCCGCTTGTCTTTCTTTTCATAATGAAAGTCAGACGTTGAAATGTGGTAGTGACCAGTGCTTTTCAGCTGAGCATCATCCGTACAGTGGATATTGAATCGTAAATAGGTATTACCCCCTTTCTTGTATGTCGAAACTCAAACTGGCAGGTCCACGTCACTGACTTGTTTTTTTTTTGGTGTCCCAACCCGTCTTATAATAAGAAGACCTTACCTTTACTCTCTCTCTCTCTCTCTCTCTCTCGCTCTCTTTCTCTCCAGTCTCGAGCATTTTCTGTCGATGAGCGTAAACGTGGTTGAATCCTGAAATTATGGGTGAAGAAATACTGAACACACAAGGCACATCATAGTAAAATAAGTGTAGGACCTACTACCTATTTTCAATCATCTTGAGGCATAGTGTTTACTTTCAAATTTTTTTTTCGATGCGGAAAGGATGTCGGATGTATCATATTTAGTTCCCCTCCAAATTCCGTTGATAATTTACCCATGACAACGTCTTCTGACTTGTCTCTAAGCTGGATTGTTGTCCCGCTTCTCCGAAAAAGATTAATATTAGACACTGAGCTGCAGTCTATAGTAGTGGACGTTAGCTGACCATCCATAAGCAGTATTTCGTATTGAATTGGAGACTAAATGTTGTTTTTAACCTCTTTTTCCGGTTTGGTCCTTCGTCACCAATATCATCATCATAATCATAGCCATCATCACAAGTGATTCGCGTTTCCTGTTTAGTTCTTTGGTCTGAGGCCAGCCAGATGGGCTTGAACTTGCGATCCGAAAATTCATATGTATATTTCGTTGTGATGGTTTTTTTTGTTTAGATAGGTGAAACAAAATTTTGGTTTATAAAGTAACTGATTTTTAACCACTAGCCGTTAGGTCATATGACGTTTTTTCCTACTTGAAAGAGAGAAAGAGATCTGAATTAAATTTTGGCATTTAAAATTGAAATCTAGCAGCTGCATGATATATCTAGGACCTCAATGAGCTTGAACATGCGAGTACCATTTTTCAGATGTATATATATCTTTTCTGTGTGATTATATAAGTACGTTGATTTTTGGGCGGTATTATGTAGATGGACCAGTATGTGTGTGCCCTACTTTGATTTCATCCTCATCCTCATCTTTCTTTCTTTTTTTCCGCCATTGAGAGCTTAGTGAAATGTCCCCTCACCATCCCTTATGGGTATAAAGAAGGCTTGGGACCAATGGTGTTTTTGGGCTTTGTATTTTTATACTGAAAAATTGCATCTGCTAACTAAAATATAGGGAAAGTATATAGGACCTTATTGGAGAAAAAGAGTGAGAGTGTATGGGAGAGTGATAGGAGAGAAAAAAGTAGGGCATGTGTGTATAAGGTACCGATATCTAATAGACAACGTTCATAGATAGAAGTGTCTATATAGGAAAAGTGAAAAAAGGGAAGAAAATGAGGTCAGTTCATATAACGGGGGAAGGGTCCCTTACAATTTTTAAAGCTCTATTCAAATTTCTGAAATATCTAACATGGACGGTTTTGAAATGTATATATCTAGGGTTTTTGGATGGTTTCACTTGGCAGATTCAGGTCATTGGCAGTTTCCTACCGTGTTCTGTGTTTCTGGTTTGAGAACAGAAGTTTCTGCACATGTATTTGTAGCTATATTTTAATTAATATCGTTCAAATTTTAAGAAATGTGAATTTTGAGATGTTGATTTTAATCATTCGTGGATATACTTGTGTGTGTGACACGTTTGGCATATTAATCTCAATTTAAGCAGTTTTGCCGCTCATCTTGATGATAATAATATCACTATTATTTTGTTGACGAATTCACTTGTTGTGTGCAATTTTAATGGATACCCGAATTTTTATATCGTTTTTAATAGACTTAGTATCAAGCAACAGTCCATCAGTTGGTTTGAGCTCGTACAAAGTGGAGAAAATGATTTATCTTTCTGTGTCATTGACTGATATAATTACATGCTATTTGGTCAAGAGGCATTCATCTTTAATTCTTATAATTTGAAGATTTTTGATGGGCTATTTTTCAAAAATCTACATTTTCTTAAAATATATGTGTGTGTGCGTTATCATCTTCAAAGATTATCATTCTGACTTTTATCACAACCATTCTTTATTATGGGATGGAACCATTTTGGTTGAAATATTTATTTTATATTCTGATTTATTCTGACAACGGATGGGGATATTTGAATATCACTATGTAATTTTTTTTAAATATTATTACGTATCACGGCTTCAGTACTTGCGACAAATGTTAATTACAGCTTTACGTGATTCTATTAATCGACATATTTAATTAATGCATAAATTTTAGTGTGAGTAGGTCCTTATTCTGCAGATTCTGTTATGTAATGAGTGCTGTAAGCCTATTTGAAAATCATTGTCTTCGTCGATGTTTAGAGACGGGAATCGAAAAGACTTTGATATGCAAAGTAATGAATGCATTAATTGTATACGGCTGCTATATTTGATGCTAAAAACAGTTTCTTTTAAGAAATGTGTCGTATTATATATAATATTTTCAATCTCCGTCTGTTTTAAATTTTGTTTGCTTTTTCAAGGATGAAATATTTTACGTTTTATTTAGACATTTTTTATAGTCTCAGTCATTGAACTCCATGTTGATGCATACATTAGGCTTACGATTTGCTGCAAACCAGTATTTCAATGAGAATCTTCGGAAACCTGAAACACTACCTAACACTTGTATATATATATGCAAACTATTTTAGGTGATATTTGTGCAGTTCTTCTTTTTTGAATTTCAGCTTAGAAACTATACTATGTGGTCTAATTCTATTAGATATTATGTCGTAAGAAATGTTGAAATCGGGAGTAGGTTGCGTTATTTCGTAATGCTAACATACGGTTAGGTACCGAAATTGTCATACGACTGTAGTTAATGCTGATTTGTTCCAGAATTAATTACCAAGAGTTTTACATTTAATTTGCATATAATTATGTCAGCTGGTATATTTAAAATAGGTTCGTTATCATTTCAACATGTGCAAAAACGGCATTTCCAATGATTAATATAAGAGACGTTATCACGCTTTATGCAAATTCTTAATTAAAAGTATTTCGATAACAACTGACGGCTATTTAAATATGTGATGTCCATTACAACTCTTGGTTTGTCCCATTAATATGACGCTCATATTAACTTGCTTGTAAGCAAAAATCTGATACCAGAAATAGTTTGAGATAGTTATTTATGGGGGTACCGGAGGAAGGGATAGATTTTTAATTGAAAAATGACGTCGTTATTAAGACATCATTATCACTGATGGATTTTACAAAATGTTGAAAATGATTGATAGAGATTTGGCCCATCTATATCTTTTAGTCCCTGAAATGGACCGCCTCTGTTTTCCTGAATGACATTTAAATTTAATTATGGTATGGTCAATTTAGGCTTGATGATGCTTTCCAACATTATTTGGTGGTGATTGATTTCTCCTTTGAGACTGTATTTCCGATTATTGTTTCATACCAATGCCTCTCTGATGCTTAATTACTTGATGGTTCCCTTCTCAATTGCTGTTGTTTAACTATTTCATTGGCGTCCGGTTAAGGCATAGGTTCACAGTTAATTATGTTAAATTTTTGAATTTGTTTTCCTTCTCGTGTGGCTTCTAGAAAGAATTTATGGACCCATTATATCACAGGCTGAAAAGCTTATGACATCAGGCCAGAAAAGGGATATTTTCATCTCTGAATAATATTTCGTTTGATTTCCTAATTTTACCGGTGAGTTCCCGGTGTCCTACGCATCTTGTTTGCCCTTTTGCTATCCCAACTTTCTCCTTTGCCGCTTTCAGCTATTGAATTTCTCAGTGTTTCACATCTTGAGGTGTAGGTTTTTTTTTCTGCTTCCTATCTGGGAAACCCTTCCATAGGCGGGAAAATGGATTGGTGGCATTAAAAGTACTTGTTTGTCAATCTCTAACCTTCTTGACTATGCCTGCTGTTAAAAAATTTACCTGATCACATTTTGAGGTTTGATTTTCTTCATGATTCAAAGCATTTCCAAGTATAGTTATAAATGAATCTTTAACCTCATGGGTATATTTTGATGTCCTGTCTTTTGGTACTCCATTAATTACCTCTGATTGCTTTGTGATGTTAGATCTGAATAAAAATTTTCTTTTTTTCTGCCTCATTATACGTCCTTAAAAATATTTTGGAGTTCTTTATCAGGTGAATCCATTAGCTCATCAGTCAAAATACAATATTTTTCATTTGGTAAAAAGACATTAGGTACCATCTTAAAATCAAATTTTTGCTGGAGAAATTTGATTGAAATTGACTTCAAGTGGCAAGCATTAAATATAGGTGGAGTCCCAAATGTATATTATTTTTTTCTTCCTTCTTTAGATAACGCATGCCCATGATTTTCCAGACGTCACATTTAAGTAGCATTACCTTAGCGTAGTTTAATTTCTTTAAAGAAATTCCTATGAGAAGTCTCTCTCTAAAATAATTCTTGTGTTTCTCTCCTATTCAATTAAGTCTTAAATAACAGTGCTGAATAATTCTTGTTTTAATGATTTAGTGTTAGACTTTTTTTTACCGTTATTCACATGTACTTTTTGATAGTTGGCTTCTTTTCCTTTTAAATTTAGTCTTATATTTGTTTATTTCTAAACTTTCAACTGTAGTATCATTAGCTAGTCCAATTGAGTGTAATTTCTGAAAGGCACGATGACTGTTTTCCTCCCTGGTAGATTCGCAGGGATAACTTCCACATCTTTAATCTCGACGTTAATTTATTACTAGTAAATAAGTTCATATTTTATGCATATTATCTTATCATGCAATTCCTGTAATTTACTTTTAAATATAGTAGATTGGTTTTGCATGTTTATTTAAATTATAAAAAATGTCATCTACTCGTAAAAAAGCCCGAAACGTTTTTTTTTGGGGTGAACTAATTGCGATCATTGATTATTTAATAAGTACTTACAAAAGGGTTTCGGTATTAGTATATGTGACCCCATAATATAGAAGTGGTCAGTTTCAATCAAAGGTCATTTAATTAAGTTTTTTTTCAAGTTCTGGCTCGTCGTAAAAAATTCATCTGCTACTCAATTGTTCGGGTTATTATTCACTAGGCAAATTTGTGGTAGAAGTAGACATTTTTAGCAATGGCATACATTAAATTTTGATGTTATTCATTATTCTGAATGTCCAAACGTAACGAAAAAAAATTTACATCAGAAAATTAAAATTTTTCCTCTTTGTACTTTGCTAAAACTAGCTTAATAGCAAATTATAATTTTTTTACTATCCACTTTTGCATAAAACGCTTAAATGCCCTACAACTCGATCACTATTAGACGATCCCAAAATGGCTTTTTTTTTAGCTGCAGTCTACTAAATATTGATTGATATTGGATACGTTACCAATTCTTAATTTTAAATAATGCATATTGATCATTCTCTTCTGCATATTCAACTTCTAATTTCAAGAAAATGCACCTAACGGTGGATGAGACCATTTATTATTCATAGTATGAGATATTTTTTAAAAAAAAGTTGAGGCGTTTTTAATTTTATTTATTTTATCAGTTTAATCATTTTAGATGTTGGCATGTGTGGCGAATGTATGCCAAATTTAAATAATGGGTGGCATGCTATTAGTTATTATTCCATTATAGTTTTATTTATTTATTTATTGTGTTTACATCTGCATTTCTTCATCTTGAATTAAACAAGTTTTGAAGGAGATTTATGATCACGATTTTCAAATAGCTTATAGTCTGATCTTTTGCAATCCATTTTTGGCGTTTGGATAATTTGCAATAATTTACAAACCTGAAATTTCTTATAACCTATTTATTTTGTATTTTTATTTATTTTATTTTTTAAAACAAATGTTTAGGTTATGATTGACGCTTTGAAATTCAATTGCATCTCCCTTTGCCATTCTTTTCAACATTTTATTTCTTTTTCTTTAAAGTGTTTCATTGTATCGAGACATATGCACAACTCTATTCTTGCTATGTATTTGAATTTAATTTTTCACAATTTAGCTAAAGAATGTTTTGAATGAGTTCATCTAGCTTTATTTTTGGCATGCAATACTTTTTTTTCTTATCGGTATATTCTCCAGAGCTTGTCTCATTTGTTTCACGTCATCTCCAGAACTATGCAAAATTTATTTTAAAATTGAAAATTTGGTCATGAAGGAAGATCCAGTTTGTTATACATGTAGAGAAAAGAAATAACTAAGCTTACTATGGCCAAACATTATATTTTTCCTTCAGTTTGTGACAGATACATAGCAATAATGCGTATTTTGTGATTTATCATTTGCACCTTAGTCTGGTGGTCTGGTAAAATGTCTACAAACAATTTTCTACAGTTAGTTTATTTTGAAAACACGTGAAGACTACTTTCAACGATTCCTCAATGAACCGGAACTTTAGTTTGTCACGTTACTCATCATTGTTTCCTTCAGCAACTTTAGGGTGCTAATGTGAGCCAATTTTTCTGACTTTCCGCTTTATACAGTTTCTGAGTTGGTTATTTATAGATCATAGTCCGTCATAAGCAATTTATCAAAGTTGATTGGCGTATCCTAGAGGAATTTTACTTTATGATAATTTGGCACTTTTCTGATTACCGTCTTGCAGTTGGTAATGTTTCACATTACCATCCTTTAAAATATTAATATAACGATCCATCTTAGTATGCGAATGTCATTGTATTCAGCCCCCTTCAAAATTGGACATTATTTGGACAAGGCGGTTTGGTCATCTTTGATCTAGTTAGAGCGTGAACTAGTGTTTAGGGCGACTAATTACCAGGGCCCTGCAAATTTTAATAACGTTTTTAGTTGGAAATTTTAAAAAAAAGAAGATAGGCAAGCGTGGCATGCTAATTCATTTGATACTTGAACTCCAGGAACGGGTTCAGAACCAGGACCTGAGAATCGATGAATGGGAGTTCTGCAATTTATTTAGAAGTTGTATTCCTAAAAATATAGGGCTCCAAAATTCGTAAGAAAAAATTTTTCATAACAACCCCTTCATGTATAAAGGGAATGATTTTATAATTGGCTCTTGAGAGTTTGTGATCCATTTGTTAGGTTTGTCCTATTTTCTGTCATGACATATAAAAGGTAATGGGTTATATTGTAAGGTGCTGTATAGAGTAATAGAGTTATCACTTACTTATTTGCCTTTTTTTAATGTATACTTTTTATGTGACGACTGTATATTGAGTGAGGGCTACGGATAATTTGTTAAGATGAGGCAACGTACATTTCAACATCCATACATGCTAATGCTAGGGTTAAGATCTGACTGTCGACTTAGGCATTGAAAACTAGTGAGACTTAGGTCATTCTGCAGACGACCCATAACATCAACCATGCATTATGTAACATAATAAAAAAGCAAGTGACTCTGTTTCATTTGTTTAGTTTAGTATTTGAAGGTCAGGTGAACTATGATCAAGTGAAGGGGTTGTCAACAAAGACTTGTTTGTAACCCTATCCCTCCTTTTTTACTCCTTTCTTTACCACACTCACTTGGCACTCTTTGCTTCCCTTGTGTGCGTAATGGATTGTTGAAGGGAAAGAGTTGAAAATTGTACTGAATAGAGGAGGGACTCTTATATAAAAAATAAAAAATGGCAGGGATGGTCCACCAATGGTTGTCTCTTTCTGAATCTGGATTTGCCAATAGGATAGCTTTGATCGACTGCTGACGCTGACAAAGCGGAGATAAATGGAGGCCACACTTCCCCACGCGCTTACGTATGAATATGCAAATTAGCTGCTCAATAAATTTGCATGGCAAACACGTGTAAAAGGGTGAAGAGAGCGGATTGTCTCAGCACAATGACGTTTATCGAAGGTAGCTGCACAGTTCTATATGTCGTATGTGTTGGCATCTTTTTTTGTTGGGGAAAAGGTACACCTATCTTATAAGATAGCATATTGGTGATGTCTTGGAGGAGTTCTTGTTATTGCCAAGTCACTCAACCTCTGTATCCTCGGTATAAAAGGGGTTTTTGTGAGCAAGTCGGTGTTGACACCCCCTTTTTTTACATGTGGCACGTGAAGCAACCCTGTACTCACACATAGAGGCAATTTGAAATGTACTCGATTACAAAAGAAAGGGGACTTAATATAGGTAGGCATATGCATAGTAAAAGAAATTGATTTTCCATAAACCTTTTAGGATAGAAAGAGTTAGATATCAGTACAGATGTCATTGGGTGGGTGTTCAACAAGCGTGTTTTGGCATTTGAATTGAACTTTGTGCTAATTAAGTATTCATAACGACAACCATTCTAAGCTAACATTTCTAAGCTGATTTGTCACCGAGTGCGCTCAAAAATGAAAGTAGGCATTTATATATATGTATATTGTTTGTAGCCTACCAAGTTACATAGGTCGTTTTGAATTAATGATCTTCAAAATATCATTAAAACAGTTGCCTTGTGATTAAAAAAAATCGTAAATTGCATTTGACTTTGGAAGACTGTTGTTGCTGCCGTTTCTGCTGTTATTACTGCAACCATTCTCAGGTTTAAAATCGATTTTTCTTCTTCCATGTTGGTGCCATCTCATTTTTCAAAAAGGTTAATATCGAAATTCAGAAAAAAATGCTATCCGTGAATATAGATAGCTTAATCTAGTTGTGTTTTAATTTATTTAAATGCATATATTGTTTATATAGCAGGACATGAAAAACAAACCGAATCCCAGAGTACAAATAGCTTATTTCATAATACTCATATCGAATATTTTGATCAATCCCAAAATAAACACTTAATTCCCATATGTATTTACTATACTGAATTTAATATGTCAACATATTTGTTGATTTTGCTTTATATTCAATCCAGATTATAATTATCGAATGACTTTAATTTCTATGTGCTGTCCAGGTGGTGCTACTGGTGACGAATAGTGCAATTTTGAAATGAGAGCATGGTTCACTAGGACCTATGAGAACAAGAGTTGGTTTCATATTTTCAACATGCATATAGGTCATTACTGTAATGGATTGATATATATGATTGGTGATTACAGATCCATTTCTGCTCACTAATCATTTTAAGTGAATATTTTGATTCTTATCGCACTGATAAGTTTAAAGATTTGCTATGGGTCGACTCCCTCTCTCTCTCTCTAAGCCACCTCATTTTTACTCGTGAAATGGCTTCTTGAGTTAGGATTTGAAGTTTGTTCAAATGTTTGAGATCATTCAATTGTTAAGACTAGGTCCTCCCTCCTTTTTTTTGTTTCTTTCCTTGTCCTCCCACTTTTTACCACTCCTTAGTTTTCTTTCCCTTCAGTAAGCCCTAACACAATGGACCTAGGGAATGGTTGACTGGAATGTCTTTTCTATAGCTTTCCCTCTTGTCCATGGAGTGGAGGAACAGATATGTCCAACGCTTAAAAGTCTACATGTGTCCCCAAAATCAGTTTTGATATTCAAAAATAAGTCATTCTTTTCTCTGTCCGCTTCGCCAGCAAACATGAGAAGAAAGGTGTAGCTCCCCTGGTTTGTCAATTTGATTTTTAAAATGATGCACCAATTGAGTCTTAATCAGTGGCAAAGTTATAGGCTATCATGTACTAAGTCAAATTTGGTTTTGTAGCAAAAATGTCTTGGTATTTACTTTGTCTGTTATAGGTCACTAGTTGACTAAATGCTTCTCAACAATCGTTTTTGAAAAGGAGAAAAAATGTACAGTGAACCAAGTACTCCCTTGATGTGGATATGATTTTTCCATTTCCGAGCACCATCAAAACATTTTGAATATGTCGCTCGATGAATTTCTTTATTTGTGACTTGCTGTCAGATTCAGTTTCTTAAAGGTGTGCTGATTAAAACTACGGTCTGAGTATTCTGAAGGACTCAATTAGACAGCTTGCAGGAGATACTGTATGTTCGGCATTAATTTTTCAACATTTGATACCATAAATTAAAATCACCTTTTTATCGTTTTACATTGTGGTTCAGTTAACTTTTCGAACGTCGCATATTATTTAAGAGATACCGTATGTGTTACTAACCTTCGTGGTGTATAAAAAGATCACGTGAAATGTGAAACATTTTAAACTCAAATGCTAGGGTGATAGTTTTTTTTCGTTTTGGTTATTAAGTAGCTTCCACCACAGGAGTGCCAATGAAAGTCACCGTAAGCTATCGTCATATTTGAGGAATTTTTTCACATGATTTTTGTACTTGACATACAAAATCCATCATCAAGACATTCCAGGCAGTTTCAGTAGCAAAATATCCGTATGAATCAACAATGGAGAGTGAAAGATGTGGAGTATAAAACATTATGCAAAATACCATGGTAAATGCAACCTTTTTTTAGGTCTATTACTTAACCGGAACTATCTCTTGTCAAAAGTATTTTGAAATAATCTGATTTCTGTCGGAAATAAAAATATGCATTAAAGCTGCTAGATGCACAGTAGAATTTAAAATTTAAATGATATGATTAAAAATAATTAATAATGAATATCAATCGGATGTCTTCGTCTGTTCATGACTATTTTATATTTTTACTATGTTTAATATCTCTGAATATAGATATGGAGTTGAAGTGTTTTATGGATATTAATATGACTGCTAGATTGACGGTATAAATTGAAAACGTCAAAATGTTGAACACGTTTTTGCAATTGATAATTTGTTTTTCATTTGTGTCATGTATCCCCACAATTTAAATGGATTTTTTTGAAGAAAAAATGGATATAACTATAAAGAATGATTGTCATTAATGCAGAATTAACTAATGTAGATCCTCTTTTGGATCCGTGCGCTGTTTTTTATTGGCAGCAATGCTGTTATCTGTCTTGCGCAAGTATTTTTAATTTTATATTGAAATAGATTTCTCATTGATGCCACTTTTTATGGCTATACAATGATACGTTGTTAATTAAAATAATGGCAGTAGTCGAGCCTTTGGTATCAAATTGAAGCGGTAATGGGACAGGACTATAAAGTAGTGGCATTTATTGCAAGAATGCCTCGGAAAACTATTCAAATGATTGGTAGGCAATCGAATTCATTTTCTTCCTCCCCCATTGCAATAACTCTTTCTCAGATGCTTACTTGACAATGTTATAAATATAACTTTAACAGTTAATAGAATATACATAGTACCCAAGCTGTCGTGAAATTGCCTTTAAATACGTTTAATTTGGATCCAAATCCCTCAACCATTACCCAAAGCTGATATTCAAAAGTGGGGACAGAAAGAAAAGCGAATTGCTTGTGCTCTGGTAAATTTCACAATGGAATTTAGGAATACTTCATACAGTTGCCCTGAGATTCATATCCATTAAATAATTTTTGTGTTTATTCCTTTAGTAACGTAAAGTACAAGTTTTTCAGGTCTTGCATGCGGCATTGTTTAAATTTATCATCGACCTCGTCTGCAGCGACATGCCATCAATGGTCAACCTATCTATTAAACTTCAAGTTTCGACGAGGAAAATATATTTAGGGAAACTTGATTTGTTGGTGCTTATTACTAAAGTTTCTAATATCTCATTGTTAAAATGATGTGTCACAAAACGGCAGGGAACCATCTATTTAGACTAGAAAATGAGAGCAGAATAGAAAATTAAAATAACTGCCTGTGACTCGACCTCCCAATTTGAAGAAATTGACCACAGTAACCTAGTGGCTGATCATAGGATTCAACAATGTAATTTTTTGTGTGGTTACTTCAATACCTGACTTAGACGTTTAATGGTTTTAGTTATAATTTGATGAAATTTTGAATCACGAATAACGTTAATGACCTCAAGGTTTCAAAAAATTTGAACTGAAAAAAATATGTGATGGCTACTTTCTTGAACAGGATGGTAATTTTGCACACTTAAAAAGATTTTTTCTTGATTCCAAATTTCGAAATGTTGGCTAATTTAAACGTATAATTGAAAGTTGTGAACAACCCTCCTTAGAAGGTAGATAAGTATTTCATGGATATTTATTTTTTTGTGTGTTTGCAGTTTCTAACGAGAAGTGAAGTGTAGAGAAAAAATGCAACCAAAAATCATATTAAAAACGTTGCCAAGATAGCAAAGAAGTTGTTCTCGTCTATTATGTAGTATTTTAAGCCCACACCAGTTAAAAAGTGCTCCTGTAAACTGCTTGTCATCACTTTTTTCTAACCTCAGCCAAATGTTTTCTTCAGTTTCTTGTATGAAAAAAGACCCCCACATCTACAAATTTTATTTTTGCTTTCATTCACTTAGCACCTTCTTGGTGGCTGAAAGTATATTTGAGGGAGGGAAATTTTACTTTATAGTGTATAAATATGTAAGAGTTCAGGAAAAATAGCCATTGAAGAGGTAAATGTAGGAGGGTTAACGTTTAGTTTCATTTTTTTTGTGATGAGGATACATATATAACAACGTTCAACTGCTTATGTGAGTAATTTTTTTTGTAGTTATTTTTTTATTCTGCCCAACATGCAACTGTTTTTCAGCTTCCGTCCAGAGTGAATTAGCCTGTTTATTATTAAAAAAGAAAGAAAATGATAATGGACTTTATAAAGCTTATACTGTAGTTGATTTTGATATTGGTCTCCTACAAAGTATGTGTAGGTATAGTTTTTTTTCGATCATGACTGATGACTGTGTAATTGACACTATCCTTTATATTTTACGATGAAATGCATGAGCAGAATAATAATGGAGATTTGTAATTTTTCAACTTCATAAATCTGCATTGGAAAATGTCAAAGTACGAAAATAGTGAAACGAACAGGGGAGAAAAAAGACCTGATGGTCAAACTTTAATGATTGAAATTAGTGAAACTAACATTTCTTAATATATATTTATAAAATTCATGTCTCATTTTATAGTTTGGAAATAATAATTCCCCCGCCTTGAAGTACTGTCAAATGCGTTAGTTTAAAATGTCAGATGACAAATACATTTCCTTAATCTGTGTGCTTGTATATGAGTACCTGAAGTTAGACATGAGAAATGTTATCAGCTTAACATGTTGTCATGGTCTCCTTCCTCTACTAGAATCGGCTACCTGTGAGTGCTTGATATCCAATCAGAAAAGTGGCAGAAATAAAAGAAGTGATTGACAGAAAGAGGAAGGTAGACATTAAAGGTCAGGAATGAAGTTTGTCGTCTGTTCCGAGTATGGAAGAGTTTGACGGTGAACTCGTTTCTCAGAACCTGCTTAAATTATTTTTTCCGCACATAAACCGTTTTAAAATCGTGTTTACAATATTAATTTTTGCACAAATATTAAAGTCGAACGAATAATTCATTTCCCCTTCACATTTGAGATTCCACCCATTAATGGATACGTGTTTTATTTGGGGTCTGTTAATTCTGCTAAACATAATTTATTCGATAATGCACTTTTGAATGTTATAGGATAATGAGCATCTTATATGGGTGCATCACCGGCAATTTTAATCGATTTTAATGCTCCTGCTCCCCATTTCAATTTGACTTGTATTCTGAAAATTTATTGTTAATTCCTTTCATTCAAAGGAAGTGATCTATTTAACGACATAGTTTTGTGTCTTTTCTTATCGGAGTTAAAAGTAGCCAATGTGATCGTGTAATATAAAAATCAACTCGATGGGTTTTACAGAAATTTATTTTTTTAAACACTGTTTTCGTTTATAAATATATTTAAATCATCGATAATTCTAAATAGCTAATGGTTGGCGTTAAATAAGGTGATTTAAATGTTAATACTTAGGGCAACTAACCAACAATTTGGTAAAGGTATGGTGACTCCTGCTGAAAGTTGTCAAGAACTTAGGCTAAATGGTCCCAGGCTGAAGTTTTGTGAAGTTTAGAAGTGATCCGAGCTCATGTCCCAGCTCTGGAAAAATTTGTGATGGTTCAGTCCTTTAACCCTTTGAATGGCTAGTTTTCTATTATGACCATAGAGTTAGATTTAGAAGTTTGCTTTTTCTTCATCGGTAAAATATTTTTCATTGGCAAACTGAATGTTGTGACTACCAACTAATTCGTCCAGTCATTTTTACGCCACCAGAAAGGACTCAAGACATCTCCATTCTTTAAACCCTTTCTTATGTCGTTATAAAGTTTGTAGAATGCATTGGAAAAATAATCTGTAGTTTAGTGAGGCAGTTCACACATCTTCTGATATTGAATGCCGAAGTACGGGGGGAGCGGCAAATTGCGTTGGACACACCAGTTCTCGTCTGCTCACTGAAGTTAAGCAGCGCAACCCCAGCTAGTACTGACATGGGTGGCCGCTCGGGAAAACTGGGTACTGCTAGTATCCAAAAATCGTCGCATTAGTGTAGTGTCTGTGCAGTCTCTGCATAAGAACTACGCTGTGGACGGGGCTCTAATGACCTTGTAGTTGAAGGGCCTTAAAACACCAACAAAACAAAAAAAAAGTCGAAGTACGGGTGTTCAGGATTTGGACAAGAACGAACCCTGCACCTTCTAACCATTGAGCTACTGAGGTTGGCAATAAAGTCTATAGGGACATAATTATTTTTGATATCAGAATTACGATTTTCACATACGAAAGTCTGAATAGATAAAATATTTATTTATTTTTGAAATGTATTGTAAGTTAAGAATAATGTTTTCGTAAGATGTTTTTCATCCCTTTTCTCTCTCTTTCTCTCCAATAAGCTTGTAGTCATTATGCATTTTAGGGTGGATAGCATGCTTTTCCCTTCCCTACTCTTCTGCACCTTTGTTATGTTTTTCTTTTTCTTTCTTTTGCTCGTACATATCTTTGTTTGAATTGGATTTCTATCATCGTTGTGTCAATATGAGAGTAAATAGTATTGTGGAGTGATTTTTGAATCCCCCTGTATCAATATGGCTGTATGTATTAAAATACTCTCCACTGGGAATGTTATTAGAAAAGAGGAAAAATGAAGGATGTATACCATTAAAGCCTTAATTATCGGAAACTATGAATGTATACGAAGAAAAGAGATGACAGATCGACAGTTTGCAGAGGATCAGTCAGTCAATGGGGATGCTTGGAAATTAGTAGGAATCCTTAGAAGATGAAAATCCACTCTCCAATTTCCTATTTCTTCGCCCAACTTGAATCGACTTTCTCTTAATTGTCATTAAACTAATGACCAACCTACGTACGTTTAAGGGGAATTAAGAAAAACAAATTAATTCAGCCATAAATTGTGCAAGATGATGTCATATGAAAAACCCCAGTCACGTTTCTAGATGTTATATTTTAAGGGGGGGGGGAATTTTTTGTCACAGTGGTCATTTGTAATAAAAACCATCTAGCCGACAAAATGGACACTACATTAATTATTAATTAACATTTTTTTTTTCAGAAAATTAATGATCGGTAAGTTGTTCGTCCTCTCTCCCCCTTCCTTAGCAATTGATTGAAATATATATAGGGCCAATAATGTTTATGCTTTCATGTCGACAAAAATACTGTCGAGAATAGACAGCTGAATGAAATAATTTTTCCCCTCTTCGGTCACTCAGCCCTCCTCTCCTCCTTCTCTTTATTCCTTCCCTCTTTATATAAGTTATATATATATATCGAGGATATTCATATACTTTTGTTATCGATGGCATTATTAATTTCTTAAAATAATGTCTTTGAAAGTGATATACTACAGTCATATCTTGAAAAATTGAATTTGAATTATTTTGATAGAATTACTTTTTTCCCTCTCTCCTTTCCAAATCAAATGTCGTGCCAAATGTAAGAGTAATTTGAATTTCGTTGTAGTCTTTTTCTTTCAAGCCCTAGAAAGCATTTTAGTAAAAAAAATGAACTCACGCGTATTATTTTATATCATAGATGTGATTTTTTTTAATTTCATGTAGAAAATTGTGAGAAATGAGTAGTCTTAAATGATAATGTTAGAAGGGGAAATTTGAACGATATTTGTTGCGTGAAGTCTACTCGGGTTAAGGTCATTTATATCTATTCTGTTCAAATCCTTAAGATAGGTTTCTAACTGAATTTTTTATATGTCATCATTTTGATTTCTAATGTGCTTGGCTGATTTTGTATAAAAATTTATTTCTTGACATCTTCTAATACTCAATACACACTGAGGAAAAAAATCAAATTTATACCTCCTAAAGACATTGGAAGTTTGAAACAGTATTCTGGCAGGCTTTTGTCGCTTTTGCTAGTTTTAATCATTGCTTTTTTTCATTTGTTGTACTGCAAAGACATGTGTATATATAGACTATATATATATAGATTTCAGAAAATGTAATCAAAATATATATATATAGAAAGAGAGAGTGCGAGAGAAAAGCTAACGGTGATCACAAAAAACCTATTTCTGTCCATATTTGGTTGAACGATTTCATTGAAAACCACTTTAAATATTAAATGGGAAAATCGTGTGTAAATGCGATAAAAATAACATTGACACTTTTTCAAATATATTTCTGTCAGAACAGCAAATTAAAAGTATGCACATAAAAACGCCATACATCCATCGCTTGTCAACAACTATTCTTCTTCTTCCCTCTCTTTCCCCTCCCACAGGCTCTCAAATCCTTCCCTATACCCTTCATATCACTTCATATAATTTTACTAAATGCATTTTATAAGGTTTTGATTAAGAAACAAATTTTCATTGAATTTTTTATCATCCATGTATTCAACTACACGCTGTCTCTCTCTTGTTCTCTTAAATTCGACTGTGCGCTTCCCTGACATATTACTAAGTAATGCTTTGTTTCATGGTATCTTCTCTGGTCCCCCTTGTAGAATTACCTCACTACCACTCCGTTTTATTCGTAAGAGGTGATTAAAAGAGCTATGAAATGTGGTTGGCAAGCTGTCACTCAAACTCTACCATCACAGTGTCCTTATGAGTTCAAAATACCTTTATTTTCTTCTTCCGCTGTAGACTTTATGTTACCAGAGCTGACGAATGAATCCCTGATTATGTAGGAAGGAATATGATGGTTTTAATAACCAGCTCAGTGGTCAGCGAACTTTTTTTTCCAAAATTGTTGGTAGAAGAATTCAGACTTTGAAATTCTCGAATGCCATACCAAGGCGTGTCTTAAAGCAGACGTCGGAGATGACTGTAACTGAAAGCATCGCTTTCTCCAGGGTTATTCTTAATCAATATGCACTTTGGTGATAAATTGGATGACTGGTTTGTCAGTCATTGCGCGGTTAGCAAATTTAGATTTATAATTCAATAGATTGCAGTTGGATGATCTGTGAAGTTACTGGTAGAACAGGAATCGCAAAGGCCCGCTAGAAATATTATTAATGCGCCACTGCAAAAAATTTAATCACAGAATTTCAAATGGTCTAATGATAGAATAATTTGCAAAGTGCAATGATCTTTCTCGGTTATTCTTATATGGTGCACATGCTTCTTATATGGATTGCACTATACTCAAATACGTCTGTGTAAATTAATCAGATATTCGTGAGAAACAATAGTTATTATCTAAATAATAATTAAGAGAGTTACTGATAGTTACTCTCTTAATTAATTATTATCCCTTATCTGCTCTGCAGAACGCCCGGTGGCGCAGTGGGTAGCACTCTCGGTAACTGCGTCAGTAGTTCTAGGTTCGATACTGGACCAAGGTGGTTTGGATTCTTTCGGTGAGAAATAAAAGAACCCTCAATTGTACGTAAAAGAACCCTCTCTACTATGGGACGGGTTGATGAAGCAAAATTTCCTGATGTAGGAGCAGCAGAGCGACGATAAATAAGCTTAGAGGTTGTAGCTTTGGTCGGCAACCGGTTGTGGAAAAACACTGTCCAATATATCGCCCTTGTGTTCATTCAGAGCGACAAGATGGGTACCCTACCCTGCCATAGATGGGAAAAGGGTTTGGAGTTGCTTTGCTTTGATCAATGAGGGTACCTATTGGTTAGACCGGCTATTGGAGTGTTGGGCAAGCAGAATTGAATGAAAAAAGCAAAAAATGTCCATGCTTAAGTACATATGTGGAGTGAGAAGGACATGTAGTTAGAAATAACTAAATTACGGGCAGTTCGGAAGTGAGATAGACCCTGTTGAGAAAATTGACTGACGTAGGAAAGGTTATGCTGTATTATGAAAAAGGGAATGAAGAGTTGGTTAGATCCATCGCAGATGTAGGAACAGGCCTTTCGGAAGAAGATAGCGCTATGTAGGTTAAACGAGGACGTTGCTGGAATTAGGAGGGAATGGAGAGCCAGAATTCGCAAAACCGACCCTTTCATTGACGGGATGATAGTATGATGATGATCTGAAAGGGGAAGCCCGATACGTTTGATTGCGAGAATCCACAATAAGCTGTTTGTTGGCGGGCATTCTGATAGTGGGAATTTAGGCTTTTTCCTATCTTGTTCCCCCTATCTACATTGTTAAAAAATGCCATGCTGGCTGGTAATTTCAGGTGATATGAGTTATGGCTCTACTTGCTCTCAGAATTACCGTTCTATCTAGTGGTTTTAGATTTAAAATACTGTATAATTGGAAACGGAATATGAGGGACAAGAAGGCCCTATTTATTCCAATCCGTTATTTTTGAATGTAGATATAAACTACATTTAGTACATTGGCGCATTGTTATATTTGCTACATTAAATCAATTGATGTTAGATGGAGTATTATAAGTGGGAATGCCAATTTGTGATGATATCTAACGTTATAGCAGATATCTTTGCATCCACAGTGTCTGCACTTTAAATTCTTAGTCAAAGAATGTGTGAAACCCAAATTTCTTGCATACCTGCTTTTGTGATCATGTAACTGAACTATTTTTCTTAACATGTAGTTGTAATAATTGACTTTCATAATCTAAAAATGTGGATGCGCACAAAAATTATTGCTATTCGACCTCGTTTTGTGAAATTCTACAGGTGGCAGACATATTTGTCAGAGTGCAATTGGCAAACTTCCTCCTCACGAAAGGTATCCATTATTCCAAAGAGGTTTGAGCACATTGCTGGCCTCCCTCTGCTCTGGTCAGAGGTGAGGGAAAATGATGTCAGTGCAGGGAAACCAAGATTAGAATTAGAGTAAACGTGTGAACTGGTAAAAGGGAATAGAAGGTAATGAGCGCTTAAAATTGTGACCTAACCCTGTCGTAGGAAGGATAAAGGCATAATGATCATGATACAGGTGTATGCATATGTGTGGAAAACTAATTGATCACAACTTTGCAGCGCAATTTTAACTGTACTCAGCATAACGGCCAATTAATAATTTGGTGCAAGGAACAGGGTCGGGACGGGGGAAAATTTAACAAAGTAGTAAATATTTAGTACAAAAATTAGGAGGCCGGCTTTAAACGCTTTAAAAAGAAAGGGTTAAGAGGAAAGACAAGAATGAAAGTAGTAAGAATAATTTACTGGTTCTTATGTTAGTCTAATAAAGGAGAAAGAAAATGCGCAAGTGTATAATTTAAACGAGTTTTAAATTACCAACATTGTTTTGGCAAATAGTTACTTGTGTAGCTAGTCATCACCATTCCTAACACTTTCTTCCCGCCTACGAATTGGGTGGTTTGCCATCTATCCCGTTGGTGTAGGGGGATACATAGCCCCTGCTTATTTAACGTCGGCCTAATTTTCTTTCTGGAGGCAGTATAAGGGACGTACAGCTCACATCATAAAAAACGCATGCGACCACGGCTCTACTTCCCCTTCAACGGGAAGGATAGAACCAGGCCTCACTTATGAGCCTCGCACTCAAGGTGTGTCAAGTTGTAGTCGTGGCCTCATGTGGTGTGTACGATGTCACCTGCACGTAAAAAAGACCCTTATTATGTGGAGTAAAATAGGTAAAATTTCCAGGCTATAAGGTGTCTTAACGAAGAAAAATCGACTGACGATAATTAAGTATAAAGGTTGCAACATTACATTGGCAACCGGCTGCGTGAAAATACCGTCCAACGGGTAGCCGACCCTATGAAGGGGGAAACGTTAGTGATGATGATTAAAATTTGGATTTGTTTGTTTCGTTGGTGTTCTAGGGCCCTTCAACTTCAAGGACACTAGAGCCACATCAACTGCATAGTTCTAGAGTTGTTGTTGGTGGTGTTGGTGTTTTAGGGCCCTTCAACTACAAAGGTCATTAGAGCCCCGTCCACAGCATAGTTCTTATGCAGAGACTGCACAGACACTACACAAATGCGACAATACATAGTTCTAGAGCAGAGACTGCACAGACACTACACAAATGCGACGATACATAGTTCTAGAGCAGAGACTGCACAGACACTACACAAATGCGACAATACATAGTTCTAGAGCAGAGACTGCACAGACACTACACAAATGCGACGATACATAGTTCTAGAGCAGAGACTGCACAGGTACTCGACGCTTATTGAGTATTAGCAGTACCCAGTTTTCCCAAGCGGCCACCTGTGTTAGTAGTAGCTGGGGTTGCGTTGCTTAACTTCAGTGATCAGACGAGTAAGCCGTTCCCTTAAAATATGGAGTATCATGACAATTTAGCGCGAATATTTTTTGGATAACCTTCATGGTTCAAATTTTATGATCATTTCACTCTCATCAACAGGTATTTGAGGGAACGTACATGGAAGGATATCCACAAAAAACGTTTCACCGACTCGACATGTTGCGATTTTGATACTTACTATAATTAATGTGAAATTGTGGAATAAGAGATGGTTGCGTGAATGTGGAGTAGCATCCTGTTAGAAAATGTTAGTTATGTAGCACTTTTTGCTACTGCCACAATCCGTCGTGTGCATGAATTAGAAAAGTTTCGGTTTTGGTAGTCATTCACCCTGTTCCTATAGTGTAATACGTTTTAACAACCAGAACAGGTGTTGTTACGATTGTGTAAAAACCTGGCAACTATTTTATGGTTTAAAGTTGGCACATGTTTAGTAGGGTGCATCCTCTTATCTCTCTTTTTGTAAGTGCAGGCGGGGGGCTGTATACATGTGAGGAAGGTTACAGTTTTACTGATAGTGAGTTTTTTTTAGGGAAATTTGTGGTGATGCATGACAACTTTTTATAGACAGCGCGTGTTTCGCGGTTATAACACTAGGAGATATCACTATATGTGTGTATAGGTATATGTATTCACTTTTTGTTGCTGTAAGTTTGTGGTAATTCAGTTTCTTTTTTAAATTTTTGTGTTTCTTGTTTTGACCACCCATTGTGTGATTACAGCACGCTGTGTTAGGACTTGCAACTTTGCTACTCCATATTTTTTTTTAAAAAACTATATTCTTTAGGTATTTATTGTAAAAAATCTGTAGAATATGAAATTGAAGTCTCCAATCATCAGAGTATTAGATGAATTTCTCATTTCATGGCAAGTTTATTATCATCATCATCCTTCCTCTCTGTTGTAAAAAAATACGTATGTAATTTAGTTGATTTTTTTCTGGAGGGCGAACTAGGACGAGACTAAGTTTGAATTTTAAATTTCAACGACAACAGCCCCCATGAAAGCTTAAATATGATTAAGAATGCCTAACTGCCAACATTTTTTTTTAAATAACAGTATTCAGCAACTAACATCCTAATAGTTCATAATTCCCATGTGGCGATTCTGCTTTTAAAGATTAGTACTGAAATGTGGGAGTATATTTTCTTTTTAAATTCTTAATAATGTCTTATTCCCTTTCATTTGCGATTTTAGGATGTGACCCTATACTTAAAATATTATAAAATGTGATGATCACGAGCACATTTTGAATCTTTTGCTATATTTGAAGTTTTTAATGTGATTTACTCGTATGTTTATTTCCCTACTACTGCTGCTACGCACACTGAGACTTGCTTCCTAAGCCTTTACTGATTTTACATTCAGGTTCCCAAAACTAAATCATGTGAGTTCAAAAATCTAGAGAAGGTGTCAAAACTGTTCCTGCACAACCCCAACACCTAAAATTTGTGATTTACCTCTTCCATTTCAACGAAATGTAACACTCACCTTTAAAATGAAACAAAGGTGTTTTCATATTTTTGAATACTTTTTTTACGACCCATTAATAGAGAAGCTTATAGATAACTGTATGGGTCCAGTGGTAGGTTTGGCACTCAGATTCTCTGCGTGACATAGCATGACATAAGAGGCCACCAGCAGGGTTGTGTCATCCGGTTAGCAGTCTGTCATGTAAACACCGCAACCCAACTATTGTAATTACGAGTTCTTGATTTCCTTCTAGCTCTGCTTAGTTGTACCTTCGAAAAGACCAACCTCCCATGTGTGAGGGCGAGACTGGGATGATGATGATGAATGGAAACTTACCAGTATATCGCCTTTTCTCGTGTTAATCAGATTCAAATATTTCTTTCCCGAGAAATGTCCAAATTGCTGCCAACCTTAGTTGTCAAAACAGTTTCATTCCATCGTCTTCATCTTGATAACCCGATTCCTACGAAGAACCTATGGATCTCTACGTTTATCCAGTTAGAAAATATTTAGAAAAGGAAGGCTGATATCAAAATGGACGATTTTTACAAGACTAATTATCAACTTATCATAATCGATTCAATGCTTTTATGTGTTTAAGCATGAGTACAGTGGACTGATTCTATCCTGTGTCTCGGTAAGATGCCTAGGTCAACTCTTAGAGTCACTTAGTTACTAAAAAAACCCATGATCTGAAAATCCTCATATGCAAAAATGGGTCATAGGAGAAGAGAAAAAAATCAACGTGATCCTATCTAATGATTTTTTTAAGTCTCCAATTAAGCGTGAACTAGGAATCTAATAATAGTAGTAGGACGTACGTTTATTAACGTATTGAATGTTGCAAGCCGACTTAAGTTTACCCAATTCGACAATAAAAATCATTATTTAATACGATTATAGTATCTTAATCAGATTGGGCTACTTAATGAGAATGATATGATGATAGTGCGTTATAGCCAATTTGTCACGTGATCAACATGATTTTGTTCATCTGCCCTTTCGTATAAGCAACACCCTTTCTCTAACAATTTTGAAAGAAAATTTCTCTTCAAAACTGTTATTTTCATTATGAATATTACTGGGAGCGGCTTATTGCATTGGACACACCAGTTCTCTTCTGATCGCTGTAGTTGAGCCACGCAACCCCAGCTAGTACTAACATGGGTGGCCGCTTGGTAAAACTGGGTACTGCTAATACCCAAAAATCGTCGCATAAGTGTAGTGTCTGTGCAGTCTCTGCATAAGAACTATGCTGTGGACGGGGCTCTAATGACCTTTGTAGTTGAAGGGCCCTAAAACACCAACAAACAACAACAGCAACGCAACCCCAGCTAATACTAACATGGGTGGCCGCTTGGGAAAATAGGTACTGCTAATACCCAAAAAATCGTAACATTAGTATAGTGTCCCTGCATTAGAACTACGCAGTGAACGGAGCCCTGTAATGACTTTGATTTTGAAGGGCCCTAAAACACCAAAGAAACAAAAAAATGAATATTGCTACAGTAGAAACCGAATATTGTATTCAGGGATAATATTATCAGCCAATTATTGTTATCACAATCAGTCGGTGCCAAACCACATAAGCACAGTTTATTTTCTAATGCTTAATGCTATCAGCCAATTATTGTTATCGGAAATCTCTGTTATCAACAATTCCTGCCCCTAGTAGAAGCAGGTCGACTGACGTGAAGTAGGGCCCTATTTATTTATTAGTTGGAATTAAACAGAAATTATTGTGCATGGCGTAAGAGTCATGTGCAGTTTCAATTTTCGTATGTCCGTTTCATGTCTCCACATTGTCCCTGCATTTCAGGTACAATTTCGTGTTCGTCCTTTTTTTGTATCCTCCCTTCTCTCTCTCGCTCTCTGCCCACCTTTCCGTTTTTCTTCCCATTCGTGATCTTTTGCCATATTGGTTTTTGTTCTTTATTGTACATAAAAGTCTAGTGAACAGACTTGAGTTAGCAGATGTTGCTCGGGCTTTTGAACTTTAAAAAATAGAGCTAAGTCTTGTTCATTCACAAAGTTTGAATAAGTTGATGGGCACTGCATGGCGCTGAGAATTAAAGAGGGGATCAGTCTGGGAAGATATTTTTTTGTCAAAAAATTTCTTAGTTCAACCTATTGGATATTGTTTAACACAATCAAGGATATAAAATGTCGGCTCGCACAGAAAACGTTCATAAACCACCATTTTTGTTAATATGTGTTAGGAAATTAGATTGCTAAATATTTATTTACAGTATGGACTTGTAATTTGAAAACTGCCGGAAGTTGACAAATGGCTAGGTGAATTGTTTCTTTTTTTTTTTATTTTTAGCAAATAATGGCGCGTTCTTCTGATGTTTCTTGGTGATATACTGTATGAAATATTTTAAAGAAATATAATCTTACGGTCAGATTGCAATGCAGAATTGTTCCTTGTATTCAGAAGCATTTGAATTTTAATTATATGCATCATTGACCGAAACATACAAAAACCATTTTCTTCCACAGGAAAATTCAAGCTTTATTGAAGCTGCTGGGAAATTGAAATAAATGTCCCAAGTGTGAGAAGCGTGGTCGCATACTGTTGACCATCGGTGCTTTGGAAATATAGCTTGTCACCTGATGACCTAATGCTCTACGGCACAGCCACAGTAAAGATAAAATACGATTGTTTCTTTCCTGTAACTGGCATGTTTTTAGGGTGAATGTGCCATTCACGTTAAATTTCGGAGAAATGATCTCGAGGTCATGGGTACCCAGCCCTGTTTAGGTCGACAAGTAGTAATAGCAGTAGAACTCTTAACCTATTATCAAATTGCCCTGTACTATCCTTAGTTTGACTAACAGACTCCGTTAACAAGCTCATTTCCCGCCTACAGCAGAGTCCGGTACCTGTGGGCAAAATGACAATAAGGAATAAAGAATGACATCAACCGTTTTTACTCATTTCTTCTCTGAAGCGGGCCATTTATTCGATTTATGAGGGTCATCCCTTGTCATTAAACATTAAAGAACATTAGGCCTCAATAGTCCCTTTCTATACCGGCGTACAGACTCGAGAATTCTGGTAAGATACAGGACACAGATTCATTTGAAAATGCGTGGCTCTATGGTCCCGTCCATGGAGGGTGTATGAGTGCCATGAATTTAATTTAGGTTAAATCACAATCTTATATAGACTTGTTTGTTTCATTGGTGTTTTAGGGC
This sequence comes from Trigoniulus corallinus, assembly GCA_013389805.1. Taxonomy (NCBI): domain Eukaryota; kingdom Metazoa; phylum Arthropoda; class Diplopoda; order Spirobolida; family Trigoniulidae; genus Trigoniulus; species Trigoniulus corallinus. The sequence goes on along the minus strand of JAAFCE010009126.1, from coordinate 17,178,954 downwards.
CCTTCAACTGCAACTGTCATTGGAGCCCCGTCCACTGTGTAGTTCTAATGCAGAATCTGTACAGGCACTATGGTGTTACGACGATTTTGGGTATTAGCAGTACCCAGTGTTCCTAAGCGGTCACCCATGCTAGTACTAGCTGGGGTTGCGTTGCTTAACTTCAGTAATCAGACGAGAACTGGTGTGTCCAACGCAATGAAATATACAAATGTGCTTAACGTGACATAGGAATTTCTGCTCCTGAGGCAAGGTAATAAGTTTGCCCCACCATCTATTTTGTCTCGACGAAATTGTTTTGTCTTTGTTTGCTCTCTCTCTGTTTGTTGGTAGCCCCCATACCCAATTCTGTAGCGCTAAGGGCATGGGCCCGTCACTCGACTGACTACTGGTGCTAGAATTCTTAACGGCTATGAAAACGGAGCAGCAGACCGGCTTCAGTACTGAATTGGTGTTAGCACATTCCTCTTTACTTCAGCTCGAGGTACGCCAGTTCGCCCTGGTCGAGGTCAGTAATTTCCTTTTTAATGATAGGTAAGCGTCAAGTGCACTTGCATTGAGATAAGAAGGAAATTCGTGACTTATTGAGGGTTGACGAATGCAACGAGCACGTGAAAGAACCCTGAATGAATATTCGGGGAGAATCAAAAACTATTGTAGTGACAGAAAGGGGTATTTAGAAGAAGGTGCATATCAAGAAACTGAGTGGATCTATCGTATTCCAGCATCCATGTAAGTAGCTGAGATTATCTTAGCACCGATGCCATTGGCTCCATCATGACACAGGTGCAGTCTTAAAGAAGATTGAACGTTTTTCTTCGTTAAAAATTTTAATTGCTTGAAAAATATTACACGTAATTGTGACTTCTGAAATCTTTTCACAGAAACGCTCTCAAGTTTCCTCTCGTTACACATTATTGACATAAAGGCTAAGTAGTTTAACGATATTTGTTTGCTATTTGGAAGTTTCTTTAATATAAATATTTGTAAATTCTAATTAGAAGTGACAGATTGCACTTATGGCCTAAAAAAGCATCTTTAGCTTGTGTCCACCTAATTTCTTTTTAGATATAACGTTAAAGTTGATCTCTCAAACATTTTCTATTCGTTTTCATCTGAAAATTTTCAATAGTATGCCCATGTCGAGCACTTCAAATTTTACGTCAAGAGGTTATTTCAAATTCTTTGCTTAATGATGGTTTTTCACTTGGCTTATATCCAGGCTTGCTTGACTGACCCTTACTGGAATCCTTTTAACCGCTGTCGCAGTCATTAGCATACAGAATCTCGATCAGCGGGAACTCGTTTAATTGAACGTCTATTTCTACTAGACAGGGCTCCCGCCTATGGCAGGAACTTCAGATATGCAAAAAAAGGAAAAGATGCGATTTGATTTCAGAAATTAACAGAGGGGAGAATTGAAGGGGAAATGGGACCTAGAGAAGTCAATGGCCATTGGTTGGACATTGGTTTCTTCTTGACCGGCTGCTTATCTGATGTCATCGCCCTTTCTTCTGATCCAGCAGGGATATGCTGGAAGTTTATCAAAAGGGAATTATCAAAACAGAATTGCAGACCATCAACAAGAGATCGGTGGTGGTGGTGGTCTTATAATGTCTCCACGACAGACAATTGAATTAAGTCCGTATCAATTTGAGGCAAATTTGGAGTGAATTTTTTTATCCCTCGTCTGGACTGACCTGACTAAGGCCAGGTCTCCATCAGGTGCGCAAAACGTTTGAAAGCTTTTCCGAATGTTAGGAATGTTCACAAACTCGGTATGCTTTCTGTGAAGACGTCATGCGCTCGTGAAGAATAACATTTGCCTGTTTTGAGCTTGTGAGCACTGTTGGTGGAAACACCAACACCGGCCCTAGTTACACTTGCAGTACGCCCTGTGAGTCCAAAGGCGTATTTTATAAACCGAAATGCTTGGTGGAAAACCTGCTAAAGATTTGAATTGAGCACTTGTCACATGAGCATTCACAAGCATTTATCGAAGACACTTTCAATCCACATTTTGTCAGATAATCGCTACTTTAATTAAAATGAATTTTTTTTCAGTTTAAGGTGATGCCAAAATTCGTTTTCCGGGCTTTTAAGATGGAGCATTTTCATCGTTTCGTTGCTTTATATGTAGTGGTTTTAGTTGTCTAGATTAATATAGATCTTCTATATATACATGTGCGCGTGCGTATTTATTCGTGGAAGTGAATTCTTAAGAGCCACATTTGTGACATTCCTGGTTGTGATTGTTGTCCTTTTACTTATTATTATTTTTTTGGATACGTTATAGATGGGAACGCTTATATACAATTTTTCTACCATTTTTTTGTTGGTTTGTGAGTTGACCCTAAACGTTTCTATCGATATTTTAGCGCATCTCACACTTTACAAATGGTTCAGTTCCTGCTTTCATATTAATAATATTTTATATTGAGGAAATGAAATAGACACTATAGGATGGTAGATTATTGAATGAGGTGAACAAGAATGCGCTGTCTAATTCTGTTTTTGGAAGGAAAATGCTTCAGAATCTTAAATATATACGCCTTGGAAATATGCTGCACAACTGCACTTAGTAATTCATGAATATTGGCGTGAGATATGCGGAAGCTGGCTGAAAAGCACCTATTTAACGGACAACTTTCTTCCGCAAACAAGGATGTTCTTAATGACCACATGACTTGAGTTCCAACCGTGGTGTTCATAGTCCTTAATTTTCTCTCGAATCGGTCGTATAAATGATCCACCTGCAATAAATGAAAAAAAATAGTAATGCCTCATTTAGGATGGATTCGCTGTGAAGATGAATTTTTTTCTTCAAATAATTGCATCGCTGCTTTGTTGTTTTAATTATTTTTTTGCGTAGTATAATTAAATTCTCCATGTACGTTTTGGGGTAGAATGTAATGCCCACCGTATCCCTTTATGTCGTAAGAAGTGACTGAAAGGGTTGTGATATACGATCTGCAGCCAATCATGCAAAACCGTAGTCATGAAGTACATTCCTTTCTTCTTCCTCTGTGCCTCGCTATTCTGCCGGTGTCTGTTAGTACTTAATCATTCTGTTTCTGCTTGGCCTTCTCCAGTTCATATTCGACCCTGTAGTAGGCGGGAAATGGGACTGGCAAAGAACACGAAAACATATTGTTAAACCTATAATCAGCTACGGTGACTGATAATATCACAATTCGGTGTCGTTTATAAGGAATGGAATACTGATGCTCGTGAATCCAATAGATGCAGCCTGAGCTGGAAGAATATGGGTGGGCCTACTCTGCTTTGCCACCACCAAATGCAACATTGAAGAGTATGATCTCAGACGTATTTTGAGACATTTTAAAATCAGAAATTTGTATTAGAATTCCTCCAGCATCAGTGGCAGCACCTTAACCTGCACTTTAACATGCCACAGCGGATCAGTGCTAAAGATATGCCAGGTGAAAGTGAGAACTAACCTTATAAACCCTGTGAAATGGCAGTGGAATAATTCAGCTAGGTCTTTATCATCCAGTACCTTAAAAGGGTTGGCGATGGCATTATGACGGGAGAGTCGCTTTTTCAGGTAACCAACTACAAGGGTGCTACAACCAGAACTTAGATCTTTTTTCAATACTCGGACCTTTTTTGACACCATGTCAAGCCCACTCTAATCTCGGGGTGGGGTTCACTTCCAACAACCAGCAGATAAATCGAGGCAATTTAATGCTTTATGTAGAATCCGTATGATAAATATTGAGATGCAGCCAGGTTTGTTGCACTAAATGATCCTTGGAGAGCAGGAATATCAAACAAGGGGGCGGTGGCGGGCCATGCCAATTGACATTGTATTAAGAAGCATATGGTAGCCGAATATCACTGTAAGACGGGCCCATACTGGCCTGGATTTTTATGCTTTTCTTTAAATTTGGACGTGTTTGGGAGCATGGATATTATTTTTTTTTTTTGGAGAGAGGTAGCGTTTCCCTCTCTGTCTTCACCTCGATACAACCTTAGATAAATATGAACCAATTTTAGTTCTCGTGTGTGTCCCACTAGACCTGTTTGTCATTATGTGGCTATTAGCGCAAAAACTTATTTACTATATCTAATTGCTATCAAAATAATGTTTAACACAGACTGCGACTGCAAATATGCACTGTATAATATTACGTTGTAATATTAATTGCAACATGGAATAACTATTTCACATGTATCCTTTAATGATCCTGAAGTTAGGGAACTTGGACAGATAACATAATAATTTAATGTGTGGTTAGGGCATATAATATGCAATAGTTTTAATTATCCAATGCGTATGGGAACCAATGTACTATGCTCTAACAGAGAAATTAACCTGATATAAAGGTAGATGGGAAGCATTCGACATGATAAAATATATGATGTGGCAATAATGGAAAAAGGATATGATGAGACTGATGACAAATAGCCATTTAGCAAAACGGTTTCTGGAGGCTACTTAGAGGTACTTTTACCCCCTGGGAAGGTTGCTGGATGTTGCTAGACTTCATCCGTGTTTTTCTTCGCAGGCCTTAGATTTTTGTTGCCTTGAGGCTAATTACTCAGAAAAGACAGGTACAGACAGAGATAGTTGGACAAAACTGCATGCTTGCTCTCTTCCACGTTCCATCGATCTCTCTTGTTAGATCAGGTGTAAGTCATGTTTAAATATTGATCTTGGGTTGACAAAAGGTTATTTTTGACTGTTTGAACTGACCACTGTTTGGTGTTGATCTCTGTGAATGGCTTGAGAACTTTGAAATCGGTGAGGATATCAAATGGCAGAGTGAAGTTGAAGACTTTTCTGTTGCTTGTTGTCATGGTACACAATTCCGGTTACCATTTCTATTGTGAAGTCTAAAACGCGATGAAAAATTCTGTTAGGGTTAGCAAAAAAACAATCTAGGACGTGGGTGAAGCCGACATTGAATTTTTTTCATATAGATCTATTGGATGGACCCACCTAGGCAGCATGCTGGATTTATTGCGCCAGTGGTACCAGCATCGACACTGGATGAAGGTGGATTCATTTCTTTCGAGCGAGAGAGAGAGAGAGGCCCTTCGGATGAGAAGTAAAACGGAGGTGCTATGTGGTGTACCATGGCATTTGCACGTAAAAGAATCCTCTCTACTATGCAACGAGTAGGTGAGGCAGAATTTTCATGTGTAGGAGCTCACCCCATGGCGTTGGTGGAGTCCTACAACGAACGACGATAAACAAGTATCGGGGGTTGTAGCTGTGGTCTAAGCCGGCTGCGGAAAAACACCGTCCGATATAACACCCTTGTGTACATTCAGAGGGACAAGTCTGGAACCCGACCCCGCCGTAAGGGGAAAACGGGTAGGAGTTGCTTTTGTTGTAGATCGAGGACAACAAATTGATAATTTTCAAAGTACAACACAAAAGTTTAAGAATTCCGACTCTAGACGGTTTATGTTCAAAGTTGGCATTCCTGTTATTTTACTTTTCGTCACAGATGCAATAGATTCGCCACGTGCTTGATTACTGCATCAATGGTCCCAGGTGGTTTGGCACCTCTGTTTGTGCATTGAAGCCGTGTTGTGTGTGTGTGGGGGGGGTGACGTTATCTGCAAGTAAAAACCCTTATATTTTTGCAAAGTGTAGTTCGGCAAAATTTCCAGGTATAAGACCTCCCCTTATCCCTTACCGGAGCGCCCCAACGAACAGTAGGCCGAAGATATAGAAGCACTGTGGTCGTTGCCTTTGATTGGCAGCCGGCTGCGTAAAACACCTTCCAATAGATCGCCCATCTCTCAGGGGGCAAACATTGATGATCTTTAAATGATGATGACGTCAGAGGAACAATAAGGCTGTCGATGCCATTGATGCATAAAATTCCAGGAATGTGTTATTCGCTTCACGGAATTATGGCGAGTTGCTTTGACGATAAAAATGACGAAGAAAGTGTATGTGTATTTTTCAAGTTTTGTCATAATGATAACTCGGACGTGACCCCTAGAATCAATGGGTGCTGGTTGGAGAAAGGCAAATGGAAGACAGTGTGATTGGGGATCCCAATAAAGTTGAAAGTCAAGTTGTACAGGGCAGTGGTAAGGCCAGCTATGCTACATGGATCAGTGTGTTAAGCAGTGAGGAAGAGCCACGTCAAAGAATGCAAGTAGCCACGATGCGAATGCTGCAGTACATGAGTGGGGTGTCGAGAGCTGATAGAATTAGGAATGAGTATATTAGAGGTAGCCTGGAGGTGGGGGACATCGCGGAAAAAATGAGGGACAGTAGATTGGGGTGGTATGGAGGAGAGCCTCATTAAGTCCATTACGGGAATGCAGGTGGTTGGAAACACCTGGGGCCGGGGTAGACCAACGCAGAAGTAGGAGCAGGTTTTCCGTAAGGATATGGTAGTGTTGAAGGCCAGAACCCGCAGACCCGACCCTGTCACAGGCGGAATTAAGCTGTGTTGTTTATTGAATGTTACCCGCTCAGCTGTGACAGCTCTTTTCTACTTGTTTCGGGAGCTGAGTTAGTAGCGTTCTAAAATCTTGAGCTCATGACTTTCAGGGGAAACCATAGACTGCTCATCCGGGTAGAAAGCCTCGAGTAATGGCCTTCGACAGATGAAAGTTTGCCCTTTTGGGGTGAGTATGATGTCACCTGTATGTTAAAACTCCTTTCTACGTGTGTTTCGGTTCCTAGTATTGATAAATAGTCTCCTGAACTAGGAGGTCGACGTGAAATAACCAATACTGTAGATGTTTCTTTACATTGAGAGGTGGGGCCAGCGAAAAACTTTGTCATTCTATGTAGCCTACTTTATCCCATACATATACCGGTAGTAAGTTATTACCATCAACTCGAGAAACAAGTATTGCTACCTAATTGACCTGTCGTAACTGTTCAAATCGGACAGTTCAACTTGAGTCTCAGTTAATACTCATACTTTTCTTCGCAGACCTTAATATTTGACCAAAAGAAGACAAATGCCAATGAAATGCTGAGTTAACCACCCTAATTCTCTCGGTTACATCACTTCTCCATTGCTGTTACCTTTTTCGTCTCTTTGGTGTTTTAGGGCCCTTCAACTACAACGGTCATTGGAGCCCCGTTCACGGCGTAGTTCTAATGCAGAGTCGGCACAGATCTACTACGCTGTCACGACGATTTTGGGTATTAGCAGTTCACAATGTTGCCGAGCGGTTACCCATGCTAGTACTAGCTGGGGTTGCATCGCTTTACTTCAGTGATGTGGTGTGTCCACCACAATACAGCCGCTCTGCTCGAGTTACTGTAAATATTTCACAATTTACCTGATATTGCGTGATTAAACCCGCCGTGGTGGCGTAGTGGTTAGCTCACTCGGCAACTACGCCAGTAGTTCTAGGTTCGATACTGGACCATGGTGGGTCGGCTTCTTTCAGGAGAGAGAGAAGCCGCGAGTGTGCCTTCTTTCGGATGAGAAGTAAAACTGAGGTCCCGTGTGGGTGTACGATGGCGCTTGCACGTAAAAGAACCCTCTCTACTACGCAACGGGTAGATGAGGCAAAATTTCCAGGTGTAGGAGCTCGCCCCCCCTGGCGTCGGTAGCATTCCCCAACGAACACTAGACCGACGATAAATAAGCGTAGGGGTGCAGCTTTGGCCGGCAACCGGCTGCAGAAAAAACTATGTCCAATATATCACTCTGTGTCCATCCAGAGGGACAAATGGGTACCCGACCCTGCCAAAGGCGGGAAAAGGGTTAGGAGTTGCTTTTGTTGCTTACCTGATATTGCGTGATTATGCTAATGAAGCACATCCTATGACTGCAGCTTTCATTATAATTGTTATTTGATATGTTAATTAAACAAAGCATATGAAGGATGAATTTAATTAAATTCAAGACATAAAACTGCATAATGTACTTCAAGATCAAACTGTATGAGCCTTACGTCCTTACAATTCCGTCTCAACATTAGAAATGCTTTATTATTTTTTTATTAGTTCATTTGGTTGATAATTGAGGATAGTGTCGTTAGTTATTTATAACTCTTCTCTTCATCCTATTTTTTTTTAGATCTTTCCAATTCTGCAGGCTTAAATCTCTTAATTCCAATCGAAATTGAAAAACCTAGAGTCTGAAAACTGAAAGTTGATTAACCCTAACGGTGGTGAGAATAATTACTAACCGTTAATTCTTGTCCTTGTTTTGATTCTAATGTTGCTGTTGTTCTTAATACAAAATGGCTGCCAATGCTTTCGTCGTCGTTGTCGTTTCATTCTTTCGATTAAAAAACTGAAATTCAACCGAGAAAGAAACCTTGATATTAGTATTGAATATGAGGAGGACTTCATGCGTTTTATTTTCCATCATTAAAATCGACGTTAATCTCACTAACACCCTGATATTAAAAAATGGTTGAGACCCTTGCAATCGACTCTTAAGTTCTCATCTTAAAGGGCTTGCTGTTCCTTGGCCATCAAATTTTAGGAATGTGGTTTTATAGACGTTAGATCGTTTCATATTAAATATGTGGGGTTAGAGTAGGAAATGATAGAAGGGCAACGGAATCTACACTCTTAAGCAAATGGGGGAGGGGGGGAATTTTTTTGACAAATGCACTACTACCATGTAATGTAGATGAACTCAGTTTGACGTCTATTTTATAATTTATTTTTCGACACTTGAAACTCCCAATTTTTGGCGCATCGCTATTTTTCATCCTACGTTGTTACCAACATTATTAATAAATTTTGCATTTGGATTTCTTTGACTGACCATGTTTAGTTTTTGATTTTAGTTTTACCCTTCAAAATGATTTCATCTTCCTTCCTTCTCAACCTACTGCAATAACATGAATTACATCATTGGAATATTTGAAAGTTTTAACTAATATTACCTGCACTTTCAGAAACATCTTCATTTATTTCCCCTCTCTCAATACGTAGTGACGCCATTCTACTTTACCTTGAATTATAGCAAAAAATAAAAAAAACAGTTAAATTACAGTTATAAATGATATAATCAAATGGCAGCGTGCTTTTCTTGCATGTTCATGGTCAAAGTTCATTCCTGGCCAAGGCTGTTGTCATTGTTGGCAGTCTGAAATGCACTACCAGTCCTATGACAAAGAAAACCAGGCGTGTCAAACCTCGACCCTCTCATAGCAGGCCGATAAATTACAGTGACCAACTAACTGCCCTTGAGTTACTTGTATGAATAATCGTATTATAATGATGACGGTTCCGATCGTCTACGACTGTTATATGGTGTATTATTAGCACTTTACTGTAGGTGTAACTCGCTATCCTGTATCCCGTGATGTAACCGGAAGTGTAGACGTCCCAAACACCGTCATATTAGTAGGAAGTGACAATGGTAGATTGTGCCATTTAGCCACAGTGTGGGTTGTTGTTGTTGGTGTTTTAGGGCCCTTCAACTACAAGGTCACAGTGTAGTTCTTATGCAGAGACTGCACAGACACTACACAAATGCGACGATTTTTGGGTATTAGCAGTACCCATTTTCCCAAGCGGTCACCCATGTCAGTACTAACTGGGGTTGTGTTGCTTAACTTCAGTGATCAGACGAGGACTGGTGTGTCCAACACAATTCGCCGCTCCAACACAGTGTGGGGAAGAGGATGGAAGCAGAAATAGGTCCTTAGGGTGACTGTTCTACTCTGCTTCGATTTATCATTGGTGGAGTGCTTGTCTCTTGAGTGCATGCCTTAGGAGGGGGGAAGCTTGAGAGGCAGTTGGGGGAGCGACTGTATTCGACGGTTCTCGTCTGTTGGAGCGGCAGTTCTCGTCTGATCACTGAAGCTAAGCAACGCAACTCCAGCTAGTACCAGTATGGGTGACCATTTGGAAACACTGAGTACCACTAATACCAACATATCGTCGTAACAGCGTAGTTCCTGTACAGGTTCTAATGACCGTTGTAGTTGAAGGGCCCTAAAACACCAACAAAAGAAACAAAACAAGTTCGGAGAATGTTGAGATGTTATGCGAAGGTGTGAGGTAAAGCTCTGCCCTCGTGTGTTATGTAGATTCCACGGCTGGAGTTCCTCTTCCTATATTATCTTAATAGGTAGATACACCCAGCCCAAATCTTCAGCCTTATCCGTTAGTTATGGCTTGTGGGGGCTCTCGCTGTAGCTCCGTCCTGGTGAATAGTATAGCAGTAAGTATTCCTTGATATTTTTGTTGTCAGCTTAAGCTGTAAGGGATGGTGTAGATTCAAATTCCAATTTGATGATTTGCATCAGTTGACGGAAAAACTTCATGTAACCTTTCCAGACTAGAAACTTTTTCAGGGCAGTAAAAGGCCTTCAGATTTTGGAGTCTGGTTTCATTTGCACGAATTACCAGTTCATTTCAAGATAATCGTATTGAATCGATCCTTCACCTACTATTTCGCTGGTTTTTGGCAATGTTTTTGGCGACCCCTTTGGCAATGTTTCTGTTTTTTGGCGACCTTTCAGCTGCTAAAGTTGCCTATTTTGCTGATATGCACATGTTGCCGTTTAGGAGACTTCGTCTACTTTACAATGAGACTTTACTAGTCTCTGCTTTCTTCCCGCTCAAAAGAAATGTTTAATGGTGGTCAGAACAAATCTTGTAGTCATCATTTACAAGGCAAAACATGCTACAATGAACTACTGTTTTTTAACTTTAAACTGTGATAGCGCGCTTATCAATTTCATAAAGTGAAAAACTTCTTCCTGTTAGTTTCAATAACCCTAATGTATGATATGACTGCTTTAAGTTAATTAAATTTAGCATTTTTAACTCGGATGGTGAATGTAATGGTTAGTTTAAAATCGGGTCATTTAACGCCGAAATTTTCCTATTGCTGCGACTAGATAACGGCACGTTGAAAGTACTTCCTGCTAACCTCACTATGTAAGGTGCTAGAAGTATTAATCTCTTTACAGGCTTTCATTCTCCTGTTGTTGCTTAAGGCTTACTGCTCAAGCATAGAATTGACTTTGTTTGTTTGTTTATTGGTGTTTTAGGGTCCTTCAACTACAAGGTCATTAGAGCCCCGTCCACAGCATAGTTCTTATACATAGACTGCACAGACACTACACTAATGTGACGATTTTTGGGTATTAGCAGTACCCAGTTTTCCCAAGCGGCCACCCATGTCAGTACTAGCTGGGGTTGCGCTGCTTAACTTCAGTGATCAGACGAGAGCTGGGGAGTCCAACGCAATTCGCCGCTCCCGATAGAATTGACCATCATCCGCTTTCGGAAATTGAACTTCAAGCATTCTATTTTCAAGTGACTGCAGAAACCATATTAGTTAAAAATAAGGGTGCTGCAAAGGCCAAACTTAACATCCTTTACATCAAGCTGTCTGTGATTTGACGAACCGGCGATATCGCCTTCTCTTCCTTTACCTTAATTTGTAGTGGTAATTGATAATTTCAAATAAATCAACTACAAGAGTAATGTACTTTTGAGTTACCTGTATTTAGTTGTCTCGGATGCCAATGTGGACAGCTAATTTATTAATGATTTCCCCAGCTGGACCATTAAAATTCTCTCTCTCTCTTTTTTTTTATACTCAAACCGGTATAATAATATCAATATATATAAATACTTGTCAGTATTTCAAATGAAATAACGTGCACCAGCTTGAATAACATTCTTGGATAATAAGTCATGCTTATGAAATATGTGATTTGGCAATAATGGCACTGCAAACGAAAAGTATACAATAGAGTGGATGATATATTCTTACACTGTTGCGTTTATTATGTGGTTATATCACAAAATCCTCCCAAACTCTTTATCATGTATCTTCTCATTCTTAGAAAGGAAAAAAATATGTGCAAATTGTCATTTTTCCCTATTTAAGAACTTCTTGTACGCATCATTTTTCACATTGATTGGCAACATTGGTAAAAGCAACCTAAATGGTCACTGTAACCTCACATTCTCTTATGAGGAGTTTCTGATAAAGAGCAGTCGCTTTTCAAAATGGTTAGAATTGCCGGATTCGTTCAGGTACATCACTGCATTGGTCATTCACTGGCGAGCTTGTTTAGTCTATGAATGTAACACTGTATCGATCAGCAACTATCCCCCAATAAGTTCTTAATTGGAGACCCTCTTGACCCCCTCTTCCCTAACATCATAAGACGACCATTCCCTTTCCCTAGTGTTATAAACGTAGACATACCTTTTCAGTTCTTTTACCCCTGAATTTTTCTTCATTCTTTCTTAAATATCCCCTTCGGCTACTGATACCACCAAGAAAGCCATTTTGGATGATAAAAATGAATTTCGACATGAGGTGAAATATCTAGTTTTCAATTCCAATCCCGTGATTGATGTATGTCTAAAGAGATTCATCCTTGGTGCAAATCAGCTTATCAACCTCTGAGCTACTGTCACCCACCTTTGACAGCAGCACCACCAGGGTTCCAACCATCCCACTTGGGAATTTCGCCAAACTACCATTCGCTTCAATTCAACACATTAGTTGCTTGAAATAAGAGTAGAACTGCTACATTGTGCTCAGGTGCCTATTAGGATAGCTTGTCGTCCAAACCCAGAACTGTGCTTCTTTCTCGATCAAGAAAAAGCCACCAGTCTTAGTCAGTCCTCATCTCCATGGTCAACTCATGGTCGAGGTCAGTAATTTTTGAGGACAGTGATTGGAAATCAGCAGACCCGCCTTGGTGGCGCAGGAGATAGCGTCCTCAATTTACTGCATCAGTGGTTCTAGGTTCGATACTGGGTCGAGGTGGGTTGACTTCTTTCTAGCGAGAGAGAGGTCTCGAGTGCGCCTTCCTTCGGATGTGGTGCATAATGCATTTGCACGTAAAAGCACCTTCTCTACTATGCAACGGGTAGATGAGGCCAAATTCCCAGGTGTAGAAGTTAGTCCCCTGGCGTCGGTGGAGTGCCCCAACGAATTGTAGATCGACGATAGATGTGCATAGAGGTTGCAACTTTCGTCGGAATCCGGCTGCGGATAAATACCGTCCAATATATCACCCGTGTGTCCATTCAAAGGGACAAGGTGGGTACCCGACCCTACCAAAGGTGGGAAAAGGGTTGGGAGTTGCTTTTGTTGTAAAAGGAAATCAGCTCTGAACAACAAAATATTTCCATAAGACATCCTCAATTTGTGGTTACGGCTTTTCATTTTTCTCTTATGGTTTTTTTGTTGTTGTTGGTGTTTTAGGACCCTTCAACTACAAGGTCATTAGAGCCCCGTCCACTGCGTAGTTCTCATGCAGAGACTGCACAGACACTACACCAATGCGGCGATTCTTGGGTATTAGCAGTACCCAGTTTCCCAAGCGGCCACCCATGTCAGTACTAGCTGGGTTGCGTTGCTTAACTTCAGTGATGAGATGAGAGCTGGTGTGTCCAACGCAATTTGCCGCTCATGGATTTTTGTGTAGGGTAAAGTTGTATTTAAAATTCCGATATTTTGTTTTCTTTCAAACCTTTACTGCATCTTGTGTACTTTGTCAGCTGATCAACCAAAAATGTTGAAAAGCAACATTCAGTTTGGTCAGTCAGCGGTACTATGTGGTGATGGTCAGTCAGCTGTGCAGCTGAGTTATTTGTCGTTGGCAGTGGAGGTAGCTTATTTAAAGATTTGGAGGGACCCGAATAGCCATAGTGGTCGAGTGAACCGTTAAATATCCACAATGCCTCTACTGTAAGCACTATAGCGTTTTACCACCCACTCAAACGTTGCAATCATTCTCGCTCGATAAACGTCTCTATACACCAACTGTGGTGATGGCACATTGATAAGCATTCTTACTTTAGTTCATGGGCACAGGTTCACTGCCAATCGAGATTGATAATGCCTTCTGGTCGCTAATAATCGGGAGCCCTGAATGCATCCTCCGTCCGAGAAATGAAATGTGGACCGTTGCTTCACCGATTGTCCTACTAAAAATCCCTGGCCTTCTTACATGTAAACACCCGGGATCCAGAAATTCGTAATATCAACATCCTTTTAGTTACCTTTTATGGTACCTATGGATGACTAAAGCACCAAAACTACATTAAGTAAATTACCGTTCTGGGGCATAATACTCCCGCTGTATCTCAACATGATCACAGAAGAACACTAAAAGGCACATGACATCGAGTCCGTAACAAGTCATGTGAATCATACTTACTCTTGAATTGCCGATGTCCACCGTCCTCTGTTTCAGAGCCCTTTCAACCGTTGTCAGTTTCCTGCCTCCTATCTATTGTTATTGGGGCTGGGTATCTGGAGCCCATTAAGGGTCTTATATTCCTGCTTAAGTAAGAAAGAGTTGGTTTCAGGAAGGGTGATGATGCTTAGAACTCATTCCCTGTCGCCTATAATGGCGTTAAATGACCCAAAACAAGTAAGAAGAGCAACTGTTTTGGCGAAGATATGAAAAATATGGAAATTAAATGCCCGGTTTTTAGTATTGTAGTGTTTTTAAATTTCTTAAATGCCGAGATCATTAAGTGTAAAGAGTTGGAAAATGTGGTTATTCTTTTTCTTTAATATTGGGAGTGCTGTAGAGATACGGAAGTTGGTTTTTATCGAGTCATTATCAGAAGTCTTGTTTCCTTTAGAAATAACGTTTTTATTTAAATGCGTTGGTTTTTAATCCCGTATACTTACCATATGCCACTTCTCTGTCTGTAGCTATTCCTTTTTCCGCCTGTAGCAGGGTAAACGAAACAGAAATGACCAGAGCGGAACGACAAAAAGGCGACTAAGTTGACATATAGTGTGAGACAGAAACAGGGCCCCACTGAAACTTATGGCTACTGTTGTAATAGCTCGATTTCTTATAGTATTTAAGGAGAATATCAACTCTTTCACTCGCTGTATCAGGGTGCATATTTCTCAGGTCACTTGTCATTTGCGTTTTTTTAAAAATTCTGTCATTGTGAGGTCAAAGCCCTGGTATAAACTGGACATATCCTATTCGAATATGTTCTCGTTTCAAAGACTGTATTTGACGTGGTTATAATAATGACGAGGAAGATTATAAATTTCTTTTATTTTCCTGAAATCAGGTTAGATGAATTTCTTTTTTAAAAAAGTAGACGCGCCTACAAGTTGATTAGTATTCCAAAAAAAGCCTTTCATTTCTAGTAGTTCAACATTAAAATTCCGCATTGTCCTAATGTGCCCCTGATACTTGGAAGAAAACAGAATTATATGCTAATGATAATTATAAAAGTTATATATGACCTAACTAGAAATCTTATCCGAGATTGGTCAAATAATTAAATACCATTCAGTTCTCATCTCAGCATGATTTGGGGAAGTGATGGCCGGAAGATGTTGGATGAAATTGTCGTTTTGGTTGTCCGGTTCTCACAGAAATCTTATTTAAGATATCTGCTATGAGAAACTAGTTTTCATTTTAAATGTTCTTCCCCCTGCTGAAAAATGCAATTCTTTGTTCTGTAATGTCGAAAAAAAGATATAAACGGTCACAAAATGTTCGATGTAATAAGAAATTTAAATTTTATGATTCAATGTTGTTGTTTTAATGCATTGTGTGGAAATTTCTGGGCGACACCGTCTTTCTATCTCCTCAATAGACATCCGTTTTTGCCATAAATATAAGGGTTTTTGGGGTGTTGGACACCAAAGAAAAAAATGAAATTCGGTTGTGACAGGATAAAGGTTTTCATTTAAGATGTTTGTCAGTTTAGTCACCCTGTGTTACTACTCCTACCACCACCACTTCTTGATTACCAAATTCAACAAATGTTAATCGTTTGATAATCAACGTCGATGACTTGTGTAAATTTATTACAAAGTAAAAGTAGAAGTCATTTTTTTTTAAAAAAAAGATAAATATTGACGAGAATTTTTGAATTATTTCTGATAGCATTTACTGACCACCCAACTCAATATTTAAATAAACCACTACTGAATTCTCAGAACCATATTATTAGTGCTGTATGAATTGAAGACTCGAATCTATTTGCTGCTTTGCCATCATCTTCAACCTATTTCCCACCTAAGAAGCTGTCACGTTTCTGAAATTTATATTTACACTCTCACCTTTCCACCTCTAAACAGTTCTATATCCTCCTTCCCCCCTCTCTCTCTCTGCCTTATCCCTCTTTAGTACCTGCTCTCAAGTCTGCTGTGGTCTCCTCCTACCTTTTCTACCTCCCATCTACAGTTACAAAATGGTTCTTACTGCCTCTTCTCCTCTTCCCCCTTCACATGTTTATCCCATCTAAGATTATTTCCCTCGCCCTTTCCCTACTATCCACTACCTCTACATATTCTTGTATTCAATTTCCCTGGCTTTTACTCGATGGCCAATGGACTTAATCATCATTTCAGCCCCACCTTATCTGTGACAAGGTCAAAGTGCGTAGGTTGTTGTTTGTTTGTTGGTGTTTTAGGGCCCTTCAACTACATGGTCATTAGAGCCCTGTCCATAGCATAGTTGTTATGCAGAGACCGCACAGACACGACACTAATGCGACGATTTTAGGGTATTAGCAGTACCCAGTTTTCCCAAGAGGCCACCCATGTCAGTACTAGCTGGGGTTGCGCTGCTTAACGTCAGTGAGCAGACGAGAACTGGTGTGTCCATCGCAATTCGCCGCTCCCTCAAAGTGTGTAAGTCGTCGCGCTCTAAACCTATCTGAATTCTTCTCTAGATCCATATATATCTACCCGGCATTATGACCCGGCCCCCTATTGATTGCTCCCATATCTGTTTTGGTGGGGAGCGGCTTATTGCGTTGAACACACCAGTTCTCGTCTGATCACTGAAGTTAAGCAAAGCAACACCAGCTAATACTAACATGGGCGGCCTCTTGGGAAAACTCGGTACTACTAATATCGTTGCATTAGTGTAGTGTCGGTGCAGTCTCTGCACTAGAACTATGCAGTGGACGGGGTCTAATGACTTGTAGTTGGAGGACCCTAAAACACCAAAGAAACAGACTGTTTTGGTGGCCCTCTCACCTACATTCTGGTAATGAATTTAACTAATTGTTCCTTTTCCATATGTGCCTGCCACCTGAGCCTATTTTCCTTAATATCTCTTATCCCCTTAGCAATATCCCTATTTAGACGCCGCACTTTTGCATCTTGGCTTTTAAACTGTGCCCGTCACTAATTAACGTGACTTAACTAACCTAGAACTTGCTCTTTAGTTTTTCTAAAATGTGTATATCATCTCAGGATTGTTCTACTCGATTGTTTGTACTTTTTGCTTTAGTTAGGGAATTTAAATAATTATTTTGAAATATCAGCTACATTTTCAGTTATTTTCTTTAATAAATGGTTTCAATTTTGTACTTAGCTAAGCAATCAATATAAATATCAAGAAGAGATTGGATTCTCAGTTGAATAATAGTTTGTAAACGACTACTAGCAGAAAATGATAAAAAAATTTCGAATATGCTGCAAAAAATAAATATAAAAATGCATTCAATTTGCATAGTAATAGATGGGAACTGTTACTTTTTTAAAAAATGAGGTAGGCGACGGCAACTTTTTACAGAAATCTTACTTTAAAAGACGTATTTAATTTTTATTTCTTTGCAAAAAAAATTGTAATTCAAAAATGCATGATTGCCTCTTTGCAACGTATGCGACCCATTGTTCAATTCATTATCTTTCTTTTTTGTTTAAAATAAAGTCAAGTTATCGATTATGTTTAAATCAATACTGGTTCAGGGTCTCATTTTCTAACCCTGCTTCTCGCTGTCTCTGTTTTTGCCCTCCTGTTTTTCGTTGAACCAATTGCAACTCGAACAAATATGGCCGTCTAACGTTATGTATAGTGTCTCTTATAAGCTTGCAGCAGTTCATATTAAAATGTTTAGAAAAAAAACAGAAATTTTCAATCAGTGGTTGTGGCATCTTAGGAATATATTTTTCATATTAACCAATCGCCTTCAAGATGGGCGGGAGAGGTTCTCAGACATAAACTAATCAGATTACGAAATTCTTAAACAGTGTCTCAAGCATCTTAATGTCTTTTTATGTACACTTATGAATAGCATGGAGCATTTCTTATTACATTACACACAAAAAGCGACATGGGAAAGGAGACTGCAAAATACTAAACAGCATCTCTCTCTCCTTCTTTCTCTCCATTTTTATTCTTCTTCATCTTCCTCTCTTTCTGTCTCATCCCTCTCTCTCTCTCTCTCTCTCTCTCTCTCTCTCTCTTTTTCTGTGCCCCTTCCTCCCTCTCTTATTCTTTTCTATTCATTCATTCACCTTCATCATCACCATCCTCACCATCTCCTATTTTCTAGTCAAAATTTAACTAAAAAATTTCAAAGGCTGTTTCCTTTAGATGCTTTTGGTGTAAATCACAGTTGCTTGTGTGAAATATCGATTTTCGATGTTACATATAGTGCACCGCATTTTCATACTATCGCATCTGCTATTATCAAATTTTGAAGCGGCTGAAAAAAGAACGTAGACTTTCACTACTCCTCTACACACATGCATGTATATTGTATTGCTTTGGAGAAAGAAAAGACCTTTCTCCTCTTTTTTCGCTTAAAACTAATCATTTAAAATAATTTAACATCGTACGAATTTACAAAAATGTCTGACATTTCTTATTTTTGTTAAGTTACTGAGAACCAGCTCTTCTCTATCTATCTCACTTTCCCCTCTACTTATAATATATTTCTTCTTGTCAGTATTTTAAAAAGTATTTAGTGATATTTTGTAGTGTAGACTGTTGAGCATCAAAAGCAGCTCCTAACCTTATTCCTGTTTATGGCAGGGTCGGGTACCCATCTTGTCTCTCTGAGTGGACGCAAAGGTGTTCTATTGGACAATGGTTTTCCGCAGCCGGTTACCGAGCTGCAACCCCAGCTGGCATTCCAGCTCCTTCACCTGGAAATTTTGCCTCATCTACCCGTTTCATAGTAGAGAGGACCTCGGTTTTACTTCTCATTTGAAGGAAAGCGCACTCAAGACATCTCTGTCAACCCATCAAAGCAACCCATCTCCGTCCAGTATTGAACCTAGAACCAGTTGCCGAGCACGCTACCCACTGAGCCAACTAGGTGAATTGTAGACTGTTGAGCAGAGTAGATAAAAATTGAAAAACCAGTGATTTTTTTCTTTACAAAGGGTATAACGTCGTTAGAGGGACCAGTGTGACAGAGAAGGGAAAGTTTCTGTTTTTTGGTGGTGTTTTAGGGCCCTTCAACTACAAAGGTCATCCTTTTGCAGAGACTGCACAGACACTACACTGATGCGACGATTTTTGGGTATTAGCAGTACCCAGTTTTCCCAAGCGGCCACCCATGTCAGTACTAGCTGGGGTGCACTGCTTAACTTCTGTGGTCAGATGAGAACTGGAGTGTCCAACCCAGTTTGCCGCTCCGAGAAGGGAAAGAGTAGTGGTGGTAACGTTATGTCTGTATGACCGGGAATTGAACTCAGTCCACCTGCACATCAGACATATTGAGAAAACTGGCTACTGCTAATACCCAAAAATCGTCGCATTAGCGTAGTGTCTGTACAGTTTCTGCATTATAACTACGCATTGGACGGGGCTCTAATGACCTTGTAGTTGAAGGGCCCTAAAACACCAACGAAGCAAATCCACCCACCGAGAACATGTAGTCTACGCTAAAATATCACCTGATTAATTGGATTCAGTAGTTTGTCGCATTCCTTCGGAAAGAAAATAATGGCGTGGCCTTGTGTTTCTGATGAATGAATGATGAACTTTATGTGAGGATGATTGTTGACGTGTGTAAACCCCAAATAAAAATACCTGGACATGGCCAGGGTCGATCTCGCATTCAACCAAGCTACTATTCAACTATCGAACATTGTAATCAGCTGTAAGTACAGCCAATATAATGGTTCTCGCGGTTGACCGCTGACAGTACTGAGGTTCGCACCTAGTCAGTGCATGAGTCTCATTGTATACATTCTTCTCGAACAGGAAGTAACTCCGCGGTACCGTGAGGGTGCGATGTCATCCCCGTTGTTCATATCCTTGGTTTCTTCGTAGCAAGTAAGTAGCACGGGACTAAATAGCCCAAAAAGCTGTAAGGATAATCGGCTATATGTTGTATCTGCCGTGTGAGTTCGGGGGTGTGAAAAGTTAGGCCAGGTGAATCCTTATATGTCGAGGGTATTACAAGGGTTGTAGTATCATGCCGACATCCAGTGTCCAAGTCATCCCGAAATTCTGTGTATTTTACTTCGCGCCCCCTCTTTGTCTGTTTCCTTTCTCCTTCAGTTTTCCCGGATTTGGTTCAAAGTCCCTGAATTGTGGGAACCGAACCCTATCAGAGACAGAAACCGGGGAGCAGCTGTATTGCATTGGACGTATCAGTTCTCGTCTGATCACTGAAATTAAGCACCGCAACCCCATATAGTACTAGTATGGGTGGCCGCTTGGGAAAGCTGGGTACTGCTAACATCCGAAAATCGTCGCATTAGTGTAGTGTCTGTGCAGTCTCTGCATATGAACTATGCTATGGGCGGGGCTCTAATGACCTTGTAGTAGAAGGGCCCTAAAACACCAACAAACAACAACTGGGTACTGCTGATACCCAAAATTGTCTTAACAGTGTAGTGTGTATGCAGACTCTGCAATAGAACTACGCAATGTATGAGGCTCTAATGACCCGGAGTGATTACTGTACGGTTCCCAAATAAGTTCGCTTCCGGTTCACGTCTTTGGATTCCTTTTGATGAAGATCTTTAAGTAACTTTCTTTGAGGTAAGAAAAGCTATGGCCCCGTTTGAATTTACGATATCCCGGCCTGGAATAGTCTGATGAAGATGTACCATTACGGTAATATTATGCAATATGATGCAATTAATACATTTCTGAATTTTTGAAAAGAAAAATTTGATACGATGCTATTTTTTGAGTGCGTGAATTTTTTTTTAAACTTATTATGGCATGGGGCCTCGCGAACGACCTATTAGTAATCTAAAATTGAATCATGCCTTAAAGGTCAATGGTATTCTTTCATTGTATGCCTTTGGAGCTATGAAAGAAACGTTGACATCTTATTTTTTCGCCTCCTTTTTTTGTAGTATCGTTTGGAAGGAAAAAATATATGTGTATTTCTCGAGTTCGTGTCATAGCTCTAGGATTGCATGACGTCATAAAATCCAGTATGCGCCATCACGAAAAGTCATTTTTCCCCTTTTTTCTTGATCTCTTTATATGGATGTGCTAGTATATACATATGATGTAGACATGGTGTCTGAAGGTAGTGTTTTTGAACGTCTGGTTCTCTTGCTTGCCCTGAACTTGAACTCCCATGGAACAGAACGATTGACTGGATAAATTGCCCTATCTTTACCCACCCACTATACGAGCTTTTTTTTTAGTTTGAAGGTGGGAATGGGAACATCCCCTTTTTTGCCCAACCCTATTCACCCTCCCATCATCAAGATTGCCTTGAAGACTTTAAAGGCAACTCTCTAGACTCCCATTGTGATGGCTATGCACACACACACGCATACAGCAAAACGATAGTAAAGAAAAAAGCTGAGATTTTTTTCTCTCTCTCTCTCTCTCTCTCCTCCCCCTCCGTCATCTATGTAGTTGAGTAACTTGCTCTCCCCCTATTTTTTTTCTTTCCTAACTTTTCTTGCCTCACATCACACTCGTTCTTGATGACTGGGTTATGATTGACAGTCGACCATCCCGCCATTCTATCATGATGAATATCATTTGGCACTGTGCTGTGGACTCCTTTAATGACGTCATTTATATGTACCCCTACACATTAGAAATACTAGGCTGTACTCAGTAAATGAATTACCTTACTTCTCAAGTCATTTACTAAGTTATGGGACTCAGGTGGTGTTGTAACGTTATTCTTAATGAAATAATCTCGAAGCGTTTGCATTTTGTTGAGCACCGTTGTTGTCTGAAATATGAACGTACGAGGTGGGTTGCGCACTGACATATTTTTTTCTGGCTCGAGGGCCTTAAGATACAAATTTTAGATTTGTTGACAGGCGCAGTCGTAAAGAAAGTTTCAAGTTAACATCCCACTACGCTGTTATTCAACATGGATATTAACGATAGATATTCCCGTACCCTGTTGGTTAGGTAAATGTTGTGGTCATTTTAAGTCGAATGACGGAATTTAGTTTTGCTTATTTGGTTATTTAGCATCAACCTATGTGTTTTTGGTGGTAATTTACTAAAATCACGTATGCGAAGTCCAACATCTGGACATTTTGCCGATATACTCTTATTTTTATCCATGTAGAGAGGGTTATTATTATATGCGTAGGTGACGTGGGACCACAGCTTTATTTCTTGAGCGGCTGCACCCCACCTAGTGCCAACACGGGTGGCCGCTTGGGAAAACTGAGGATCGCTAGTACCCAAATATCGTCGCATTAGTGTAGTGTCTGTGCAGTCTCTCTGGGCTCTAATGATCATCGATGTCGACCGGCCCTAAAACCCAAACAAATGCAATCTCTGCATTAGAACTACGCAGCGAACCGGGCTCTAATGACCTTGTAGTGGAAGGGCCCTAAAACACCAACGAAATAGACAAACGGCTTTATTTCTAATTCGATGAAAGGCTCACTTGGGGCTTCTCTCTCGCCCCTGAGACGAGTCCTGATCTTGGTAGCTGTGGCAGGAAGTGTTTGCCTTTTGGGTTCATAGTGTACGTGTATTCGTCCTTGGCAGGTTACTCAGGAACAGCTTATTGCGTTGGACACACCAGTTCTCGTCTGATCACTGAATTTAAGCAATGCAACCCCAGCTAGTGCTAACATGGATAGCCGCTTGGGGAAACTGGGTACCGCTAGTACCCAAATATCGTCGCATTAGTGTAGTAGCTGTAGTCTGTAGTCTCTGCATTAGAACTACACAGTGGACGGGGCTCTAATGGCCTTGTAGTTGAACGGCCCTAAAACACCAACTAAACAAAAAGGCAGGTTATTCTCTGTTAACGGGGAAACCTTCCGTCAAACAGAAATGTATAGAATCATGATTCCGTCCGTCGTGCCCGTGTTGAAGATCTGCAGCTTACCTGGCCTTTCCCTTCCCTTTTTGGGTATTCTTGACCGACTGATATTGCCCCTAGCAAACCGCTGCTCCCAAACCGTATCGTTGGATATAATAACTGCTCATGCCTTAATCAGTCCTTTAACCGTTAGTAGGACCATATTGTAAGGCCATGAATTTACCAACTCATTGAACTACCGTTTTCATCCTCACTGATTATACATATACTCGTCTCAATAATAACGGCCCATGCTATCGTCAGTCCTTTAGCCGTCAGTAGGACCATGCCGTTTTGGCCACTAATCTATCATGTTGTTGACCCGCCATTGTCATCCTAGTCGTAGTTTGTAAACAACTACTAATTTCCTCATTTCAAATGTCGAAATTAAGTAAATTTTTTGTGTAGGCGAGGGCAACATAGAGAAATTAATGTATATTAGTTTAGCATTTCCTGTCAGAGCTGTGGACTGCGTGTAAAGATGTTGGTTGCAAGGATACAAAGGGTGCCCACCAACCACTTCTTCGGGGATTCACAGGGCGCACTTACCGCACCGGTCATTAGTATGTATCAGTAAACGAATTCATTGGGCGACATTCAGAGATGGCAAAGCTAGAGCACAACTAATGCACTTTCCTCGCCCTTCACTAGGATATCTGTAATGTGGGTTTGAACTTCTATCATGCAAGCAGGCACTCACGCTGTCAACAAGGATTCAACTGGATTCTGTCGGGATTAGGCAACAGCACGACAGTGCATCCTATTGCAGTACTACTTCGGTGTATGAACCGGTGATTGCAGGCTCATTTTATGCTGCCTTTTCAAAATATAAAGTGCCTCAACTATTCTTCGTAGTTGAGTAGTTAACATTATTGCTCTGTGAGATGTGAGCTTGGCTTCTATCCCAGCTTTTTATCATCGGAGAATGGCACTTAAGTGTGCATTCCTCAATGACAGAAGATTGGCTTATTGGTTTATTTGGTTGTTTAACTTCGGTCTTTATGCTCTGAAGGCCATTCACCACCTTGAAAGGGCAAATCCCTACACCTGGGGAATTTTACCGATCTACATGTACATCCTGCTCGTTATTGAAAGTTCTTTTACGTGCAGGTAACACGTGGCCGGCTACCGACCAAAGCTGCCACCCCTCTACTTATTTATCGTCGGCCTAATGTTCGTTTAGGAAGTGCACCTACACCAGGTGGCGAGCTGCTACACCAGGGAAGTTTACCTCATCTGCCCGTTGCATAGAAGACAGGGTTCTTTGACGGGCAAATGCCGTTATACACCACATGGATTACTGGATTAGTTTCATGGGTTGGGTAGTAAGCCAAGCAACCATAACAGGACGAACCCTTAGGAGGCTGCTCGCGGGAGATGAAGAGGTAGGTGAAGAAGACGAAGGAGAGGGGTAATTTGCAGCACCCAACGTTCTTTACCAACCACCCTTGTTGGTATTGACGTGGGCTGGCGGTGCTTAACTTCAGTGATCTCACGGGAACTGGTGTGTCCAACGCAACTTGGCTGCACACTCGGTTTTACTTCTTATCTGAAAGAAGGCGCACTCAGAGCCTCTCTCTCACCCGAAAGAAGCCAGCCCACCTCGGTCCAGTATCGAACCTAGAGCCACTGACGCAGTGTGAGCAAGTGTAGCACCCTCTGCACCACCGAAGCGGGTCCATAATATTCTATATGTCTATTACCAAAATGCCTGTAATCCAACATGTCTCATGTGCATTTTTTTTTAAAAAAATGTTGATTATAAATTAGAAGGTCATACTAAAAATGGCTTGGGCAATGAGTTTGGGGGAAATGAAAAGGTCATGTGACCTCAACCAGAGGGTTAAAAATGTATTCAGTACTACCCACTGAGCTACCGAGGCAGGCGAAAACTTTTAAAATCTTGTAATTGCAACTTGGTACTGTGACCTGGAGTGTTAATGAGTTATGAAAAAAATAGTCTTCTTGTTTTCATGTTTTGCTGAATTTAAAAAATGTCAAAGGATGTGAATCAGTTATTTACCTTTGATAGCTTAACCAAAAAAAACCTTGAACAAAAAATATGGCTTATGGTGTTTTCATGTTCTGTAATTTTGCAGCTGTAGATCATCCATTGTCACGTTAAAAAATTTGTAACTTAGTGGAATATTTTGAGTTTAGAGGATTCAAGTACGTTCAGTAGTACATTAATGTAAAATTAATGTCTGTTTACGGTAGTGTTAATGCCCTTTAACTTGCCATTTTTATTTCTTCTATGTTTTGCTATCTTGAAAATAGTTTGGGGGTTGAATGTTTATGATATCCTAATAGCTGAGTATAATATTAATGTATCTACTTAAATTCTGAATTGAAATTTAGATACTGTTTTTTGACATAAAAAGTAATAATAGGATTCATAACTTAAAAATCTTTCCTTCACATATTAATTTT
Organism: Trigoniulus corallinus; assembly: GCA_013389805.1. NCBI lineage: Eukaryota > Metazoa > Arthropoda > Diplopoda > Spirobolida > Trigoniulidae > Trigoniulus > Trigoniulus corallinus. The sequence continues at coordinate 17,153,579 of JAAFCE010009126.1, read as the reverse complement.
TTTTCTTAGAAAAATGTTGGTGAGGTGCGATGTTGCGAACACTGTTACAAAGATCCTTTTCAAAATGTCAAAGGGTTCTACTAGGAAATCTTTTCCGCAAATATATCCTGTCTATAACAAGTGGCATGCCCATTAGGTCGGGATTTCGAAGTAGAAGCAGTAAGATGGGAGAAGGAAAGGGTCAGTAACAGGGAATGAAAACGACAAGACGGAAAGATGAAAGAAAGGGCATCATCCGGAAATCTGAGCAGTGGTTTATGTTACTTACCTAGTGTTGAACCTCTTTTAATCGCCTCGAACGTCTTGCAAGGGTACATTAGGGTACTGTTGTACTCCAGGATCCGAGTGTGGAGGTTTCCACTAAGAAATGGTAGGATCATTTCAACCAACCATATCGGATAAGAATTTGATGTGCATATAATTCACCTGCTTAAATTTTCTGGAATTGCTGCCCGAACTTAGGGGTTGCTCATGCAATTTTAATATTAGGGTTCGTCAAATATGATGGACATCTAATAATAGGAATGAACTTGATAATAAACATTTTTAAAATTAAAGGAAAACAGCAATTTAAGAATTATTTTAAGGTGCAGACGAAAGTTCTTTACCAGTCGCGTTTGACTAAACAGTTATTAGCTTTGTAAAAAAACGAGTTCAATGAAATATTGAGTTAACAATATAAAAATAGATATTTATATTATTAGTCATTTTAAAGAACTCTTCAACGGTATCAATTCAGTGGTAGGCTTACCCCAAGTAAGTGTACCAAGGTGACATTATATTAATAAGAAGATTGTCTTTTGCCCCACCTAAGGCCAATTGGACGTTGCAGCGATAGTCGATTGACGGGTTGACTCCATATCAGTTGTTAAGTTGGATTACGACCTGCTATACTCTGCACAGCACAAGGTCGACAGGTCACTTGTCAGTAGTGAATCTTTACTGCAATGTCCACACAATAATTTCAGTAGAAGCTTCATGTGGAACTTGAAAGCAAACAGCAATCCTGAGAGTGTCAGCACTGTTAGGCTGAGAGGGTGGCAATGCCCAGAGAATTGCATGACAGAAAAGGTAATGACAGGAAGTTCGGAAGTAGAGCGACTGTATTGCGTTGGACACACCAGTTCTCGTCTGATCGCTGAAGTTAAGCAACTCAACCCTAGCTAGTATCGACATGGGTTACCCCTTGGGAACACTGGGTACTGCTAATACCCAAAACGTCATAACAGCGTAGTGTCTGTGCAGATTCTACACTAGAACAATGCGTTGGACGGGGCTCTAAAACACGAACGAAACCAAAGGAAGTTTGGGACGACGTTGACTGGAATGCGTGGGTGCATTTTGTGTATAGTGACCAGGGCAATCGTTTGTTGACCAAGCACTTTTCTCCGGATATGGGATGGCGAATGTGAACAACACGGATCAGTCTTTACTATGATCAATCCAAGCGTATAAGGAGCAATATAAGTGGGATAACTAGAATTCAGAACTGCTTAAATGGCTTTCGACAGTTAGGATGGCAGGGTGTTGCGAAGTGATTTTCTGTACTTTGCGAAGAAATGTAGTCAACGGTTGTACCTGTTCAGGTTTCGGTTTTCTTCTAGTTTACTGACCATCTAGAGTCATAGATAGATGTGCAATATGATTAGCAACGGGCTGGCTTCAGCTATCAGAATATCTGTTGGCTAGTTAGACCTGTGCCCAGTCAACATGCTTGGGAAATCAAGATTGCTTTGCAAGTTTATAAAAATGTACACAACCTTAAGAGTCTAGAAAATTTGGCGAAGAAGTGCACTTTAAATGTCATTTATTGTAATTTTTTGTTATGCAGTTCTAAGATGCTTAAGGGAAGATTTTGATCTATTCTGTATTCTCGAGTGTCGTTCATATTTTTTCATCCGTTTTGAAAGAAGAAACATTTGTATTCACTTATCGCACTATATGTTTTCGACAACGTTTTCCACCATCTATGGGCTGGACAGTGTACAAAGCCAATTTTGAGAAATACTGATTTGCAACTGAAAATATTATTGCTAAGCATTTTAATTGACTCTGAGCAATGTTCCCTCTAAGGATTGCTGGTTCGTGTGCAAAATCAAAAAACTTGTGAGCAGAGTTTTATTCGCCATACTGAACGCTCCTGCACTGAGCTAAAAATCTGTGCGCTACGATCCCAAAACTGTGCGCCAGTGCAGCTTAGAGGGAACATTGACCCTGAGGGAACTTCTTTGAGCCATCGAGAACTAATTCTGTGTTGCACACTGTTTTACTGCAGAACACAAAGAGTCCCATTCCTTTCGAAATATAGGCCCTACTGATGAGTTCCACAAAACGGAAAAGCAGGGAAAGCATAACATGTTAGAAGTTAGTAAGGTGAGAAGGGAAAGGTGGACATGGAGAGAAAAGCAAAGCGTTTGATAGTGACTTTTGAAGAAATGGCTGCTGATCTAATGTCACAATCATGCAGTGATACAGGGCCCTGAACATTTTGTCTCTAAACTTACAAGTAGAATGAAACTACCTAATAGAATCTGTCAGAATCTCTTTGTCCTACCTCCTTCAAGTCCGTGTCCAAAGCCTTTTTTTCAAGTTTCCCTCCTCTTAGCAGCTCGTTGACAAAAATATACTGCTTTTAAAGTTGTTCTACAGCTTTAATTACTTTTCTCAATATACTTTAAATATCGGCTCATGCTGCGAATGTAGGAATGTCTTATCCGCGACCTACCATCGACGTTTCCCTTTAATTTCGTTAAGGAAGCTATCTGCTGACAGGCACTTATAATAATTACCGTATCGTTGATGTCTAGACAAGCAAAAGGCAGCAGTCTTTATCAAAGTGGACATGCAAGAGTTAAGTCCACTTAAGCCCACTAGTTAAAGTCCAGTTGCGGACCATTCATTCAGAGGTTGTGTACATATAAGAGTGTGATGTGACATGTATCTAAAAAACTGTTAGCACAATAGCACAGTGCGGTTTTTTTGCGTTAGTTTTCATCTATTTAAGTATATTGATGGTTTTTCTCCTTCATTATTTTTATATTATAAAAATTTTTTCATTAATTTTTTTATGTGCTTCATTGATGGCGTCAAAAATAATGGCTGTTTGTCTATATTTTCAATTAATAATACCATTTGCTGAATGATTTTCGATCGTGTTTGTTTAATAATCCGAAAATTATTACAAGAAATAAGCGTTACAGTTTTGCTATGTTTATTCTTCTTAAAGGGACCCCCACTACATCTTTTATTTTTCCTTTCGCATACTAAAAGATCGATTGACTGCAGTGTAATTATTTCTAAAATAAATTGTTTTTAGCTCTTAATGAAGCTTATGATTGGTTTTAAAAAGTGGTTAAGAATAGTTCTTTCTGTCTGTTAAATTTAATAATCTATGAAGCTTTGCTGCAGTAGTTTTGTATCGTGAGGGGAGGAGGGGGGGGGTTAAAGGAACATCATCCGCATTTCCTAATTTCAGCTTAATCCTAGAGAGAAAACAGCTTATTTATTCACAATATATGCTACATAAACGAATTTTAAACATAATTCATAAGACATTTCGGTACATTTATAAAAGTATAAAAAAGTCTCGCCTTCTCTTCTGCCTTTTCAGTTTCTCCTTCAATTCGTCCATTCGTCCTCCAGTCTCCACCTCCCTAAAATCTTCATTCCCGTTGCGTTGTTTTTGTTTTAATTACAAACATAAAACCATGAATTTTAGGCATATAGCTCTAATATGTATAAGTCTGTTATAGACCTCTCTCTCTCTCTCACTCATAAGAGCAAAACGAAATTTCTATCTTATGTTTCAAGTAAATGATTATCTTTTTCCTCATATGGCTGACATTACTCTCTTCCCTTGGAGAAGATAACTGGTTAATAGCAGGGCGAGAGGGAGAGAAAAACGGGAAATCATGCAGCTTAGTTTATGATATGGGTATTTCCTTATATGCATTATAAAAATAATGCCCTAATAAGCCATCTATGCTTTACATGACTGCAGAAGTTAGGCTGTGTGCCAGTGTATTTAAAGGAGTTAATTTTCTGAAAATTCTAATCCAAAACTTAATTGCAGTTGTCAGAAGAAGTGAAGGTCTTAATATGATTGGAGGGCTGGATATCATTATGGAGGCTTGTGCAATTTTTCTGTCATTGATTGCTAAGATTTGGTTTATTTGATGCTATAGACTCACTCTTTTTATTCGTGACAATGTAGCCCATCCTATCTTCTTTGATTAAATTTCTTTTTTCCTTCATTACTTGAAACAGGTTAGATATGCGTTTTGTCCTAAGATAGGACGACTAGTATCTTAGGTGGTTATTAATGCGAAAAGCAAATCTGATTCTTAAGCAAAACTTGCACCAGGCTGCATTTTAATGGGTTTTCTATATGGATGGAAGGGGGTTATATGAGGAAGAAAAAAACATAGTATGGAGAAACTCACTTAAGTCTGCATGTAGTCGTGTGACGGTTATTTAAAATTTAACGGTCCATTAATCAGAAAATGTTCTTGTTCCAGTTTAAGCTGAATCAAATTGGTCGATAACTTATGATTTATTAATGAATGATTACGTCTTTTCATGATTTTATAATTTATTAAAACTTTATATTCCCGACTAGTTGCTACTAATAAGCCTGTAAGTTACAATGTTATCAAAATGACTCAAAAACTGTGTCTGTATTTTACTTTCTGGAAGGATTTCTTAAATTATTTAATGAAGTTTGAAATGAAGTTACCCAATGAGAAAATGCATTGCATTTACACATAACACTGCTATTAAAGATAAATAGTCAATTGATTTTAATTTTTGATCAAGTCAAGCAATTTCTAACTACTTTCTGTGAATAAATCACAATTAATATCGAGAATGATGCTTGTTTCTAATAACCAAAAACGTGCCTGAATTCTATAAATGTAATTTATCAAAATGACTGCAAGCCGCTCCTATCTAATAAAGGTGCATTAAAATTAGAAATCAATTGCACTCAATGTGTAGATAAATAACCTTGAGCAACTTTGTGGAGATTTGCTCGGCTGTCTAAAATGTCCCAGTCGATCACACTGATATTAAAAATAATTATGCTGCTGTTCATAGGTATATAATTTTGGAAATTATTACATGAGGATTATACTTTAAGTCGGTTTCAGAAAATTTATAAAACTGACTTTAATATCCGAAATTCAGTTGAAAACAATTTATGGATTTTTGGTTACCATGCTTGCTGTCCATCAGACCTGCCTTGGTGGTGCAGCGGTAGTCTGCTTGACTGTTGCATCAGTGGTTCCTGATCATCAGTGGATAGTGGATAGAGGTGGGTTGGTTTCTTTCGGAGGTGGGAGAGAAACCCCAGTGTGTCTTTCGTCGGACGTAAAACCGTGACCCCGTATGGTGCACGATGTCACTTGCAAGTAAAAGTACCTTCTCTACTATGCAAGAAGTAGATCGGCAAAATTTCCAGGTGTAGGAACTCGTTCCTTGGCTTTGTGTCGGTGGGAGCACTGTATTGAGCTGGACACACCAGTTATCGTCTGTTCAGTGAAGTTAATCAACGCAGTCCCAGCTAGTATTAGCAAGGATCACCGCTTGGGATGACTGGCTGATGCTAGTACCCAAAAATCGTCATAACAGCGCAGTGTCTTTGCGGACTCTAATAATCTCTAAGGCTCTAATAACCGTTGTAATTGAAGGGTCCTAAAACATCAGTGAAACGAAACCAACTAGCAGTTAGCCGACGATAAATAAACATGAAGGTTGCAGCTTAGGTCGGTAGCCTTGCGCAAAACTACCGTCCAACAGATCCCCCCTGTGCCCTAGGACAAAAATGGGTACACGACCTTGTCTTGGACATTAAAATGGTTTGCTGCCCATCGCCGACGTTATGAGCACGCATATTGACGTTTGGAAGATTAGTTCACATCTCGAAATTAGGGCTCGTAAATTGGTGTAAGAAAAACTTTTCCACCAGTTGCTTTAATGCTGAGAAACAAAAACAAACTTATCTGTAAAGTTGCCAACCCATGAAAACATTTCACTCTCGGTTATATTTAAAAAAATGAAAATAGCTTTTGTGACCTATGACTAAGAAGTCAGAGATTCGTCGGGAATATTTTAGTAAATGGAATGGATGTAGTGGTTGATTAGCAACCCCTTTTTTGGGGATATGAGGCGAATGTGACGACAACTGCCTCCTAAATTACCACCAAAATGGATTTTTGTAATGAAATATAGCATTAGAATCTATGCTAGGATCCATTGCAGCTGTAAATACAAATTTCCTTCAGACTTTAATATTGTATACATTTAAAATTCCACGTGGATTTTTCACTAAGGCCATTTGGGATATATGGTCTTAATGTATATTGAAGGGCGATTGGCAATTTTTATTAAAGAAAAGCGTGATTAAAACATTTTATTTGCAATTTTTAGCATTATGTTATGAATGATAACATTTGCGTGGAATTTTATTGCAGGCAGAAGTTATAAAAACGTCATAATTTAAATAATTTTTGCACCAAGTAGGCTGACAAACCAAAATTTTCTATAACCACAAATTGTGATCATATGTAGTTTGGAGATGCGTGAAAAATAACTGCATCTGTTCAAGGCATTTAAACATAAAAAGATGCTCACGGAATAACATCAGGCGAATTTTGTGGGCGTTGTTTTTTTAAGATCAGACATTTGAAGCAGGTGCTTGAAAATGAACGACTAATGGTAGTGCACAACAACGTCATATTCTCAGTTGTTGATGTATTGTCATATGACGTTTGTACTTGTATTGAAAGCCATTTTTTTCCTGAACTGGTTGAGACATTTTACTCCCAACATGTGCTAGCATGAGTGACATCGCGTGATCTGAATATGTGACAAGCCTTAGAGGATCATGGACTGTACGTAGTGCACATAAAGTATATGGGACACTCCCAGACTGGGGGAGCCTCAACTTGGTTGACTTTCACACTCTGTCCTGATTAAACACTCTCTCCTGTTTAACATCGCCATTGAGGCGATAACTATTCAGCAGACAAAATAACGTGGTAAATCTAGAATTCAGAGTGGTATACAAAAATATTTTCAAAAAAGAATTTAGACAATCCTGTCTCTCCAAAATTTGAGAAAAGTATCCATTTTGGTGCTCATTAGTTTATAGTAACTACAGGAATGTAGCAATCCGGCGCCAGGGATGAAACCACGCTTTTCGAACCAAATTTAGCTTCAAATATGGTTGAATTTATGAAATTGAGAACAATCCTGGTAGAAATGAATACAGCACAAAAATATGATTCAAGAATTTAGAAAAATCCCTTTGAGTTATCCCACTCCTGTATAAACACCGCTACGATTGGAGAAACATCCGGTCTTAACAAGTTTACAGGTTTACTTTCAGATATTGTAAATCGCAAATTATAGCAGCTAGTTTCAGAATTGGATTTTTTATTTGAAAATTATTAATGTCTTCATGATAGATGTGAAGATTATATTGCCTGAGTATATCATGTAATCTACTTTAGTCAACAATCACAAGTTGCCTAGCATTTCTACATTAATCCTTGCAGTAGTTATTAATCCTTATTTTGTTAACGTAAAGAACTAGTTGATCGCTCATTTCATTAGACACAGCTAATTGGAGAAAAGCGTAACCCACAAAAACAGGTTGCCATATTATTAATAAGGATCATTCCAACGTTGACCTGGGTTGAGATAGGAGAACCATGGAAAACCCCCAAACGAAATGGTATGCCAGAGAATCGAACCTCGACCTACAAAAAAAAAAGCAAAATAATTCAGACATATTAGCATAGCATATGTAATTTCCTTACTCATTTTAAAGGTTTGTTAATGTTTCATCTACCTCACTCCATAAAAGGGCGTGCGTTTTTGAATATTTTAAATATTTCTGACCAAATTTGGCAAGTATCGCATGATTTACTAATTAAAACTGTGGGAGTTGGTTGTCAAACTTGGTGCGCATAGTCAGTGTTAAGCAACTTTGCGGTTATGAAATTCTAGCAACGTCTTAACCCTGTTATTGCATTAACTTCCAAATTATGTGCTGTATATTTAATAATGTTTGTTGCATTGATTAGCATGCGTGGTACAGTATATCAACTTGTTGGCAAAGGGCAACTTTTGTCCAACATTCTTCGCTCACAGGAGGGATCTAAAAGTCAAGTGTCCACAAAAGAAGCAAACTAAACATTTCTTGCAAACACGTCTCTTCACCGTCTCCACTTGACAAACGTTCAGGTTCCAATTTCGGGTTGTGAGCAATTCCTCTTCTGCCAAAATGCGCACTGAGGACAGGCGTCTTCGCAGAGTACAGAGACCCAAACAAACGGCGAAATTTCTTTGATGCTCTCAAAACGACCGGAACGTCGACAAACGTTTTTGAACCCTTTTTGTGCAGCCGGATTTTTTTGGATACTCGGCTTAAGAGTCTGCATTGTTTAGCGACGTCTATCATCCAATGATAGCCCTCCATCAATGGCGCTATTGTATTACTTCGACTCATTTTCTTGATTCGGTGCTTATGATGTGATATTTGAATGCTAGAAATGCCCAAGAGTGGATCGTAGGGTACAGTACCATCCATTAATTCGTCATATCCGTAATCAGTCAAGTACAGCCGTTGTCCAGCTTGTCACTTATGATTGGCACTGCTGGATGAGGAGCAGGGACTTTAACGGGATGCACTAATAATATTTGAGGATCTCATGATGTATGCATTTGCAGGATTGGTAGGGAGGATCAAACTTCCAGTTCCGTCAGTACTGTCTAGAGCAGTGGTTCTCAAACTTTTTGAAGTCAAGGCGCATTTAAAATCCTACAAATAATTGTAGGCGCACCATATTCAAATTTCTGAGAAATACACAGTAGTTATAATAATTTAGCCAACACTTTTGAAATAAGTAATGTGCACAGCAAGAATACCACATCCACTACCAACGCCTCACAGATATGGTGTTGGCCGTACTGAACTATATTCCAGGCCAGTAGATAACTGCTCTTTGCAAGAATAGAGTAACTATATTTATTTTTACAGTATATCTGGACACATTTCTCTGGATTACCGCAGGGCGCACCTGAAAATGTTCTAGGGCGCACCCTTTGAGAAGCACTGGTCTAGAGATAACTGGCTTGCAATTACTCTATCAGTTGCAAACAGGTTAATGAAAGGAAGCAAAGGAGTAAGCATTTGAAAAGCTGTTAAGGTGTAATCAGTAGTTGCTGCGACCCGTGAAAATCAGACTTTAATGAAATGCGTGTAAATGAAGGTGTACATTCCTAAAAAGGATAATCTTCTGTAATCATTTTTAAACATTTTTGCACATTTAAGTCCAGTGCTTTTCCAATAAAATATAAAGTTTTTTTTTTTCTTTAATTTTTAGATTATTTCTACAAGGACAACAACATTTATAATATGAGCACATTGTACAACATTAGAGAACTCCTTTCACCTCAGATGTGCTTCAAGAATTCAAGGTTAGTATCAGTCATTAAATTTTACCTTCTACATATTAATGGGGGGAGAATAATTTAAGGTTTAATAATCATGTTAAAGACATTTTTTACTTAGTCATTAACAGGTTTTGTTTGTTTTTCCACCTTTTCACTAATGCAAATTCAGACGAGATGCTATTGTGCGCAACCGATTGTAGTAAATTTCACCCCACTGTACGTTACGGTATCTGAAAAATTTTTTTTCTTCATTTCTTTGTTGGGAAAACAAAAAGTTGTACTCGGATCCGTATAGTTTACATGCACATCCTTTTCTACTTGTCGGCATTTGATAAAAAATGTTTATATATCAAAGTTTATCGAAACAAAAGAACTGATACAAATTTGTGTTTTATCAAATCCTTAGTTTTCATCGTGACTTACACAATATCCTCATTAAGTTTGCTGCTGCTATTGGAAGACAATACAAAAAGGGGGAAGAAATGTTAGTTGAACGCTTTTGACTTAACGCAAATGTCTCCAAGGCTAGGTTTTTTGTAGGGGATAATAATGCAAGATTGGTTAATCCTCTTTATTTTTAGTTAGCAGTCTACATATTTTATCTGACTTGTCGGAATGCTTGCCAGCGCCATAACTTGGACCATAAATTGTTTAGGTGTGGCTATAGTCACTTGTAGTGATTAATAAAGATTAAGTACAGATGGGTATTAGAAAGCAAATAAATATTTATAATTAATGCTAGGAGGAAAAAAAGTTTTTTTTGCTCGACTCAATGCTGTGAAGCAACTTTTAAGAATTTATGTATTCTGGGACGTTGAAGACTATACTTGGTTTACTGGAAACAACTTTTTTTTGGTTTGGTGAAAAACAAATCGAAATCTATTATAGTTAGGCGGAGAAAGACCTGTTAAAATAAATTTGGTTATTGTTAACGTTTAAAAACCAGTAAAAAAATTGTACTAAACAACGTCCAGTTGACTATTTTTATAACCTTCAAGCTGTTATAACAATCAAATGGATTTTGAACACTTAGGTGATTGTTTGATTACGATTCAAACGTATCCTTTGAAAGGAGAACGAACATACATGAATTTATTATAATATGCAGCGTTTGGTTATAAATTACACATTAGATTTGGTTATAAATTTTGTATATTGGAATTCAAACCCTCCCTGTGTGAGTTTATGCGTATGTCCGTCTGTATGCCCGTTTTAGGGGGTTAAGTTCCTTTATTACCACTCCCAAAACAAATGGCTTGGTAATGGACATAATTTCTTGATGTGAGTACCACGAAGAAGTCATGAAGGTTCTTTTGGAGGTGACGTGGGGTCATAATCAATCTTTCAGCTTTGTCTAGTAATGAAATGTTGTGTGTAGGGCACTTAATGAGGGTGTTGATACGAATCCATCAGAAATAAATTAGAATCAACATTGAAATTGCATCACTGTCATGCCCTTATTCTCGTCTCGCCAGCGTAGGATCGAGTCTGTGGCTTCTGTCCTCGACCAGGACTTTAGTCTCCTAGGAAACTCATATCTCATTTCTGCCCTGTGACAGGACCATTTCGTATTCATAAGTTTAGAAAGACCAAGCGGAAACAGGTAGAGAAAGACAGACGGAAGATTAAAAATGGAGAAAGTGGGATTTTATGCCTGGCTGCCTACCGACCAAATTCCACAACCCATTTAGTCATCTCGTAAGGCAAGCAGGGTTATACGTATGTGAAATAACTTCCAACAAAATCCTATTTTTTATTCATAATAGACTGCTTATGCTGAGCGTGGGGCCGAGTTGCGTTGGACGCGCAAGTTCTCGTTAGATCACTGAAGTTAAGCAACGCAAGCCCAAGTTAGTACCAACGTGGGTGGTAGGTAGAGAACGTTGGGTGCTGTTAATTTCCTCTCTCCTACATCTCCTACATCCCCTACACCTACCTCCTGTTATGGCTGCTTGGCTTACTCCCCAACCCGACAGCTTAACATGCAAGGGAAAACCTGTGTTCCATAGATGAATCCAATGTGGAATGTACAATTGTGAATATAATCATCATTCCCCAATCTTTTTTTCCGCTTATACTTATCGGGGTGTGATAGTCTTGTCAAGTTAGTGGCAATATATCTGCTTTTTTAACTACCCTGTTGTTTTACTGAAGTAGGAGCGAACTCTAAGGCAAGGCGCAAAAGGATGACGCAGGGTGACGAAGCGTGACGCAGCCCTGCGAAATTCTGCTAGCAGGCAATCACTGTTACGTTGAAAGCCATTTTAGTTGAGGCAAATTGCAAACCAGTATGTTGAAAAACTGCGATTCAATGTGCGGTGATTGCCTGCTAGCAGAATTTCGCCCTGCGGCCTCATTTTGCGCCTTGCCTTACATCAGTGAAATTCACATATGAAATTTTTAATGAAGGAGACATCGTGCACGCTACACGGGACAACGGGTGTCCTAGCCAAGCTTTGCGGTTGGGGTTTCCCTTTCATTCTCTCACTTTTTTGACTCCATGATTGACGCATGCTCAATATTCTAGCTCAATATTCAGAAATCCTTGCTGACCACATGATTTCTTTTTAAATAGCCAAAAGTGTAACACAAGACAACAATAACTTCTTCCAGAGCGTTAAGATCCTTTTTGAGGTACAGAACTTGCTTGTTAAGTACGTTGTATATTATACGAGCATCTTTTTTTAATTGAAAAGAGAGAGACATAGAGAGAGAGAAAGAGAAGAACCATATTAAGAAATGAGTGGATATAAATTTTGGTATTATTTCTGATATGATCTCATATTTGATGAACCATCTTTTCGTCAATGTTGGTAGATTTTTATCCCCTTTTCGTATCTCAAAGTAATAAAGTTCCGAATGAGGGATGCTTCATATTATAATTAGTAAACTATATAGTCTATATGTTGCTATATCTAAAGGGGCTCCTATCTTGTCGAGTTGGAACTGAGCTTGAGTGAACACCACTATCTGTCAATAAACTTAGAGATGACTTTATCCGTATTGCCTAATTAATACAGAATGATCATCAAGGGGTGTTTGGGCAACTTGTAGCAAATGCTCAAGTCTAATGGCTTACCCAGCTGTGCAATGACGGAACATCAGCAATGTTTGCTAATTTAAGATGAAGAAGCCTTTAATATATACGGTTATCTTTCTAACGACATACATGCACTATGCGTATGTCGATTCTGAACTTTATTTCTCGTCAAAACATTATCTTGTAGGAAAGTTACAAGCCCCTTCGTCCATTTGAAAGGTGCCACTTTCTTACCCACTCGACGGGTAACCCTTTAATGGAGGTTTCAGATTACCAATAAATTCAACCCATGAGTGGTCATTATCTTATCAAAAGTCAAAGCTACAGTAACTTCTATCGATGAGTAGTTAATTGCTTCTAAGAATTATGTTTTAGCCAGAATTTGTGATGATTGAAGTTAATATATTTATTTCTCAATCCTTCTTCTCTTAATGAGGAATGAAGGCACATGACAGTGCTACACTGCCTGCAAAATATTTCATCTTACTTTATGAATTCTGCGTTAATTTGTAGATGGGACGTTGCCCTACGTCTTTCTTTAGAGGTATGAAATCATAGGGCTGAAACGAAGGAGCCTGTGAGTTTGGCTGTTTATTTTGGGTGAGTTTCGGGATAGAACAAGGCGACCAATGCATCTGTCCCTTGCGGAAACAAATTTCCTGATGATTGGACGTTTTGACCTTGTAGCCGCCTGTCGTTTGTTTGTTTTGTTGGTGTTTCAGGGCCCTTCAACTACAGTAATCATTACAGCCTCGTCCACTGTGTAGCTGTAATGCATAGGGTGCACAGACACTACCAGTTTTCCCAAGCGGCCATACATTTTAGTACTAGTTGCTTTACTTCAGTGTCAGACGAGAACTGGTGTGTCCAACGCAATACAGCCGCCCTTCCGCTCCTCTGCCTGCCTTGAAGTTCTGAGTTCACCTCCCAGCTTTGAAGATGATGGTACTACTTCCACTGTTAATGTCCTCTTTCACACTGGCACCTTGAAGGACGTTGTTTCCAATGTATAAAAGTGTTATTTCTATATCTATGAGAGACTACAGATTTAATATGGTGCCGGCAGTCAAACACTCCTAATCCCCGTCTAACTTTCTGCTGTCCAATTCCCTGTTGTTTCTGGTTTCACTGTTGTTGGGCGCCCAACCTTACTAGACATTGCAGGAGCTTGGCCACCCATTACCGACAAGGGCCTCGAGCTCATTAAACAGCAATTCATTGACTACTATAACAGTTTAAGAATCAGTCTTCATTGCTGCTACAGAACATTTGCACTTTCCAGGCTGAATCTTGCCGAAACAAATATCTAAAAATATTAACGTAGGGGCCGACGTAACTTTTTCGATACTTCGTTATGCAAGCAGATCACTTTCTGCGAGTAACGGCTAAATTTTCTGACGTGCAGTAATTTCCCTACCTCTAACTTAAAAGTTTGTGACAGCTTTAACTCGTGACAGTTTTCAGACTCGAACGTGATTTCGGCACGGGGCCTGAGAGAGAGAGAAACAAGTCTTAAGCATTTTTATCATATGGGATGCTAAACTGACAATGTGGAGGAACGATGTATCTTCACACATCCTTTGTTATACTTAGGTCTTCATAAAATGGCGATATATAACCTTCGCTGGGTAGCAATAACAGATCGACGTCAAATAAGCCTCTCAATCGATCACATGAGCTTAATATCTTAATGCTTGGATTAACCGATGGCCATTTTATAATCGTAGCCTATATATTACTTTGTGATCATTAAAACTACCTCCTATCCTATAAACCAGTGGTCTTCAAATTTTGTTGACTCGCGGAACCCTTAGAACTATAAGATGTTTTGGGGGGACCCCATCCCACCTTTAGGCCCAGCGCGAAATGAGACGAAGTATCCGCAGGTGACGCAGGGTGACTCACCATAAATTTCTTTGGCTCACACGATTGTATGGGGAGCGGCGAGTTGCGTTGGACACATCAGTTCTCGTCTGATCACTGAAGTTAAGCAACGCAAGCCCAGTTAGTACTGACATGGGTGGTCGCTCGGGAAAGCTGGGTACTGCTAATACCCAATAATCGTCGCATTAGTGTAGTGTCTGTGCAGTATATGCATTAGAACTATACAGTGGACGGGTCTCTAATGACCTTGTAGTTGACGGGACCTTAAACTCCAACAAACAACAACAACAACGATTGTATGTAGTTGCGCATGTTAAGTCGCACATTGACGTAACTCAGTACCTGCGCCACGTGACCCTGCGGTTCGCAGTGCCAATGCCGCAGTTTCCTGCGTGAAGTTGGCGTGACAATAACAAAAAGCAGTGCAAAGCAGAGTTCTCTGGTTATTTGATGCGAATTTCAAACCAGTATGGTGAAAAACTGCGATTCAATGTGCAGTGATTGCCTGCTAGCAGAATTTCGCAAGGCTGCTACATCCTGCGTCACCTTCGCCACCTGCGTCTCATTTTGCGCCTTACCTTAGAAAAGTAGCCTATATCTTGCCGCTCCTAACGAATTTTCATTTTGACTCGCGGAACCCCCAGAGATGTATTGCGGAACCCTGGGGTTCCGCGGAACACAGTTTGAAGACCGCTGCTACAAACCCTTGCTACCTACGTTTTATCTTTTTCCTAGTTATTAACCCTTTGTGGAATGCTGCAGGTTCAAGCCCAAAGTTGCGACATAGAAGCCAGAAATATCAAATTGGCTCTATTTTAGATGTCAAACGACAGGAGTAGACAACGACTTTGGCAGAAGACCTTCAGGAACACTGCCCAACAAATGACCACAATTATTGGTCGTAGTCCACTGACCTTATCGAAGATTGCATATTCAATAAGTTGTCTTTGTTGCAGTAACAAATGAGCTTATTTTAAGCTTTGGTGTAATGACGGTGATAATTCCTAACAATTACCTGAAAGTTATTTTTAAATTTTCTACGTATTTTTTACACGTTGCAGGGCAACCTATTTTGTATAACATGCATCAGTTCGACTAGGGGGACTACTTGCATCTTGAAGTAGCTTATTTTTCACCTTGACATTGATTGTTGAGAAGAGCTTGCACTGACTGGTCACTAGATCCAAAAATACATCATTTTGATATATAATACTTGACAATTTGGTGTGTTGCGTTCGCGAAATCGGAGCTTAAACCATCCAAAGCAAATAGTGTTTTTTAGCAAAATGGTATGTGAAACTCGAAGAACTCTCATTTGTGTGTACTGTGCGCAAGCCTGATGGGCAAACATTTGGTAATCTTAATGTTTGACTTGTTGCCAGGTCTTAAGATTAGATTCCTTTAAAAAAAATATTTTCATAGAGTGTGCGAGTGAGGGGGCAAACGGAAACTTAAGTTTTCTTAAATGATACCGGAATTCAAGAAGTTTCAATTTCTGTTCTGCATGCCAAAGCTATGTTCGCACCACAAGTTGTGTTATATAATTAGAAACTAATAAATTAGAAACATATGACAAGGTATATAGGGATTTTTTGTTGGGCTGAATCATGTGATAAACGTTTTTTTTTTTATTTCATGTGGCCTCTCTGCACCTATGCAGTTGTTAGTTGCCTATCTTCCTATGTTTTTCTTTGTAATTTTTTTTTTCTTCTTCGGCATTCTTTATTATTTGAATTTGGGGTGTCTGAAGAAGTGAAGTGTGAAATTATAGAGATCTTTTATAGTCATTATGAACGTTCAATGGTTTTGGAAAATTGAAAAAGGAAGAGACTTATTACAATAATTGACAGGTTTTGATGACAGTCAACAGAGATTTGAAAAGATTCCATAGTTGGGTTTGTTAATTGTATACATACGGTGTGGTGCACATTGCTTTCGAGTTCACATTACCAATTTAATGAAAATTTTGTAATCATGGGAAATATAAGGTCATCTTCGTACGGTATGTACTCACTCCCATCGTCCATTTTTTTTTCTATTTTCCTCTCTCTCCCTCCCTCTAAGCATGAAACTAATATTTCTGAAAATTTGAAAACGTGATAATGAGTCAAGTTTATTATTCAGTTCAGTGATAGTTCATTGGTCTTTATGCAATTATTTGATGCTGATGTCCTAGCTTCCCTAAGGTCACAAGTGATGAGCCACTCCTGCCACTTTAGAAAAGAAATCAGTCATCGAATTATCACTTTTCAACTGGCCACACACCTTGATATCAAGAATTTCAGCTATTCGGCCTTTCAATTATCATTTGGATGTGATGTTTCTTAAAATAATCAAAAGGACAAAACAAAAAAAATATTTTAATATTGCTTGCACACTACTCTGGAATTTTTGGCCTTAAATTTGAAGTGTATATGACTCACTAGGAATGTTTACCTCATAAAAAATGAATCATACTTTTTTAAAGGAAAAAAAAACAAGTAATTTTTTATTTAATTTTTTTAATCTGTCAACACGTCTATGTATCACTTTATTTTTAAGGAGGTTGCATACAAATATGTGAATCCAAATTAAGTAACAACTTTTAAGTCAATAACATTGATGCACTAGTTTGTTGAATTTTACCCAAGTTGGTCTACATTTTTCTTAAGGGAAACGATGTAATAAATTAAGATACTATGTTTAGCTTCCAGAAGCGCTACCAAATTTCATGAAGCACTTAAGAGGATGTTTTAAGTTCCAGTTCAGACTTAACTTCTTTGCTTGTGAAACTTTAGGCAGTTTTAATTTCAACACTATTCAAGTCGTAAATATCCTGTGTGGAATTTCGACGGTTTATTATTAAACTTAACTACATCTCCAGAAAGATGGATACATAGTTTACTTCCTGAAATTATTTTGACATATTTAATTTCGACTTGATCTAATGAAGTATGAGGAATTATACATAATATTTTAGAAACAAAAATACCATTGTAGCTTTGGTTTTAGTAGGAACTTGCTACATAAATTCCGCTAATTTTTTCCTCCCAATAAACTTGACGTTGACCGCTGGAGTCATTACGAAGTTTAAGCAATTGAACACGCACTGATTGCTGTCCAGTATACGTGTTATTGTTTGTAAATTGTTTTAGGGTCCTAAAGTGACCATAATGTTACACTGGTGAATGCACATGTAATGGACAGATCTACAGACCATGATAAATTTTTATCGACTTGTTCTTGAACAACTGCGATATTGAGTTACAAGTAGGCTCGATATCAGCCGTTAATAGTTCATTCAATTAGTAGAGGTTAGTTAAGATTCACCTAGGGACAAATGGGATTGGTGGACAAAAATAAAGGTGAAAGTGGAAGGATGAAGAAAGTAGAGGTGAGAGAAAGAAGCAGGAACCAAACTCTTAGCAAGCTACTCAACCCAAGCATTAGTTTTCAGAGGCACAGTAAATAACTAATGAACCTTAGTCCCCCTCTTTTGAGTGGCTACTGCAAGCAAACTAAAGGTCCATTTTTGTAGTGAAAGAAGTAGTCAGAGGGTGCTAATGGGGGTAGTTGTGGTCCTTGAAAATCAAGGTAGGATCCAAAAACAAGAATGCATTCTTTACATTCACCTATATCCCCCCTTCCGTTCTTTTTCCACATTTTGGCTACTTTGTATATACACCTTGAAAAAAGATGAGGATTTCGGCCCTTTATTCCCCCTCTTTTCTTTCTTTCCAAATACCATCCTTTACGTTTTTTGGTCAAGCAAACCCCAAAATAGAAGAAAAGGTCCAAATCTGTAGAAATATTACATGTTTTGTTAAAGTTCATCTAGGTGTATTCAACCTCCTCCTTCATCTTGTCCTACTCGTATCGTAGTATTTCATCTCTAAGTGATAACATTAGCACCCTTCTTAGTTTTCAGAAGGTTTTTTTCATGGACGGTCCAAAGACCCCAGCTGAGCAAAGGTAGTTGCATTGTGGGGTATTCATTAAACCTAGTATTCGAACTGAAAGGTTTTCAGTTTTTGTTTGCTGTGAGAAAAGTAGGTAGGTATTTGGTTCTGGAAGGATATGGCACTGTGGAAATGTCCCTTGTATTTTTCAAGTCCTTTCTTTTTTTGCGTTTTTCAAGAAAGGAATATCGTCTTAAGGAAAAAAATGTGCTAGTTTTTGTGTCATTTCTGTCAATATTCTTCCCCCCAAATTTTTAACCCCGAAAATAATAATTATTATTATAACTGACTACCAACCATGGTATTATAAGCATTCCGTTGCAGCAATACTGCAGTAAGAAACCCTATTATAAGTATTTAGTGTCAATGAAATTTGAACAATTCATCAATTCAACTAAATGTTTTTTGTCCTGTATGACAATAACAGCCTTTTGATTGCTTTTGATTCAAATGTAGATGGTAACCACATTTTTGGGGTTTTTTTCGCTTTGTAGGGACTTTTAATGTTTTTTTCATATTTTATTGTTGACTTTTTTTTTCATTTTGATGAAATACTTATCATACGAGAGTTATAATTGATAGTGCTTTCATTGGAAATGATAGTAATCGACATCAAATTTTTTATTCACATTTTCCCTCTTTTAAATTTACAAACGGTGTAGAAAAACATGAAAGTCAACTTGAATATTATTTTCTTGCTTTTGGACAACAGAAGTTTGTGATTTAATACCTTTCTGCAATGAATGTTAAGATTTGACACGCGCGCTATAAGCGATCCTCTTTTCTTGAAAGTTATAGATGACTATCATGACAATTTTCCCAATTTGTTCATCTTAAGATCATGACATGAATAATTTGAGGTGGAGCTGCCTTTGGCTAAAGGCTTTAATTGATTGCTTAAAAAATGCTATGGACATGGGTGTTCTTATTTCGCGTTTTGGCCACTAACATCTTGACCAACCTTCTTCACCCTTTTTTTTCAGAAAAAAAAAGCCATTAATTTTTTTCTTACTGAAAATCTTGATGTTTCTTTTGTCGAAAGCGTGAAATGACAAGAGATTTATTAAAGAGTTTTGCTCAGGGTTAATGAAAAAAATGTAAGGACGGCAGGGTACTGACTAACCCCTTGATGACTGGTCATTCGTCAAGATTACAAGTGGTTTTTAAATGCGCAGTCATTTTCTTTCACATTCTCCAATAAGGTTGGGTCTGGGGTTAAATATTTATAGCCTTGACCTTTCAGAGTGGGAGAGAGGTAGAGAGGTAGAAAGGGAGAAAAGAAATAAATACAGAAACATTATTATAATAAATGCACTTTATGTTTCTGAGACAAAACCCCTTTTAGTATTTCAGGTTTTTCTTGACCTTCATTTGCAACGCTTGAAGTTGGTCAATTTCTTTGATCACCAACGATCATTTGGCGACTTATTGTTTTCTTTCCTTACGTCTTTCTTCTTTTCTTTAATAATTTATTCTTTTGAATATGTATACGGGGACGATAGACCCTTTTTTTTTGTGATTTTTGTCTACTCCTCCCAAATTGTGTGACACTCAGACAACTAAAAGCTCCTGCATGTCGAGATATCCAAGATAGGACAACTCTCAGCAGTCCATCGTCTAGTACTTTGTAACACGCCCATTATTTTCTCCTTTTTAGATTTTTCCTCGAAAAATCACCTGACCTCCTGGTCCTTTATTTATTCTGACCTACAGCTGCCATTAGAAATCTTCTCATGAGGATCAGATTTCATTCTTGTGTGTGTGTTCATAGGGGGATCGTTTGATATTTTTTGGCTAAATTCATGAGTTACTGAATAATAATCACGTGGTGTAAATTTAAAATATTACTAGTTTAATTACGCATGCACATATTAAGGAGTTTGAACCGTTAACAATTGCTTTGGAAAACAAATTGATAATAATGTGTAAGTTTCAACTGCAGTAATCGAAAATATTTGAAATAAACTGGAACAGCCTCTCTGCAATTGTATTGTCGGCAGGTTGAATTACTTTGTTGTTTTCGTGTCATATCCTTTTGTTTAAAAGTGAAATTGAATTTGACACACAGTATCTGAATAGTAATATGAACAAACGGGCTTTTAGTTGTTCATCTATACTGTATATTTATTGGGAAATTTATGATAATGATGGGTGGTACCTCCTATTCTATTTATAACTACGCCATCATTCTTAAAAAATTATTTTTATTTCATATCGTTGAACTCTGCATTAATCTTGACACTCTTGTTATCTGTAATGGCATTATGATGTGAGCAATAAAAAAATTATAATCAGAATATTTAAATGCATATTTTTGCAAGTGAGGTTAGCATTGGAGGGACTGTGTCAGATATGGACATTAAAAGTTTGGGAAGAAGTTTTGCTTGTGTGGTATTTGCCCTCCAGTATCAAGACTATAAAGAATTTCTGGTGATAAACTTAGATAATCTATAATGTACTTTGAAGGTGATATTTTTTTTTCTGTTTTTTTTTATTTAAAACTAGATTTGCAAGTCGACAATAAGTTTTAACATTCAATGCATTTTTTCTCGTATTTTGTTTCGCTAAGGTATTTACTAAAAAGGTGAGCCATTGCTCTGCTGATATTTTTTAAGAAAAAAATTAGAATTGTTTTGTGAATTTCAATTTTTGAAACTCCTTTTTTCTCTTGAAAACGCAAATGAAAAAAAAATCTAATTTCAATAACTATTTTGAATTTGTTGAGACACAGTAATGTGTTGAGACATTAGTCAACTAAAAAAAAGTTTCAGTGCAGAAAATGAAACATGTTCAACGTAAAGACTTCGCCAAATAATAAAAATAAAATGGTGATATAATTAGTTGTTCTGGTGAGTGGAGAGAGTGAAAGCAAAACTTTGAATAAGTAACTAAAATAAGTACCACATTGAAGTTTTAAAGGCGTATTGGGGAGGAGAGAAGGTGGACAGTACGTTCATAAAATAAAATATTGAGTACAAAATGGCTCCTGCTGAGTATTTCCTGTATTTTATGATAAACATGGTTTTGATGGTGTGAAGTGCTCGCCTATGTGAAAAAAAATCACCCATAGTGTTAGGAGGGGGAACCGAGGATGCATGGCGAAGCATATCAAATAAGAAAATATTTTACGATGCCCCAGTCTCCCCTCCCTCTCCAAAATGCAGGAGGAAAGTGGCAGGGAATTTCGTTTAACCCTTGTGTTACTGTATAGAGTGACCCAGGTGAGTTGGAAATAGACTTCCACCTGTAATTTCTATTGAGGATAGGTCATAAATGACTTGTGCTGACAGAAAGAAGTGGCGCATTTCTCAGAATTGCCAATAGAGCCAATTTATCCCGCTTCGGTGGTGCAATGGGTTCTAGGTTCGATACTGGACCGAGATGGGTTGGCTTCTTTAGGGTAAGAGAGATGCCCCGAGTACGCATTCCTTCGGATGAGAAGTAAAACCGAGGTCCTGTGTGGTGTACGATGGCATTTGCATGTAAAGAACCCTCACTACTATGGAGCTGGTAGATGAGGCAACATTTCCAGGTGTAGGAGCTCGCCCCTTGGCCTCTGTGGCATTCCCTAACGACCAGTTGACCGGTGATAAATGAGCATATGGGTTGCGGTTTTGGCCGGCAACTGGCTGCGGCAAATCACTGTCAGATATATCACCCGACTCTGCCATAGGCAGGAAAAGGGTTAGGAGTGGGGCAAAACTATAGCTTGAGGTCTTAAAGTTTTCTGGGTTCTTATGTAGCAATGAGAGTTAGTCTCTCCACTGCCAAATTGGCCATAGTGGCTGCTTGCAATGAACTAGAATTAGAATTAGAGTTGCTTTTGCTTTGCCAATGGAGCCAATTTCTACCAATACCAATTAATAAGTTTTTGAGGATAGTCCTGGCAATGTTTGCGCTCTCCAGAAATCAACTACTGTACCACATCCTAAAGTATAGACAATTTCAAAACTAAATGAAGGCGCAAATTGTTATATTCGTACAAAACTCCCCAAATTACATAAATATTCAGTGTGACTCAACGACAAATTCCATATTTGAATAGAGTTGCAACACTGTATCAACTACCCCAGCCAGTTTGATTGCTATATCATATTCATTGAGTTTAGTGAATACGTCATGAATTATTTAAATAGATACGAATCGGCCTGTATTTAAAATGTAAACTTGTATGTTGAATTTTTTTCATAAATGACATTACCTTTGCTAAGGCGACCTGCCTTGGTAGTTCGCTTATCCGTTAGCGAGTTTGACTCTACAATTTGTGGTTCATAGGCTACAGCATGCCGAGAGAGAGGAGCACTACGTGTGTTTTCCGGATGAGAAATTAAATCGGGTCCCATGGTGTTGTGTGCACCTGGAAGATGCCTAGTTCGTAAATGACCTATAGAGCTGGCATACATTAAAACAATAAACCCAAATTGGAATTCTGAAAATTGACAGCTGGGTAAATATTGAGATGTTGAGTTCACCACCAGGCAATGTTAGATGTCCTTCAGAACTCAGATCGACGTTAAATGGACTTTCTCTGCTATCCTGTCCCTCTCCCCTCATGGCAGGGTAGGATGAAGGTAATATAGAATAAGTTAGGCAATTTGGACTTGCACCTTGACCTGCCTAGATAGTGCAATAGGTAGGGTTCGATACTGGATCGAGATGGGTTGGCTTCTTTCGGGCGAGAGAGAGACAGGCCCCGAGTGCGCCTTTCTTCTGATGAGAAGTTAAAACCGAGGTTCCGTGTGGTGTACGATGTCATTCGCACGTAAAAGAACCCTCTCTACTATGCAGCGGGTAGATGAGCCGAAACACCTCGCCGATAAGCCGATGACACCTCAACAAACAGTAGACCGACAATAAATCACCATAGGGGTTGCAGTTGTCCAATAGACCACCCTTGTGTCCATCCAGAGGGGTTGCAGCTTTGGTGGACAGCCGGTTTGCAGAAAAACACCGTCTACTATATCGTCCTTGTGACCATTCAGAAGTACAAGATGGGTACCCGACCCTGCCATAGGTGGGAAATGAGTTAGAGTTGCTTTTGTTGCATGAGTTGCACCTTAATGCATGGATTTTTTTGTTTTGTTGTTGTTTTAGGGCCCTTCAACTACAAAGGTCATTAGAGCCCCGTCTACAGCATAGTTCTTATGCAGAAACTGCACAGACACTACACTAATGCGACGATTTTTGGGTATTATCAGTACCCAGTTTTCCCAATTTGTTTGTTTGTTTGTTGGTGTTTAAGGTCCCGTCAACTACAAGGTCATTAGAGACCCGTCCACTGCGTAGTTCTAATGCATATGCTGCACAGACACTACACCAATGCGACGATTATTGGGTATTAGCAGTACCCAGCTTTCCCAAGCGGCCACCCGTGTCAGTACTAGCTGGGGTTGCGCTGCTTAACTTCAGTGATCAGACGAGAACTGGTGTGACCAACGCAATTCGCCGCTCTTTAATGCATGGAAGCTGACCATTTTCCTGTTAGCTGAACGCAGAATACCATTACAGCCGCTGCTCTACCAGTAATATAAAATCAAAACCTGTTAGAAATTCCAAGTTTGCCTTTGCAGATTGTTAGACTGACGTAAATTTATTGCTGAATAAAGTGCACTTGCTATACGCAATGGCTTTGTTCCATTTAACGTCTTTCACTACCAATCTTGGTAGACAAGACTGCTGTAAATGGACTTAAGATGGTGTAGACAGATGCTTTTCAGTTTAATTGTGAGATGCAGCTAGAGGACGCCCCGACAGAGTGATTTTCAAAAAATCCAGATGCACATCTTGTATCCAGATTGAATCGCATGTGGTAGTAACAAGATATGTCAAGCCATGCAGTTGCATGACCACTTGGAAGACACAGCCATTTGAAGTTGTTAACTCGAAACGTGATGCAGGCTACTCGAAAGATGTCCGTTGCTTATCTTTTAGCCACCTCTCGAAGTGTCTTACGGACCACTGAACTGCACAATCCTATCTAGGCTCTAGAATAAGTTTTAATATGTTCATTTATTTCGACAGGAACGATTAATGCTTTTACAAGGCAATCAGTCACCCTGCTTGTTAATGAAGAGATTACTTGTTACTTAACTTTCTTCACTCCTTCTTGAAATGTGGTCTGTAACGAAAGGTAAATTGTCTGAAAAGCTCTGATTACACTGTTCTACTACGAACTACTTTTTGGCAGGATCGGGTATCCATTTGTATCCCATTCCGGTATTTGAACGCAGCCGGTGACCAGCCTAATGTTGCAACCCCTAGGTTTATTTATAGTCGGTCAACTATTCCCTGGAGCACTTCTCCGATGCCAGGGGACAATATCCAACACCTGAGAATTTTGCCGAACTGCACGTATGTTTTACACCATGTTATAAGGGTTCACTTACGGAGGAGCCTCGGTGGCGCTGTGGGTAGCATGCTGGGCCACTGCGTCACCCTTTCTAGGTTCGATAGTGGACCGAGGTTGGTTGGCGTCTTTCGGATGAGGGCGAGGTTCCGAGTGCGTCTTCTTTCGGATGAGGAGGAAAACCGGAGGTCCCGTGTGATGTACAATGGCATTTGCACGTAAAAGAACCCCCCCCCCCCCAGGTGTAGAAGATCGCCCCTGGCATCGATGGAGTGGCCCAACGAGCAGTAGACCGACAATAAATAAGCATAGAGGCTACAGCTGTCCAATAGACCACCTTGTGTCCATTCAGAGGAACAAGATGAATACCTTGCCCTGCCATAGGCAGGAAAAGGGTTACTCTTGTTGTAAGGGTTCTTTTACTTTGAGGTGATATCTTATCACCACACGGGACCACGGCCTCCCAATTCGGCAGACGAATCATTTCGGACTTGCATCTTGCCTGACAGAAGCAACCCGCCTCCACGAGGGTCAACCACAGAGTCATGTATGTTAGGCATGCAACCTCTCAATCACCGAGACAGGCAGAGAAAAAGGCAAAATAGTCCTTTGTTAAGATGTTGGCCCACACTTGTTTATGCCGACGATCAATGGCATTGTGCTGACATAAAATGGATTAAATCAACCCATGTGATTCAAAAACTGGCGTTTGTTTCCATTTCGTGCGTTAAATCGCACCAGACCCTAGGGTTGATCGACTACGGTGATGATACGCCGGTCCAGGGTATAAAATGGACGACTTCTTGTTTCCTTTTATTACCATTACAACATGCCGGGATTTTATCCTTAGAGGAGTGAAGATCAATGTTGTTCGGGATGTCGAAATGTTCCCTAAGAAAAGAGGGAAAAGGACTGTACGCCTGTATTTGTATACTACCAGGACACCTCTTTATTACCACATGTCCTCAACTTTGCTAATTCTGAGACAAGATTTGCCTGGAAATTGTTTATTTCTGCAAAAGTTTGGTTCTGGAGTTGCAACAATGTGATCGTCATCCTTTTCCTAGATGGATCCGCCTGAATTTTACGTTCTTTCTTTTTTGAACTAGAAGATGATTACGGTCCCAATTTCCAGAAGTGAAGTAAACAAAAGCAAAATAAAGTTCAGATGTCCTGAAATTAGACAGAGGCAGCCGAACATCTCGACAGGCCCAAGATAGTAGGATGTGCACAATGCATCCTTTGTTTGTTGCCTTTTATATGAAATGACTGTGTGATTTTTAAGAAATGTAGAACTGAAGCTGCTTTGGTGTATGTTACCAAGCTTTGCCCTGTCCTCCTTCAACCCCTCCTCTCCCTCTATACAAATTTAGCTCCCTTCCTTTACTTCAAACAACCTAATAAAGTTAGCACATTAGCAGAACTAACTACTATAGTAGTGAGTGGACCTATTTATCAGAATTTAAATGATATCTTTTCCAGAATGTGCAACTTCCTTGAAGTCTTAACCTAAACAGCATCATTTCCTAATGTGTATAAAATCAAATTAAACTCCATCGTCTCCTCCTTCAATTGCATTTTGAAGAAAAAGTCGTGAATTTTGATCTCATTCAGATGAATCGCTCGCGTTAATGAAAATCTAAAGTGTTTCATACTGCATCTGAATTACTGAAGGAATGGGTTGAGAGAACTCCCCGTATCGTCTGTCTTGGTGGCTCTCAGGGTTTCTCAAGAATCTGCAGTTGCAGGTTGCTTCGGGCGAGAAGGAAGCCCCCAAGTCCATCTTCTGTCAGGAGCGGCTGTATTGCGTTGGATACACCAGTTCTCGTCTGATCACTGAAATTTAGCAACGCAACCCCCGCTAGTATTAACATGGGTGGCCGCTTGGAAAACTGGATACTGCTAATACCCGTCGCATCAGTGTAGTGTCTGTGCAGTCTCTGCATAACAACTACACAGTGGACGAGGCTGTTAAATAACCAAATTTATCAAACTCACTGTACGTTGTGTGCTATTCGGCATGTGCCTGACTCCTGTTGCATTATAGTTATTATGCAATAGATCAGACACCATGCAATATTATAGCCGACAAAGCATTAATTTACTTGCCAAAATTTATATTTTGGTTGTATAATGTGGTGTTGGAACAGTGGGGAAGGCCGGCATCCCCCCAAAGAGAGCCAGCCATTATTCCTGCTCCTCCAAAACTCCTGACTGGGGTGTCCCCAGTCAGAGAATGTTCAATGGACCCGCGGACCCGACCCTGCCACAGGGGGATAAAGGTATGATGATGACTGTACGTTGTATACCATTAAGTTGATGAATTGCGTGAATTCGGGGCTGAAAGTTCGATCCTGATCAAGTTCTGTCTTTAGGAGAAACCTAAGTGTCACGTTCAACGGAGAAAGCCATGCAGTGGTCTCTCATTACTCGCTGTTTAGATCGGCCTACTGGTGGGCCACGAAGTTTATTGCTGGTCTCATCATGACTAGTGGGTTAGTGAAGTATACGCTATGTCCAAAAGGACCACTAACAAAAATGTTCGAGAAGTGCTGGTGTGTATTTCCAAAAAATAATTTGTTCTCCATTCCGTTAAAAGAAATTGAACCAAAATGAATTTCATGGAAAACTTTGGGAAGTTACTCAGGTACACGAGGATAGAGGAAAATTTTACAAGCTAAATTTAGAGAGATTTTGAAACACCATTTGTAATAGCACTGTACTGGTGAATGTTTGAAATCTGAGGCACCAAATTTCGAGAATTGTGCTTAAAGAGGAGTGAAAACGTCAACAGATCTGATTGGAAATTATGACATAAACAGATGATGGAGCAATGTAGGTTGAGTGCATTGACTAAATTGGAGCGAGACCTCCCAAATTTGCATGTCGTAAATATGTCTATTAAATTATACCTAAAACAAGGAGCACTAAAACTATCAGCATATATTTCAGTAAAATCGGAAAGCCCATTGCAAAATTTTCTTGAAAAAACAATATGGACAACCAAAAAATTCTGTGAAACATCCACATTGAAATTGAACCATTATTTTAAACTGAATTCAATTAATTAGCATATCTGAGGGAAAACTTGAATTGCACATTCTTTCAGGTCTGGACAGAAAATTAGGTCGGGCAAGAGACGAATGTAGGATTATTTTCATAAAAATCAGCCCTGATAAAAATACATCACAAGTCTAAAAAAAAATAGTTCGTTGTAGTATTTTTTAACGACGACGGCCCACCGAAAATACCCCAGTACCCCTTATAACCTTATCCAACTCTGTATGATATATATGCCGCATTCACGTATGAGACCCTTCAAGGAACCTCTCTCGGTGGCGTAGTGGGTACTCACTCGATAACTGCGTCAGGAGTTCTAGGTTCGATACTGGCCCGAGATGGATTGGCTTCTTTCGGGCGAGAGAGAGAGAGAGAGAGAGAGAGAGGGGCCTCGAGTGCGCCTTCCTTCGTATGACAAGTAAAACCGAGGTCCTATGTGGTGTACGATATCTTTGTTGTTGTTGTTTGTTGGTGTTTTAGGGCCCTTCAACTACAAGGTCATTAGAGCCCCATCCACTATGTAGTTCTCATGCAGAGGCTGCACCGACACTACACTAATGCGACGATTTTTGGATACTAGCGCTACCCAGTTTTCCTAAGCAGCCATCCATGTCAGTACTAACTGGGGTTGCGTTGCTTCACTTCAGTGATCAGACGAGAACTGGTGTGTCCAACGCAATTTACCGCTCTGTACGATATCACTTACATGTAAAAGAACCCTCCCCACTATGCAACGGGTAGGTGAGGCAAAATTCCCAGGTGTAGGAGCGTCGGTGGAGTGCCCCGACGACTAGTAGACTGACGATAAATAAGCATGAGGGTTGCAGCTTTGGTCGGCAACCGGCTGTGGAAAAACACTGTCCGATGAATCGCCCTTGTGTCCATTCCCAGAGGGACAAGTTGGGTACTCGACCATGCCATAAGCAGGAGAAGGACTAGGAGTTGCTACTCACGTAACAGACCCTTTCTGCAGAAAAAATAGTTTAAAATTTCCAGGTGCACAATCTCGCCCTAACAACAACGGTTAATGGCCTTCAGAACCAAACCGCAGACGTTAATAAATTTGTATGAATAAGAATCGTCTGTAAAATACTAATTTCCTAATTAGAAAATATCCTCAAGTCGGCCCACACACAAAAGCAGGATTCAAATGTTAAAACGAGTTTATAATGGTCCTTTTTGCAACCGTGAAAAATTAAGCATATTGCCACGACACTAGCATATGTTTAATAACAGTGATCCCATTTGAAATAGGTGATCAATATGAAGGGCCCTTTAGATGGTGGCGCCCTCTATTGAGAGTCCATGTCAATATTGTTATGGCTGGAAGACAGTAACCCAATAATTTTTTAATAGGTTTTTAAATAAGAAGTGATTATTATTTTTGATCTATTCGATTCCCAAATATGTTTGCGAAGCTATTTCAATTTACTTTGGAAATAAAATAGCCACGACGAGCGTTATTTTTTTTTTTGTTTTATGACCAACGGGTCTGTTTGAAGATTGTTTATGAGAGTAATAAAAAGTTAGAAGACAAAAAGTCCCATAAATATTATGTATGACCAAGGTAGATATTACAACATGGTAATTCGGAGCTGTTTTTTTGGTGAGGGGGTGGCGAAACCTGTCTGTCATACAGATACGATCCAGTGCTCATGTTCGGGCAGAAGGGGGTTAGGGAGATAGGGGAAGAAAAAAGTTGGACAGTCGTTACTTGTTGTTTGGGAGGTGAGCTACTTTTTTTTAAAAAAAAAAAATAGCACTGTTTTTTTTACTTGGATCCCTTTGGGAGAGAGAGAATTTGATGCCCGGAAGTTGTTCATATGCTCATTTGCACTTTGTCAAAAGGAGGAAAAAACTTTGTTGGGTATATGACCATTTATACAGACAATAGACTTTAAAGGGTCAACTTAAGAGACACACACCTAAATTCTAAGGAATTTGAAGGAATAATTTGAAAAGGATTAAATTTAAATTAATTTACTGAAAGTTATGTGTACGTCAATAAAAGTAATTGAAGCAGGCATAAACTACCTTTGTCTTTGATCTATTTAGACTACCTCCCCTTTCCCCCTTCTCTCTCTCTTTTTCTGTCCTACCTCTTCCAAAAAATGGAGGTGTAAATTTTGAATACCTATACAACCTATGGGTGTTTATTTGATACATTCCTATAGTTGAATGATATCATCTAAAAACTTCTTTTCTTACTACAATTTGATACTAGAATAAACTCAAAAATTAGGTCTCGCAGTATCATTTTCTGTATCTTTGATTGCTGTCTAAGGAATTGATATTTCTCGACTTTATTGTAGTATGAATTCAAGAAAAGTAGGGTAGTTTTGAAAACTTTTAACCTCTTAATAGATTCCTTTCTTTTCTGATCAAAACTAGGGCCCCCACACTGTTGTGTCCATTTCAAAATATTTTGAAAATGACTAAAATTAAATAGAATGATTTTTTTGTCAACAACAAAATTAGACAATCCAACTAAGTGATGTAATTTCCAAAATTGCATATGATTTGAAACGACTTACTTTCATCTAATTATGTTTGTAGTCTGTCTAAATAGAAATGCACATTCGCTTTAGTGGTGCAGTGGGTAGCACGCTCGGTAACTACGTCAGTAGTAGGCCTACTCGGTTCAATACTGGACTGAGATGGGTTGGCTTCTTTCGAACAAGAGAGAGGCCCCGAGTGCACCTTCTTTCGGATGAGAAGGAAAACCGAGGTCCCGTGTGGTGTACGACGGCATTTGCACCTAAAAGAACCCTCTCTACAATGCAACGAGTAGATGACACTAAGGTACACGATGGAATGCCCTAAAACGAACAGTAGACCAACGATAAATAAGAATAGGGGTTGCAGCTTTGGTCGGCAACCGGATATTCCGGATTAGTTTCATGGGTTGGGGAGTAAGCCAAGCAGTCATAACAGGACGAACCCTTAGGAGACTGCTCGCGGGAGATGAGGAGGTAGGTGAAGAGGACAAAGGAGAAGGGAAATTTGCAGCACCCAACGTTCTTCACCAACCACCCATGTTGGTATTGACGTGGGCTTGCGCTGCTTAACTTCAGTGATCTCACGGGAACTGGTGTGTCCAACGCAACTTGTGCCCAACGCAACCGGCTGTGGAAAAACGCTGTCCAATAGGTCGCCCATTTGTCCATTCAGACGGACAAATAAAATGAATTAAAACTTGACGTTATCTAACGTAGTAAAGCAACACCTAACCCACCTACGATAGGGTCAAGTACCGATCTTGTCCCTCTGAAATGGTGATCTATTGGACAGTGTTTTTCCACAGCCGGCTGTCGACCAAAGCTTCAACCCCCTATGCTTATTGATCGTCGGTCTACTGTTCGTTGGGGCATTCCACCGACGCCAGGAGGCGAGTTCCAACACCTTACAATTTTGCCTCCTCTACCCGTTGCATAGTAGAGTGGGGTCTTTTACGTGCAATCACACGGGACCTCTTCCTTCTCATTCGAAAGAAGGCGCACTCGGAGCCTCTCTCGCCCGAAAGCAACCAACCCACCTCGGTCCAGTATCGAACCTAGAACTACTGACACAGTTACCGAGCTTGCTACCCACTATGCCACCGAGCGGGTGTGTTATGCTAACCTAGCTTTCCTCAAAAATGACTCCCGAATACAGTCCATTAAAACAACGAAGGAAGTCAACATTGTAGTTGCACTTATCTGCGGACGGTGGTAAATTACATTCCTTCAACGACATGAAGCAAAACATGAGAAGAAAACTAAATTAAGGAAGTTATTAAATCTCATTCGTTCAAGTAGTTTGACGTCATAAATTTAAGAAAATAAGAAATTAATATTTACTACTACTACTACTAAAAGTACGATATGGACTTTTCAGCAATGAGGTAGAACTAAACGAAGAGGTCGTAGGTCAAAGTTGATTTTCCTAGGAATAGCCTACACTTCAATGCAGAAAAATACCATCAGTGATGTCTACTGAGGCTTACCAACGTCAGAGAACGACCTCCGACACCTGGGAATTGTGCCAATGTATGCTTCTCCATTCAGGGAAGTTAAGCAACGCAACCCCAACTAGTACTAGTATGAGTGACAATTTAGAAACACTGCTAATACCAAAAAGCGTAGCGCCTGTGCAGGCTCCGCATTACAACTACGCAGTGGACAGGGGGTTGTATTGACAATTAATAGAGAGTTAGTGGTGAACGTCGACGATGACGATATGAACGATACGAGGCCAAATGAGGCAAATGCGCAAGCTCAATTGCTGGTCTGCTTTTCGTGAGCATGCACAGTTGACTGATTTGACCTCGTATCGTATTTCTGCCTCTGTATCGTCTTGGTTGACGTTCACCACTAACTCTCTATAGTTGAAGGGCCCTAAAACACCAACGAAACGAAAAAAATCCATTCAGTGTTATCATCACTACTAATCACTTTTCCCGCTTAGAGCAGGGTCCCCTTAAAACCGGGGACACTAGTGAACTCAGTATTTTTAAGCAGTCGGCTGCCAACCTTCTGCTGCAACCCTATGCTTATTGATCGTCAGCTTATTTTTCATTGTTGAGGCAGTTTTCCTCCACCGACACCAGGGAGTGAGCTCCTCCTGTACCTGGAAACTGTGCCGACCTTCAAGCATATTTTTACTCCATGTAGTAAGGGTTCTTTTGTGGGGTAGGCCGGCATCCCCCACAGACAATCCCGCCAATAATAGGGAGCGGCGAGTTGCGTTGGACACACCAGTTCTCGACTGATCACTGAAGTTAGGCAACGCAAGCCCAGTTAGTACTGATATGGGTGGTCGCTCGGGAAAGCTGGGTACTGCTAATACCCAATAATCGTCGCATTAGTGTAGTGTCTGTGCAGTCTATGCACTAGAACCATGCAATGGACGGGTCTCTAATGACCTTGTAGTTGACGGGACCTTAAACTCCAACAAACAACAACAACCGCCAATAATTCTGCGGAATCCGGATGCCTGGCTGGAGTGCCCCCAGTCAGAGCAATCTCATCTAGAGAAGGGGCTACTCTTAGATTATGGACGTGGAATGTGGGGACCCTTACAGGAGAATTAGTTGGGATCATAAAGCGTAACGTAAGAGCAGGATGACCGTAACGATATGATGTTGTGTGGTGTGGACGGGAATCTGGTAGGAGATAGGCTGGAGTGGAGAGCTAGAACCCGCAGACCTGATCCTGCCACAGGTGAGATAAGGGTATGATGATGTAGTAAGGATTCCTTTACGGGATTCGCCTCGGTGGCACAATGGGTAGCACGCTCAGGAATTCTAGGTTCGATACTGGACCTAGATGGATTGGCTTCTTGTGGGCGAGATAGAGGTCCCGAGTGCGCCTTCCTTCGGTTGAGAAGCAAAACCGAGGTCCCATGTGGGTGCACGACGGCATTTACACGTAAAAGAACCCTCTCTACTATGCAACGTGCAGATGAGGCAAAATTTCCAGGTGTAGGAGCTTGCTCCCTGGCGTCAGTGGAATTCTCCAACGAACAATAGACCAACGATAAATAAGCTAGGGGTTGCAGCTTTGGCCGGCAACCGGCTGCGTAAAACACGGTTCAATATATCACCCTCGTGTCCATTTAGAGGGACAAGATGGGTACCCGACCCTGACATAGGTTGGAAAGGGGTTAGGAGTTGCTTGTGGTGATACTTTTAGAGACATTAATAAATGTTAGTGTTTTAATGTTGCACACTCGTCGTGAAGTTTTCGATAAAAGCATCTAAATTGAACCCAAGAAAAATAATAATGAATTCAAAGCACAATTTTCAATTTACGACATATGCAATGAGTATTGAATTCTGACGTCATTCTACATGTAATTATTGTACTTAAAACGCAGCAACAAGGCGTATAAGAGGGGGATGTCAGATGTCATTTAATTTCGAAAACACCTTCAAAATGCTTTTATATAATCACTTGCGTCAATCGCCCTGGATTTTTTTTTTGTAAAAATCTTTGAATAATTACAACTGTATTTCGGACCTACTTGGTTTTAATACTATCTTCACTTTCAAAAGTGATATCGTACGTAAGATGGAAATTTTTCTTCTCTTCTTTGCAATCATGTTGTCAAAAAATCTTAATTTTGAAACTCACTCTAACCAGTAGTTAGGTGTATTAATTACCCAAGGATAAGATGGAATCATTTCAAGGATAACTGAACTTGTTGAACTAAAAGTGAAGGACAGGACAAGAAGTTTGGAAATAATTTACTAATATCGAAATGTAAATATTTTGCGTCGATTCTAATAATTATACGCTCTTTTGACACGTCTATATTTAATCACTCGGTTGTCATTATTACTGAATGACCCTTCCGGAAATTACACCATGTATGACGTCTTGAACATTGTGTCCCTTTGTGTGAGAATATCTTTTTTTTTGGATCAATAATAATTGGCGCTTGAAATTGCCAATAGATGGCACCACTTGGTGAGTGAGTGTCGCACAAAATCATTTCAATAGCTTCGATGCTTCACAGTAGCCAAACAGCAGGAAGGAGCTTGTTAACCTCTGAAATGACCTAATGAGTTGTTTCAGATTGAAATTGATGCCAAATTTATATCGACAGCACTGTCGTATGTTACTAGTTGACACTAGGTTTCAAAAAATATGCTTAACTACAACTCAATAACTAATTTATAGTAGTTACTCTCCAACGCTGCAATCACTCACTTTTGTAGCAGTCAGTGGCGGATCAGGGTGGCAGCACTTAAAAGTGTGCCCCAAGTATAAATATAGCTAGCAATTACAATAGGTCCTCTACTGCCCCTTAGACAATGTCCTACCTTCAGTGGTTCAGCCATCTACAGATTGGACTACAACTGTTGGACTGGCAGCATAGAAATGGTGATAGCAATGCAAAACGTCTCAACAGTTGCGCCCCATTGAGGCACTGAGGGGAGCATTTTGCTGTATTGCTCTCCCCCTCTGAATCCGCCCCGGGAGTATGGTCATTCTACCTATTCCGCTTCAGGATAGGGTCATTCTCCACGCCCTCCAATCAACAAACAAGCCAGAGTGGCTTTATTGCGTTGGACACACCAGATCTCGTCTGATCGCTGAAGTGAAGCAACACAACCCCAGCTAGTACGGGGATCGCTTGATAACACTGGGCACTGGTAGTACCCAACAGACTCTGCATTAGAAGTCTGCAGTGGATGACCATTGTAGTTGAAGGGTCCTAAAACACCAGCGAAAAAAAACAACCAAGCACTCATTCACCTAGCGCACTGCCATAGTCATCCATAACGCCAATTCTAAACAATCCGTAGAAAAATCAGAACCATCTCTAAAATCCATATACAGTAGTTTGGTCTCTTCTTCCGGTCATTTTGGACACCACCTGTATTTATTTCCTATGTCCACTTTTTTGCTTTCTCGCTCTCTGCTGTTTACAATCGTCCAAATGTGGTTGTAGGAACAACAAACGCTCTGTGTGTGTTGCATATTGCCAACAGGAAGTCAGCAAACAAGTTAGTTCAGAGGTTGTGGTATTATTGACTGACCATTGTCCAGCAAGCCAGTCAGCTGGAGAGGAATTGAGCTGCGCAATGAACGTTTATGGTCTGACCAAAGAAATACGACTAGTGAATGGGGGGTTGGGGAAGTGAGTGAGAGAGAGAAGCAACAAAAAAAAAAATCTCGGCCAAATAGAGTGAAAGAGAGGAAGTGTTGCTGCCAAACCCATTACACTTCAATTTGTCTTCATAATAGACCTTGTAATGCCCTTCTTCAAACTTAGTGACCTCCCATTTGGATCATCACCTTCCACCCCACCACTCGCTCCACCAACAAATCTTATTTTGACCACTGAGTCTGATGTGTCATTCATTCAGCATCTCGCTCTCTCTTCATTTCACCTAATACTAGAATAAAATCATAGTTTTTACCGACTTATTGAAAGGTATTGATTGAATGGCCGATTTTTTGACCACTATACGATGCCCCTTTGAAGGCACTCATTTGCATATTAGCGCATGAATGATCATTAATTAATAATTGTCCATAAAGCTTAACTGTGATAAGCACTACAGATGAATACATAGGAAGAGACGTATTTCTTGGGGTCCCAAATAAGAGGGAAAGAACGAGGGAGGAAATACCCTTCATTCATTCATTAGGGCTTCATTAAGAGATATTTTCGTCTCAGACCTGTACCCCTTTGATTGCCATCTTGAACTCATTTTAATTTATGCGATCTCACTCATTACAACATTGATATAATTGTTGCCCAGATTTAATTTAGAACTCTCACAAATTTCTTCGGTCCTATTAACTAATCTAATTGTGTGTTATTTTTGCCAAAAAAAAAAGCTCTCTCCTTATTCTACTCTGGCTCTATCAATGGTAAAACGAAAGTGTCACATGGTCCGGTGCAAAAATGATTAATGGACGTTGAATAATTTAATGACGTTGATTTAATTGAGTAATCGGTTTGAAAGTGTGATGTGGTATTGCTCAGTACCAGAATTTGTTCCAGACTGGTAGCTTGTTTGACCTATTAACTTAATGATTGTAGGTTCGATTCTGTCCAAGGCAAATGGTTTCTTTCAGATAAGTGAAACGACTCTTCCAAGAGCACTTCGTCACCACAACGTCACCTCCAGGTAAAAAAGTCTCTTCTGCACAGAAAGGAACTATATATATATTGCAGAGTTTCACCATTTTGTCCAGGGGTAGAGTTCAACCCTGGTGTCGACAACTGTGTGGGCCAGGGTTTCGTCTACGATTTGTTTATTGACGGTCCATCTAGGACTCTACTTCCCATTTGACGGAAGTATCGCTTAGGATTTCCTTCTCACCTAAAAGGATCGAAGTTGAGAACCGAGTTTTAGGTCCGAGGACCTTCCTTTACCTATCATGCACTTTGGCACGTTATTGTCCCACAGAGATAACCGACAAGTTTTCGTGAACTGTTCCTTACTCCCTACGCATTCTGGTTTTGTTTCATTGGTATTTTAGAGCCCTTCAACTACAATGATCATTAGAGCCCGTCCACTGCGTAGTTCTAATGCAGAGTCGGCACAGGCACTATGCTTTTACGACGATTTGTGGGTATTAGCAGTACCCAATGTTCCCAAGCGACCACCCATGTTAGTACTAGCTGGGGTTACGTTGCTTAACTTCAGTGATCAAACGAGAACTGGTGTGTCCAACGCAATACAGCTGCTCATACGTATTCTGGGTATCAATTTCGAGCTGTGGATCATTTCGGCAATTGTGAATTATGTACAGCATAACAACATAGGTAGCCTTTTCCCGACTCATTGGAAATAAGATACGAATATTCAATTTAATCCAGAGTTTCTCCTCGCATTTCAAAACACTTTTCAGAATATAGACGTTTTTTATGGATGACCCTTTATAGGAAGGTAGATTTGCGTGATCACAGTTTATAAATTTACCTTAAAAAGATTGTTTGATAAACATGTCTCTGGCAGTGATATACTTTCATGATACAATCGACTGTGATAACTATTCTACGTAGTTAAATTTTGGAATTGGCAGAATATATGCTTCGAGTGGGCTACTAACAATTCGTGTCCATTGATCACATTTCAGAGGTGGAACAACCACTTGTAGGGGGTTAGAATTGATTCGCTCAGCTCCAACATTGAGAAATGTTGTTTTCCGTGTAAAAAAGGTTGTTTGGTGGGCAGTTAGCATCGCACACATCAATCACGACTTTGCTTCCCATCCGATGGAAGGCACATGAGATTTCCCCTCTAACCCAGTGATAGTCAAAATGTGTTCCGCCTAGTTTCGGAAGAGTGGATTCCACACTACTGCAGGCACATGACTAACCTTGTTGGATGTGCAACCGGGAGCTACCCACGCGCTCTACGAGTGCGCTATCGTCGCTTTCCGAAACGAGTTAACATCTGGTTGGCAATCAGTCACATTAAAAGCACTGCTCAACTTCTACTTATGTTTGTCTTTTCCCCTCCTGCCACCACCAACGTCTGCCCCTCTCTTTTTCCCCCTCTCGCTTAACTGGATATGTGCAGGTCACGAGTACGTCACCTTGACCTCATCGTTATCACTATGAGCTGGAAATATCGCATACCCAGACACGAAACTACAATTGTTACATCCTATCTAACTCAAGGCACGCTTCAGGTCCTCTGTTTATCAGACAGGAAAAAGAAACAACCGACCTGAATCAGTGGTGAGCCTGTGTAGGGTTTCACGGATTTATGGACCCTGGCATGAAAGAATTGAATGGGCGCCTAAAGAAAATACCTACACCAATGCTGAAGTCGTTATTTTTATAGAGCAGATGGATATGGAAATAGATACAGGCAACTCTGCCTATGGCAGAGTCGCATGACTAGTTATGTCCTGTCGAGAAACACCGGCGATGTGTTGGTCGGTGTGTTTTAGGCTGCTGCCGGCTGCCAACTTAACGCTGTAACCCCTTAGCTTATTTCTCTTCGCTAGGAGCATTGCTCTTTCATTAGGGAGCTTGAGTTACACGTCGGTGTTCAACTTACACCGACGTAAAGCAGACGAATTGCGTACTGCGCAGGTGCACATGCCCTTATTAGGAATGTTGCATCTGCGCAGTATGGAAATCGTCTGCTTTGCGTCGGTGTACGTTGTACGCAACGTGTAACTCAAGCTCCCTATTGGCACCAAGGGGCAAGTTCCTACACTTGGAATTTTGCCGACGCACACGCTCCACGTAGAAAGGGGTCTGAGCGGCTGAATTGCGTCAGCCACACCAGTTCTTGTCAGATCACTGAAGTTAAGCAACGCAACCAAAGTTAGTACCGACATGGGTGGTCGATTTGGAACACTGCGAACTGCTAATTTCCCCACGCCTACCTCCTTCTCTCGTCCCTCCCCGCACCCGCGCGCAGCCATCACAAGGTTCGGCCCATTATGGTTGCTTGGCCGACTCCCATGCTTGTTGGAGTAACAAACTAAGCTAACTACGTGCAGGTGACATGGCACACACCACAGGAGGTGATGGCTCTATTTTTCGTCCAACGGGAAGTGCACTGGGGGTCTTCCTCTTGCCCGAAAGGAACCACCTGCTTCGGCCAGGACCTATAACGGAGCACGCTACCTGTGCGCCACCGACACGACTGTTACGTATAGGAGAGATTCGAGCCCAAAATGAAGGTTAAAGTAATTGTAAAATACCGCGAGGTCTCTTTAAGCCTCTAAGTCAGGCAGGGCCGGCCTTCTCTATAAAGGGGCCCGGGTGCAAAAATCCTTTTCGGGCCTTAAAGGGCCCTGGTGTAGTTCAATGGCAGGGTTGTTAGGTTACGTTTAGGTTATGTTGCATTGGCAGGGTTGAATGAGGGACGTTGCCCCTACAATGACGTATTAAACTTTTAATATTAGCAATGATCTGGGTCCTGATGATGGGGCCCCCTCAATCGTGGGGCCCGGGTGCAATGCACCCTCTGCACCCCCCGGATGGCCGGCCCTGAAGCCAGGGCATCCTGCACTTCTTGTGGAAAAGGGACGCGATACTGGATGGGACATGATACCGAACGCGCTTTACCTCGCTCCTTTTCCCCTTGTCTGTCGTCATCATCTGTCGCGACCGATTAATTCCAAAGCGCCGCGCGTTTATGCCATATTTGCCGCTGTGGAGAGCTGCGACCCCTCCGTGGTAGTTTTGAATAGAAAAGAGAAAGAGAGAGTGGTAGCAGTGAAGAAAAAAAAACTCTATAAAAACTGTTTTTGTTCAAATCCAATTATTGTCGTCATAAATCCATATTGCAGCATCGTCCACACGGTGTCTCTGACGACTCGAATGAATGTCGACTCGGAAATATCTGATGAATTTTCTTGGTCTACGCATCTCTCACACTACTTGCCACCCTATTTTTCTTACGTCTTGCCATCCCGCTATTTCTCCTTCGTCGTCTAATGGCGCTCCGCCTACCCGACCTGGCAAACCATTTGCATATGTAAATGTAACCAATGAAATCGCTCTCCATCCTCCTCCTACTCCAATGTCATCATTACATTTTAATTCTTCACTATGGTAATTAGGTTAGAAATACGATTCAAAGCAGAAAACTGAATTCGTCAGAAAAAGGAACTGGGAATGGCCATTCTTTGATTGGCTGTCGCTCTTGAGCATGATGTGTAACTTGTTTGTGTGGACAACCTCAGTATGGCGGAGTGGGCCTAAGTAATTAATTTATCCAAAACAGGAGAGATGGAGAGAGCAGGAGAAAAATGAAGAGATGGGAGGGTGAGAGACGGAGAGAGACACACATTGAGCATCATCATCGACACTACCGCCATTGCAACAGCCACTCAGTTTTAGGAACAAAAGAGTTAAGCCCCCCTCTTGTCTATTCTGAAACACACCCATCAGTGTGAGCAAATGATTGGTTATTTTTTCAGAAAGGGGACATACACTCTTAGGGGGGGGATCCTGCACATGAAGAGGAGGCAAGAGAATGAGGAGAGGAGCGGAACCGGATTTAACTCGAGTTTTAATGAAATACCATAATCCACCAAGTAGTTGTTTCCGATGTTCGTTACGTATGGAAGTTGTAAATAATCAGTACTCCATTGTTGTGTGTGGATTTCTTAAGGTGTATTTTCATAATTTCGATATGGTCGTGTATGGGCATCAATAATAGTAATCAGGTTCTAAATCAAGGAAATATTTTTTGTTGAAGACTGTCCTAACCGCAGCTAATTGTATCTTCTTGCACCTGGATGTGGACCCAGGGCAGGAGTGTTTATTGTGACGAATTTTTTTTGTAACTACTGGAAATGGATTTCAAATTTGAGCTTATGTGATGTTTATATGTATATATATATATCTGCTCCTCTATCTCTATGTATATATATATATATATATATATCTCAAAAATGAGGATCAATTCGAATGGGAAAATGCCATTTGCTTATAACGACTTCAAGTATGAAGCTTATTGGAGAATTAATTAACAGCACAGGCGCCATGCAAATAAAGCCTATTGGACATCACTAAGTGCCATACTTTCGTTCGAAATAGAACGCCCCCGAAAAACATACGTCTCGAAATGGTTCGGTGTTAGGAGATGCTCTTAGCCGACTATGACTAGACTCAACCCGGCTTCGTCGCTTGCCATCGGAGCGTCGAAACTAAACGTGGATTTTTTTAATGCTCCGAATGGTGATGATATTTTTTTCTTTGATTGTTGTTACCCGTTATTTATCTGATTTGTACTTAAATGTTACAAGAATGAAACAAATGATAGATTAATTTCTTACCTCTATTTACCGTCCAACTCTGATCTGAATATTTTAATTCGGATCTTATTTTTTTTTTGATTTTCGAAGAAGAAATATATCTGTTCTCTCGGTCGGTGAAGTAACGGGGATTTTGGCATGTACTTTGCCGTGGTTCGTCGTCTGTTCACGGCAAATCAAGAGATTTTCAGTGGCATACGTCTCAGCCGGTTTTTCCCACCGTGTTTTTCTTGATGTCGGTCGTGGTCGTCGTCATCGTCGTCGGCGGCGGCTGCAGCGGCAGTGAGAACAGCAGCATCTTTGGTAATGATCACATGCCGTCGATTGGTTAATATCAACGCGGGTTCTTACGAAGTCATTTCGTCGTACTCTTGGTTCGTCGACGTCGTCGCCGTTGGCACTTTTTTTTACTTTAGTCGTGTAGGTGAACCTAATAAGGCCACCGACACGTCGAGAATCACAGCGCTCTTTTGTCGATTTTAGTCATCACTACTCGTGTCATCATCATCATCATCATCACCATCATCATAACAGCTTCTTTTTTCTCCTCTCACTCTCTGTTTTGTTGTTGTTGTTATTGTAGTAGCTGAGAGATATTTTTTTCTAATATTCACTTAAGGCTGAACCTAATAAGGCCACGCGCACTAAGATTCCAACTTGTCATCAAAGTATTTTGTTGATTTTTTGTCTGCACGTTATAGTTTTTGCCGTCCGTTGTTGGTGTCCGGTAGCTGTGAATTTTTTCGCCTCGTTTTTTTTGTACACCAGTCGTGCTCACTTGGGTGAACCTAATAAGGCCACAATTTCACCGTATATCACTTAGGTCTTCTCACTGGTTGTGCTGTGGTCGTCGTTGCCGTCGTTTGTCGTTATCAACGTCGGGACCTTTTTTGTTGTCGTTTTGATGGTGGTCACTTTTTTCAGTGTGAGATTCAATTGTTTTAAATCGGATAACACTCGGACAACGTTTGTTCCTGAAGAAAAAGAGAGAGGGAGAACTATCCCTGTCTCCATAACAACACCTTGTTGATGATTTTGTTCCACAATCGTGCCTGGATATACACTACTGACATGACAAGTTCCTCTTGGCCACATTCCACTGCAGGTTAGCAATAAAATTATACCAAAAAAAAAATAACATGTCTTTTATAGTTATATGTATTGTTTTGCTGATTAGAGATGTCAGATATTTAATCGTTATTGGACGTTTCAATTAATCTGGTCACTTTTGTCGATCGCTGATAAGAATCCACACTCAGAATCACATCAGTCCACGTGAGCACACTTATTCAACAGTCCTAATTCACTTTTTTGGTATGTAATGGCAATTTTTTTATGGAGTGGGATACTGTGCGAATAGTTAGCCCACGAGCATGTTCCAGATGCACTTTTTAGGACTGTGTTATTGAATTTCACTTTCAAAATATTAAACGTTGTTAGTTATAAAGTGGGTTTACTATCATATGGTTAATTGAACTGATGTTTTGACCATTTGGGACCATACTGTTTAAATTTAGTGATAGTTTACACTCATTCCTGTCTTTCAACGACAGTGTTTCACTTATTGACAGAGCTTGATCCGTACCCAACCTAGAGTGTTTTAAATGATGGCTAAGGTCCGGTCATTTTCTAATGGGATCTTTAAAATTTTGTCTAGTTTCTGAAGTCTCTTTTTCTTTCTTTTAAAAGGCCCTTTCGAGTGCTCTGCTTACTGTTACTAAGTCTACCAATTTCCTATTGATAGTTTTTGAAATGTGGCTTTTTATAATGCCAATTAATTAGTTTGATAAAATATTTTAGAAATAAATGATTAGCTTTCTTGAGAAAGTTACCTATTTCCACGCGCTATGGTCCCTCATTCCTCATTTTAGATTTTTGCGTGTAGTGCATGGTTTTTTTTTGTCAAATGAAATGGTGACTACTATAACATTAGAAAGAAGGTCAATGGAAACTATTTTCAAGCTAAATTTTATGTTTTGAAAATTTCTTTTTCTACTTCATAACATTCCAAGGTTAGGAATTGTATATAATATATAATTGTATTGGATAATGTGCTTTGTAACATTATTATTTACCTTTATTTTATGTGTAGTAAAGTCTACAGAAGGTGTTTAGTTTTAAGACCTTGGGCTATGTCCCATAAATGAATACCGTTGCCAATGACCAACTTAGCACTGACATGAAGCAGGTAGGGATAGGAGAAGAGGGGGAGGAAGATGGCCTTGACAGTGGTACCTGTGTCCAGCTATTTATTGGATCCTAAGTACATTTTTTTCCCTCCACAGAGAGTTTATGTACACAAACAGAAAGAAGGTTGGATTAAATTTTTGGGTGCTATTTTATTTTGCCAAAGGACAGAAGAAAAATAAGGAGAGGTTGAGATCTGAGTGTAAGGGCAGATAAAGTGATTTCACTTCTCTGTCCCATTATTATTACATGGTATTGTAATAAAACATTTGCTTGTATGTACTGTATATCAATGATGGGGTGGGGTGGAGACCTGGGAGAGGTAGGACGGGGAATAGAAAGTCGAAAGGCAAAGAAAAGGTTTCTGTCTTCTTTTAAGGCCGCCATCAAAATCACCATGAAAAACA
The DNA here is from genome assembly GCA_013389805.1 of Trigoniulus corallinus. Taxonomy (NCBI): domain Eukaryota; kingdom Metazoa; phylum Arthropoda; class Diplopoda; order Spirobolida; family Trigoniulidae; genus Trigoniulus; species Trigoniulus corallinus. The sequence goes on along the minus strand of JAAFCE010009126.1, from coordinate 17,110,026 downwards.
AATGTGTTTGGAATGGCATGCATTTACAACTGTCAGATGCACAAATTGCTTTAACACACATCAGACAGTTTGTTGGTCTCAATTAGATTCATTGAATGCCACAACTAAGTTGATAGTGTGGCCAGGGTTTAATTGATCGCTGGGTAATTTGGTCTTGTCATAGTTAAATGCTAGCCACGGTAATTAGGATTCGTATTTAATCCTGTAATTTCAGAGGTGTTTTTTGCTCCACTATCAGGCCCCCAGAGTCCAGACTGTGTAGTTAAGGTTGATTGTTTGGAAGGATATTAACACACATGAATTTCTTTTGCAAATTGGTCTCCCTCTTTTTCTCTCTCTCTCTCACATCCACCTACACATTAGTTTTTTTTCTTTCAAAGAAGACTATTTACAAAATTATCCAACTTAAATGCTTAATATTTATATTACCCGTTATATTTCTTTTTCTTAATGAAGGTGGTATAAGTTAAATGACCGGAAGAGGATAAAAAAACTTGAAATATGTTTGGGAGGTGAGAAGATTGAGTCGATATCATTTTTTATAATTTTTTTTCTTAATGTAGTGCCTAAATAATTGATACTGACCTATGACTATGTTGTATAACAACTGAGAGGAGAGGTAAAGGTATCGGAATGCGACATTCAACTTTTTTATGAGATTTGTTTCAGTTCTGTGATATACTGCCAACAACCCTTTGATCTCTGAATCTGCTTTCATCATCCGTGTAAATCCTTTACCACACTAATTTAGGCTTTTCTCTGCATACATCCGTTTTTCTTTTCAAAGTCTGAATCAGTTTGTGAGCCTGGATTATTTTTTTGTCGGAAGATCTATTGTTGGAAATTAATACACAGAGTGAAATTATTATTCAACGAAGTTAAATACTTTTTTTGCACAGAAATGTGTTCTGTGTTATATTATTAAACCATTAATTTATTAACAATGATGCGGTTGTCTTCCTCTTGTTTTGACTTTTTGTTTTTCTTCAGGATGCATGTCCTTCGCATACAACAAAAATGGTGGCTATTTGTTGCCTACCAAAAAAGCAGAGGGTTGTTTTTTTATATATTTATAAAGAAGTAACACCTGACCATTGTCGGCACATTATTTTTTGGTTGCTTCGAGCTTTAAAAACAAAGCCTCCTTTTTTCAAAAAAATAAGGGGAGATTATTTGGACTTAACGAGAAGTATGGGAATTTTGGTTTCCTGCTGCTTTGTTGGAATGAAGGTGATTGTCATTGTGCCTCGCCCATAAATACATTTTTTTTTGCCCTTTTTTTTCTTTGTATTATATTTCTTGAACCATCTTTCATACTCACTCCACCAATAAATTTTTGGCTCATTATTTTTTCTAGACAAAAAAGGGGTTTATGGCCACTCTTAGACATTTGTCTAGTTGCAAATATCTCTCTGTATAACGGTGACTCTCAAGATGTCATGTTGCACATATTCTTAGAGCGCTGTTCAAAAATATTTTCTTCTCAAATGTGGTTGATAACCCAGTTGAGCTTGTCGTAATTTGGATCATTGATTTTATATAATATGTGTGTGTATTTACTAATTTGATCATCTTTCTAAGGACTCCATATTGCATCTTTTGTAAGACTGCCAGACTGCTGCAGCGTATATATCGACAATGTTTCATTGATTTTTTTTCTTTCTCTCTCTGACTTTCCTCTCTCTTTCTCTTCCTCTTGAAACGCACACACACATACAAAATCGCACTAACATGGCTTCCAAAGGTTGTAGTTTCTTGATAAAAAAAATCTAATTCATTATTGTTGTGCTTTATTTTATTCCTAGCACTAATTATGATGACGATGTTAACGTTCAGAAATTTAGCATGATCGTAATGTTGAGTTACATCCAAACAAAAATCATGATTTTTCTACATACACTCATTTCACTGCTTCTCACTTTGGTTTCACAGTCATCTGAACACGACACAGTCATGTACACCTAACAAACAAACAATAAAATATAAAGATTAACACAAAATTGACTCTAATGTTAATTTTTATTATCATCTCTCTCCCCCCCTGTTATGCTTTTATACTACGGCATGCATTTTAATTTAGGTATTTAGTTTAATTTGAAAATACTTTCTTTTCTTTTACCTCCCCCACCTTCAAATACGGTAACATATCATTTCTCATCGTCAAACCATGACAGAGTAGAAATCCTAGCACCACCTACCTACATATATATAAATATATATACTCGGCATTTCGAAGGATTAATCATCCTTACATTCTTGCACTCATTCTTCACACTGCATCCGACATCGTACATTTAGATGTATGTATCTCTGTAGTGATGCATATAAATGGAAAGAAGATAAAAAATCTCAGTTATGATCATCACTGTCATCATCATCATCATCGTGGTCGCCGTCGTCGTCGTCGTCATCATCATCATCATCGTCATCTTGAACATCCCTAGCATCATCACATACACTGTCTTCTGAGAGTAGCATATTCCATTTCAAGTTCATTGTTAGATATAATGTAAGCACCATATGTATCCATTAGAATTAGCCAGTGTTATGATGAGGGAAGCACACAACGAGTTATCCTGATAACCGTGAGAGGTGGGAAACACGAAAAAGGAAATGTAGATTTGTTCTCCCTACTCTCTCTCTCTCTCTCTTACTTTTTAGATTGAGAAAAATCTCTAGTAATGGTTGTGCTATGAAAACATCTCAAACAACTGTGTTGTAGACTACTGTGGCAGTTTTGCCTCTGTCTGTCTTCCCAATAGACTGCTGCTTCAATGCCGGGACTCCGTTGCAACTTCCCCGTACTTCCATGCATATGCAACACCCTTTACCTAACATCTTACTGGATCGAAGAAAACCAACAAATGTGATTCGTTTCTGCTGCACTTTTCTTGTACATTTTTTTCTTCTTCTTCTTCTCTCCTTCCACTAAGATGATTCAACAATGGATCTAAGGAAAGGAAAGAAGACATACCCTTGTTGGCTAGGTATTGCCACAGGCCATATTTATTATGACATTTATATATACATTTTTTTTCTTCTTCTTCTGCATCCAAGCCTATTCATACATTCACTTCACTCCAATATGAATCTGAGGCTATGGTTTCATCCTTGAATAATTTTTTTTCTTGACAAAATTTATTTTATCATATTTACGTCACATTGTGTTTTCTGTGTCTCAAGTCATAATTTTCATACTGTTTTTTTACCTAGAAAATAATGATTTTAAACGTGTTGTGAGTTTTACCCCAATCTAGTGCCTCTTGTTGGTTCGCATTATAAAGTTTAATATCAGTAACATAATTTGCATTGTTGGTATCAAAGTAATTTTGATGTCACCTCTCACAGTTCATGAATCTAAAGCTGCATGTCAGTCATTCGTGACTTATTTTGAAAATCTAAATAAAGTAATACGATGCTGAATAATTAAATGATAACCAAGAAAGCAATCTCTTCAATTTCTTTAGTAACTTGGCTTGAACTTAAGTTTTATTATTAATTTTTTTGCCTTATAATTTTAATGAGATAATATGCTAAAAATTTTAATGTCAGTTTCATGATGTCGTCAACGAGTTTATTTTCCACTAATAATGTTTCGCTTGAGGAGGTCATGTCTAAAAATGCAGATTCTTAATTTTCGTTTCAAAATCATATATGTTGTCTTCATCCTTAGACATGGATGCAATAAGTTGTTTAGGTTTATACTCGATTAATTCTTAAGTATTAAGTATCGATTGAAAGCATTTAGGGAGAGGTAACAGTGGGGAGGAAACTCATTATTTTTAATCATGTCAGACAAGTAATCGTAATTTTTTCAAGCATTGTCAAAAATGGCATTGGTCATTGGAAGAGAGGGGGTGAAGAGGGACGAGAAACTGGACATGGCCTGTTTTATGTCATTAATGTATTCTATTGAACCATTTCCCTATAATTTAGTTTCTGCTTGCATGGTCATCTTTTGTGGGAGTGTTAATGTAGTACATTGTGTAGTGAGAAATATTTCTAATGAATGGAGAGAAGATGTACATGCCTACCAATTTGACTGTATTATGAAAAAAAATCATATTTGACCAGTGAAGCACAAACTTTTTCACACATTCTTATTTTAGTCACTCAATGATATTACTTTTGTTTTCATTGAGAGGGGTTTTTCATGACAGAAAAGACCAGGAAAGGAGGAGGACGACGACGACGAATTTTCAGTTTAAAAAGACACGCTTTATATAACTATCATGAATAGGGGTTCATTTCTCGTATTGATCAGTTCATATTCATATGATATCCCTCCCTCAATTTTTCCCCTTTCATCATATAGTGACATCTGGCGATAATGGTGAACTTTTTGATCAATTCGTGAATAAAACTGCATAAACTTTTTCCAGATTTAACTTGGTGATTGTCAAGAAAAATATCCGAAATTATTGATTAACAGGGATTTTTGTCAAATAATTTGACTCTCTTCTTATCAGTCTTTACCCGCCACGGTGGCGCAAAGGGTAGTGTGCTCAACTACTGGGTCAGTGATTTCACTTCCAGGTTTGCCTTCTTTCGTGTAAGAGATAGGCCCTTAGTTTGCCTTCCGCCGGATGGGTGGTGTGTACAATGTCTCAAGCAAACAAAAGAACCCTAACTACATGAAAAATGTTTCCAGGTGTAGGAGCACTTCTGGCGTCGGTGGAGTTGCTCAAAAGCAGTAATCGACGATAAATAAGCATAGGGATTGCAGCATTAGGTTGGCAACCGGCTGCCTGCTACAGACCATCAGATCGCCCGTGTGGCAATGGGACAAAAATGGCTACCAGACCTTGTCATAGGTGGAAAAGGGATTAGTGGTGATGATGACTCTGATTATTTTATTTATCTATTCAGAGCGAGTTCAGTATGATTCTTAAAGTGATAATTTAAATTAGGATGTGCTTGTGGGCATATCATAAACATTAAACTTCTGTAGTTGAATAAAAAATATACGTATTAATACTGAAAATGTAAAGATGACATATTTCACCTTGAACTTTTAAACTTTTATCGTGTCAGGTGGACGTGGCTTAGATTTGAAATTCTGATTTAAAAATGACTACATACGCAAGTGTGTATGAAACGAGACGATTGCAGACAAAATTTTCGATATTAAAAAATAGATGACAGAGAGATGTGGGATGAGAGGAAAGAGAGAGAGGCTGTGTGTGTGTGAGTGAGAGAGAGAGAAGGGGAAGAGGAATAAAATACCGTGTCTGTTATATTTTCGTGCACTGACAATAAATGTGATCTTAACGAATTACCGTGTTAAGGAGTGTAATGACTTTTTCAGTGCTAAGAGCAACATATATACAGTATGTCTATGAGAGGGATACATTAAAATTGTATAGGGGGAGTATTTAAAGCAACCATATAAGATATTATGGCTAGTTGATTGTGGCTCAATATAACTTAAATGTTTGCGAGCATGTGAGAGGACGGAAATGAAAAAGAAAAGATTTCAGAATGGCGGTACAGTATATAATTAAAATGCATGGACTTGATGGTGGAAGTAAAAAGAATTATACACAGATGTAGTAATTAACTAACAATTATACTATATTAACCAAAACATAATTTCACGATTATTGTGTGAGGATGTTGGTTATGTAGATTTTGTAACCAGATTGTAGTCATGAAATTTGAATTTCTTCTAGTCTCTTTTTCCTCTTTTCTATTTAAAATTCACTTCAGACACCCCTTCCTTCTGCTGGTTGGGTTTTTTTTCATATCTTTTAATACCTCCTGCTTTTCATCTTGTTTCTTCTTCCCTTCAAACAAGCCTTCAGCATGTTAGTATCAACATGATAGCACGGTTTTCTTTTGGTAAAAGGAATAGCAATTGTTAAATTTACCACTTTTTTTTGTGGGATGAGTCCGCATGAGGTGTGATCAACGATGAAATGACTGACGGATTTCTTGTACACTACTTAGTGACGACGGCTGTTAATATATATCATTTCAAGGTGTTTAGTCTTTCTTTCTGCCGTAACCAAGTTCACAAGCGCGAAAGTATTGACCTTAGATGTTAAAATGCTTGGTCGAGATAATTCTGACCCTGAGTTCGATATACATGGTCACCCATTTGTCATTAACGACTCTATTTCGCAGTCATGTCGATTTTTTTCACTTCTTTCAAGTCTTGGAAGTTATGCTTGACCTGTGCAATATGCTGCTTTATGAACAATGTTCTACAACACTTCAATTTAGTGCTGATACTTCACCTGCTGGGGTTGGTTGATGATTAGTCGGCTTGTGTTGTCTGCAGTGCAGGTGACTACCATGTATGGTGGTACCCAAGGAAATGTGTGACGTCTGGCTGTTACACAATGCACCGCTAATATCTTGAGCTCGTGGATATACCATCATGTTATAGGAGAACATACTGTAAATTGGGTTAAATACTACTACTCTACTATACTAACCCTTTTTACGCCTACGACAGGGTCAGGTATCCAGGTGGACATGTGAGTGAATTTTTGGATGGTATTTTTCCTCAGCTGACTGCAACCTAATGCTGGAACCCCCTTGCTTATAAATAATCGACCTAATTTGATTCGTTGAGGCGCCTTTCCTCCACCGATGCCAAGGAACGAGCTCCTGCACATGGAAATTGTGCTGAACCACGGGCTGTGTAAGGGCTGAGTAAGGGCTCTTATCTGAAGATGACATCATACATACCACACTAACTCGGCTTGATTTCCCTTTCGATGGATGGCGCACTGGGACCTCGGGGCCTCTTACGCCCGAAAGAGTCAAAGCACATCGACCTAGTATTGAACTTTAGATCACTGACGTAGTCGTGGAACACGCCGCCAAAGTGGTTCAAAACATGAACTAAATCAGATATCACACAGATTAAATCCGATATCATACAGATATCAGTCCTTTATGAAGCCGAAGAGTGGAACGCTACCATACGTGTCTTCAACGATCGGGTTTTGATCTCCACATCACATGCTTGCCAGGCTAATTCCCGATGCATTGTACCATCAGATGCATAATGGTTATCAATGTGCTCCTCTCTACTTAGTTTCTATGAAGGCTTTCGAACTATTTGCTTTCTGCAGTTTATAAGCAATTCTTTAAGGCTTAGATTTAGTGGCAGGGTATTGTCTACAGTTGAATGTTCACATTGACTTTCTTGTAAGTTATTTCACCACTGGCAAGACACTTGTTATCTCATCACTGTCTGGTGTGTGCTCCATTTTACCAACTCCCCGGCAGCTGAGTGTTTTCTCGTAACTGCTTCAGACAAATTTGACAATTTTCTCATAAAACTGTGAATAATGACTAATATATCTTGTTAAAAATAGGTTTCATCATAGTGGTGGCTCTAGTTACGATTATGGCTTGTATCAAAAAGTTGAATGAGTGTGAAAGACCTCCATGTGACCCCCCAACACCTGTGCGATTGTTTTGTAAATTTATTAATTTAGTTACAGGTATGCAAATTTTATCTACCTTTAATTAAATTTAAATACCTTTATTTTTGAAAACGGGTTGTTCGTCAATGTTGATCATTACTCGGATTAAATTGAATTTAAATGTCGAATTTCTTAAATGGGTTTTCTCATTTCTTGTTAGGCATTGTGGAATTTTAATTATTAACACAATGCAAAATAATTTAAATAGTTTTAAATACCGGAATACCTTGCATATATCGCTTCTGTTATCTTGTCCAGTGCTTATAATAGCTCTACAAACCTGGTTCTAATGTCTTTTCAAACTATTGAGTACAAATTTTCAGACTAGAAACTGGAGGATGTTTTACAACCAGGTATTTTTGTTAGAGTAAAACATTCCTAACCTTGGACATAATGTTTTACTGAATGTATATTGGCAAGTTTCTCTTTTTGAATTAATATTCATAGGAAACAAGTTTTTTTTTATTCCCTTTATTTATGACTTTATTAATGGAAGAAATGACCTCAACATCAAATAGGCTTTATCAATGTAATATTATTATATTATGGGTCCTATAATTTTTGTAAGTTTCAACTGACAATAGTGAACAAAGTACATTCTTCAGTCTGTTGATTGAAATGATTCAGAGGTGCTAAAATTTGAAATAATTTTTCTTTCTTGTCTAAAATTTAAATAATTTGCATTTCATTTGGTTTTATTTTGACATGTTTTTCAAATGAATGTCCTTCATAACTTATTATCACCTTTTCTTTTTCTCTCCTTCCTCTCATATCCTTTCATGAATTGCCAATAGAAGCTTCGACATAAAGAATTACTCATTTTAATATCTAATAACTATAGATTTCTTTTCTACATAGCAGAATTTGAGGTAGTTTAGAGGTGCTATTATTTCATATTGCCTAGCAGCGACATTTATTTTCATATGATGCATCTCCACACTGTATTTATGCAGGTAAGGTTAGGCCGACATATAGGACGTCGTCAACACATAAAACATTGTTTTTTATACACGTCTAAGTTAATTAGATAAAATTAGCGCACTTTTATGACTGTGAATTTCATATCAATGCGTTAAATGAGTATATTTGCCTCGAGACGTATTTGTTGACGGCCACCCAACATTTAGTTGAAAGGTCGTTTCTTGGCGAAACATTTTATAACTGAATGCCCATGTGTGGTAAGTTTGAAAACTTCGCCACATCCCAACTCGTTGTGATGATTGTAGATGATCTTACAAGCAGGAGGATGCATTGGAGAGGCTAACACTGACCTCTTTATACACGTTATAAATTTAACAGTTATTACTGAAAATTATGATAAACATGATGAAGAATGTTTGAATATAGATTTTGAATTTTTAAAATTTTGAACGGGAGTCAGTAATGAAGAAAGTTTGTCTCTTGAACGCAGTTCCTCCTCCTCCCCCTTCTTCAAGATATATCATTTACAATAGCTATCATGGTAACTCTTAATTTTATTGTAGAAAAATGTAAACAGGGGAAAAAAATGTGTTTTATTTAAGGCGTCTCAGACATAGACACATATGTATTTTGGACAACTCTACTGCACTAATAATCACAGCTCGATAAAATGGACCTCAGTACTAAAGTGAAAACAACTGCACGGATATCAGAAATGGTGTTCAATGTAAACATAGGCAGAGTAAATATAGATTAGATAAAAAAGAAATATTAAATATATAGATATTTATTTATATAACATTTTTGGATACTTTTTCTTCAGGAAAAAGTGCCAACTCCACTGTGGTGGTGGTGGCTTTCAAAGACGTTTTTGAATCAATGTTGTAAGGTTTGTTTTTATAATATTAACTAGATGTACTTTAATTGTATTGTCTTGCACACTGGACACGAATTGTCGCTCCCTCCCGGTTGAATTTGGATAATAGCATATAAACTACCCTCCCCTTTCAATCTCCCCCATTTTTTCTCACTTCTGTCCATATGCAACTCGCCCATTTTACGTCACATTTCCATTAAAAGTACCATGTCTATGCTTTCTTGGGATTTTTATTTAAAAGAGATAGATGGCAAGGGGGGTTGATGGAGGGGGTGGAGGGTCAGGTATTTGTCTTTTGATAGTTTTAAGAGCTTACCAACTGAGGGTGTTACTTAGAAACCATAAGATAGGAAAAAAGAGAAGGTTAGGCTTTTTCTTATCTTTAAAGCTAAACAATTGTAAATTGTTCTTGTCCTGAGCTGTATATTGCAAAACAGTGAGACGTGGAATGTATAAACATGTTTGGTAACCCAGCCCAAAATGGATTGTGATTTTTTTCTCTCCTCTGTCTTCAAAAGCGTGCATTTAGTGGTGACAGTGCCAGCTCTATTCCAAAATTGTATGTTACAGTTTGTGTTAGGTGACATTTATGTACTATATTGGCAAAAGGGGAGGGTGTCATGGAAATGATAACCTGCCTGACGGGCTAACCATTTAGCCACCCTGACATTTCGCAAAGCGACAAGTTTATTATGTAACGCATTAAAATTGTAAGAAATTATCCCCACAATGATCTCTCATTTTTTTTGTCGCATTCGACATTTGTTAAGTAATGGTCTTTGTTATACACGGATAAGTCATTGTCTTATCAAATAAAATTCACCAAGTGTGCCATTGATTATGAACCTGTTCCCTTGGAGCATTCATTCCTCTTTTTTTTTGTTCCTCTTATAGACTAATGGATTAGAAATTTATCCCTTCAAATCTTGGCTATAGGCCATAGAAACATTCTGTCTTATTACAGTCCAATTGAAAATGTTGATTTAGTTTTCATCGTATGGTTTATGCTAGTTCTCATCTCTGTTTAATTGGCTGTGAATTTTTGTCATAAAACATTTGTTGTTGTTTCTTGTCGCATTTTATTATTCATTCTCTCGACCACCATTCTGGGGTTTGCAGAAACAGCCTCTTTTTTTGTACTCTAAAGACACAAAACTGGTGGTCACATTGTGAATTATGTGCTGATCGTACAAATGAACATTTATTACTGTATAGTTAGCACAGTGTTTACACTTAATTCTTTTCGTAGGAATTATAAGTTGAGAACTCTAGCTGAACACCTCTGATATCCTTCGGCAAAATAGAGAAAGACCTTGATAGTAACGTAGATGACGATGGAGACCAAATTTATCAAATTTCCCAAAACAGTATGGTGTACTGGCAGAGCTTTCTTCGCAGACTTGTAGGTCTACTATTTCTTAACACTACCACTCGCCATTTTTTTTGTAATGCACGCTCGTATTGCTCTATAACTATAAAATGAGCCACTCCAAACCCTTTTCCAAGCTGAGACAGGGTCTTGTCCCTCTGAATGGACACAAAGGCGATCTGTAGGACGGTGTTTTGTGCAGCCGGTTACCGGTCAAAGCTGCAACCCCTGTGCTTATGGCAGGGTCGTGGGAGGGTCGGATGTCCATCTTATCCCTCTGAATGGGCACAAGGGTGATCTGTTGGACGATGTTTTGCGCAGCCGGTTGCCGGCCAAAGTTATTTGTCGTCGGCCTACTGCTCGTTGGAGCACTCCACCGACGCCAGAGGGTGAACTCCTGCACCTGGAAATTTTGCCGCATCTACCCGTTGCATAATAGAGAGGGTTCTTTTACGTGCAAATGTCATCGTACACCACACGGGACATCGGTTACCTGAAACCACTGGCGCAGCTACCGAACACGCCACCGAGGCGAGATTTATTGCTCTATAGCTGTTTAAGCCCTTTAAAAGGATTCAGTTAGTTTCACCATCGCATCGTGTCCCTATCCAATCTGTGGTAGTAAAGGGTTGCTTGCAATTTAAATTCTAAAAGTCAAACTGATAGTTTTGATTACACTCGAGTGTTAGTACGTGTGCTTATCCAGTGATGAACACTGCTCTTGAGCGTACACGAATATTTGTTAAGGAATATATTAGGAATATATATTAGGAATACATTTTAGGAATATATTAATATGATATACCAAAATATCGATTGGCTAATTACGTTGGACACAGTTCTCGTCTGATCACTGAAGTTAAGCAACTCAACCCCAGTTAGTAGCCTACTAACATGGGTGGCCACTTCGGAATACTCGATCCCGCTAATAACCAAAAATCGTCGTAACAGAATAGTGTCTGTGCAGACTCTGCATTAGAACTATACAGTGGACGGGGCTCTAATGACCTTTGTAGTTGAAGGGCCCTAAAACATCAACCAAACTATCCAAACACTTTATCTGTACGCGCTATTGTTCATTTAATTGTTTCATACAATGTTTTCTACTCCATGTCAGCTGCCTTGTATCTATTCCTTCCAATCATCCAGAAGCAGAAGTAGAGTTAGTCATCCATCATCACTACCACTTTTTCCTGTGGTTCTAGGTTCGAGGCTGTACCGAAGTAGGTTGGCTTCTTGAGAGAGAGAGAGAGAGAGGGGTCCCCAGTAATCAAACAGTTGCTACACAACGGGTAGATGAGGCAAAATTCCCAGGTGTATTAGTTCGCCCCCTGGCGCCGGTGGAGTGCCAATCGAAGAGAAGACAGACGATAAATACTGGTAAGCATAGGGGTTGCAGTAATGGTCGGCAGCCGGCTGTGGAAATATACCATCCAATATTTCACCCGATCCACAAGGTTAAAGATTCTTTTACGTGAAGATGAAATCGTACACAATCACACGAGGCTACTGTTTTACTACCCATTCCGTCCAGTATCGAACCTGGCACCCAGTAGGTGTCGAACACCCTACCAGGAGAAGTGGCATAGAGATGAATTCCTGGTAGTTTTTGTTTTTATGCTTTTGCTTCTAGGTGGACTTCTGACCGACATAGTAGTCGCCACGACAGTTATTAAATCCGGGAGGAGACTTACACAGGGAGCTGACTGATTTGACGATCCTGGATAAGTTCTCGTTGTGTTTGTACGTTACCCATCACCCCAAACAGCTCCTTTACTACACCATTGTTATTACATCAAACGGGGGTGATAACCGAATTTCTGAGAAACAGAAAATGATATAGACCTAGGAGTGCCTGTCTTGCAACTACATTTGGCGCCTTGTACAGTGGTAGGAGAGTCAAGAAGGAAAATTTTGATGTTATTTACTAGTTAAGCGCCTACAATTTTTGACCTCTAGCGCCCCTCCCTCCAGTCATGTACTGCTACCTATAACATTTCTGTATTTATAACAGTTATATTATATCAATTCGTGCATAGCATCTATCTGCAATAAATTAAAATAGTATTACCTTGAGACATATGCAAATGGGTCCTCGAATAGTTGGTCCACCCTCCAACCGATCACTTATCGTAATGTGAAATGTTAGGGTCGTTACTAATGTTTTATATAGCGTTTTGAATATTTCAATTGACTTTTCATTTGTTTTTTGTTTCGTTGGTGTTTTACGGCCCTTCAACTACAAGGGTCATTATAGCCCCGTCCACTGCGTAGTTCTAATGCAGAGACTGCACAGACACTACGCTGATGCGACGATTTTTGGGTATTAGCGGTACCCAGTTTTTCCAAGTGGCCACCCATGTGAGTAGGGCCCTACAGTACTAGATGAGATTGCGTTGGCTAACTTGCTACCTTGACTTTCACGATCACATTTGATCCACCTCGCATGGTGGTGCTCGAAATCTGCTTTAGTGGTTCCAGGTCCAATACTGGATCGAGAAGCGCTGGCATCTTTCGGACGAGAGAGAGGCCTCAAGTGAGCCTTCAGCCGGATCGGAAGTAAAGCAATGACCCTGTCTGGTGTATAATGTTATTTGTAAGTAAAAGAATCCCCTCAACTATGCAACGGGTAAAACTCCCAGGTGTAGAAGATTACCCCTGGCGTCGCGTTGGTCCAGAGCAAGTGCCCCAGCGAAACAAAATAGGCCGGCGATTAATAAGCATAGGAGCTGGAGTTTAGATCGGCAGCCGGCTGCGTAAAATGATCGTCCAAATACCCTCTGATTGATTGATTGATTTAATAATCAGGGAGAATTTAAGCGAGGTTATTCCGTCAAACATTTATGACGTTAGATCATGTCTGAGGTTATCCTGTTCACCTAATTTTCAAGTGCACCTCACATATAATTACGATGGAATTGCCTGAATACAAAAAGAATTGCGAAAGTAATTAATACGAGACCTTACTATTCATTGAGAAGTAAATAATATTGGCACAATTGTTAGAAAATGTCCTAATATATGTTCGTCATCATGGAATGTTGAAACCATTATTCAACGAAATAAGATCGTTTTCAACAAAAGGCATTTAATGAATACGTCATCACCAGACATATTGTTACCTGCTCATCATCCAAAATGGGGTTTTTGCTGACCAGAATTGAGTTTCTTGATATTGACTTGAAAAATGGCCATAACGTTTATTCTCATCTAATCACTGAAGTTAAGCAACGCAACCCCAGCTAGTACTAGCATGAGTGACCTCTTGGGGAGCACTGGATACTGGTAATACCCGAAATCGTCGTAACAGTGTAGTGTCTGTGCAGACTCTGCATTACAACTAAGCAGTGGACGGAGTTCTAATGACCGTTGTAGGTAAAACACCAAGCAAACAAGCTAACAGTACCGGTTTAAACATTTTTAACTCTGCTGCTCAGTTGGAAGTGGTTTACAAAATTAATTTTGTTTGTTGGAGTTTAAGGTCCCGTCAACTACGAGGTCATTAGAGACTACAAAGTTAATGGAACACTATGTATTGTATTACATGGGCCTTAGGAACACAATGTTTTTGGATTAACACCTGGTCCCTTTAGAGTATCTGTGATATAAACTGCTGACGATTGTGGCAGGGGAACATTTTCTACCAGGACATTAAGCAGTTAGTTTTGTTAAGTGAGGAAATTCTTAGGTAAGTTACATCTTAGGTGAAAAAGCACTTCTTAGGCAGTAATGTCCTAGGGTCCATTTTCCAATGTGGTGATTACACTTCGTTTGGGCTCTGAAGATTGCTATGGGGCTGATTTGACGTATACAAAGGCATTTCCAGTCTGCAGAAAGAATGTAGAGGCCGGTTTGGTAGTGGTGATTGGAATCAATTAATGAATGGCCCATCCAGCATGCATCTGCACGCCAAATTCAGCCACAGCCAGGTGCTGAAGATGTTTATCGGAAGTTAATACTTTCCTGAAATGGCTTATGGCAAAATTTCCACAGTTACGCCCATGATTGAGTGGTACTACGACTATTACTTTCTAGTAGTGGCACAAAACGAGGGTGAGGACAACTCAAATTAACAATGAAACTATGTGAAAATACTGTCCTTGTCTGAAACCTGATGTACACAACTGATCCTTGAAAGACCACTGTCCATCTGTTATTTCGTTGTCTGCTAACTTCTTCCCTTTACAATTATTGTCACCCCTTTTATGCTTCCTTAATTGTATTTCATCCTAACTTGACCCTTCTGTAACTGGAAAAATAGTGGAGAGGATATAGACTGCAACACAAATGAACAATGAACTTTTGATAGAGGTTTAGTTCAGTCTGAATGCATTTTTAACAGTTGTGAGCAGTCAAACAGAATACTGTTGTGCAGAACCAACTTTTATAATGCAATTCGCCTTTTCGAGTACAAGGCTCAGTGGTAACATGCTAATGGTTGCAAGTTCAATCCTGGTCAAGGTAGGGGCTACTTTCGACTGACCGTGAAATGCCATTTGTCGAAGGGACCTACGGATATTGTCACCCACACGGGATGTGTGCGATGTCACCTTCACGTCAAAGATCTTCTTCAACATGGAGCGACCGGCTTATTGCTTGGACACACCAGTTCTCGTCTGATCACTGAAGTTAAGCAGCGCCACCATGAGTGGCCGCTTGAGAAAACTGGGTACTGCTAATACCCAAAAAATGTCGCTATAGTGTAGTGTCTGTGCAGTCTCTGCATAAGAACTATGCTTTGATAGAGGCTCTAATGACCTTGTAGTTGAAGGGCCCTAAAACACCAACAAACAAACAACGAAAGTAGAACTCTCACTCAGACGCTCTTCCTCCGCGGATCGTGAACACTTTAATCGAATCCATTCGTAAGAATAAGTAAGAATGTTAAGGATTTAAGGAACAAAGTTTATTCGTGTTGACCCTTATGAGACTATACTGTGCTCTTGGACTGCTGCATATAATCCGTTAGGAGGTTTTGGTGTATATTACGTTTGTTAATTGTGCCTGTTTCTCACTCAATGTCAATAAAAAGAAACTAAGTTGCTCTTCTAGCAATATATTAAGCTCAGGTGCAATGATTGATCACATTATTTTGGCTCATATTAAGACAATCATAAGGCTCTTGGTTTTGGTAGAACAATGCTAAGATATACACATACATGAGTATTGTAACAGGGTATTTTTTCTGTCCTGTTTTGCCTCACATCCCACTGTCACTCTTTAGATATCCACCACTACCACCCCTCTTATTGCCCATTACCCATGATTTTCCAGCATCATTCCTCTCTCTTTCTCTCAGCAGCCCCTACTTTTTGCCTCCGTCTACTGGAGACTTAAGCCCTCAGTATTGGTACTACGTTGCATTTGCCCTATAACATGCAGAAGCCATTGCTCATTTCTACTTATGAAGATTTATATTAATCTATGGTGTCTGGACTTAGAAGTCCTTTAATAATATTGAGTTTTATTTACGGATGGAATGCGTTCGATTAATTGGTCCAATCCACTGTCATTTGATGGGGGTTTCGTTAGATTTTTTGTTTGTTGTTTTTGTTGGTGTTATTCCCCTGCCCTCCCTCACAAATGTCTGACTTTATTAACTTGCTGACAAGATTGTGGGCCAAAAATGTAGGACTTGGGTTCCGTTTGGCGCGAAATGTAAATCACTCTTGTTTTAACTATTCGTTAATTTGTAGCAATCGCAGTCTTAATACAATTTCTCCCCATGTTCATGCCGCCAATGGTTTAAACTAATGCTCTTGTTTCCCTTTTCATTTTCCCTCTCCGGTGCTTTGTCTCCTCTCTCCTTCTTAAGAGGTATTTGAGTTCTGATACATCTATGCTGATGAAAATATGATAAAACTTGATAGTAGTGAGCCGGTGTGTTATAAATAATCACATTTGGCCTTATTGTAGGAATACAGTTTCCTACTAAAGTCAACTGATTTATCAGGGGAGAAAAAAGCAAGTTTGAATTTTTCATCCGTCTTCTAATCAGTGATTGTTTACATAGAAACATTGACAAAGTGGAGTAAAAGTTGGAGATTATTGATTAAACAAAAATTTGGGTAGGACACTTGTTTTGTCGCTGTCAGGTGCTGCAGACAGGGAGTTTCTTCATTTAAAGTTGTAATTCTTAAATTTATTATTATATTTACAGTTTGACAAGCGCTTTAAGATTCTGTGTCTGAAATACCATATTTTACTCGTTAAGTAACTTTTTTTCACATGAATAATACTCGCAATGTTGTGTCATAAGTCTGATTTCAGTAGACTGTCATCTGTAATTTTTGGTTCCAGGGACATAAGGGTGAACTGTTGGATGTCGTTTTGCAAGGCTTGCTGTCGACCCTATATCACGAGCCTTTCTTATTTAATGTTGCTATAAGGGAAACTTCTTTTACTGACACCAGGAGTCGAAATTTTGATAATCTTTTCGATGCAAACGAATATTTTATTTCAAGAGGAAAGTATAATTATACATGCAGGTGATATTATTCCCACCATTTTGGACCTCGGCTATATCTTTTCACCTGACAGAAAGTGCCCTTCGAACTTCCTTTGGCGAAGATCGAAACATTTGAGGCAGACCACTCTTTTATCGTTATTAGTCATTTCCCTGCAGCTTCTGAGCTGTTGAAACAATTTACCAACACCATTGAGCCGACTTCTCGTATCTGAAATTTATTTCGTTCACAGAATTTGATGTAGTTTATTTGGTTACTTAATACCGCGGTTTCTCTGTTGCTGAACCTCATTTACTGATGCCAGGGAGGAACCCCTAACCTGGTAATTTTGCCAATCTAGATGCATGCTTCACGTCATATACAGTACATAAATAAAAGTTCTTGTACTTGAGGGTGATGTTGCACCAACCACACAAGACCACTGCGGCGAATGGCTTCCCTTTCCATTCAGGGAAAGGTCGATTTGGGACTTTTCTCTCGCCCGAAAGTCACCCATCCAGGAAGGAACATGCCCACAAACCCCGGTCTCACGAGTTTATCAGCTTTATCTGAGCACTTTTGGCGAGAGTTTTCCATCTAGATGGGGGTCTTTGCCTTTGAGAGATATTAGCTCGGTACCCATGCAAAAGACTTCGGGAATTACGTCACTCGAAATGAATGATCATGGGTTGAGGTGAGGATCAACCCTTGCTTCATTATAATTATAAGTTCTGGAAATAAACAGTGTGGCTCTAACATACCGGTAACTACTTCTAGCACATTATGGCCCTTTCTGATTGCTCAGGTCACATTGACTTTTCGACTTTAGCCTTATTTAGGAAGACGGTAGTACATTTAACTCTTGTGTAACTCCATTATTAATTTTATTTTGAATTAATTTTTTTTAAATCTATAGAAATTTGAAATAATTTCATGTATCTAAATCGCTTAAGTATTATGGAGTGTTAGATTTTGAAACCTTCTGACCTTATGCGATTTACTTTTAAACTCGTTTTTTAATTGAGGAAATGAACATTTCAGAAATAAATAATCTATTAACTTCACCTCAAACTGCATTTAAAATTGTTTATGAAAATCGTTAAAACCTACACACAGTTTTGAAACATGGGGAGGAAAAGAAAATGAAATATGAGGTAGGTGGACACAATTGGCGAAATTGTTTGATGCATATACTTAAGGGCCTTTTTAAAATTCATCTTTTTTTATTAAGTGACTAATAAGCATAGGTTTTTATCATTTACATACTAACTACTGTGAAGGTATGATTCAGGGTGTGAAAGGTGTGTGGCTAGTTCAGTTTTTTCCTCCTAAGAAATTTTAAAGGATTTCCCTTTAGAACTGTGTATTTCATAAGACTGTCGAATTTGAAGATGTGATAAAGGCAAAAAAGTTAATTGCAGTTGATGATTTACTGCATTTACGAGTTTTAGATGTCGATGTTGTAATTAGTTGTTGTTCCCCTCCTCTCGTCCATCTCGAAAGTTCTCCAATTTAGATATTGACTGCCGTATTTCATATTTTAAATGAAGTAGTGATTGTGATTTTTCAACAATTTTTTGTGTGTTGTTTTCGGCTGATAATTATCATGTCCTGTAAGACTTGGTAGTTTCTTAAAGAGAGAGTACATTTTCAAAATGAGCGCATACTTTCACAAATTTATTGTGCTGATCTTGTTTTAAATTTATTATCATATAAAACGTTACTGACATATTAATAACTGGAATGATTTACGGAATTTATATAAATATTTTTTTAATTGGACATAATGAATTAAGAGCATTTGTGGCAGCACTATCACATCATCACATAACTGGGAATTGAACTCTGTCAACTTGTGCACCAGACAGATATCGAATCTGTTCTTGTAATTTAATACTGAATTATTCAGACTCATCATTGTCATCATCTTACCCTTATACTGCCCACGGGTTCTTATCCTCCACTCCCGCAATTCCCCCTCCACCCCGCACGCCTCCATGTCAATCTAGCCCCTTTGCTTGGTGTTACAGCTCTGACTGGAGGCACCTCAGTCAGTTGTGCATTGTTGTTGTGTTTGTTGGTGTTTTAGGGCCCTTCAACTACAAGGTCATTAGAGCCCCGTCCACTGTGTAGTTCTGATGCAGAAACTGCACAGACACTACAGTAATGCGACGATTTTTGGATACTAGCGGTACCCAGTTTTCTCAATCGGCTACCCATGTTAGTGCTAGTGGGGTTGCGCTGCGTAACTTCAGTGATCAGACGAGAACTGGTGTGTCCAACGCTATTCGCCGCTCCCTCAGCTGTGCAGAACCCACAGTAATAGTGGGCGGATTACCTGTGGGGGTGCCTTCCTACCCCACCCTGAATATGGGGGTAGGACGCCTTGTTTATGAATAATATTTTTGTCGCCTTGTTGGCATACTAACGAATTAACTATTGTGGTTGGATTAACTTTCATTTTCATAACGTGATCTGTTAGGAGTCTTCTAAGGATATTGTCCGGGTTAAAAGGGATCCACGCATTAAAATGACGTGGTCATAAATTAGTGTTGTCTTAATCTCTAAATACCTTTTAATTGTTGAGGTGTCAATGTACCACATTCGTTGAGGTTGATTTAATTCTAGGGAATATGTTCACATTGAAGTTTAATAGCAGGATTAAAATTCTTAAAGATCTTCTCCTAAAATAACAGTGTGCAGTAATGCAAACTGATTACAGTTGATTGGTATATGTGCTTGATGTAATTCATGTTAGAAATCAAAGAATTTTAATCATCGTTTCTCAACTTGTTTTCAATTAAATAGAGCAACGATCGCTGATATGCAGTTCTGTAAAGTAAGGTGGAGATTGATCTTCCAGTTCATATCAAAATTCACATAGAAAGAGTTTTAAATCAATATAACTTCGATGGCTTAAGTGGTGGCGCACTTGACTCCTGACCTCCAAATACATAATTTCACTACTGTCTGTGGTTTGTGGTTTTCTTCAAACCAGGAGGATACCAATGTATCTTCTCTTGAAATTTAGATTTATATCTGGTGGGAGGTGATTATGATCCTGGCCACCCTTAAATACAGTGGCTCATTGGCGGCATGTTGACTGCAGCATGTTACGATGTCACCTGCAGGTAAAAAAGCCCTTCTGCAATGAGTGAAATATAGAAGTAGATCGGCAAAATCTTCAAGTAGAGGAGCTCATTCCTGGTATCAATAAATTGTCTTCATCCCTTATCCCGCCTACTGCATGGCCACTTTCTCTCACCAAGCCTCCATCTACCGCACATTCCACCCTCAATCGACCGTAAGATCCTTATGTTCCCCTAATATTTACTCACACCCCATACCAGGTGTTCTTAACTAGGGATATCTGTGACAGGATGCACTTGTCGCTTTATGTGCCATGTGAGTCAAGAACTCCGCCTCCATGGCGTTGTGGTCACATTATGAAATCGCTTCGGGCTCTCTTGATCACTCCCTGACAATGGCCGGTTCTGGCAATGCTGCACTTTAGCTTGCCCTTCAATAGTAGAAAAGCCTGTACTAAATAACCAAATCTTCTTCGGAATTGTACATATTTAAAAGAACCTATTCCCTCAGTATTTGATTTATGAGTTTATATGCTTCTGCAATACATTTCAATATTTAAATTACCGATCTGGTTAAAATGGTGGCAGCAGTAAGGTTTG
Source organism: Trigoniulus corallinus (assembly GCA_013389805.1). Lineage (NCBI taxonomy): Eukaryota > Metazoa > Arthropoda > Diplopoda > Spirobolida > Trigoniulidae > Trigoniulus > Trigoniulus corallinus. The sequence goes on along the minus strand of JAAFCE010009126.1, from coordinate 17,089,282 downwards.
CTCTGTAAATGACCAATACCACTGGACATGCAAGCATGAGTTAATCTAGTTAGCGGCTATTTATATGGAGTTGCAATAGAAATTGCTGTCAAGTTGTAGTATGGAGCATGTTTAACTGAAAATTTTGTTATCCACTATTTTTTATCAGATCTATATGTCATATAAGACATAGACAAAACAACTACAATTTATGCCATTTGTAATTTTCATAAGTTTACTCTTGATATTTAGTCAAAAGAAGGAATTAAATCATAAACAAGTTGTTGATAACACCAAAGAAATGCTCTTTACATTGCCCCAAACTTGTTGTCTCAATTAATCATGCATGGAATATAGGTTATAGGAACTTTTTGACACCTAAATTCCTCAAAGGTGTTTTTAAGGTCTGGTCATTCTGCAATCAATATGCACGGTATTAAAAATATGTCGGCGTCAATTATAAATATGAAATTTAACTTAACATGACTTATGCTGTTTTTCAACTAAAATCTTCTCATTTTAAATATGACATTAGATTAGATTACATTATAAAATATTCGATTGTCTTGGAAATACATTTAACAAATGTGTTTCGAGTAGGTGTGAAATGAAAATTTTAAAAAGAGATATATAGGTGTTATGTATAGATATCTTTATCTAATAAGAATCGATTGCTAGTTGGTAAATAATTAAAATTCTGAAGTGAACGACAGTCTCTCCCTCCCCCTTGTACTAGTTGACCTATTAGAAATATAAGGCGAACTTGTATGCATGGTGTATTATGTATGATGCTTTGTCAGAAACGTGTTACTAAGGAAATTTCGTAAATACATTATTATTATAAAGTTATTGGAAGTCAGTTTCTGTCTCTTTCTCTCTCTTTTAGTTATTAATCTTGTATTAAATTGCTTTTCTGTTATATGGATCTAAATAACAATATGAATCTGTTGACTTTTGTTGCTTATTGAAGGGCTTTTCTTGCCTTTTATGTGGAAAACGTGAACTCCTGGCTTTCCTATTTGTTTCCATGAATTTTTGTTTTTCCACAAACGCCGATCAAAAGAGCAGAACATATGATAAATACACGAAAAGCGAAACTTTATTGCAATTGAACAAGATTAAATATAGTTGGATCATAATGGCGAGATAGACACATTTAATTTGCAGGCTTTTGCATGGGAGGGACGGAATGGACGAGGAGGGATGTGCTCGCAACAATACGTTTTGTGATGGTGACGATGAGCACCAGTCTATTCATTGAAACCTGATATAGTTTCCATAGTTTTTAAGTAAATGTCAGACTTTCATTCGAGCTTTACAAACTGTTGTATAGTTAATTCACACTTTTGTAACTTTCTCTTTTGTTAATTTAGTTAATTCTGCACACTTTTCGACGTTGAAACCAGTTGTCTGACGACATACATTTATCACACTTGTAACATAGCAATATGAACATATATTTGATATTTTTTTCCTCAGTCTTGGTTTTCTGTTGTTTATACAAAATTTTGTTTGCATTTCGTTTTCCTCTGTAGAAAGATGACATTTTTCATTGTAATATGAAATGCAGTATTTGAAAGAACGTCTCTCTAATGTGCAAGACATTTTGATGACAAAAACATTTGGCTCAACTGTCTAGATGAGGATAATGGTCAGTTTCAAGAAGCAGTCTTGCCTCCTCGAACCATCTTTATTTATCATTATATGCAGCCCTTCCTTTTTCTACCATGAATAACTCTCCCCCTCCAAACTTTCTCCTTTACCCTATCAGCCCCCTTTTTTTCTGCCTGTTAGAGTTAATCGCATTTCCTAGTTTTATGTCAACGTATGAACAACTTTAAATTCAACTTCAACTTGGCCAGTTGAGTGTTAACCCAGTCTTCTCAATTTTTTAAAAATAAAATGAGGTTCAATTTTGGTAGTCGATTTATTACAGCCCTGATTTAAAAACTCTAAAACCACTAATAAAATCAACTATGAGCCTAATTCAGGTGTATATCAGTGGTCTAATACCCTTCACTTCTAGATGTGCACTAAACCAAAGATCAGCATAAATTAACAATGATGAAATGGACATGAATAAACTCCTGAATCAAAACTTATACAATGGTCATTACCTGTTTGACACCATTTATTCACCACCTTACTATTATACATAGATGCATTGGTCCTATATGCTCCAGAACTCATGTAAAGGAGAGGAAGTCCTTTGGAAATGTCTTTAAATTTTATATACTTTTAAAATTGCCCAGGTTATACATAATGACGTGCAGCCTTGTGAGGATCTCTAGTGTAGTGGTTGCAGGTCCACAACGTTGTAGTATGATCAGAAAAGTTGTCGGCAGCCAGTCACTCACAACCCCCACACTTTCGGTGTTGCTTTCTGCCTTAGTTGGGAGCGGCGAGTTGCATTGGACACACCAGTTCTCGTCTGATCGCTGAAGTTAAGCAACGCAAGCCCAGTTAGTACTGACATGGGTGGTCGCTCAGGAAAGCTGGGTACTGCTAATACCCAATAATCGTCGCATTAGTGTAGTGTCTGTGCAGTATATGCATTAGAACTATACAGTGGACGGGTCTCTAATGACCTTGTAGTTGACGGGACCTTAAACTCCAACAAACAACAACAATCTGCCTTAGTCTGGTCCACCGCAAGCTTGTCCAATGCCAATGCATGGACTGGCCTGATACTGATCAAACCTTCCCCCACCATCGTTCTGAGCTTCTGGATTTATCACTGGTTATAGTAATTGTGGTATTTCCGCATTTTGGCAGTCGAATAGTAGTCAAAATTTGAAAAAAAGTAGTGTTTCTGATCGCATAGATTTCAATGTTTAAAATCTAGCTTCTTCATATGAATACATTTGAGATTTTTTAGCTTGTGTATGTGACTATACAAGGTGAAGACTATTTTTACATGCTCACTATACGATATAATCAGAAGGAAAGTGATGAGAAAAGAAAAAAATTCCCTCATCATCCTAGTCTTGGTCAACGATAATATGTCTCAGCAGGCAGGCTGGTAGTAGTTGGCAGGTGAGGCGTTATTAATGAATCAACCAAACATGTATTAATCTTTTTTTCTATACCGTATTTTAATGATGCTAAAGCTTGGCTTTTTTTTTTATCAAATCTGTCCTTTCTTCATTGTAGTTTGGCAGAGTCTACTGAGACTCCAGAAAAGGAGTGCAGTAAAAAAAGTTGTTGAAACTTGCGCGTCTATATTTTTTTCTGTGCCTGACAAAATTACAGAGCACATTTGACAACTGCTAATAAACGTTTTAAATTTGTCAAGGATAGTCTTGGAAAATAATTGGTGGTTTATAAGGAATTGATTGGTAACATGTACCTAACCATCTTTTCTGAATAGTTAATTTTGTTCTGCTATGCTTTTCAGACAGGTAACTCTGGTTCATAATTAATGTGACTTCTGTTCAATTAAAAATGTTAAATGTTGGCAAGTTCATATTTCATAAAACCAACAATGTTGGGTCTGGAAGTAATCTTAATTCATCGAACCTCTTATTAATAGGTTTCATATAAACGAAATGTTAAACAAAATTTGTCCTGACCTCCATTTAGTTTATGTATTGGTAATAAAAATAGCTCTAGCTACCAAGACGATAATACTCTTTTATTATAATATGCACATTGAAGGAGACATGATTAAACCAAAAGTTAATGACCTGAAAATATGAGAGTTCCTGACCTCTTTTAAACCCCTTCTCAACTATCCACCCTTATTTTAATAATAATAATATTACCCAATTTCTATCTATGTACTGATCTTATATGGAAATACATGGCCTGAAATTTCCAGTAATAAAACCAAACTATCTGTATTTGGTCATAGGCTTCATGCTAACAATGTTGAAGTATGCTTTTGGATTAGAAATATTAATGGCATATTTGGGTTGACCTTTATTTGAGGGTCTCACTGTCATAATTCATTTAATGATATAGTCTCAAAATTTCAGTCTAATTTTCCTCCTTCACCATCGCCCTACCAAAAAAAAAACAGCAGTACTACATAAAAAAACTCAAAAATGTTGTGTTTCAGTACTCCATTTAGTTTACAATTAGAAAGTGGATTACTTGGAAGTAGTAGTTTAGTCTGAAGAGGGTGTGGTGTATTTCCTTTAGAGCCAAGGTGCAAACACATACAGATACTGTATATAGTAGTAGTATATTCTTTCTATACATTGTACCCACGCCTTGGCTCATTTTTATTTGCACCTTGCCTGTACACGGCGCGTATATTGAAATATAGGATTAGTAACACCTTTAGCTGTCGTTTTATTGTCTCTTTTGGGGTTGTTAAACTCATCATTTGGACTTGAAGAGGGCTTGAAGTGGACCGACTTGTCTGATGTCATAGAAAATGTAGACCGTAAACCGTGAATTGCACATTAAATAAATGAATAATGATCTAAAAGGAGTATTTTGCAGCTTTACTTTGTCATTAGCTGACAAGGTGTGTACACATGGAACAAATTTGAGCCTTGAAACAGACGTTTATGCAAACTTAAAGAGATTTTGTTGAATCAGCTCGGTAGTGTCTAATTAGAGGTTAATTTTGATATAAAGGGCTCTTGATTAAGAAGTGCTTTTTTTTATTTATTAAAAATTCATTTGTTGCGCCTAGGCTATACAGTTTTATAGATATCAAATGATATCTAAAGCAGACAATATAAATGAAGACATTTTATTTATGAAATAATCGGTTCAGATTTGAAATAACAAAATGTGATGACCTCTGTGGACAAATCTGCCCCTGTGTATAATTTCACAGTTTCTTGAAATTAATTTGCTCAATAATTATACTGAATGAATTTGGATAGATTTATCTCGAACTTCTTTCTGAGTTTCAAAATTCTTTACCTTTCTACCACTTAATTGATTGACATCTTTTATCAAATTTAAACCATTCGTCGTTCTCCGATTATGACAACACTTGGAGCTTCGTGTTCACGTTTCATAACTGGATAATACAGTTTAGGTTTATAGAGCTGAGGTTGGCATCTTTATTACAGATCTGCTGTGACGTGAATCCTCAGGGTTTTTTACGGTTTTTTCTACATACAGGAAGAAAGACAAACCCCCTCAAAAATATCCATTCAACATTTTATTGCAGTATTTTATGGCTAAAGTGATGAAGGTGTTTATCCGCCCCAGACTTCAGCAAGTACGAGTATACAGTATATGTAGTAAGTATGATCCAAAAGCCTCCTATATACACATCGTCATCATCGCCGCCACAACCCTGTTCCCACCTATGGCAGGGTCGGGTGCCCTTTTTGTCCTTAATAGCCTATTGTTTTCATTGAGGCACTCTTCCTCCACTGACGCCAGGGAGCCAACTGCTGCATCTGAAAATTTTGTCAGTACTGTATACCATCATCGTCACACCTTCTCCAGCCCGTGACTGGGTCGGATCTGCGGGTTGCAATCCTCCACCCCCGTATATTTCCAACCTGGCCCCCGTCCACCCCGCACACAACCATGTCGTTTTGTACCACCTGTTCCCACGTCCGCGTTGGTCTTTCCCTCCCCTGGTGCTCCCGATCACCTGCAGTCCCACAATGGACCTAATTAGTTCACCCTCCCCCTTCTCATCACATGCCCATATCACCTGAACCTGTTTTCCCTCATCTTTTCAGCGATGTGCAGATGACATTGTACACATGCCATGAGGTCACAGCTATACTTCCAGGACATCTCTTTCTGTCTGTCGCCCGAAAGGAGCCAAACCACCTTCGTCCAGGATCAATCCTGGAACCACTGCTGCAAAGCGGCTTATTGTGTTGAACACACCAGTTCTCGTCTGATCACTGAAGTTAAGCAACGCAACCCCAGCTAGTACTAACATGGGTTGCCGCTTGGGAAAACTAGGTACAGTATTCTAATATCCAAAAATCGTCGCACTAGCGTAGTGTCTGTGCAGTCTCTGTACTAGAACTATTTAGTGGAAGGGGCTCTAATGACCTTGCAGTTGAAGGGCCCTAAAACGCCAAAAAAAAAAAAACAAACAAAATCACTGCTGCACCCGTCCAGCACGCCACCTCTAAGGGACGGAGGCGGGTAACTAATTTCTGACGTGAGGGGATGACTCCATTAATGATGTTCTTCCTTTGTGTGAAATCAGTATTTATTTCATCCGTGTTTCATTTTTCGCCATAAGGGCCCGAACTCCATAATGCTAGGAGCTTTTCATGGTCAGTTTCATCTGGAATACAGTATCAACACTGAACTGAGGAAAGTAAGCAATCTGGATCTTTTTAGCGCCTCGCGGCATCCCTGAATAGATGTTGAACCCAAACTTCATTTTGCTGACAGATTTCACTGTAAATAGATGAAATAGTTGCATGAAATTGACTTTCTCATAGTACTTTACTAGCTGTTTCTGTAATATAAATTCATGTTCATCAACTATGAAATTAGTCGGATATTAAAGGGTTTCAGCATGTACAGAGCGTTAGCGCGAAATTGTCATTGCAATGCGCATGCTCTGTTAATCATATGAAATTGCGGGGCGTTATGCGTCAGTGACCATGTGATGTCCGCTTGAGAAACAGGCGGGAAATTAAAAGCTGTTAATATGATGTATACATTGCACTGCCATGAGATTACTAACGCTTCAAATCGAGTTACTGTAATGCGAGAAGTCAAACCTCTTTAAGACTTGAGAGGATGAATATTTTTTCAGTAAAATGTGCATGAAGGACCACGAATGGTTTATTAACCTCTACAGCCAGTTGAATTTTTAAAGACATAAAAATAGATGAAGGTATTTTACTCATACATTACTTGGTTAATTCGGTTGAACAATGCGTCATATTCAACATTGTAGTCATTTGCTGACAGGCTGAACGGAAAATTTGGTTGTCTCTCTGAATTTGGTATACGAAAGCATGAATGCTACGGTTACATTGTCGTTAAAGAATTACTCAAATTCAAGTTATTAATCAATTTAGGTAACATCTAATGTTACCTGTTATAATTTCATTGTCACTTTCATTCGTTGTATAATTTAGACAGCTTTATAAATGACAGTTTTCTGTCTTGCCAACAGCTAAAGGAGGAAGCAATTTCCTTATAATATTGTTTATGGTGTTGATTAATTCATAAATAAGGCGTGGATGCATTTAAATCATCTATTTATCATTTTTTTGGCCTGAATGAGCAACTGCACGTTCTTGTCACCATCATAGAACAGTAAATTTTCAATGGACTAGAACAATAATTAAACCTTCATTCTGAAATGGTTTGTGTAGGATAATTTCAATAAAATGCCATCAATTTCTTATTAAAATGATCAATCAAATGTTGAATATTCCAGTATTCACCTTATGTAATATTCGCTCATGGTCGAGGTTTCTGAGACCCTTCTTTCGAAAGGAATACCAACCCCTAACGCTCTTGCCTTTGGTCAAGGAGAAAATAGTACTGTGATTCTTGTGAATGGGTGACTCACGCGTAACATTGATTTCCCCCGTCCTGACAGTATCCTAACTGTGCAAGTTACGCGAGTTCCATTCCTTGTATAGGATTACGTATCATTTTGAGTTCATTGAAGGGCTAATTTCTGCTGAGCCCCTAGCAAATGATGAAGTATAAATGTAAATCAAAACTCCTAACCGTTTTCCCGCGTAAGGCAGAGTCGGGTACCCATCTTGTCCCTCAGAATGGGCACACGGGTGATATATTGGACAGTATTTTTCTGTAGTCGGCTACCGACCAAAACTGCAGACCCTATGTATTTATCGTCGATTTTCACGTTTGTTGGTGTTTTAGGGCCCTTCAACTACAAGGTCATTAGAGCCCCGTCCACAGCATAGTTCTTATGCAGAGTCAGCACAGACACTACACTCATGCGACGATTTTTGGGTATTAGCAGTACCCAGTTTTCCAAGTGGCCACCCATGTCAGTACTAGCTGGGGTGAGACGAGACGAGAACTGGTGTGTCCAACGCAATTCGCCGCTCCCTATTTATCTTCGGTCTGCTGTTCCTGGGAATTTTGCCTCATTTACCCTGGCATAGTGGAGAGGGTTCCTTTACATGAAAATGATCGTACACCACACGGGACCTCGGTTTTACTTCTCATTCGAAGGATGGCGCACTCTGAACCTCTCTCTCTCTAGCATTCTGTCTTCTGTGTCACCGAGGCGGGTCTCAGTGAAAACTAAATGCAAGCAAAGCAACTATTAACCCTTTTCCCGCCAATGGCAGGGTCTGGTACCCATCCTGTCCCGCAGAATGGACACAAGGGTGATATATTGGATAGTGTTTATTTCCGCAGCCGGTTGGCGACCAAAGCTGCAACCGTTCATTGGGGAATTCCACCAACATAAAAATTAGCTTTCTATTTTGTAAGCTCACTTCGGAGCCCTGAGTGACAATGAAAAGCTATGGATTTTGAGAAGAAGTTAGTGGTAAAAAAAACTAGGATCTTTGGCCTAATTATATGATGTCTATCATGAAAAGAAACCCTTTGGTGGCAACCTTCAACTCATTGATACCTGGATTGATAGTGATTGCGCTTTGAGTTCATGTTTAGCAGAATCAAACTTGACCAAGGCCAGTGCTTTCTTTTCGGACGAGAATGAAACTTCAGTGGTGCCTTTAGTGGGGTAGGAAGGAAAGCTGTGACTGTAGTTTGGATGATGTCAGCTGAGCGCAAAAATACTCTTTCTATACAGGGAAAAGAAATGCGTAACTCGGCAAAAGTATCAGATGGAAGCTGGCCCCTTGCCTCTGTAAATGACCTTCAGAAGTCACAGACCGACGTTTAATAACCAAATAAACCAATCCAATCCTTAAGTTCGTGTTACAAAATGCTAATCTTAAGCTTGTAGACTTAAGGAGTAGATTGCATAAAGTGTTCCAGTACCCACGTGACTGATATTTGACTCTTTGACTTCCTTCAACTGTCATGCATGATTCGGAGGCATGACAAAACCTTCTTCGTGGTCTTATCCTAAAAAGATTGTGATTTTTGCCTACTGTGATGAGAACTTAGATGAGCAATTCCGTTCCGTAATAGACTACGACAAGAGTCTTGTTATCCAATCGGATGCTAGGCATAGACTGTTCCGGAAGAGAGGAGGCTAGTAACAAAAGCAGTGTTTTCACTAGTTGTTTTATAGGCAAAAAATTCGACATTAGTGGTATGCTACGTGTAGATTTAACAACTAATTACGGTGCATAACCTCAAATAAATTTGGCCGTTAAGAGACAATGTTGTAAAAAATGAAATGGGTACGGTAGCCATAGTCATCGTTTTTTTTTTCACTTCAGTTCTGTAGTTTGAGGTGGTTCTACTCATATTTTACCGAAAGTTATTGAACTTTGATGCATATAACCTATTCCCAATTTTGACTCTTAACTTGTTACTTTATCTTCCGTAGTTTTTAAAACAGTTAAGATTTTTTTGAAAGAAATTTACAGAAAAAGAATTATAAAAGGAAAATTCACTTATTCAAGATTGAGATTTGCGCAATGGAGTGTTAACCTGATGTGATGTCGTTTGGTTAACTTTTAACTGCGAAATCGTGAGCTGTGAGCAACACCTTTCAGCTGTGTTTAAGACAGGTCCAACAGAGGTATTTTTATGACCAGATGGGACATACTTTGTCCTCATTTTTAATTCACAGGGCGCCCTGACAGATACCCTTGTTGTTAGTCATCCTTTAACTCAGTGTTTTGTTCTAGGTGTGGACATCCATTACAAGAATTGGGGAAGAATTAAAACGCTTAGTTATCATAATTAATATTGTGAAAATAACTGGTTTCGTGATTGTCGTATTACTGAATTAATCCTTTTTTTTCCTAACTCAAATATGCACATAGTTGCCCCCAAAAAGAAATGGTTCTGAAGTGGGAGAGAAGGAAGGAATATGCAAATTCGACCGATATTCGTAAATGCTTATGAACATTTTTGGATATTTCAAGACAACTTTTGACACAAAATATTGAATTGTTGTATATGGTTATTATTATTGTTGTTATGCAAATGCCAACGTCCGTGTGTCTAACGACAATAGAATCGATTCTCTCAAGCAATGATCTTCACGATTTTGGTCAATAATTCATCCTGAATGGTTGCGCGAGGCAGTTAAGTCGTGTTAGAGACTAGGGAACTAGCTGAAGGTGGAAGGGAACTTGAATGGGCAGAATTATGAAAAGAAGGAAGAGTTAAAGAAATAGAGCCAGTTATTTTATATTAGGAGGAGAAGAAAAATGTGTGTGGTGACGTGCATTTTTGGTGTGAAAAACAGCAACTTACTCTTAGCGGGGCGTTTGTTTGTGAATTGTGAGGGAGTCTTTCTGTGACTCATAATTTTGCAGGTGTGAGGGTGTAAACAATACCAAGTGTAGGTGTCAACACTGGAGACTATTTGAAAATAAACTTTGGGGTCATATGGCGACGTTGTAAGGGTGACTGATTATAATGAGGTGGTGGCTGAAGTTTGAGATGTTGGATTGGAGGGCGAGAGAAGTTCGTGATATACTGCACATTTTTTTTTTCTAAATGCTACATGCAATTAATTGATCTTTGCTTATATTGTAACCGTCCAATGCATGCGTAATGAATGTCAAATTCATCTACATTTTATACAGTAACCATATCCTGCGTGAACTCAATCACTCATGTGTATAATGTGACTTTATATAATGCGCTCGCTACCTGTTTAGGAATTGTAATAAAAAGGATGTCAAAATCGATCAAGGTGTTTCTCTATACGGAATAATCGTTTATATCTGCTTTTTATGCAAAGATTAACTTTGAAATTTGCAGCGTAAAAGTAGAAGTATCAGTCTAGGTTTCCAATATTTGATCAAATAAAACTACAATAAAAGGTTGATTTATGGAACCATACTTATTTGATGAAGAACTCTGCCCCATCCATGAACTCTACAGTGGACATGCCTCGGCAGTTCAATGTTAGCATGCTATATTTTAAGTCCGTTAATGCAGGCTCGATCCTTGTCGAGGTGGATGACTTCTTTCAAGTGAGAGGAAAGTTCCAAGTGCACCTTCCACTGAAAAGTAAAGCAGTAGTACTGATTGGAAGCAAATATACACTTATAGATCGGTTAAACTTCGAATTATAGGAAGTTTTGCCTTAGTGGCGGTAAAAGTATCAACAGTGGAGTCCGACGTTAAATAGCCAAGTAATCCACCAACCACCAAATGCGTTTAGTGAGAGGAACGAGGTGGTTTGGCTTCTTTCAGGAGAGAGGCTCCCAATGCGCCTTCCACATGAAGAGATGTAAAGCCGTGGCCTCTTGACGTGTTTGTGATGTCTTTGGATGAAAAAGAACCCTTACTACATGGAGCAAAACATACTTGTAAATCAGGAATATTTCGCGATGTAGGATCTTGTCCCCATCCTCAAAAAAGTTTCACAAAGAAGACAATAGACCGACGAGAATAAGCGTGAGGGTTGCAGCACTAGGTTCGCAGCCCTTCTACAGAACGCTCATGAGTCCCAGTGGGACAAAAATGGACACCCGACCTGTCATAGTAAGGAAAGAGTTAGTGGTGATGTGGTTCGGTATCACGTCACTTGGTATTCGTTCTTTTACTTTAACCCGTTTGCCACCCTATTCAGGGTTGATTTCATCGTAATGGGGAACCTAGAAAATAAAAACAAGTAAAATCACAGTGAGGAGGAGGCGATGAATAGTGACAACTGGCGGGGATCGCGGCCAAAGCAATAGGACCCTCCAAACAGCGGTTCATTTTACACCATCGACTTTAGCAAACATACATTAATAATCACTTCTTCCCTGTCGCCCTTGGGACCCACCTTCGCTTTCTGTTCATGATTTCGCAGCTTCTGAGCAGTCTTCAATATCATGTTTGGTTCCTTTAGATGGACTTAATGTGTTCGCAATAAAACCCATCGTGTTGATAGACAGACCCTGTGAAGTAGGCCCCTACATACTACACTAAGACCTCACATTTGTCAAGTGATAGTCAGGTGCTCTGAGAATTACTGCACCCTGAACAAACACGAATTCATCTTTCGTGCTTCTTAAGCACGGTTGCATAACTGCTATTAACGGAAATCTAGAGCTTTCAATGTCATTGGGAAATTTCTAATTATTTGAATCACTAGACATATTCTTTAAATAGTTAACTATGAGTTTGAGTTTCCTTAAATTATATAGTAATTTGTAAAGGCATCAGAGAACGGCAGAGGAAATGATGTATATGTGCGTGGTGAAAGGTGCAATTTGATGGTTTATCCTAATTCATAATAAAGGTTCGTTAGATTGACTTTTAAGTACAGTATTACTTAAAAGAAGGTAAATGTTGCATGATGAATCTGAAGGAAAATTCGGACTTGAGATTACATGCATTTTTTGTGCATTTCACATTAATATTATAGTAGCAAACTGTAAAAGTTATGTTTAATAATGATTATGATAATGTATATATTAGTGTTGCTATTGTTTATGAGACTGTGTCTTTTGCACGTCCGGTTGAATTGTTTACATGAGCTGACATTGAGTTATTATCGTTAGTATTATTATACACGGTAGAAGTGCGAACTACGTTATATTCATTGATTGTACTAATGGAAACTTTCCGGTTATTATGTGCAAGAGGTTTCCTCTGATGTGGTATTTTAATATACAGTCTTACTCGGAGAGAATTAATGTTCTCTAAATTTCAGTTATTGGTCACAAAAAAATTTTTTTTTATATTTAGGACTGCCCATAATTAAATTGCCATTAAAATGTAGGATGGACGAGCATTAAGAATAACCTGTTTCCTATTTGCGGTCTTCACTATTGTTCATTTACATTTCTGATCAACTTTACGTGGGATCTTTTTAACACAACTATTTCACTGTACCTGCAAAACTTGCAAATTGGAGAGCAGTTGAGAATCTTAAATAGTTCTTGTATGTTAATGAGAAAGTATTAGATTTCATTTTAATGGGAGTCTAATTAGAGCTATCGAAATGTCCTTAGGAGGCCTTTTGCTGCTACTACTGCAAATTATGTAGAAATGTTGATTAGTGGTTACTTGACTTACTTCACTGTGATCATTGAAGCAGGATTTTTAGCCAAACTTGTATTTTATGATGACGTAATCCTTTTACGTAAAAGTTGATGTCATTGCAAAACAACCTGCCTCAATCCTGTCTATCGTTGATGTAATTCTCCCAATTTTAGTTTAGGTTCATGATTCTTTTACGGGCAAGTGACATCTGACATGCAACAAGTGACCACAGTTTTGCTCTCCCTGTCCGAGGTTGGAAGGCACGCTTAAAGTTTTCCTCTCAACAAAAAAAGGAAAAAGCAACCATGACCAGGAGTGAAACTGCGAACTTAACCGCAACAGACAAATGCGCCACAGGTGGTCCAGAAATTCCAGGCTCGAAGGCGGCCTGAAGTCAACAATGAGCCTTCCATCGGATAGGAAGTAAAACAGAAACCCTGTGTTGCGTGTACGACTTATCAGCATCACTTTAGCAACCGGATGCGCAAAAATACCATCCAACAGATGGCTCATGTGTATCAGTGGGACCAAAGTGACCACCCGACCCTGTCATAAGAGGAAAGTGGTTGTATGTGCTCCACTCACATGTCAGGCTCATTTTAGACTTCTTAGCTAAGCTGCTGCCCTTACTTATCACACATAGGTATGTGTATCTTCCTATGTACAGGGCGCCCCGAACCTCTATGAACCTCTTGTAGTTTTGGTGTGCGGACCACTTAGGGACCACTGTCTGATCGCGCAACCCCAGTTAGTACTGACATGGATGACCGCTTGGGAGAACTGGGTACCGCTAACACTCAAAATCGTCGCATCAGTGTAGTGTCTGTGCAGTCTCTGCATTAGAACTGCGCAGTGGACGGGGCTCTAATGACCTTGTAGTTGAAGGGCCCTAAAACATCAACAAACGAACGAACGAATGCGCACCACTTTAATTCATGGCGAGAGTTTTGAGCAAGTAGTTCCCTTGGCAAGTGGTAAGGATATGACGTCATGTGGTATGAACTATGTCAACTCCACATAGATGGATCCATTTAAAGACCTTGAAATTGTTGACCATTACTTCAGAGGTGGCTGAAGTCCTAAGTGGTTCTAATAAAAGGATTCATTAGCCAATCAAATATACCGCTGGGTGACGAAAGTCGACTTAAATCTGATTGTAAGCGGATTGTTGAAGTAGAAAAATTTATTTCTTTTAATTAGTGACCCTTAATAATTTAAACATGATTTTATAGACATTTTATTCAGTTTGCGGTTTTGTATTAGACTACAAATCGCTAGAAATGAAACTTAACGATATTTTCAAAGAGATAAAGACATAATGGGTAGCAATTAATTTGCATTACACTTCTAACTTGGCCGTCACGTGTTCTAATAAAGAAAGAATTTCAGTAATTTTTATTGTTACATACTTCATTACCAGTCAGGTCAGCAGTAATTTCTTAATTGTGTATAAATTGGTCACCTGAGACAAAACGACAATGACGCTATACTCATCCACTTCACAAAGTGTAAACGCTCACCCTCATGAGGTCAATGTGCGTGTTTGAACCCTGTCATCGTTTTTTGTTTTGTTATGTGGGGTTCTCTTCTAAACTTGACATATGACTAAAATAGGATCAAATATATGGACCTAAGACCTGAAAATCTTCTGAGGAGTACATCAGTGAGGTGTACTCCTCGGAAGATGTTCAGGTCTCGAAGAAACTCCCCACCTCTGAGAGGGCTTTCATCACTACATGAAGTTCATAAATGCCATGTTTATTTGTTTCAATGTCTTGCTCAACACTTAGCAGCCTCCAAATGGGACCCTGGGGAGTTGTGCGGGATCCTGATTGAGAAACGGTTACCTGTAGGTTACCAGGTTAAATTATGGCTCAAATTCACATCTTGGACCTGCCGCGGTGGCACTACGACGTCAGTGATTCGAGGTTTGATCCCGAACCGAGGTGGTTTGGCTTTTGCATGTAAAAGAACCCTTACTGCATGGTGTCATATTCCCAGTGCAGTGGCTTGCCCCCTGACGTTTGTGGGGGGAAAAGTGCCCCAAAGAAGAAAATTACGCCGACGATATGTAAGCATAGGGGTTGCAGCATTAGGTTAGTAGCTGGCTCCAAAAGATCCTGGCTCCGGGATTTCCATCCGGACAAAAATGGGCACCCGAGAGTAAGGGTGATAAACCGATATCCATATAATGTCAAAGCTCCACCGCTTACAGTATGTGAGTGATTTTGAACCTGATGTCTTTCGACTTTTACGCAGCATTCCGGTGATTTTACCAGTTCCCGTGAGATCACCGGTGCAGCCAAGTTGCGTTGGACACACCAGTTCCCGTGAGATCACTGAAGTTAAGCAGCGCAAGCCCACGTCAATACCAACATGGGTGATTGGTAAAGAACGTTGGGTGCTGCAAATTTCCCCTTTCCTTCATCCTCTTCACCTACCTCCTCATCTCCCGCCAGCAGCCTCCTAAGGGTTCGTCCTGTTATGGCTGCTTGGCTTACACCCCAACCCATGAAACTAATCCAATTCAATTCAACTGGTTTAAAAGTTAGTTCTGTGTGCGCAAAACCGCACCATATTTGCCTTACCGTAGGGAGTAATGTTCTAGTCTCCTGCGCCTTGGTATGGATATAACATATTCATGCTTGAAAGAGTTTTTATATACTACGTAGCGCAGAAGAAGACATTTCAATAGATGAACATATAAAAAGGGGTTGTTGCACATAATTCGACTATGAACTAATTCAAAATATCGTAATTGAGTTTTGCATTCAGAATAGTCACCTATAAAATTCTGTTATTTATTAATTAGTTTGCTATTACTCTCATGAAAAATAAAAATACTGTAGTGTGATACAAATAATGAAACACTCCTTTTGAACAATGAAGCAAAATGTTTTATTATCTGTAGCACTTATACGAGTCGAAAGCGAAACAATGATGTAGTAATTAAGGCTCTCATTGATATGCTAATTTTAATTTGCATAAAATTTGGAGAATGTTAGTGAAATCATGAAACAAAGAGGCAGTTTTTATTTGACTACAACTACATGTAATGAAATTAGACATGAAGCAGAAGAAAACATCAAAAGATTTGCTACCTGAAATTTAAGGCAGAATAAATTTGTCGCTCTTCAGACTCCTTCTTTCTCTTTTTTTTTCCACAAACATTGAAGCATAAAAAGCCTAAAAAGCATTGATTAGATTAATGTGTCGATCTTAGATGCATTTGAGCCACATTTCACACTTGTAGTGGATTAAATTATGAATCGAGGGAATTAAGCTCTACTTTCTACTTATCAATTAAGAGTCTTCATTGGTCAGTTGACACTGCATATTACATTTTTTTTTTCTTGGCATATACTTACTATAAAAGTCTTGGCACCTAGTTCTTTGATCAATTAATAGATATTAAATGCTTTTAAGTCAAGTGGCTTGTTACAATTCACAAGTAATTGAATTAAGCGTTGTCGTAATTCATTTAGCTGCACTAAATTTTTGAATTTATTTAGCTAACAACCATATTGTGTGATTAAAAAACTATAAGCTTTCGCTCTCTTCATACCGTTTTTCACCTTCCATGTTGTATTTTTACGTAAGTTTTCAGCAAGATGGCAATGAACTGCTGGAGTATAATTTGCGTCATTTTGTAATACAGTGAAACCTCTCTATGGGTACACCCCTCTAAAGGGTACACCCCTTATATCGGTACAAATTCTTCAGGCACCGATTTTTCATCCATAGGCTATTACTATCCCTCTTATGGGTACACCCCTCTGATGGGTACAATTTGGCTGCGTCCCCTGGGTGTACCAATTAGAGAGGTTTCACTGTACTATAATTTTTTAGCAAATGCTCTATTTAGTGATTGAGACCCGCCTCGGTGGCGCAGTGGGTAGCACGCTCGGTAACTGCGTCAGTAATTCTACGTTCGATACTGGACGGTGGTGGGCTGGCTTGTTTCGGGCGAGAGAGAGAGAGACCCTGAGTGCGCCTCCTCTCGAATGAGAAATAAAGCCGAATTCCCATGTGGTGTACGATGGCATTTGCACGTAAAAGAACCCTCTCCACCATGCAACGGTTAGATGAGGCAAAGTTTCCAGGTGTAGGAGCTCACCTCCAGGCGTCGGCGGAATCCCACCCCAAAGAACGAACAGTATACCAATGATAATAAATGTATAGGAGTTCCAGCTTTGTTCGGCAACCGGCTGTAGGAAAAACACTGTCCAATCAATCGTTGTTGTTGTTTGTTGGTGTTTTAGGACCCTTGAACTACAAGGTCATTAGAGCCCCGTCCACAGTGTAGTTCTTATGCAGAGACTGCACAGACTCTACACTAATGCGACGATTTTTGGGTATTAGCAGTAGGCCTACCCAATTTTCCCAAGCGGCCACCCATGTCAGTACTAGCTGGAATGGCGTTGCTTATCTTCAGTGATCGGACGAGAACTGGTGTGTCCAACGCAATTCACCGCTCCCTCCAATATATCACCCTTGTGTCCATTTAGAGGGACAAGATGGGTACCCGACCCTGCCATAGGCGGTAGAAGGTTTAGGAGTTGCTTTTGCTCTATTTAGTGATAGAAGTCAGGTTTTAGAAGAGGTAATTAATCATCTAACGACTAAGTCACAAATTACAAACCTCGAGTATCCAGGACTTTCGGGAAGCCATTTAGAAATAAGACAGAAAAGAGAATCCTAGTATGACAATGTTCTAATCGCCTGTTGCAAACATGTAAGGATACATTGTCTCAGTTCAGTAGAAGTTTAGTTGACAATGTCTCCAGAGGCTTCCTTTGATGGCACATAGTTAAGAATCGATTGATACAAGAAAGTACGGCGTCGTAAAGTCCATCACCACGGCAATAGTCCTCCTCGGCAGCTTAATGGAAACGTACTTGACTCGTGAGTCCATGGTTGCCGGTTCGAAAGTATCTTCCTAGAGTAACTGTGTTTTCTTTGGAATGAAGAGGAAAGTCCCTAGTATACGTCCTACGATGGATAACAAATAAGGCTGTGATCCTATGTGTCTGTACGATGTCACCTGCGTGGTGAAAAATACTGGTTGTCGATTCCCAAAATTCCCAGGTGTAGTGGAATGTCGTTTATCGCTTCCAGACGCTTGCAATCTGACTGCAGAAGTTGATAGGACGACGTTGAATAATGAAATAAACCACACCAAACAATGACAACTGGCAAGACAGCAGTCGGGATGTGGATTGCTACTATTATTAATTCTTACTCGTTCCCTGTTTACGGCGGGCATTGGGTGTCACTAAGTCCCGGATACCCTGGAAAAACGAAACGCTGAAAGAGCAGGAATGGAAGGAAGAAAACATGGAAAAGAAACTGAAAAGTCCCCCTAGGGGGAGCAGAGATAGCATTTGGGCTAGAGACCGACTTTCAGCCGAGAGAGAGACACGCTCCAAGTACCTTCCATAGTTCCTTGTCGTGTGAATGTCACTTGCACATCAAGGAACTCTTTCTATATGAATTAAATTGGCAAAATTACCACGTGTAGGAAGTCTTCCCCTTACATCGGTGGAGCCCACTAACGAATCAAATTGGTTGTTTGTTGGTGTTTTAGGGCCCTTCAACTACAAAGGTCATTAGACCCCCGTCCACAACATAGTTCTTATGCAGAGACTGCACAGACACCACACTAGTGCGACGATTTTTGTGTATTAGCAGTACCCGGTTTTCCCAAGCGACCACCCATATCAGTACTAGTTCGGGTTGCGTTGCTTTACTTCAGTGATCAGACGAGAACTGGTGTGTCCAACGCAATTCGCCGCTCGAATCAAATTGGGCCGACCATGAATTAACATAGGGGTTGCAGCATTAGGTTGACAGTCGGCTGGGGAAATGAGCCGTCTAACGGTTCGCTCGAGGCACAAATAGACACCTGACCCTGCCATAAGGCAGAAAGGGGTACATGGACCTGGATATTCCTCACTGGAACTGTAATTACTATTATCATCCTAATATGGTTCCAGTACCAAAAGTTCTGGAATGGCTTATTCAAGAGCGGCAAATTGCGTTGGACACACCAGTTCTCGTCTGATCGCTGAAGTTAAGCAACGCAACCCCAGTTAGTACTGACATGGGTGGCTGCTTAGGAAAACTGGGTACCTCTAGTATCCAAAAATCGTCGCATTAGTGTAGTGTCTGAGCAGCCTTGGTGGACGGGGACGGGGCTCTAATGACCTTGTAGTTAAAGGGCCCCTAAAACACCAACAAACAAACAATGGCTCATTCAAAATGGTGGCTAATTTATAGATCTCGGAAAGAAATCATTTTTAGCGTAGATTTAATTTGTGAATGAAGGAGTGGAAATTCACTTCGGTATTTCAGTTTATGATTATTTTATTAATTAATACTGTTAAAAATAATGATAGAAAGCTTAACTGTTTTGTAAATGGGCCAAGGGTAGACATATCTGTTAATAAATAAGAATTGCTGAAATTCTTATAATTTTAGTAAATTTTGTTTGTTATACTGATTATATTATTGAGGTTCGTCCTCCTTAACTAGAAATACAAACATTTTAACATTGTAGTTGGAAGTAACTCAAGTAAGCATTTTATTTAAGAGAAATGGGGCTGTGATTGATCACTCATTGTTCGTTATTGAGTTTTACACCTAGTTAAGCAGTGTAAGGTACATTTGTATTTGTGGTACTGATATGGTAACATGTATTAGTTGTTTTTCAATCTGATTTTTTGTTGTTGTTTTTTGCAGGTTTGATTTCTTAGTCACACCTACAAAACTATGGCGTACGTCTTACGTGAAGTGCTAATCAACCAGCTGTTTTATTATAAGTGCATCATGGATTGTGGCAATATGTAAGTAATCACTTACATTTATACTTGCAACTTTTTTTTAATGAAATTATAATTAATTATTGGTCAATACCTACGTCCACGACGTAGCATATACTTTTTACTTTTACTGTTTTCAATTTTTCTGGATCACAAATGTTGCAGTCATTTTCTCTAAGACTTTGTTAGTCAAATTCGAGCAGAGCTTGTAAACAATGGTGCCCCTACTCATTTTATCTAAAAGACTGCACTTTTAAACCCTATTTTGGTAGCAGGTTGAAACAACCAAAACTCCTGCATTTGAACTAGTGGTAACGTCCACACTTTTAGACTCTATTTTAAACCCTGGTTTGAACTAGTGGTTACATTTTAAGGGAAAGTGACTGTCTATCTGGTGTTCCGTGAAGCTGAGTTCAATTCCCAACTGGGGAGACATGATGGTGCTGCCACCACTGTCTTTCGTGTTCTTCTCTTCCTCTTTGGGCTGTGTCCCATGTAAATAGTAGGCCCTACCTTTAAAAGTATTAAACATTATATTAATTAATGATTGAGGTGCCAAATTTCCCGTTAAAGTCTGTATAATATTAAGATGTGTCTCCAAAAGTGTGATTACTTGTTTCAGAAATATATAAAACTTCCAGTAGTTTGAAAAGTTTAGGGGTTTGAAAATTAAGAAAAACTATTATTTGTTGCTTGCTTAAAGTGCTGGTCAGGTCACGTAACCATTTAACCCACAAAAGTGTGTGCGTTAGAAGGGGGTTAAGGCGGAGTCTCGAACCTTAACGTTTGTAGAAGTATCTTCTCAGACCTACTGGTTCTCATAATTCAGTACACATCTACAAGTCATTTTCATTTCTTTTCTTCATTGTCCCAGCTCACCACCCAATGTTTCGAGTTGTATTACCTGTTCGTTGAATGTGATCACGGTAAAGGGAGGAGAGATATAATGATGTGGTGAAAATATTAGGTGGTGATTTAAAGGTGGTAATAGTGAGGAGGGGAATTTAAAGGATAGGATAGGAAGGGGATGAGTTGAATTTTTTGAATAAGGGATTGTTTGGCTTGATATGCCTGTGTGCTTTATGGGAAACTATTACAACGACCATTTCTTTATTATAACTTGAAGTTAAAAATGATGAGGTCGTTGAGGAAAAAGTGGTTGTCTTATGAAACGCAGAAGAAGTCTGGAACGCCATTTCTCAAGGTGATTCTTTAAAAGTAATAAAGAAACAAGCTGAGTATTTAAAATCGTACAGGAGGAAAAGAGAGAGAGGAGGTCTGTGACTATGCAAACTGTGAAAAAAAATGTTGAATGCGAGTAGATAGATATGAATTTTGGGTTGATGGGTGAAGAGGAACACGCATGAAACAGAATGAGGGGAAGATTAGTCTGTGGATGTATTTTACTCTAGGATTAAAATTATTCAAGAGTGAAAGGGGTGCATGTTGGACAGAATTGCAATGGCACCTCCTAATGTCTCATGTCAATATAATAGAAGAATGAAGAGCTTGCAGCAAAAAATAAGAGGGAGTTGCGTTACTGCTACGATTGAATTCAAAGCCCTTTCAATTTGATCCAGACCCATCTAAGCCTGTTATTCTGTGTGAGCACCGAGCTTAGTTTATATGCAAATGAATTTCAGCCAAAGAAAGATAGCCTCAGAATAATGAAATGGAGTACTAAAAGGAGAGAGAGGGGAGGAAGGGGGAGGGAAGGGCAAAAAATGGACATGAGATTAAAAAAAGTTGAATTAGCAACAATGTGTGAGGCACATTGGTTGGCCAGCTACTCACATTCAAAAAATCAGAAGTGGTTTTAGTGAATAAAGGGGTAGACAGAAGACCGTTGACGAGTTTAGTTTCAACTTCGATAACTGTGCGACGGCCATTTGTACACCTCTGATCAGTTAATTTCTTACAAGAAATTTGTTGCTTTCTACCAAATACTGTGTAGTCGAAGTGTTTTACTAAGACGTTTAACTCTTTTTTTTTTCTGAAACTGTTGCTGTATCTTGTAATAATAAGCTTTGCAAGACGCCTGATTGACAAGGTTGCCCACAGGTAGCAGGAGTTTGAAATAATATTTCAAAATTTCAAATGCAGTTTTCTTTAAAAAAATATGTTTACTGTTGGATTATGTGTTTTCACACGTAGTGGCGTTAATGTAATTTAAAATCTACGCTTTTTTCTCTCTTGTGACACAAGGTGAGTCACTTGTCTTTTTTTAAGATGTTGCTATTTTAGGAAACTTACGTTAGAAAGTTAGTGTAACTTCTCATTCCAGTTTCACTAAATAATGTGTTAGTTAACATGTTTGATTTTTGGAAAATATTTCTTTGGCGAAAACTAAGTAGTCGAGTTATTTATCTATTTTTATTTATATTTGGCGTATGTTGGGATGTAGCCCATTTTGTACCCTCGAGTTTTCTTTGAATGCTTTAACTATCAAAAAATAGACAAATTTTGACTACAAGCATACCAACGCAATACTCCAAATGTTTTCACTCACACATACCAAGTTTATTTAGATATATATCCATGACCCTCTTCAAGAGGAGTATTACATAGACTAAGTGTGAGTTGCCTACACAAAAGTGCAGTTGTGTGTGTGTGTTTTGAGGGTTTGCAAAAAATCAATGTGGTTATCACTCTTTTCAGTTGAAAATTGGTATAGGTTAAGAAACGTATGGTTTTTCTCAGGTACACCATGTTATTTTTAAAATCATGTACCACCGATATTTCTTAAGCAGGAGTTTCTTAATTTCTCTCCCGTCATGTGACTTCAAGATGGCCTGTTAACGTCAGTTATGATACGTTACAAATGTCTTTAGGAAATTTATATTTATGGCAACATTAATTTTTTTTTCATCATCTGACAATCAAAACGGAGCAATTAATTTATGTTGCTGCATTATTTGACTCTCTCATTACCGAGCATGTCAAGATGACCAGATTTATATCTGTATTGCGATCCTAAATCTGATCTAAAAACAGTGTGGAACTAATACAAACAAGCTGGTGTTGTCATCTTATTTTGAATGCTCCTAAATGTTTATTGTTGGGGAATTTTGGAGTTTCAAAAGAAAGGTTGGCGAACTTTACTAAATAATGTTCCTGGTACATTCCTATCGCATGTCAGGAGACAGTTTATGAAATGAAATGCCCAAAGCTGAATAACGTTAAGAATTTCTCTTTTTTTTGTCATTAACACAAGTGGAAAATATAAAATTTAATTTTTTTTTGGAAACTTTACCAATTACCGTCTTTACTAAAAATATTACTGCAATCACAATACTGAATTTTAGCTCTCTTTTTTTCGCGAAACTCTCCCATTTTCAAAAATTTGTTTAGTTCATGAAATTTTTAAAGTAATACTGTTGTGTTTAGATCAGAAAAAAACTTTTAATGATAATTTCTTTTGAATTTTGTGTAATTATTTGTTGTTACAGCCAGACAGCTATAATAAACATATACTGCTTTTGAAGCACAAGGGAATGTTTGTCTTATTATATGCTGTGTGTGTTTAAAGATTGAAACTTCAAGTCCAAAAATAGTTCAGTAATGGAATTTCGACTGTTAATTACAAACTATCGCCAGAAAATCTAAGAATAGTAAGTCAGGATTATCTTTAATTGCCATAATTCTCGACTGAAATGTTGTTGGTCTCTTTAAAAAATGTTTAGACATTTTCCCTCAGTTCTAGATTTGGATCTTAGCCTGAAACTTCGAGGAAAGAAAATGAGTTAGGCTCAACAAGTGTTGGCATTTTTGCCAATTTAAGTACCTTGAATTTCAAGCCCTTCTTTTCTGCTCTTAAAACTTAAGTAGCTTTTTTTTCACAAAAAGCAACACAACTATGGCGAATTTTCCGTGTAAATAGCTTTCTAACATAATGCTGCTCTCGATAATAATATTCAGTGGTCTAGGTTAGGAAATGTTAAGCTTGCAACTATCATAAATTTGATCTTTATCATATTATCACAGCTTTTTATGATCATTATCATGGTTAATGATACTGACTAATGAGGTCGATCACGTGGATTACACTACGTAAAGGATGTTCGGCTAAATTTAGGGTATGAAATAGAGTAAATAGCTTCATTATCCACCATTTAAGCTACTTTATACTTCTGATAAAGTGTACATTGAGAATCTTCGATGTACTGTGCCAAATAATGGTATTTGCCATGTACATCGGCCAACAAAAACCATTTACTTTCCAATACTAACACCATTTTCCGTCCAAATAGTCTACAAATCTGTAAATCAGGAATTCGTGCGTCAATGGAGAGAAATTCAAAAATTTTAATTGAGAGGACTTGAATTGCTTTTGTTTCAATAATGGTAAATTCCTAAATGAGAGTTACTAAATAAATGTTAAAAATTCAAGACTGTTGACAAATAGTTATTGAAGTTGATTTTACAGTTAGCTCCCCCTGATTTGTTGTTCTTCAAAGGAGATTGATTGATTTGAATTTGAATGTTGAATGTTAGTCCAACTGTTAATTGGCTGATGAGATTCTGGCTGCATCAGAGTTGAATTGTAAACTGAAGATATATGTAAATAAAGTTAGGTGAGGTTCAGTTCAGAATCAAATATCCGAAGTGGACTTTTCTCTAATGGATTATAAAATAGTGTTAATGAAATTATGAATTTTTCCGTCTCAATACAAGAGTGAATAAATTTCTACAGAACTGTTGCGATTTGGATCTGTTCCAACATTGATTCAGGCATCCACGAATGTTTATTTTCACAACCAAATAGTCCAAAGTAATCGAGATTGAAATTCAAGCAGTTAAAAGGGCTTTTAATTGAACCAAACTCTTTAAACGAAAAGCAAGTTGCAGTGTTGTCGCTATAACTGTAACTCTATTTGATGTGGTCAACTTGACTACCAGTGATGGGCAAGGAGGTTACTTATTCCTACGAATAATAACTTCTACCTCCTCTCCTCTCCATCTTTCTTTCTTCTGGACTCGTCTCCATTTCTAGTTTCTTTTCCTTCACATCTCACAAAACAAGTAGTATCTCTTACATGCCATATTGCATAGGTGGAGACAGAGAAAGAGCGTGCCATAGCTCAATAAATATAAGAGATAATTCACTTCTACTTGGCCAACATGAATTAAGAAGATACTGTAATGCATTAATTGAACCTTAATTGCATTTTCGGCGTCTTGGAGTTGCCAGAATGTAATCAATTAATGAACTTTTTATATGAGTATCTATGATGTGCTATCCTCATCTTTCTCTTACCATGGATGGTTATGGAGCTGAAGGAAGGGAAGAAGGAGGAAAAAGATATACTATATATCTAGTTCTCTCATGTATAGTGTTATGTTTACGGAAATGCGTTAAAAACAATCTTTCTAACATGTATTTCTGAGTCGTCTACTACTTGGAGCTATCTTGTAAATAATTGACCCTTTAATTTATGAGTTTCATTCTTGACATAGACTTTGTTGACTAAAAATGAAGAAAAAAATAGATATATAGACTAGACGGTATTATTAAGATGAAGACGGTGGAGGATATGTCCAGTTCGATAAGACATGTATCTGCATGCACGCTTTGGCATCTTCCATCAAGTAGATTAGGATGTGAAAGAAAATCCATTAGGAAAACCACCAAATAATTGGAAAGACAAGTCCACCATCTGCATAGACTCTATACGTGTATTGATATTAAATACCATAGCCATCTAATGGGCACGTTTCGATTTGCATTGTAAATGAATGTAGGAAAAATCAATGCCAAGCAAAATCCTTAGCTGTCATTTTTCAACTAGGGATGGTCTCCCTCCTACTTTCCACCGAAAAGCATCAGGTTTTGTCAAGTCAAACAGTCATGTTAATGCATCGGGAGACACGTGTTGATAAATCGTGGAAAATTTGTTTGATCATGTTATGAACGGGTAAACACATCATGTGGTAGAAAGAGAAAGGGTTGAAGGAAGGAGGAATAAGGCTAGCGAACATATGAAATTTATATAAGTGGAGCCTCCAAATTGTGTACCCTTTTCCACTCAATACTTCCTCTCCCATTCTTTTTTTTTTGTACAATTATTATTATTATTATTATGTTTAAATTGGGACAAAAGCATCATGGTTGTCTGAATTGATGAAGAGACGACGGCTGATGAAAAGATTGGAGGTGAGAAAATAGCCCACTATCCACTCCCTTCTTCCCTCTGTAGATTGGGATTTTGAATGGAACGAAATACATAAAGAGAGGCTTGGGATTGGTAGGAGGGACACGAAGGGTTAGAAATGGTTGCAAATTAAAGAAGTTTGGAGACCTAGGCACAAACAATGGGCCCAGTGTACAACCGAAGAATGAGTGAATTATAATGCACTTCATGTTAATAATTGAATTTATATATGCATCTGCAAAGCTTCTTATTGGAGGGACTGGGGGAAAATACAATCAAAATGTGACGTCACAAATAATTATATTTTCCATTCTTTCGATATTCAAAGTTACATACTAATTGTATTCATCCTATAATAATGAGATGGTGGTGCATTACATCACTTTTGAATGACAAAAGTGAGATTTACAAATAGGTAATTAGATGGCGTTGTTTAAATATAATTTTGTACTACCATCTTTTGTAAGAGAAATCAGATGTTTTTATAAACAAAAATGAAATGTTTGTATGATGGAAATACGTTCAAGTAGCTTTTGTAATCATGGAGTCTCGAGGCGTGCAAATCCGTGGAAGAAGTGCAATTGAAAAATGCGTGAAAAGAAAGAGAAATGTACAGTAAATGATTCTCATATCTCGATAATGTTATCAGTGGTTTTGAGTTTTGGCCACAGATCTATTTAAAATACATAAATTAATTGGTGAGTGCGCTGCTCCGTCTGTAATTAACCACTTGCGAAGACTAGTCTAGAAATTAACCTGACATTTGAACTAAGATAGCACTACTATTATTATGAATTTGTGATACGTTAAATTTTTATCAGCTATTATTTTAATCAAGTAGCAGATCGCGTGATCCGTTCTTGAAATTAAACTTATATCAATTTTTTTAATGGTATTCATTTTTTTAACACACAGCTGAATGATGTTTTATAACACCTGGAATGAAAGCCATACGCTATATAATTTATCCAACCTTACATACTTTTTAAATAAATTCTAGCAAGCTGTTTAATATGATAGTACTGTATTTTGTTTGCCTCGAGCACAAGAGACTGCTGCTCTTCAAGGTGTCAATATGGCAAAAAAGTCAGGAGAAGATTGGCGATAGCACCATGTTGTTTAGGAATTGAACTCAGTCCTACTGCTCTCCAGGCGGATATCAAGTTATCCACAGGAAATAAAGTGTTCATGGAAGTGGATTTTTAGATCAACTTACAGCGGGAATAATAAATAGTTCTTATGACATAATATCACAGTTGTGACGTAATGATATCAAAAGTTTTTAGCACTTTAAAATGCCTTATATCATTATATTTTATGATGTCTTAATAGAGGGGGTCTGTCTGTCATTATGACCACTATTGCCAAACTTTTCTTTAAGAAATTCAGCTAAAGTTTTAGTGTCTTGTAGGTGGTAGAATTTAATATGACTTTTATTTTGGTTCGCGTTGAAATTCGCTACTAATTTGATTCGTTTCACTTCACCCTAATAATTAGTTAAATCTTGAGTAGCCTACCTACAGTGCGTCCAAGTTGCGTTGGACACACCAGTTCTCGTCTGATCACTGAAGTTAAGCAACGCAAGCCCAGTTAGTACTGACATGGGTGGTCGCTCGGGAAAGCTGGGTACTGCTAATACCCAATAATCGTCGCATTAGTGTAGTGTCTGAGCAATATTTGCATTAGAACTATACAGTGGACGGGTCTCTAATGACCTCGTAGTTGACGGGACCTTAAACTCCAACAAACAACAACAACAAGTGAGATCACTGAAGTTAAGCAACGCAAACCCACGTTAGTACCAACATGGGTGGTTCGTAAGAAACGTTGGGTGCTGGAAATTTCCCCTCTTCTACTACACCTATTCCTCACCCGCGGGCAGCCTCCTAAGGGTTCGCCCTGTTATGGCTGCTTGGCTGACTCCCCAACCCGTTAGTGTAACGTAGTAAAAACATTGACTAATTTATAGATGAGAAAAGATTACGACTTTTTTGGTAGTTCCCAAAGAAGAATTCCTCTTAGATGATGTAGGATTAGAGCCGAGTTTTTCAACCAGGGTTCCGCAGAACATAAGGGTTTCGTGAGGTCCGCCCTAGGGTTCCGCCAATGGCAAGGTAAAATATAAAAATAACAATGAAAACACAAGAAACGAGAACAACTTTTGTCTGTCAAAGATGAACTTCGGGTGTCTCTCTCAAATATTAGGCCACGAATTCAACTGCTTATGCTAACACACACACCTGTATCAATTAATGTTTTTTTTCTGTCATTGTATGGGGTTCCGAGAAAGGTCTAAATGTTCCAAAGGGTTCCGTTCCAATAAAAAGGTTGAAAAACACTGGATTAGGGCATGCCCCAATGGTCCAATATTCCGGCCGTTGGATCGTAGGATTGAGTAAGTCACTCGTGAGTTAATGGTTACAGATTCGAACCTGGCCGAGGCTAATTGCTTCTTATGAGCTAGAGAGAGAGACCCTAAGTGGCCCTCTAATTAAACTGTAAACACAACATTTTCTCATTTATATTCTGTTGGTCGGCAAAATTCCTAGGTGCTGTCTGTAAGGAACTCCTCCTACTTACAATCAGTAGATACCATTCATACTTGATTGAGCTTCACTTTTTCAATATTTGGATTTCTTTTTTTTTTGATTGCTAAATAGCATCTTTTTCTTGAAACGTGATTCATTCAAACGTTTATTCTTAGTTGTTATCGCATCTGTCGTTATTTTTATCTAATGAATATGTGCCATACGTAAGAGTATGAATATTTGTGTACATTTAAATTTCCAGGTATAGAAATCTTTCCTTGAATGCATTTATAAGTATGAATTACCGTGATTCAGTATTGAGTAACGAGAGATGGTACGAGATACATACAAATATATATAATAAGAGGTTAATTTTTTCTGCCATATGAGGTATGACCGTTTTTGTCTTGGGCATTTGGTACTTACATTTCCAAATGTGTTACTAAAAATATATTTCCAGATCTATACTATGGGTGGTTTGAGCATATGTTTCGCAGCAGCAGCAGCACCAGCAGCAATAGCAGTAGTAGTATTTTCCACAGACATAAACACATATTTTTTTGAAAAATAAATCCGAGATGGCATTGCATATATATAAATATGACATTTCTGTTATGTGTTTTTATTATTGTTGTTGATTTTAGCTAATATAGAGACATGTGCAACTATGACTTAGATGGGTATAAAGGACCCCCATATGCAATCATAAGACCATTTCACCGGATCCAACAATTGAATACATTTAAAGACCTTTGTGTATTTCTCTAAATCCAAACTGTAGTACACGAAGACCTCTGGGCTTTTTTATTTCATTTCTTTTTTCGGTCCTTTACCGCTTAACTGCCTTCTTAATCACTTTACCACGACGCTTTAGCAGTCGTCATTAATTTCTTTTAACACCCATCTCTACCATGTTTGGATATTTGGTAGCCTCACTTCTAACATTTTTTTCTCTCCTGCTCTCTTCTAGGCATACTCCATTTTCTTTTTTCTCACATCATGTATACATGAATGTGAAATGTACATAAGTACAGCTAGCGCCACATGCTTATTGAAATCGATTTTTTTTCCTGGCCTGAAATTGGATCATAAGAAAGGTGGGGTTTCGAGATTAGGATATTTGAAGGATTAGATGGAAATAGTGTACATACGTGAATGGAAATGGGACGATGAGAAGAGGAGAAAGAGGCGAATAAGAAACGAAATGAGAGACTTACTAGAAATTAAGCGGGTTAAATTTCATTTGGACATGAATAACATATAATTAAGCTTACATATACATTACCTGAGCTTGGTTTTCAGCCATTACGATATTTGAGCATAACATGGAACAGTCTAGTCCGTTTGACTGTGCTTTTTTGGTGGGGGTCTTCTAGCGGTCTTCATTGCTTTTATGGACTTCTAGAGCATGTAACTCAGTTCTGCAACTGGGCTGCAGTAGCACTGACTCGTTATATAGTTAAACTTGAAATTGATGCCTGATACAGGCTCCCTGTAAATGTCCTTAAGTCTAAAGCAGCCTGCAAGTACATACTCATTGATTAGCTAGCAAATATAAAACTCAGACTTGATGCAATCATGCGATAAAATCAGCAAGAGTCCTAAGGGACATGTCTTGCACTCACTGCTCACAGTGAACACAAGATTTTTTTTTAAATGTCCCTACAACTGATTGATGTCATGAACTCTACCTAATTAAAACTTTGGTATATTTATTTATAAAATAGATTTCTTTTCTTTTCTGTATGAGCTTGACTAGCTTGTTTAGCGGAATTTTGCACAACTTTCTACACATTAGATCAGAAATCTGGCAATAAAGAGTGACAGCTATCATTTTTTCCTGTGCCAGATCGGCTTGGAGCTAATTGGTAGATGCAAACCTGCTCAAATGTTAAGACCATATGTTAAGATTCAAAGATGATGAAGTTTTGAAAGTTTCCATTTAGATAAGAATTGTTTTATGGTGTGATTCAAAGTCTTAAATTATATTTTCGGCAACTTGCACATGGCTTGTTTGGTTGGCAAAATAACAAAGAATATGTGTAGATGTTAGACTGTTATACATATATTTCTCGCACACGTTCATTTGTAAAGTAAAAATAGTTAAAAAAAGACTTTGGCGTTGATTCGCTATATGGTTGAACTTGCTTTTCCGTTCATTTTCTCCACTTTTATTTAACTGGTGTTTCCCCCAAAGAGATCAAAGCGTCTTGCGATGTTTGTATTGAAACGTCCAACATTAGTCTTAATACCATTTGAGTCTATAAAAGTTAGTTAATTACCTATTGACAATACATTTGGATTGCAGTTTGAGGGGGGACCATCACTTCTCTTTTTTCCACCCCCATCACTTTCCAATTTCTTTCCTGTTGTATACAGAGATCCACAGTTTTTTCCTTATCTCCTATAACTTTCTACTTTCCTTGATTGTATGAAGAATGAAATTGTAGTTAATCACAGCGTGTTTTTCAATGTGTTCAACTGTTAATTATACGTAATTACTAAATAATTGACAGTTTGAGTTTTTTACCTACCCATTTTCTTCTTCTTATCTTCTTTTATAGTCTTGGATAACTTGGATGCCAAGATAAAAGGTCTGAATGAGTAAGGAAGAGCCTTTAAAAAAAATCGATCTGAAAATAGAAATTCACATGATTGCTCCAAAATTGAATCATATAAAAATGACTTATTTGTTTTCTTGTTTCTAACTAAGTACTTTAACATATAATTTCATAAATTAAAGGTTTTATATCTTTATTTATGTTTGGAGGGTTCTCCTCAAGTACAAACTAGAGCCTACTATGTAGCACTTACCGGTGGAAAAAAACTGAATTAAAAAATCGAAATTTAGCAAATGACTAGTCATGACAGTAGCTCAGTAACTGGAGATTATCAGGCGAATTACTGTGATGAAAATTCTACCAAATCGATTTTGTTATTAACTCTTGTTAAATAATATTAAGCGAGTTATTCAACAAGGTTAGTTCCGGCTGCCTACAGATGTCCTTTGGACCTTGTAACTCGTTAACGTGAGAAAGGCTTTTACTTTAGACTGGTATTGTAAGTTAAGGCATTCATCTTCATTTTTTTTATAACAGTAATTAACAAAAATTAAAATTTTTCCTAAGCGAAGTTTGTTCATCATTCTACTGTTGTTAGAATATTGTGAGCTTTGTATAGAAACAGCAGTTGTTTTTTTTTTGAAAAAAAAGTTATTTCATATTTCAATTTGCTTGCTTGAATGGCACTGTAATTAATATTGTGGAGGTGATTATTGTTCTGTAGATGGTTGGATATTGTAGAGAAAGGTAATTTTGTTAATTATACATTTTACATTGTGTCTGACGTGTCATGAAATTCGTAGACAAGGATAAACTGAAGGACTTTTTTTGAAAAGCGAAAAAGTGAGATCAGGCATAATGAAAAGAGTACGTTTTTTAAGCAAAAAAAAGACAAGGTGGGCCTCAACATTTTTCTTACACTATATTTAATAAACATATTATAATAATACAAGTAGAACCTTGACTTTATCAAATGTAGTTTAGACAACTACGTCATTTTCGTAGCCTTTTTTTTTCATTTTGTTTTCATCCAAAAGTTTAATGAAAGACTAAAAAGACAAAAAGGTTGCTGGTGTTTTTGTCTACAGAGTGACGTATTGTAATTTTTTGATGACAATCGTTATTATTATTCTTATTTTTTCTTTACCCCCCCCCTTCCTCCCTTCTTTATTTTGTTAGTAAAATAACATTTGATTTGTTTAAAATTGAAATTGAGATACGACTTAAACCCTAAGGGCTTTTAAGAATGCTAATTTTGAATGTCCTAGAATGGTGACCATATAATTGGTGCCTATACAACTCGCAAGTTGACATGTTAGTTGTAGAAAATAATAATTAATAGTCTCTCAAATTATCTTTCAGTATAAAATCTACATTGGACAATAGCATACCTTGTTATGCGATTGTAATTTGAAGTGCATAAATCTGCAACTTCTTCTTTTATTAAGCAACAGAAGTAGTGTAGTCTTCATATAAGTTACTATTTGGGATGAATACATTGAACTTCTTTACCTTTAGCTCACCTGGATTTTTTTTTGTAGAAATAAAGAAAAAAGGATAGCATTTAATATTTAAGGTTTGTGTTGGTTTTTCGTTGTCACATTCATTGAAAGAATATGATGCAAGATTATAATAAATTTACTAACTATTGGTTTTGATGTAGGTATGCAGATACTAAATATGACACCTCTCAAAATTATATTCATGTTTAGAGTATCGTAAAGAAGAGAGAGATTCTAATAATTATTGTTGTCTTGGCCATTGAACTCATTTTTAAAAAGAAATCAGGAAAGGAAATAGGATATTAGTGTGCATCATAAAATTAATGTAGATTTGATTTATTTATTTCCATTGCATCTGTGATTCCGTTGGTGTTATATTTTCTACTGCGCATTGAAAATTATTTAGTTGACGCCAGTTATTGAAATAGGATATGATGTTGTGCAACAATTATTAAATGCATTCAACAGATTTTCCTAAAATCCACGGTTTTTTATAGGTAGTTTAATGAAATCATTTATTAGCTAAGGCCAACGTGGAATTGCTCGTATAGACGCTCCATTCCGTCGATGTACGTTGTCTTCAATGGCAAAACTGCATTAAATCTAATTAATGTTGTAAAAGTGAGGCATTTTTATCATCAACCCAAGTCGTTAGGAGCGCTGTCAGGAGACTCAATTTACCTAGACTCATTTTTTACATCCTACTTTTTTCTCTCTTCATGCACCAGAACCATGGCCATCTAGTTTAAATCAAAATGAAATTAGAATCTCTTTCAATAGGGTATGAGAAATATTTGAAAATGTAATCAGAAATGGATGCTCCAACCCGTTTGCCAAACGTTACTTGAAACTCTTGCTTTTCAAGGTTTTCATTACACTTCATAGTGATATATGTCGCATTAATTTCTGTTTTTCACCCTCCCTCACGTCGTGTTCTCCCCTCTCTACCTCACCTAAAGTAGCTATTAAGTATAGATGCCTGCTAAGCAAACCTAGCCGTTTCTTCAGCATTTCATATGCACTAGAAAATTTGAAACAAGTTAATTACAACTGATTTCAGAGTCATGCTTGCTTCATTTGCATTGTTTCCAACTAATTCATGCAGATTCCCTATATTCCAATGAGGAATACAGGAATGAATCGTTTTATTTGGTCAATACACTTTTGAGGCAATTATAAATATTAGTATCGTTGAAGTAGTGCCCGCCGGCAAGGGACCAGATTTACATATTGATCACACAGTGAGCATATCTGAAAATTGTGAGCTTATTTGCTGTGCGTTTCTTGTCCAACAATAACTGCACCTAACAATCATCTCGACTAAGTTTTTTTTACCGAGAATAGTTTACATAATTGGCAATGTGTATAGTTTTCATTTCGCCCATACACACTTGGTAGAGTGTCATAAAATTGATTCCTTTAACGATTTATTTATTTAAATTCGTATTTATCTGCAATTGTCCCTCTTGATCGTCACCTATGTGTAAGAATCTACTGGTGGCAATTTTATGTCTTCAGGCCGGCTTCGGCATTTTTTTCTGTGATTTGGCCAAATCTTTATTATAACACAGTGCCCTTTGTCTACCGATAGTGACTGCATTCGCTTAAAAATGCATAGAGATTTACTTACCACTGCTTCACGGTGTAGATTAGCTTATCGTTTTGTTGTTTTTTTAGTTTCGTTGGTGTTTTAGGGCCCTTCAACTACAAGGTCATTAGAGCCTCGTCCACTGCATACTTCTAATGCTGAGACTACACAGACACTATGCTAATGCGACGATTTTTGGGTATTAGCAGTACCCAGTTTTCTCAAGCGGCCACCCATGTCAGTACTAGCTGGGGTTGCGCTGCTTAACTTCAGTGATCAGACGAGAACTGGTGTGTCCAACGCGATACAGCCGCTCCCCCAGGTTAGCTTGTCGTTATTTTTAATGATTGCTTGATGCATTTTAGAGAGGGATTTTTTTCAACTGACCCATTCATTTCTACATAGCTATATTTTTTTATAAAGGCGTTAGTGTACGTAATTCGAGCAGTTCATTACTCTGCTTCGTTGAAAATGTGTCCTGTCTTTATTTCGATGTTTCATTTGCCTGCTAAATCACCTCATTTCATCACTGTATAGTTTACATTATTTCTTATATTAGATCTCATTTTTTACTGAATGTATCTCATATCTTGCCCTCCTTCTGTGTAATTTCTCCCTATTTTCTATCATATCCCCTCTCAGAAAGTTTTTTTTATCTAGTTCCACCTCCATGCCATGATCTCCCTTGAATTTTTTTCCTGCTCTTATTTAGATCTTGCTCCCCATTTTTTTCTTGGTCGACTTATCCACATGGATCCCATAGTGTGTACATATCCAGTACCATTTTCTACCTATGGGGTCTCCACTTTAGTTTGTGATGTAACTGACTGTATGGTTACTTAAACCGTGAACGAGACTAAGGCTGTAAAATACACTCCCTTTACGTTTTATGACACACATAAAATAGAAATGCTAATTAGCAGAGACTGTTTCTTAGTAGGGCTTAAAAACACACGACCCCACGGAGAAATGACACATAAGGGTAGTCAAATAAATGCATGTTTAAATTCATTGTGAGCCAGGGGACAGAAAAATCGTTGTGTGTATGTGTGGGGGACATTACTAATGTTAGCTGGTAAGCTATGAAGTGAAAAATTCGTGTAGGGAGTCTAAAACTGACCCTGTCCTAAATTGCAATTAGATTTCGGACATATTTTCTTCTTTATATGTACTTTTCTGACACTCTAAACGCAAGTTGAAGTTGGATACCACTTAATCGCTTTATCAAAAATGAAGGAATTTTCATAAGCTGGTGTTTAGTACTAAATTTCACTGCTCATTACTAGGCAAGCTCATCAGATGACCACTTTTTTTTTTACTTTAGAGGTTATGCAGGGTTTAGCTGGGGGACCAAAGTGCTCCCTCAGAAGGAGAGAAAGAAAAATTTGAATGCATTTTGGAGAAGGATGTTTCCGCATTAATCATTGCAAAGAAAGAATTATTGATAATGAAGAAAATGCTGCCGTTTAATTTAAGAAAAAAGGTGATTCAATCAACATTTTTAAATTATTGGTGCAGTTCTAAGAAATAAGTTTTTATAAGAAACCGTCATCCATGTTTCATTCAACAAAGAAAAAGAATGGAATTAATGCATCCAATGTGGAATTTAATTGCTTATGTTGATCTTAGTTGGGATTTTTTGTTCGTGTTTTTATGAAATAAATGACACACACAGGTCATTGATTATCATTGAGGTAAAAGGTACAACGCAAATTAAGAGCGAAAGTAATCAATATCAAAACCTTTAAACGTTGTTCATTTTTTCCTCTCACTCTCTCTCTCACACACACACACACTCTCTGGGGTAAGAAAAAAAATAAATGAGAAAATTTCCCCATTTGTACCCATCTCTAACACCTCCTATATTCATATCCCTATGTCCTGATTGTTTTTCTACCCCCACCCCTCAACAACCATTTATATTATTCTCGTATAAAAATGGTGGCGTTGAGGTAGACAAAAATCGTTAAGTCTATTATGAGATATTTTCATATTTCAAGTTAATTGCTACAGACTGAGTTTAATCATGATAGAAAAAGGGAGGCAGGGTTTGAAGAATAATAACCTCTATGGATTTTATACATATTTTTTTCTGCGAAACGGTTGCCTATGCATAAAAACTCTGTGTTGTGTTAAAATATGGTTGCGCTTGTTTCACTTTTATGTTTCCAACTTCTCACAGTGTAGTATTGAAAAGTGGTGAAGTCGATTCATACTAAGATTTCGATTTAGAAATTAATTTTCTTTTGTTTATGGCTATAACAAGGAACCGAAACGACCTAAAAGTTTAAAGAAAGGTTAGAAACTACGTTTGCCATTGCCTCTTCAACCATCTACCACATTTAAAACCAACTTCTTTGGGGGCTTTATGGTTTGATAAGATTTGATCTTGCTTTAAGCCAAGTTTTAAGTATTTTTATTAAACTGAAATAATTCTATTGTGGCTGTCTTTGCCTTGCATGATAACTGTTTGAATGTTCAACGACACTTTTCATGAAATGGAGCTGTGTGGCCACGTTTCATCATCATCATAACCTTATCCCGGCTAAGGCAGAGTCGAGCTGCTGGTTCTGATCCTCCACTCCAGCCATCGTCTCCATACACTACCATGTCCTGTTGTATGACCCTGCTTCCACGTCTGCTTGGGTCTTTCTCTGCCCCAAAACCGGACCTTACCAGCTTGCCCTCCCCTCTTCTCATTATGTGTCCATACCACCTAAATCTACCCTCTCTCATTTTCCTTGGCCATGTTTCGTTGACTATAATGCTACACTTTTAATCGAATACATGTATGCTAAAAATTTGGGGGAGCGGCTGTATTACGTTGGACACGCCAGTTCTCATCTGATCACTGAAGTTAAGCAACGCAACCCCATCTAGTACTAGCATGAGTGACAGCTTGGGAACACTGGGTACTGCTAATACCCAAAAATTGCCGCATTAGTGTAGTGTCTATGCAGTCTCTGCATTAGAACTACACAGTGGAAGGGTCCTTAAACACCAACAAAGAAACAACAACCCATCTAGTACTATCATGAGTGACCGCTTTGGAACATGTGGTACTGCTAATACCCAAAAATCGTCGTAACAGCGTAGTGTCTGTGCAGACTCTGAATTAGAGCTACCCAGTGGACCCGGCTCTAATGACCTTAGTAGTTGAAGGGTCCTAAAACGCCAACGAAAGAAACAAAAACTAAAAATTTGGAGCAATCGTAGATAAGAATAGAAAACTTTACCGATTCGTAAACAATCCTTCCTGAAAATGAGTCTGAACTACTATCAATCCTCCATTAGTCATTGAAACCCACACATTGTTTATCCAAGTCACTCTAGGCCTACTTCAAACTTGGTTGCCACTTGACTCATGTTACCCATGAAATCAAGATAACCAGTCAGAAAGTGAAGCAAAATCAGACAGAAATACAATTAGAGTTAGTGATTTCAGGCTGGATAGAGAACGCAAACCGACAGGGGGAAGTCGGGAACACAGTTGAAAGTCGATTTTACAAGATTTGTTGTATACATATGACATAACTGTCATAACTGTCTTAATGCTCTTGGTGAGGATAATGTGAGGAACTTTCTGCAAGAAGGTGCCATTATAGCAGGTAGGCAATATATGGCAGAATAGATGTTATGCTTCAAGTTCCTTGAGGTTTTCAATGGGTTAGAAATGAGGTATGAGAGTCATTCTCTCCACTGCCAATTTGGCCTATCAGGGCTGCTTGCAGTGTATTCAATTAGAATTAGAATGAATCACATCTCTTAAACATGCAAAACATCTTCTGTCCCATTTCTTGTTTGGGGCTCATCGAAGTCAATAATTTCCTTCCATGTTTGCTGTGTACCTTCGTATTTCTAGTACTGTTTCTGCCTGGTCATTTAAAGAACCAGGAAGGACAGTGTAGAGTGGGTAGCTTTTTGAGCCTAGGAGTAACTGCTTTCTCTTGTTGACGGTGGATTGCATAAGCAGTGGAGCGATAAGATGACCTATTCTCTCTCCATGAACAATCTCATATCTGCTACATATCGTTTTTTTTGTAAGAAAATTCGCATGTATGCTACTACTGTATTATAATAGTAGTTATGTTTCTTGATTTGTAAAAGAGGTAACTTTGGTGTTGTTAGTTATGTCCGGGGTGATGTTGGAAACGGTTGTTTTTCTTCATCATTGATCATGTTATGCAATGATTAAAGTTGTAATGAAACTTTTGATATGATGTTTTTAGTCAATCTCTCACGTTTTCGCATGGCAAACCATTAATTAAATAAATAGCGTGGAAGAAATAGCCTTGTAAATACCAAGCTAAATGCTTTGATTGAGATGGACGACTCCATTGTAATAGTGGCTAATTAACAGAAGACTTTGAGGGCATTTGTAATTTCCATCCCAAAGGATTTTTAAAATGAGAAGTGCAATAATCTGACCGATACTAGAAATGGATTGTAGCCAACCGCTGTTGTTTCCTGTCCTCTAGCAGATCGACAATGGCACGTAGGTCCCATTGTTTGTTTTTCAGTGGCAATTGATGTTTCTAAAGCTTTTATAATCTCTACAGTCACTTCTTTCAACGATTTAAATCGCTTCTGTTTGACGCTTATTCTTGGTGCCAGTGAAGTCGTCGTCTTCATCGTCTAATTTCTGTCGTTTATCATGTCAACACTAGATAAGTGTCTCTGATGAGTGATGCTAGTTGCAGAGGTATTTTCCTAAGGAGAGCTGTCTGTGGAAGGCATCAATGACTGAATTTTTCGACCACTGGCATATCAATGTTATGAGATGAGAACTTGGCATCTATCACCACCACTTTCAATCTGGTGGCATACTTGTCATGGTTGCAAGTTCGATCCAGATTGTAGTTGAAGGTTTCTGTTGATCAAGAAGGGAGGGAACCTCAAGTGTGCCTTCCGTTTGTGGCGTAGCAGCAAATTTGGAGAAGCATATTGTCCTGTGGCTTGTAGTAGTCCAGCTTCTTGGTAGCTAGCTGCTTCTTAGAATTAGTGGGGTTGCGCAGTTCAGACACCGAATTTTTGAATCATAGAGTTGGAGGAATATAAAAATGTGCACAATCTGAGATGCGAGTGTTACCAAATGGGACAGCCCCATTAAACTTCTCATTAATGACTACATTTCCAATGATGAGTCATAAGATTTCCTCATTAATAATTTGCTTGTCAAATTAATTGCTGTTTGTTTTGCATATTACCATACCATATTAAACTTTACGATTGCTGGCTGTTGTTATTATTGATGCACTTGCGGGAGAATTTCAAATAGGGGACATTCATTTTTTACGTAATCCCCTGGATTGCAATAGTGACAAGGGGATTTTGCAGCACTTTGTCCTATAACCGTGAAAAATCATTGGAATTTTATTTCGTTGATGACTTCTGATTAAGGAAGTACCAGACTGAATTGTTTGCACGATAAAGTAACTGATGGTGAAATAGTTGATTGGGAGAGACAGTTTGAAAAGTTGAGACTTTTAAATGTTGAAACGATATCGATATGATTGAGTTAGATATAAATAGATTGGTTGTAATGAGACTGTCTGTGTTGAATATACGATAGTGGCAGTATTGATTAAATCCCATTACAACCCAAATTATCAGATAGTCGTCAGTTATGCAAACAACAGCACAGGTGGGTGTTGATGAAAATGCTTAGCTGACAAGAAAGGGATCTTGTCGTCTAGCAAATATGTGAGAGCTAATCGAAAAGTGATCCCGATGATGTACTTCCGTAGTGAAAGTTAGCAGGAGCGGCGAATTGTGTTGGACACACCAGTTCTCGTCTGATCACTGAAGTTAAGCAGCGCAACCCCAGCTAGTACTGACATGGGTGGCCGGTTGGGAAAACTGGGCACTGCTAATACCCAAAAATCGTCGCATTAGTGTAGTGTCTGTGCAGCCTCTGCATAAGAACTATGCTGCGTACGGGGCTCTAATAACCTTTGTAGTTGAAGGGCCCTAAAACACCGACAAACTAAAAGTGAAAGTTAGCAGCGGTCATGAGCTTCACGAAAATAGTCGACTTTGATAAATGTGGATTTACATGAGCGACAAATAGATTATCAACTTTCGTACACACATAAGTAGGACCCGCTCTAGGGAGGTGCAACCCGGACATTAGTCCGGGGCGCCATTTTGGCTGTAAGTGTGAGAAAAACTGCTGCTTCAACTTGCATTATATTCTTAAGGGGCGGCAATTTGTCTTTTTGTCCGGGGCGACGAAAGCGCTAGAGCTGACCCTGACATAGGGTAATGATTTGGGCACTTCTACATGCTAGTGTCTTTAAAAACCCCTTGGTATTGAATGGTTTTAATTAAAATGGTAAAGCGGTTAACTCAGATATTTCATTTCTAGGTATCGTTGTCAAGTGCCATTTTGTATAAGATGTATGATGAATCTCGTCATGATCAGTAATTCGAAATTTCAATTAGCAATCGGAAAGTCCGGGTTCATATCTCAGGAAAGTGAGATAAATAAGATGATGAGTGTTGCTATCAATTATAATTTCACTTTGGGATTTTCATAATTCATTGTTTTAAAAATAGCTTTATCACCCGAAATTGGCGATATCTGCTGAAAGTGTTACTAAGGGGAGATGTATTTTTGTGAATACAAGAAGAAACTGCTTCACTCTGGAGCTTATCCGGAAGCCTCCAAAGAAGAATTAAAACTAAATTTGAAATCAATTTTTTGTTGTGCACCTAAATTTGAAAATATTTCGTTGTTTTTTGTCTCGGTGGACTGTGTAACTTAGAACTGCTCGAGATAAAAAGAGAGAGAGAGAGAAAAAAAATTAACCGGATTTGTACAAATTATTGAGGCGCAGTGTAACATCAAACCCCTTTCTTTCACAGGCCACTGAACACTTCAAGGTTTTCTTCAGTAACGGTTAATCACTATAAGAAATCAAATGAAGAATTTTGATTTGAAACTCTCTCACACAAAACCGAAACTAAAATTGCAATTTAGTATGATCGTTTAGATGAATTTCTCTATTTCTAAAGTTCATTAGCAGTCTTCACCCACTTGATTTACTCGAGTATTTGCCCTCCCTACCCCTGCCTCACTGAAGGAAGAAATGTCTTGAAGAGCTTAGGACTGAAGGTATTCAATGTCGATCATTCAGTATTGGAGATGAATAAAAAATTAGATTTGTTCTGATTCATTTAATTCGAGCCCTGTAATATGTTTTAAGTGTTGTGATTGAAGAGGTTATGCAGATTCAAAGCCATAATTTTCACTGGTTCCCTGCATGGTGTCTAATTTCTTGTGACCAAGTGCGTTTTGGACCTACTAAGGGGAAGCGATGGGCATTATTCATACCAGTGCACGAATAGAGGTTTGTAGATAGATAGGGCCTACATTTACCAAACGTGACGTTATTGTTAGGATTTAAGTTGTCCTCCTGGTTTCCTCTGTACCCTAAGATGAAAGCAACCACCTCGGTGGCGCAGAGGTAGGGATGGGAAGTAAAGTGTTGGCACCATGTGGTTATGCGTGTCACCACTGCCCGGGAAAACCCTTACTACATGAAGTAAACATACTGTTTATACCTCTGCAAAATTTCCATGCACCCGAGCTGGCTGCCTGGCATCGGTGGAGAAAAGTCCCAAATTAAGAAAAATAGACCAACGACAAATAAACAGTAGTAACTGTATCAGGTTGGCATCTGACAGATCGCTCATATGTCCTAGTGGGACAAAAATGGGCACCCGACCCTACCATAGGAAGGAGGAAGACATCATGAAAACCTCCTTGTTTCGTCAATGGAGTTTGTTATTTTTTGAGTTATTTATTGCTGCCCTGTCAGCTTCTAATAAACCCTCCTTGGTGGCGCAGGTGATAGCGTGCCTAAGAGAGAGGGGAGCCTAAGTAAGCCTTCCTTCGGATGAGAAGTAAAACTGAGGTCCCGTTGGTGTACAATGTCATTTGCATGTAAAAGAACCCTCTCTACTATACAACGGATAGATATGGCAAAACTCTCAGGTGTAGAATCTCGCCCCCTGGTATCAGTAGAGTGCCCCAACGAACTGTAGACTGACGATAAATAAGAGTAGGAGTTGCAGCTTTGGTCGGCAGCCGGCTGCGGAGAAAAACACGATTACTGTCCAATATACTGTATATCACCCGATCCTCCATTCAAAGGGACAAGATGGGTACCCTACTCTTCCAATCTACACACGTTTTTTTTTTCAATCCGAACGAGTACATTGCGAAACCGTCGACATCGCGTGTCCCACACTGGGCCACTACTTCACTTCTCGACTTCCGAGATAGAGCTAATTGACCGCTAAAAGGAAATCACCGATTTCGTTCAGTCAGTATTTCATTCACCTGGTCTAGGGATGTGATCATTGGTTTGTCTGCTCTGACACCCAGCCCCATGCGAGGGAAGAACTTATTTGGAATTTCCCTCTCACTCCCAATGAAATTACCCACCTCGGATAAGATCCCTGATCGTGTGAGAAAGTGAGATGAACGTGATGTGCATCTGGGGAAAGTGTGGCCCGCTGCGTCTAGTTGTGCGGCCTACAAGCTACCATTTTTCGTGATCTGTAGTCAAAAATGAAAGCTTGTCAAAATAGACATCAAAAATTCACAGGACTGGAACTAAAACTTGGAATTAGGCTCAAGAACATTAGAACTCAAATTCGGCATGTGAAAATAATGTACAGTATATTATTTAGCAATATTTGCTTTTGTTGTTAAATGGGGCCCCTTAGAGGCGTTACGGGCGCTTATATCATGTGACCCGCCGTCTATCTTAAGAATGTTCATGCGGCCTGTAGGATGTGCATGTTGCCGGTTGAAGGAGTGCTCATGTGGCCGGAATGCTCATGTGGCCCGTATATCGAATCGGTTGCCCCATCTCTCGCAAACATCATAGCAAAGGTTGCTTTTGCCATCTGTCACTTAACCCCAGCTAGTACTGACATGGGTGGCCACTTGGGAAAACTGGCTATCGCTAATACCCAAAAATCGTGGCATTAGTGTAGTTCTATTGCAGAGACTGCACAGAACTACGCAGTGGACGGGCTCTAATGACCGTGTAGTTGGCGGGTCCTAAAACACCATCTGTCTGACTACCTACCTGTGTAGTCTCTCAGGATCAATCCTGCCGTCACTGTCTCCCTACCTACCTGTCTCAGGATCGATCCTGCCATCACATTTTGTCATTAATAAAAAAAAAGGGCCGTTGAACGTTGTTACTGGTGTCTTTGAAACGAGAATTGACGTTGGGGCAAGGAATGAACCGTGGTATTTACCTATTGAGTTTCTCATAAACAATAAGTTAGTTAAAATTTGGATTTGAACGCCCCGCGCTTTTTTTTCAAAGTACTTTTTTTCAGTTGAAAGGTATGCAGCGTCACTGTAGGAGACAATGGGAAATAATAATCGATTTCCCGATCTTTTATGGGCATTTCTTTCCACGCTCATCCCTCTGGTTTTCTTCTTAAATGAAACCGTCCGCGTTAGTCAAGACTATTATCATCAATTGGGTAACAGTCAACGTTAAGTGTAGACGCGGAAATGCAGACGTGCAATTGCCATGTAGGATTAAGCATTTTTTGTCGCCAAGATTGGAGTACGGTGTTGCCGGCTGTTGATGGGCGCCTTCTTCGCAACTCCAGTGACGAGATTCAAGGTGAGCACACATCGCTTCTCTGAACTTGGGGGGATTTCTTTTTTAGCCTTAATCCCTGTTTGACTCACACTTTTCTTTCTATCGCTCCGTAGTTAGACTTCATGTAAGACGTTGGTGTTGTAGACAACTTTTAAGCTGTTAATGTTTGATATTTCTTTCTCCTTTTTTTTTTATTGAGTGAACACCATCACCTCCTCCGTACCGTTACCAGACAAAAAAACGACATGCCCAGAAAAAAACATTACTTTTTATTAATTGTTTTTTAATCGACTCGTGGGACGTTAGTAACTGCTGCTGCGAGCATTTGACGTTTAATATATCAGCAGGGACTTTTAAAAGTTTTTGTTTGGTGGCATTTCTGGTTTTATTTTGTGGCATTAATAATTTTTCTAACATTCTAAAGCGTCAGTGATGACAGTTATTCTGGAGTGACCTTAGATAGTGTACCATAAACATTCGGTTGTTTATCGAAGTAGTTGTCCGACGGAGAATTGTCCTAAATGTCTTCGTATGTTCCAAACGATGACCTTGATGAGAAACCTGCCCCTTCCAATTGAAAAATACCAAGAAATATTGCGAACGACCTTGTTGCTATTGTGAGGTACACTCGTCAGTATTACTAAACCGTTTTGAATTTAGTGAAGATTTTCATTATTTCTTTTTTTTGTGTGTGACCTTGCGGTTGATGAAAAAATTCGGTGCGAAATTCGGTGTTTGCTACTTGTAGGTTGGGTTCGGATGACGATGAACACGTGGTTTCGTCACGATTCGTGGTGCACGTGGTTCAGCTGACCTACTGTATCACTTTAGGTCCGTTAAGACTTGAAATTCAGGACTGTCATTCCAGATTTTGAACTTGAAATGGATAGCGTTTTTGATATGAATATTTTGACGTTGGGTTTTGTGATATTGATGGGGAAAGTGAACATATTTTGCATATTTGATCGTCAAACAATTGTTCTAAAGGGCGTGACGTAATTTTTTTTTTCTAAGTCAAGGTACATATTAACCTTCGATAGGTTACTGAACTCACTGTTTTCATGCACTAGCCTCTTGCT
Organism: Trigoniulus corallinus; assembly: GCA_013389805.1. NCBI lineage: Eukaryota > Metazoa > Arthropoda > Diplopoda > Spirobolida > Trigoniulidae > Trigoniulus > Trigoniulus corallinus. The sequence continues at coordinate 17,044,414 of JAAFCE010009126.1, read as the reverse complement.
GCCGTATAGTGTTATTGTTGGTCACCGGTCTCTTGCCCATTCTATTAGGTCTTCCAAAGTAAACAGTAGTAAACCATGCCATAGTTTTAAGACTGGCGAGGTAAGATTGACTTTAGCAACCGCAAAAGGCATGGCTATACAAGCTAAGGAAGGCATTTCTTCGTAGGGAGCCTTTCGAACCTGGCTGTTGTCTAACATTGTCATTTGACCACTGGCAACGTTGACCACCACCTTCTCACGTTCGCCACTGTATCCACTACCGTTCTCTTGTGGTAGATGACTCGTCTAAAGATGATAGCCAATTGGCTCATTTGACCGTCTTGCAGCGACGAACTTGCGCGAGTAATCGAGACAGGCAAGTTCACACAAAATGATGATTGATTGATATTCGAGATATTGATTTTTAATATCTGGAGGGTAGGACTTTTTTTTGGCTTCGTATGCTGTACTTGTGTCTGTGCGATCAACGTAACTTGTTGCAACTCTCACCATGTAATAATGGTCAGTGTTGTTTCCATTTGTTGTTCATATTTGAAAGTGAACCAAAAATACCATTTTCGTCGTGGAGATTTACACTGTGCATATGGCCTTTGGCATGAGTTACGTTAAACGAAATCTTTATCTTTTTTAGCTTTTTTTGAAAGTTTATTTTTATTTTTAACATCGCAGAGATAGATGTGTGTATGTTCATTACTGAAACAAATTCATGATACGACGTCATACAATGACAAACAAAGTGAACTTGTTGGCTCTTACTTACATCTAAGGGCGTCAATGTGGAATGAAGACTTTTAATGTGCTTTTTTTTGGGGGGGGCCTTTTTTTACTCTTACGTTTGTTTGCATTTAATGGCTTTTGACACATCGCCAGCAATTTTCCACAATGGGTTGTCCTATATGAGAATCAGTATTCGAAGTATATGCCGTGCTTATTTGCACACCCCCTTGTCTTGCTCCTCCTGGTTCATCTTCTGAGTATACATCTTCTCTCTATTTCTTGCTAAATGTCTATCTGTGGTACTGTCGACTTTCATGGCCTTATGCTCCCGGAATAGCTTTTACGAAGAACAAGTTTTCAAACGACATTATTTTAGTTATTCTGTGGCATTTTAGATTTTCTTAATACGTGATCGGCTGCTCTCTTGCATGTACAATTAAAATGTTTTTCGTGGTCATGGTGGTATTTTATTTTTTCTTTAAAAGAAAAGAAGAATGCACTCTGAAATGGGCGAGGCGCCCTGTGTGTCCTTCTAGTAGCACTGCTTGGTTTCCAGATGAATATTAGGTATTTGGTGAAGGGAGTGGAGATGGTAATGATGATGATGGTGATGATGATTGCTTATCATTTAACGTAGCTACACTCCTCACTCGTTGGGTTTTATGGCAAGTTTTATTAAATGAAACAAAAATTGCTATTGTCGTCATCAACAACATCAACATCAAAATTCCTATTCTGTGGAAAATCCATCCGGTTCAAGGATGTGCTCTTCGACGTGTAAGAAACATAGTTTTAATATCATTGTTGCTGTAATGGCTTTGTTAATTGCAATAATTCTTTTTTTATTTATTTTTTTCTTTACATTTTGATATGGGTATGGTGTGATGTAATGGAAAAAAGTTATGGGGATGATGCTTGATTTTTATCTCGGTGCGATTTATAGGCTTGTAAAGTTAACATTGAATGAGTAAGTATGGAATATTTTGTAAAGGATTTACTACTAACCCTTTTTTTTGCCTCGTTATACTCATGGGCGACCTATTGGACGCTATTTGTACTCAATCGACTGCCAGACTTATTTATCGTCGGCCTAATTTGATTTTTTGGGGCACGTTTTCCTTTTTTTTTTGTTGTTTGTTGGTGTTTAAGGTCCCGTCAACTACAAGGTCATTAGAGACCCGTCCACTGCATAGTTCTAATGCATTGACTGCACAGACACTACACTAATGCGACGATTATTGGGTATTAGCAGTACCCAGCTTTCCCGAGCGACCACCCATGTCAGTACTAACTGGGCTTGCGTTGCTTAACTTCAGTGATCAGACGAGAACTGGTGTGTCCAACGCAACTCGCCGCTCCCGCACGTTTTCCTAACCGAGCTCCTACACCTCGTAAGAAGTCTTTTATGTTCAGGTGACATTGTCACACGGGACAACGTCTTTGCTTCCTATCAGACTAAAGGTGCCCTGGGTGCTTCTCTCTCTAGCTCAAAAGAAATCAAACTACCTCGACCCAGTATTGAATCTAGAACAACTGACGCACCTGTGAGCTACCGAGGCGAGTATATTTTATAAAGATGATGTATCTGCATTTAGCAATCCCATTTTCTACTTATGGCTTATAGAGGGCAACCGTGAGTTCGGGAGGACTACAAAGATATAGAAGAGAAGACTGGAGAATTGAAGGAGGACAATAGGTCCTGTATCTTGCCTCAGAACCTACCCGGGACAACACGTTTTTTTATGTAAGCGTTATGCATTCCATAATCGGTCGTTGTCCTGGTGCAACAGGTGGTCTTGCACGGGGTTTTTAATCTATTTTCTTTTAAGGGCTGGCAGAATTTCTCGATGGAATTTATAAATTTGTGCTGTTATTTATATTTGTTCCTTGTCCACTGCCTAAAAGATCTCCTCTTCAGTAGTCAATCAAATTTATAATTTCCCCTCTACTTTACCTCCCTTGTTTGTAAATCTGACGTTGGATGTTTTTCCCCCTCGATGTCCCAAATCGGGATAGGGTATGCAACGCTATATTTTGTGCTGAAACTTACATAATCCAGTATAGCTCTTTTAGCTTCACTTGTCACTACTTTTTAACGCTGCTTTTAAAACCTATTAGTGACCTTTTTTGTTAAGAATATTCGAAAATTTCCTCACTGGTTCTTGATTACTGTCGACTTTGGTGGTCTTTTGTGTACGGCTTCTCTTTTAGTTTTACCCCTCTTTCTGACAAGCCTTAGCATATTTTCCAGAAGCCCCCTTCAAACATTTTCACCACTAAGAAGTAATGTAACTTTCTCCGCGTTTATGGATATTTTGAATGTCCTGCTGACTTACATTTCAGATAGCTGTTTGGTCAGAGGGGTCAGCAACATCCATGCTACCCTCTCTTTTTTTTCCAAGTCTCCGCATTAGTTCAATAGTGACAATCCGTTCGTTAATTCATCACCTAAAGTACAAAACTGGAGGGAAAAAACAGAATTCAGGTCATAGAGATTTATATATAGGAATAACAATAGTTCCTAACTTCACAATCGGTAAAATCCAATTAGACTATTGGATACTAGGGGTGAAATGTTCCGCACAAATACATACACTGTCGACGAAAAGTATTCAAACCTAATGTTGTTTCGAACTTGTTGGTTTGCAGTATCCATGACATTTTTTTTTATTCCATCACTCAACTTCAGACTGTAATCCTTTATCAATTGGATAAAGTCGATGTGTCCCTCAATCGGATAACATCTCAACATTTGTCAAGAGGCAAAGCGGAAGAAATTCGCAATAACTATAATTAATTAGGCTAGTCAGGCGTATCATTTCTTGACCACGGGACGTTCGTGTCTTATGGTGAGTTTCCTGACAATAAAAATAATTTTGGAAACTGGCAGTTCCACTTGGTTCCGTTTGTTTGCAATCTGAAAGCAACATGAGCTCATGCATGCAGTCAATTGTTGAGAAATTCTTTCTGATCTTGCAGGGCCGGCGAAGTGGGCCTTCATAGTCTGCACTGCAGGCGGACACTACTTTAATATTTACTGAAAAGGGCGCTTATTTGAGATTTGCAGTCGGGCGCTGGAGATCCTAGCGTCGCCCCTGAACATTTTAACATTTTGCCATTCTCTTCTTAACCTGTCAGCCGTGTCATAACCTTAAGGCCTTATTTCCAGCGACCTCTTCAGGCGGCCTGACGTGGAAATGTGCTTGAAAGGCTTATTGTTTTTGTTGGTAGACTTTATCAGTTGTTTAGTTTCATGTTAGGCATATTGGGTACACGTGTCTCTGAAAGTTTGACGTTGCATTTGTTTTCAATATGATTTCCACACAACGCTAGTGATGTCGCATCTATTTGGATATCTCTTATGTATAAACATACTCGACTATACTATGTGTCTATGGTATCATGGCTTATCACTCAGGTGACCATGTTGGCACAAAGTAGAAATTGATATCCATTAATTGAGAATCCAGTGGATAGAAGAAGCAGAAGGCGTACAATGGGTGCATGAGAAGATTATTGCCATCTGCTGGTGGCTTTGGAGGGAGAAAATGGAGGGGTGAAGTATTTGAAGGGAAGGGAGAAAACCGTGATATAAAAGCACAAACTGGTTCATTGCCTTTAATTATAAGCTTATTATTATAGTTTATACGTCACGTTGGGATCTATAAAGGAAGTTAGGCATCTTATGTTTCGGTAAAGACGTTTGATGTCGGAAACTGGAAGTGAGGGTCAACCATTAACAGCATCGATTCATCGAGATGGTTTACCCGGAGAGAAGAGATATCAGCTGTCAGCTTACTTTCTAACGTCTCTTATAATTAGGATTGTGGTCAATGAGAAGCGAGAAACAAAAGTGACCTTGTCTATGGAGCACTAAACATTAGTGCCGGATGTGGTTTAAACTTATAGAAGGGTGAGGTTAATTGCAGTAGTTATTTTTTTCCGTCTTTATTTAAATAAATAGAGAACTAACCAATATTTATCTACAGAGTGAATCAATGCTTATTTAAAATGCGATTGAGAGTTGTGAGAAACCGTATGCACTTGGTGTGTTAACAGACTGCGTTGAATTCCCACTCACTGGAGACGGGATGGTGCTAGCACCGCTGTCCTCCTTGTTCCAGTCCTCATTGGAACCTTAAAGCACATCAGTCTGGTGTGACCCGTGTAAAAAGTGCATAATTTATTTATTATTACAAAAGATGCTCAGATTGGCCCTTTAACACATATCCTTCCTTGTTCATTTGATTATTTTTCTGAGGTTTGATCAGTAAAAATATTCATCAAGTTGCTATAATAAAAAGCAACTCGTAGCCTTTTTTTCCTGCCTGTCGCAGGATCAGATACCCATCTTGTCCCTCTGAATGGACAAACGGGTTATATACTCGGCAGTATTTTTACACAGCCAACTGCCAACCAAAGCTGCAACCCCTATGCACATTTATCTTCGGTCTACTGTTCGTTGGGGCACTCCATCGACGCTAGGGGGTGAGTTTCTACACTGGAAATTTTGCCTGCTTACCCACTGCATAGAGAGGGTTCCTTTACGTGCAAATAACATTAAACACCACATGGGACCTCTGTTTTACTTCTCATCGGAAGGAAGGAGCACTCAGGACTTCTCCTTAGCCCGAAATAAGCCAACCCACCTCGATCCAGTATTGAACCTGGGACCACTGGCGCAGTAGTCGAGCACGCTACCTCCTGCGCCACCGAGGCGGGTTCCTCCAGTTGCTATAATATCTCTTTCAAAATTAAAAACGTTTAATTTTTTTGCTTAAAAAATAAGGCAATTTTTCTTGTTGCATTTGACAGATTCCTGGTAGTAGCGTTAAGATGATTTATGTAGGATCTGATTTGGTGACATTGGACAACACCAGTGACTGCAGACAGATGTCAAGGCTTCCTCTTGTTTTTGTGTTTGTTTAGCAGTAAGAGGTGCTGTTGACGGCCTGATTTACAACAATTCTATAGGAGCCCTTCTTTATATATTCATAAATTTAGTCAATTATATGCTGAAAATAACAATCTAAATAATATTCCAAATGCCTAAAACGGTTTTCAGTTCAGAATTTTTCTCTTTACGGAATTCATTTGCACGTTTGTGACATCATTAAACAGCTTCATGATGATGATATTTTGAAAGCTACAATTTCTATCTTTGGACATGTTGGTTAAATGCTTGTCCTATTTTCAACTAAAAGTGAAATATTTGAAAAATGTGAATTTCACTTTAATTGGTGACTGTATGTGACACCCAAATGTCTAGTTTCAAGTTGTGCTACAGTATGTACATCAGAAATGAGATTTAATAGTTGAAGTCACTGGTAATTAACCTGATATTTTAGACATGTTATTGGGGTGCTACAACATTTGATGGTCTTACCAACCATGTTTTTAACGGAATCTACTAGTTTTTTTGCAAAAAAATCGGCATACGTATAAGGTTTATGACACTTGTATTTTATTTCAGAAAGTTACAAACTATTTTGTGAGGCTAATTGCAGGCCATTGGCGACAATGAGGTTATATAAGCTTTTATTTAACATTAATTTGATTGGCCATGTGTTGTAGAAAGAAATTTAATTCAAATAAGATCAAGCAAGCACTTGTGTTTTTGAAATCTTTCACTTCAAATTTCGGTTGAGTGTTTTAAAATGATTGTTTTAAGATTTAGAGTGGATCAACACTTTTACAGGTGCCAACTAAGTAGCAGAAACTGGTTGCCAAAAAGTAGCAGCATTGCTATTTCATTAGCTGTAAAGTAAACCCGTCCTAAAATAATCTCTGAATATTAACCTCTTTACTAGTCGTACTTCAGAAAAGGCAATTTAAACCTTTGATGTTGCGCATTTTGATAGTGAAAATGGTCCTATCTGTTAGTTTTGAAGAACGCCCGATTCCTATTCAATAACGGTTTTTAACAATCATAAGGTGAGTTAAATACATCCCGATATTTTTAACAGAAAAGGACACAGAAACCTTTGCGATATATCTTATCTTTTGCATGGCCTTTCCCTGGAATTAATGATCACTTATTTCCTAGGCCAGGGCGTCCTTAAGTTATGGTGAATCGTTGCCGCCCCCATGATGTTTATAGTTTACTTAAAATTCTTTTGTCTAAAGTAAATATTTAGTCAATCCGATGCTAGATTTATCATCATCATTAGTAACCATATCGCCGCCTATGGCGGAGACGGTTACCCATTTTTGTCCCATTGGGATACTTGAGCTCTGTTGGACGGTATACCGCCTACTACCAACCAAATCCTGCAACCCCTATGCTTATTTACCATCGACCTAATTTTGTTCGTTGGGACACTTTTTCTTTTCACCGAAGCGGTGAGCTCCTACCCCTGGAAATCTTGCCAACCTTCAGGCATATTTTACACTATGAAGCGGATTCTTTTACGTACACACTACCGGGCGAACGGATTAACTTCTTATCCGATCGAAGGCGGGGTCCAACCACGGCCCGAAGTTGATAATGAACAGCGGCGAGTTGCGTTGGACACACCAGTTCTCGTCTGATCACTGATGTTAAGCAGCGCAACCCCAGCTAGTACTGACATGGGTGGCCGCTTGGGAAAACTGGGTACCGCTAGTATCCAAAAATCTACGCATAAGTATAGTGTCTGTGCAGTTTCTGCATTAGAACTACACAGTGGACGGGGCTCTAATGACCTTGTGGTTGAAGGGCCCTAAAACACCACCAACAAACAAACAAGTTGATAATGAAAAGTTTTGAAGAAAAAGGGCAAAGAGAGGGTGCGGGAAATGACTGTCTAAATTCATTATGATTGTCTGCCTTGATAATGTAATATCACCACTGTTACGGGTTAAAAAAGATAACAAAAAATGCTACCTAATAGTTTGCCGAATTGGGAACTCCGTCGATATGGACTAGATAAGAGAAGTGTGCACTTTTCAATTTCAAGCATTACTTTTTTTGTGTACGACAAAATGTTTTTAGTTTTAATTTAGTAGGCCTATAATATGAACACAATTCAACTGATAGACGTTAATCGACACACAAACTTGCTTTTAATAAGCAAATATCATACAGTAGGGTCTGATAACACTATTCGAGTCGTGTTTTCGTAGGTGTCCTAACCAAAAAATGTATCTGGAAACTTTATTGACTGTGTTACCTTGATCCGATTTCGTGATGATACTCACTAGAGAGAATTGGAATTTATGGTGTATAGTTTGTTTTTCTCCCACTTATAAATTTACACCACAACACATACTTATATTACCTTGTCGGTAAGTGATAATGTTGGGCATCTGCTGCATTTTAAGGGGATGATAATGAGGTAAAAACCTATTAAAACATGTAAAGAAAGGATTATTAAAAAATTTTTTCAGAGAGTTTCTAACTCGTAAGATCTAGGTTCTCATTCAGGTGAAGGACTTAATCATTTCCAACTTAATAAATTATTATAACAACTAGTTTTAATAGTTGTTAACGCTGGAAAATTTTAATAAATATTTTCTGTATTAATTTCATGTGCAGTATTTTTTAAAGCAATTATTTAGGATATTTATGAATTTTTGTAGTATTTTGATTGTTAAGTTGATTACACCCGCCTCGGTGGCGCAGTGGGTAGCACACTTGGTGGTAATTGTATCAGTAGTTCTAGGTTCGATATTGGACCGAAGTGGATTGGCTTCTTTCGGGCGAGATAGAGAGAGGCCCCGAGTGTGTCTTCTTTCGGTTGAGAAGTAAAACCGAGGTCCCGTATGGTTGTTGTTGTTTGTTGGTGTTTTAGGGCCCCTCAACTACAAGGTCATTAGAGCCCCGTCCACTGTGTAGTGCTGATGCAGAAACTGCACAAACACTATATTAATGCGACGATTTATGTATACTAGAGGTACTCCGTTTTCCCAAGCGGCCACCCATGTCAGTACTAGCTGGGGTTGCACTGCTTAATTTCAGTGATCAGACGAGAACTGGTTGTTGTTGTTTGTTGGTGTTTTAGGGCCCTTCACTACAAAGGTAATTAGAGCCCCGTCCACAGCATAGTTCTTATGCAGAGACTGCACAGACACTACACTAATGCGACGATTTTTGGGTATTAGCAGCACCCAGTTTTCCCAAGCGGCCACCCATGTCAGTACTAGCTGGGATTGCGCTGCTTAATTTCAGTGATCAGACGAGAACTGGTGTGTCCAACGCAGTTCGCTGCTCTGTCCCGTATGGTGTACGATGGCAGTTGCACGTAAAAGACCCCTCTATACTATGCAGCGGGTAGCAGCAAAAATGCAACTCCTATCCCTTTACCCGCCTATGGCAGGGTCGGGTACTTATCTTCTCCCCATGAATGGGCACAAGGGCGATCTTTTCCACAGCCGGCTTCCGACCACAGCTGCAACCTCTATGCTTATTTATCGCCGGTGTGCTGTTCGTTGGGGAGTTCCACCGACGCGATGGATCGAGCTGCTACACCTGAATATATTGCCTCATCTACCCGTTGCGTAGTAGAGAGGGTTCTTTGACGTGCAACCCACGATAAATAAGCATAGGGGGTTCAGCTTTGGTCGGCAACGGGCTGTGGAAAAACCCTGTCCAATAGATCGCCCTTGTGTCCATTCAGAGTGGCAAGGTGGCTATCCGACCCTGCCATAGACGGGAAAAGGGTTAGGAGTTGCTTTGATTGATGAGTTGATTAAAAAGTCGATAGACCAATATTTAATTGGGTGTAATTTACCAATGGTCATTTTGTCCTTGGGATGTTCCTGTTTCATATTTGATTGGTGGTTTTCTAATTTGCTAATTAGAAATCAAGTTTTTTTGTCTAACCTGTTGCAAATGCATCCTTTATTAGGATATGAAGGACTTTTGATTTCGTCAGATGTTCGCCACGAAATACTAAAGTTTTATTTAAGTCGAATTTAAATGAAAAAACTCGCTGAGATATTTAAGTGTTTAAGATATAAAATTCTTTTAAATTTCCGCCTTTGATAAATAACAAAACTTGTATCGTTTTGTTGTTGTTGTTAGGATGTCATTTTTTGTATGTGTGGCCTCCTCCTACACCTTATATCGTGAGCTTTTTCTGCCATTTCTTTTCATATGTATAGTTTTAGCAAAATATAAAACTTTAACGATGATTTCGATGTGTAGTGAATTCCAATTAAGAATTATATTAAAAGTGAATGAAATGTAGTTTCTACAGGCTTCAGGGTTATAATTCTGAGCTGTTCTATGTCGAAGTATTAGTTAACTGTTTACTTGGAGATTTTTAAGTAAGTTTTGAAATCCCTCTCCTCCTAAAGAAAAATTTCAGTTTTGACACCATTGATTAACCTTTTTTTGTTGATAGTTTGTCACACTACTTCTGTACATGTTTAGTAAGATTCAGCAAATGTTGGAATCACTTTCACCGGGTGTCTTTTTGAAAATGCTGAAAGTTTTTAACCACTAGGTTGTTTTAGTAACTGTCAGAGTTAGCCATTTGAAATTCATTATGGATAGAAAGTTAAAAAAAACTAGGTTCATTTAGTAGCCATGTATCTTTACAACTTTTAGGTTATCACCCTGTTAACCCATGTTTAATTATAGACCTGTTTCCTAAAAAAAGTGTCGTATTTTGTTTCCAAGAATCCTGTGGTAAGACAAGCTCATCAAAATAAACTCATACTTAGATTTTTAAAGTCGCATTGCATGTCGACGCTTTTTTTAACGAATGAGTTTTGACAGAAATTACTGTTAATGGTAGTTGGTAGTGAATTCCAGTCAACTTGGTATGTTTTTTAATAGGTGAGAGACTGAAGAAGGAAATTTAGTCCTCCTATGTAGTGGCGAAAATGGTCTTGTTGTTTTACTTTCAAACCTATATTTATCATAACTCGATGTCTGTGATATTTTTGATTAGTAACCTAGACATTATAATCTTCTTTAAACTAGTTTTTAAGAAAAAAAGAAAAATAACTGTGTGACTTATTCAATGGCTACTTACTACAATTGGGAATCGCCATCTTACTTGCTAAATGCGGTTAACTTAATATTTTTATATCAGAATTTCCAAAACATTTTGAGTATTAAACTATAATCTTCATTAGGTTCCCCATTGTAAGCCCCCAGTTCTCTCTACTTTATAGTTTTTGTGTAAAAATACAATAATTTTGCAACTAGTATGAATATTTTTTATTTTGAAGCGGTTATCATCTTGCCGTCGATTATCCTACTACGTTTATATTCTTAATTTTTTTTTAGTGCATCGATGAGATGGAGGGTAAAATATGCGCCCCCCCCCTCCTTATCGACCCTGGTGGACGAAATACGGTTGCATTGTCGGTGTTTCTTCTTCTATATAGTGAAAACAATTCAATTATATGAATAAATGATGACGAATTTTTTCCCTTCGTTAAATCAATCTGCCCAAATTTTATAAAAATAATCGATAACTGAATCGATTGAGTGAACTAAGATGGCAAGTTCTTTTCGCTATTTTTTTGTGTTGAAACACGAATAAAAATGTAATCATATCTTGAGCTTCAAGCTACTTCTTTGTACTCCAATTGCATGCAAATGGATTTTTTTCTCTCATCATTACTCTATATGCTTACCCTCCCTAATTTTTTTTGGTCCTGGATCCACTCTTTGATTTTTTTATCCCCTCTTTTGAGTCGTCTCTCTCTCTCTTTCTCTGTCTCTAAAAGAGATCCCAGTGCCACCTTCTATCCCACTCACCCCCCATTATTCTGAATCCTCATCATCCTTAGTATGTCTTTTAGTCCTTGTCACATCCACATTTTCATATATATCCCGTGTTCCACCTATCCTTCAAGAGTGCCCCCCCTTCCTCCCCCCTTTCTTTAGTCTTTCACCCCCCCTCTCTCTTTCTCTGTCATACAGTCCCCTCCTTTCCCACTCCATTCTCTTGTAGTTGTAATACTCTTTTCTGGTGTGGTGCCTTCAGTTTTATGTCAGTCTGAAATGCACACAAGACTAGATATAGAAAGACACATGATGTACATAAAAAAAATCTCCGAGTGACACGTATAGATCTAGAAAAATGTTGAAGGTCGCTTGTCCTAATGAGTCACACGTGTATATGTGGCCCAGCACGTCTTATTTACTTGATTAATTTAAACAATCTGGAGCTGAGTATTCTGTAGCTTATAATCCATCTACTATCCTACGATATATATGTAACTGTACAATATATACAGAGATGTATATGCATTACGAGTAGCAATTTACGTCTCTCATTTTTTTACCCCTCTGTCTGTAATGTTTTTCATGCACACAGACGATTTGTGAAATATTGGGGTTTAAGATAGGGCACATCCATTTTTTTCCTTTCAGGGGTTAAGTTTTTTTTCCCTCCACATGTAGAGACTGAAATATAGTATAGCAATAAGAAAATTTGACTGTATAATTTTAATGCTACATTCGATTAATGTCTACGTGGTTGGTCCTCTGCAAGAACATATTAAATATTTAAATTTGAATAACTTTAAGGCGCACATTAGATTCCAAAATATTAATATTTCGATTCATTATTAACTTATGTCAAAGATTTGATAGAGTAATAGCGACCTCTACCTAATATTTTTTCTCCCCATTTCATTGAAAATTCATTTCGATATTTTACCTGTTTTAAATCAGTCTCGTGTAGAGGAAAGCAGTTTAGCAGTAAACGTGTTCCTCATGATTTTTATTGATCAATGGACATCTGAAGTGACCATAAGGATCCAGTAAGATATGCACAAGTTGGCTCCATTCTAGGCTGATTAGTGGTGACCATGACCAAACATTGAGAAGTCAAAAACCAGACTTTTAATGTGCAGATCATCCGTCACCAAAATCTGGAACTCTGTCAGCAACGAGTGTCAAGATACAGGTGGCCATAAAGACATTTATTGACCGTCAGGATGACAAACAGGCTGGTGGACATAAACGTCTTTTCCATTCAGAGGCGGCCTAGACAGCCACCTGTGTATACGCTCCATTATGGCTCATTATGACTTGCCTAGTGGCCAACCAGGTTGATAACCTTGTGATGTGTGACAGGTTGTGAGTGAGGGCAAGGTCACTTGACGTCGGATCCACGTACTAGTAATATCTCATGATATATAGTGCCGATGCATATAAAATCCATGCAGCATGTTAGTTTGCATCACTTATTAAAATTTAAAGTCAATATCAAGGATGCTAAAGTCATTGTGTTGGCATTTAAATGCGAAACAAAATCTCTAATGCGGTTGCTCAAAAGGATTCAAAGGATAGTTGTCAATGCGATGTCTCAATAATTTCTGGTATTTTTTTAAAAACAACTCATTACATGACGAATAAATGCAGCCTCCTTTTTGCCTGCTATTCTCTTTGAACTCGTAAAGTTCATGTTCTTAAAATTCGTCGACTGGCTTAAAAATGTTGCAGGCATGCTGTTTACTCGGCAATGAGATGTATGAGTAGCTCGTCATTATATTATAGGGTGTTGGCAGTAGCCGGACCATTAAAACATTGTGAATATTTTGACAGGTCACTCAACCGTTTTACTCATTCAGGCCATTAGAAATTCTTGGAATGAAAAACGATTTATTTTACTACTGGTGGCTAAAGCGATGACAAGACTGTCACCCGTGTTATCATCGTCAACTAGATTCTTTTCCCAAATCCTCAATGCATTGAGATTATGTATCTATTCCAATTTAAAAACAATTTGGTTTACGTTATCTTGTCCCCGAGCCTTCTGTCCTTGCTGTTCACCACTACACAGTCTTACAACTATTAATGCAAATTTTTAAAATTCATAGTACCAAACGAACACCCGTTCAGTGGCGCAGAGGTAGCATGTTTGACTACTGTTTCAGTGATTCTTGGTTCATAACTGGATCGAGATGGTTTGGCTTCTCTCGGGCGAGAGAGAAGCCACTAGTGCACCTTCCGTTCAATAGGAAGTAAAGGTGTGTACGAGGTGACCTGCACGTAAAACAGCCATCTGACTCGTCCTTTGGTGCCGGTGGCGTGCCCCAACCACTAGTAGGCAGACAATAAATAAGGAATACGGATAAGGAATCCTTTCTACTACAGCACATAAAAGTTTATTTGAAATTTTGAGTAATGATGTAAATAAACAATATTGAGAAGTTTTTCCTCTGAAGTTTCTGCTGCAGACAACATTGTCTGCATGTACTTTGAATATACCCTGCCTGTTGTCATCTCACACGTGTTGCATCCACATGATGGATACTTTTTAATAGCTTCACTTTAGAATCTGGGTTGTTTGGGGGTTCATAATAAGGGAAATAATTAAAGTTGTAGAGTGAAGTTTTTACGCAAATAGTAGTAGATCCGTTAACATATCAGTTCATTCGACTTTCAAAAAGCCCCACTCTTGTCTTCAAGAGGTTCAGAACTTCACAGGAGAGCAGGACTATTCATAAAGAAGTTAGATGACAAATAGTATGGCATTACCCATTAAAAGGAGAAGAAATTTTCAAAAAAAGACACTGCTCTACTACTGGTCCTAGAAAAAAAAGCGAAGACTCATTGAATGACAACAATAGATTTTTTTTCTGCGTTAAAACTATTCTTTTTTGCTGTATGTAGCTTCTATTTTTGGTCGGCATTGGTCAGTATTTTGTCAAAGAAGTCGCTGTTGGCAAGAGATTGAAAAGACCAGCTTGGAGATAAAAGAAGTTATTAGTATGCATTATGGAAATTGATAGACTTTATCCCTATGTGAGTTGTGTGGAGTGGAAATTCAAATATTGGCGTTGTCTGGGTGCGATAATTACTTGCTTTAATAGTAACAGCTGGGGAAATAAGGGTATGAATGGTGAGGAGTATTTCATTAAGGAGTAGTGAATTGGGACACGACGAGGATGATGATGATGACGACTACGACGACGACGATGATGATGATAGTAAAACGTGGGGGTGGTAATTGACAAAAGCGAGTGATGTGTCTACTTTTCAAGAAGACTAAAGGCTGTATATAGAGGGATGTCTCTCCCTCTCACTCTCTTTCTCTGGATATTCCAGTGCATTCAATAGAGGTGGTGTTGGTGGTAGACGTTAGTGGATTTGGATGACGGGTGTCCCAGGATAATCCAGTTTGTAGGGGTACGTGAGAACTAAAGAGTGAGATTGTGCCCCACGTGTGTATCTACTGTGGTTGGTTTAGTTTTGCATGACTTGCTGGTTTAATTTCCAATCATTCTGTACATCCTGCCATACATAATTTACCCCCTCCCATTCCCTCTAAGCTTTCACTCTCTCAGCTACCAAATTTCTCCTGCCTCACTATCATGCTCCATCCATCCTCTTAAAAGTTCAAAAAACCTCTCTCCCCCAATCCATCCTATTGGATGAATAAAGAGAAAGTTAATGTCGATCACGACTGTAGGTGGCACTAGTAGTTACGCTGACAATGAAAATAAATGATGATCATTCTACTATTAAAATTATGTATTGTCTCTCGTTTGGATCCCATGTGGATTATTGATGTTAATTCGGCTAGATACGATGTTTAAGTTAGGTTTTATCGGATGCATGGATTGAATACGAAAGAGGAGGGGAAAATGTAAATTAAAATAATTATTGTTAATTTATCATTCACTATTATGCTTGTTTTTGGGGGGTTGTCAGTCTTTAGGGTCCTTTTATTTCATCCACTTTCTTCTCCTTTTTTTCTCTCCTTTCCTCCCTCTCTAGCCTCTTTTTTTTTTTGAAATTGTGTTAACAAAAATGTATTCAAGTATGTGAGGGGGTGAGTCATATTTAATTTCTATAATATTTATGGTGATTGAGGTTTAGAAATAATTTTGATTGGATTTTTATCCTATTTCTCACATGACTCACGACAGTTTTTTTTAATCAAATACTGCATTCATGAAGGATTGTTTATCGATTTTTTTTCTTGGTTTTATTAAGATCTGACACACTAGTGAAGTACTTTCATATTAAAACTCATTTAGAGCAGTTAAGATTTCTTGTTAGGACAGATGGCAATATCTCAGCATGTGTACCATTTTTTTATGTGCATCTATATGCAAAGTGTTATTGGTTTGACTATTATTTTAATTTTGATGTTAGAAGACATTGCTGGCATTGGCAAGTGATCTTATTTCCAACTTAATATTGTTACTGCCCTTTAGTAGTACTTAGGTTTAGTGTTAGTTGATGAATGTTTATTATAATGAACTTTTAATAGACCAACAATCTCAAGTTTTCTTCATGACGTTTCCAGTTGAATAACACTACGAAATAAAATTCTTTTATGGTTCACATGTTGAGTTAAATATTTTTTTCTGATATAATTATTCGCGGTTTTGTAGCTAGTGTATGCGTATCATTGTGCAACACGAAATAGTTTTTGTTGAGAATTTCAGCAAGTCACAAACTATTGCGGAGAAAGATTGTATTGATTGCTAATAATAGAGAGAGAGAGGAGATAATACACAATTTTTTTTTCATGGATGATCCAGTGCTGTTTCTTTAATCAGACCTTGAGCTTCGTGTGAGGATCAGGAATAATTTAAAGGTCACCTGTCATCACACAGCGTCAAATTAATGAAAAGCTATACTTTATAGTCATTATTAGTATAATAAGAAAATGACAGGTGATAATCAAACTAATCTCGAAATTCCTCTTTTGTTTTTTTCCTCCTTTAACTGATTGCTTATTAATTTAATGTTATCATCATATCAAATACATGACTTCTAACTTCCTTTTTTACATCTATAATAACTGCAGATCATGTGATGATTAAATTGGGTTAAGCAGGACATATTTAATAATGAGTTTTAGTTTCGACGATGAAATGATCTCATCCTTTGATACTCTGCCAATTGTAGCCCCTCAGAAAAAGGATTTGATTTAGTTATTAATTTTTATTTCTACATTCTTTAACTACTAAATTGTGGGCTCGACTATTTATAAAGTGTCAAGCTGGAAATTAACTCTTGTTTGACTGACGTTGTTTCTGCACTGTCTTTCACTAGAATTTCATTATGATAGTCATATGGTTGTCCTCATATCAGCTCACAACGCAATTTAGAGGAAATACACCCATTACCAAATATTTGCATAACAATTCGGTTTGATGACCTAGACTAACGTTGAAAGAGCTACTACACTTAGGTTAGTGCATTTCAGAAATGCTTACCAGTAGCAAGCATTGTTTGACCACTGGTCAACAGTTGATTCATCTAAGAAATAGACCGAGTTCTTTGACCACATTAATCTTGTTGCAGGCTGTCATATTATTTTTTTCCTTATTATAGTGATATTTTTAATTAGTAGTTTTATATGGTGAATTTTCCTATTTCTTGTTGTCACAGAAATAAAAATAGTAAAAATCTCCTGCTGGTTGGGGCAAAGAAAAAACAATGGCACATTGAAGCGCCATAGGTTTTTTTATTGCTTTTTGTTATCATTATAAAAACCAAACTTGTGTGACAGTCTTTTATTGAAAAAACAACCTCGAAAACGTGAATTATACTTCTTGAAATCTTTTTTCCTTTCCCCTCAATTCTTTGCACCAAATCCATTTATTTATCTGCCCTTTTCAAATATAGATCATTAAAGTCCTTCTCTCTTAGTACCTTAGTGAAATATACATAACGTTTTGTCCATAAATCGTCTTACCACTGTTTTTAAACCTTGTTGTGTTTCCTTTTGTTCGTCTATTTCTTTCCACCGTTTCCCCCTTATCTTTTTCTTTTCCCCTTAGCATCACTTTTTTTCAGTGTATTTGTAGGGCAAAGAAAGAAGGTGGGGGTAAAGGTGGAGTTATTGTCTAATGTAAGCTACCGTTTTTGGGACTTCCTCCCCTTCTCAACCTTCAATAACTACCTTCATCATAGAGTCCCGAATCTCTTTTTTTTTTTAAAGTCCTTCTCCTTCTCATTTTCTCCCCCTCCCTTCTCCTTAAATTCATCTCACCTCTCTTTCTGCTACATTTTTGTACCTCATAAGCTATCTAGGATTGGCCCCTGAAGACCATCTTAAATTCTATTGTTTGTGCTTCAAACTCAAGAGTGAAGATTTATATATATTTTCTCTTGTTTCTTATCAGCCCTATACCTTTCCTTGTCATTTTCTTTTCTGTCCCATCGTTTTGATCTTCCCATTGGGGCACACAAACTTAACCATACTGCATAAATAATACCCCCTAAGGGGCAAGTCAAGTCCTCGTGGTGTATCAGCTACACCTATATCCAAGTTTCACACCTTTCTCTACTTTTTTGTGGCTCTCTCTCTCTCTCTCTTTCGTCTTACCTTCCACGGGTGTTGTATTTCTATACGCTGATAGTATCCAATTTTTTTTACCCACCATATTTCCTGTTTGGTGGGTACATCATTTTTCATTTTTTTTAATTATTAGTCAATCTTTCGAATATGTTAATGATTGACCCAAAAGGATAGTATTATAGTTGCTTGATCGACTGCCGGTTAAAGTTATACTTCTATAATCTACCGTTGACCGTCTATATTACTCACAGTCTCATTTATCTTATTTCTATTGCCAGCATTTATCTGTAAGGAGGGATAGGATGACTTTCAGGGTGGATTGGTGAGCATTTGACGTCACTTTACGGGTTTTGACACTCTGGTTTTTGACCTCGGCGCTCTATCGGTGATAGGATCGCGAGTTTATATGTATGTGTACGATGTGTCTTGTCTTGAACAAGGTGGAATGAAGTGACAGGAGCAGAATGAATAATAGAGGATATCGGTTAAAACTGAACAATAGGACTACTGAAATTGAAAATATCTTATATTTGTACAATTGGCTATTACTTTTTTACCCTCCTTTCACCCATCATTTTGCTTGTCCCTCGATCGAAATTTCTTATAATTGTCCCTGTTTTTTTTTTTTCAGTAGTTTACTGAAGTTTCAACTGATACCCAGTTTGCTTTTCCCACCAAGAAGTAGTGCTTTTTTGACCCCTAGGTCATACTTATTTAAATTCTTTGAAGAAATGTTCTGATTAGATAAATGGGATTATTTAAGAAAAATCAACGCCCTAAATATAGAAAGGTAGACAAAATAAGATTAGTTTTCTAATATTTTTATTTAAAAATAAGACAGCGCACCCTATTTAAGTGAGGAGGTGACAGAGATGCTCATGCTACATTTTAACTTCAAAAAAAAATATAATTCATCGCGATATTTTGCCAGGTGTTTTATTAGTCATCGTCAGTGCTATTGTGTGGTATAATTTAAATTTCATGCCACTAGTGAAACATTTTTTTTTGAGTTACAATTCATTTCTTACTTTCTTCTGCTGGGATTTTGAATGTTAATTAGAGGCTACCTTTTGATTTCAAATGTTGATACATAACTAAAAGCAGCATGAAGTTAATTACCTATTGGTTAATATTTTATTGTATTTATTTCTTCCAGTAAGAAGAATTTATCTTAGTTACATTGGTTTTTTTTAATAGTTAGATTGATTCTAATTAAATTAATTCCACTTTTAAAATCTATTTGAAAATCAATTTTAATGTTGCGTCTATTGCTGCTACCTTTCGTAGTTAGTAACATGTTTGAAATAAAGAAAAAATTATTTGGATAGTGGTGTTAAGTTTGGTGGTGACTTGTTTTAAGATCGTTAAATAATCGGCTAGTTAGTATACTCCTCAAAACTACACTTGGGGTATTAAACTTATAAAAGTTGCAAATCAAAGAGAGGGGAAAAAACCAGATAAGTTTGATGACCCCTGACATTCAGTCTCTCATTATTTTACAGTGGTAAGGTTATCATTTGACGTTAATTACTAATTAACAGTCAAAATAATAATTATGGCTCGAGTTTTAATCAGCTAAACATGCGTAGACTAATAAATCTACTCGTTTGTGATGGAGGAGAAACCCTTTGTTTTTAAGAGGTAAACAGCGATTAAACACAAATGCAAAATGTGAGGATAAGATTAACTGTGTTTTTTGAGTGATTTGTTACCCTCATTAGGTTTTTTAGGTATCATGAACCAGCTCACAAAGAAACCATGTTTTTGTAGACGGTTAGAGACATACATTCAAGGCATGTCCCAATCAAATTAATATTATGCCTACTACCATTACTATTCTCTAGGGTGATGTTGCAGCCTGGTGAGGATGAGGGGTGCATGAAGGACATCCGTTTTTTATAACTACACAAATTCCAGTTTACATTAAAGTAATTGCCACGGCAATTAACAAAACGAGATTAATGAAAGCAGGACGACATAATGGGACTTCCTTCTTGTGAGAGCACATGCACATGCCCAATTTCAGAAAAAGTTACATCTTCTATTTATTATATAATATCTCAATTATTTGGTAGCATTGGAATTACTTTTGACAGGTCACCTCGATTACTGAAGCCAATCAAGTGCAGTCATAAAAATATATTCGATGTGTAGCAATAACACCTGATGTAAAAACGGGCAACATAGTCGTTTCATGCAGGTGTTGAACCAAACTAGTTTGACTTAACCTTACTGATAAAAGGTGATAACTTCATTGAATTTTTAAAGTTTTTCCTAAAAGAAATGTGTTTTTGCAAGCCATGAAAGACTGAACAGAACTAGCTTTCATTTTAAAATTTAGATTTATGCTTGGTCCAACTCAACTGTGGAAAGGTCAACTGCTGATGCCAACAAGGAAGACTCTTCCTAACCTCTGATGTTTATTTCTCTTGTTTGTGTTGAGAGGTCTATAGAGTTATTTTACTTGAAGAGGTGCAATACCGGCACAGACACGGATTTGATCTTTATTTTCTTGACTGACCTATGATATAACTTAGACAGAAGCGATCCAGCAGTCTTAAACGAGACATCCAAATTCGTTGTCGGTCGGTCTCGTGTTAGTATTAATGCTTTTGAACCTTGATGGACACCTACGCGACAGAATTCACTACGTGTGAGTACATAAAACCGCATGTTTTTCACATATAGTCGATTAGCCTTAGTCGGAACCGAATCCACACCGTCTGACTCACAAAGTTTGTGAGGTATTAATCTCATTGACTGAGTTAACTCGAGAATCAGGGTTGAACACTTGAAAGTATTTCTGAAACAGGGTGATCGGCTTATTGCGTTGGACGCACCAGGTCTCGACTGATCACTGAAGATAAGCAATGCAACCCCAGTTAGTACTGACATGGGTGGCTGCTTGGGGAAACTGGCTACTGGTAATACCCAGAAATCGTCGCATTAGTGTAGTGTCTGTGCATTATCTGCATTAGAACTATGCTGTGGACGGGGCTCTATTGAAACATGGTGAACATGGTGAGGATGACGACTCTCATATTGTAGTTTGTGTCTAATTTCAACTTTTTGAAGTCTAGTACAGTACTCGCTTTGTGAATTCGTGGCAGTAGGTTCGATTCGAGTCGAGTGTTTGTTGTGAACCAAAGAAACCCTCAGTCGCTACCCACTGTTAGATGAAAGGCAAAGCTGCGGGTCACAGCTGTTTTAAAAATGTGCAGATTGGCCAAATTTTTAAGATTAATAACTCTTCTCACGCTGCCTCACTCCCTGTATCCATAAATCACCGTAGTGGGTTCGAGGTCGACGTTAAATACCCTAATAATTAATTACCTTGATTAGTTTAGTAAAAAAACGTGCTAGCTTTATTGTTTAATCACGTTTCTTATTTTGTTCAACCTTTTGTTTTACTACGATTACACTGACTTGCCAACTTCCGTATTGTGCCAGCAACATGACGTGTCGTGCAGGTTCGGTCTTGGCTAAGGCCAGTATTGGGGGGGGGGGGGGGTTGTAGATAAGAAACTACTCAAGATAATAAACCACTCAATATCATTTCACGCACCCAGGTGGAAAACAAATGGGTAGAACGATTACACTTCCATGTTTGTTGTTAGTCCACTTTTTCGTCTCATTGTCATCATTTCTAACTTTTATCCTACTTATGACAAGATTGAGGTTCCTTGGTACTGGGACTATACCGCATTCCCTGCTTATGTAATGTTGTGCACACCACTTTACTTCCCACCCGACGGAAGACTCACCTGGAGCTTCCCTCTAGCCCAGGGGTCGGCAAACTGCGACTCTTCCACAAATGACTGTGTTGGTGCACAGGCATGCACAGCAGTATCGTTCGAGTGACAGAAGACGTGGCACAGGCGGTATGTGGCGCTTGGCGGGCACAGTTGACTACCACAGTCCACTACCACAATGCAACTGCAACTCAACTGAAATGCAGTGCAACTAAAGTTAATTTCAATGTCACTTTCGTCCACAGATGCAACTCTTTGGCAATAGTTGCACATATATGACGCCGAGTAGTTCAGATGAAGAGAGCATTGTGCGAATGGTGCGAATTACTTGACAGTTGCAATGAAACTGACATGCTCAGTTGCGACGCAACTCGTTTCCAACCAGTTGCCTTAACATTGCGTTGCATATCATTAACATGAGTCAGACTAGCATCCAACTGAAAAGGAACTAAAATTCGATTATTTTTCAGTCGAGTGGCAGATGCGCTGTGTCAGTGGACGAAGGGCCTTATGCACGAGTTGAGTGAGTCATTCAGTCAGCAGTCTCATTGTGTAAAGTGGTCAGAGCTTGACGCGTCCACAAATCACACGTTGGTGGAAAAAGTATTTTCTTGAAGCACAAATTTACCTGTATTTTTCTAACCAGCCATTTTCAAAAATTTAATTTTTATCAATAAATGAGATCATTATTAAGTTAATAATGGTGTTACTACCTAGATAGTTTAAGAAATTTGGCTCTCAAAAGAAATCTCAATCATTGCATTGTTGATATTTGACTGATCTAGAGTCTAGTATTGCACACAACCACTAAACCCCCGTGGTAGACTCCCCATTCGTCTCCTGATGTCATAAACTAGTTAAATCGTTCGGTGCACTTGTATCGCGGTCCTTCCCCATCCTCCTATCAGTTTTGAGCCCTTAGGTTTGGAATGGACCGTGTCTTTTCTATTCTGTGCAGAGCTAACAGTCAGTAAAGCTGCTGTCTGTCTTCCAAGGGATCTCTCCGATTACAACTAAACATAATAGCTAAACCATTGCGTTGAAGTTCAAAAGAAAGGTTTCGACCGTAAAGAGGTTAGCCACCAGACTGGAACCAGAATATTTGAAATACGTGTCCGTTACCTCAAACGATTCCCTCTCTTTCCATTTTGGGTTACCATAACGATTGTAGATTTCTTTTTTATATTGTAAAAGCTACCACTGAAGTGAGGTGCAGTTCTGTCGGACTAGTGGTGCGAAGGACAGCCAGTCACTCTGAAAATTCTTACGTCAGTTTCGTTGACGAGACGTTTGCGGTAGATTGTTAATGCGTGATGTTGCTGTCATCACGAGCGCTATTACCGCTGCCACCCTTTTTACTACTGGTTCCATCATTCATTCGTCTTCGGCCTATTCAGTAGTTGTTTAAGAGTAGGCGACCTCGTACACCCACATTCGGGACACAGCGTTTATTTCCCATCCGACGAAATGTACTTTTGAAATTTCTCTCTCTAGCGCGACTTCGCCCAGGGGCGAACTTTCATGCCATGAGGTCCAGAAATAACCACAACACTGTTTGACACCCTATGAAGTTCTTGACGTCGGTAATAAACTTGTGCTCTTCAGAGCCTTTGATCAAAACTGATTAAAGATTCGCTACCCGTCCACGTAGGTACTGTGCCAGATGTTGCAGATTCGATACTGGATCGACGTGACTTGCCATCCTCGGACAAGAGAAAGGTCCCCAGTGCGCCTTTCCATCGGATGGAAAGTTAAGACGTGACTCCTTGTGGCGTGCATGATGCTACCTGCAGCCAAAAGAACCCTTATTACATGGGATAAAATATATGTGCAGTTAGGCTAAGCCCCCAGGTGCGGGACTCGTCCTACGGCGTCTGCGGAGGAAAACTAAGCCGCTGATAAATAAGCATAGGGTTTGCAGCCTAAGGTTGGCAACTGGCTGGTCTGGCGAAGGTCTGTCGGTAAAGGTTTTTTTTTGTCTGTTTGCCGAGGTTTGTCCCGATAAAGGGGAATTTGGAAGTCCTTCTTTCTGCGTGATGTTTTTTCGTTGGTGTTTTAGGACCCTTCAACTACAAGGTCATTAGAGCCCCGTCCACTGCGTACTTCTAATGGGCACATCAATTCTCGTCAGATCGCTGCAGTTAAGCAACGCAAGCCCAAGTTTGTACCAACATGGGTGGTTGGTAGTGAACGTTGGGTGCTGTAAATTTCGCCTCTCCTTCATCCCGTACACCTCCTCTCTCTTCTCTCGCGAGCAACCTCCTTAGGGTTCGGCCTGTTATGGCTGCTTGGCTTCCTCCCCAACCTGTTAAATTCATCCTTATGCAGAGACTGCACAAACGCTACACTAATGCGATGATTATTGGGTGTCAGCAGTACCCAGTTTTCTCATGCGGCCACCCATGTCAGTACTAGCTGGGATTGCGTTGCTTGACTTCAGTGATCAGACGAGAACTGGTGTGTCCAACGCAATAAGCCGCTCCCATCGAGAATGGTGATGACAACTCAACAGTTATATATAACGTGTTGCGTAATAAGAGATTTGTAGCGGTGACCTTATGATTTTTTGTGATCAAATTACCATTCTCTAATGTTCTCTCTTTCTTCTTCCGTTAGTAATATGACCAGTTATTGGTTAGTGATCGAAGTACGGATTGGTGGAGAAGGTTGACCAATCATTTTTCTAGAAGGTCCGAAATCTATCTTCAGTTGTATGCTAATTAAAATTTCAAAAATTGAAATTTAAATGAAATTGACAATGGAGTAGAATATGACGAGAAGTAGAATTTTTGAGGCTTAGAGAAAAGAAAGAAAAGTAGTAGTGGTGGCTAAGATTGATGTCTCATATTCACTACTGCTATTCAAGATGCTGAACCATATATACGTATACAGGTGACCTAGTAGCTAAGAGTAAAAACTTATTTGATTTCCAGTCTTTGAAATCCTTTCATTCTTTTGTCCGTGGAAATAATGGCGTGGTGGAAAACAGAAAATCTAAAAAATGAAGAGTTGGGGGTGGACTCGGAATAGATGTGTGAATGGGATTGAGGTACCGATTTGCAAACGAAAAGAAAGTTGGTGATTGTGATGTAAACAAGGTGTCCATTGAAGCTTCTAATTGAAATGACAGACAAAACCCAAGTGGTGACAAGGGCATGGAAGAAAGCGAGAGAGAGGAAAAAATAAAGTAATAGCTGAACCATAACCAGTCGAAGCACATTTAAGAGAATAGACTCTGAATCTATAGGATAAGATTGTTAGTTTTAGACCTTAGAATATAAATGGTGTTTTTTTTCTCTCTCTCTCATGGTCCCCCTTTTGCGTTTAAATTTTGGGCCCCTGTTTCTCATCTAACAACCTGGATAGTTAATCTTTGAATACCAAATGATGTGACCATGGTATGGTTTTTGCTGCCTTGAATACGTTGATCGAATTTAGGATGATGAATAACCTAATGGGAACAAAAGGACCTTTCCCTCCCCTTCTCATAACCTTTCACCCAAAAAAACCCATTTCAGTTCACCATTATCCTACTGAATTTCTTCCATACACACCCACCAAGTATCCCAATTTCTTTTCATTTTCTTCAATCCCTTTTATTCTTCTATAAGGTTCTTTTCAATCTTGCATTTGATCCTGGTTCTTGGACGTGTTTGTTTGTTTGTTTTTTGTTGTTGTTTAGTGCGAGAAACCAAGTTGGAAATTTTTCTTATTATCATTTATTATTGTCATCATCGTCATCTCCCTTTTTTTCCTCTTCTTCTTCTTAGTTTGCGTTATTCAGTGTCAGAAATGAAAATGAGAAAATTGTGCCTTATTGCTGCACCTCTTTTCAACTTTTGAAACCATTTTGATTCTCTCCCCCCTTTGATCACTCCCTCTTTTATTTCTGGATCACTGTTTGAAAGCTTTCATTGAATAAGGTCGATTAAATTTAGGAAAAGTTAGGTTTTTTTTATGAGGAGGACCGGATTCTGTGCAATTCAGACGTTGTCTTTTTGCCAAATCTTCAGTTTTTTCCCCACCTCTTTCTTGACATAAGGTCCCGAACAGTTATCACTTTTCAGTTTCTTCTTCTTTTTGCTATAGTAAAACTGAATAGGATCTTTTGAGTTTGGTGCAGACGTGTCATTAGTCTAACTCTTTTGTCAAGTTTAGGGTGAGCAGTATTAGTTTGAGGTATGTCCTTAACCTCACACCCCTCTTTAACTTCATTTTTCCCATCTCGCACTCTTTCTGGTAGTCTCCGTCTCTCCATATTCCACTTGGCCTGTCATATCCTTTATCCCCACCTCATTTGCACTCCTCTCCTTCTTCTTCTTCCCTTCCTCCTCCTCCTTGTCGTTGTGTCCAATGCATTTAAATGGAAATTTTTGTTTGAATAAACTTGCACTTTCAATATTAGGGGTGAGACAACCACAATCTGGACCAGATATAGTCAGTCAACTTTATTGAATTTTTCTCTCTCTCCTCCCTTCAGTCAGCAGTTCAGACCACTGTTAGGACCACTTGAGTTATTTTTGACCTGCAGGCTATTTGGTCCTCTTTTCTACACCTTTCTTCTTAGTACCCCCTTCTCCCACTTTGAAAAAGAGGTGGATAGATGTACTCTTCGACTTTACCATATACACCTATCAGGGGGTTTGTTCTTTATTGGTTACTGGTGGAGCTTTTCTAGTCTTTTTTTTTCTCTTCACATTCCCCCCTCGAAGTTTGTTGTCTCCAAGTTACTCTCTTGGATTCACGTTGTGAGGTGTGCTGAAGGTGCAAAAGGGGTCAAATAGAGACTAGTCGCGCATTAGGTCACTTTACATAGGACATTTGGTGGCCTGGTTATTTCTTTTTGTTTTAACTTAGGGGCATCATGTGATTTTTTTTTGCGGTTGCCTGATGGTCATTGTACACCTGTGAGAAGTTGACGTGAAGTGCTTTTTGGGAGAGACTTGGAAATTGAATTTTGTTCACACCTTCAGGATAAAATATAAGAAAAAAAGGTGTTTTGTGATGTATGTTTTTCCGTACCTGGTCGAGTAAAGTGATAAGCTTTACGAACGTGTGTGATATTATTATTATTATTATAGTGTTTTATATTTATTGCAACGTTGTGTAGTTTTTGCAGGTGTTCACATTTTTTTCTACAAAACGTGTGAAATGTGTTTGGGGATTTTTTTTTACGTTTTTATCTAGATAAGTAGACTGTTGAAGTGGATGAAATGTCGTTTTTGTTTATGTGAATGCTGTGGTGTTTTTAGTCAACTCTTATGTGCATTTTAATTTCATTTTAATTGAAAGCAAAAAATTAGTTTATGCACTTAATATGAACAATGCAAATACTATTGGATGAACTCTACCTGCAGTTTGTATACACTTACCTGTTCGTGTTGTGGAAAAATTCAAGTTAACTACTCGCATAACAGCACATAAGATGGTACAGTTTGATTTTTATTTATCTGTCTTCTCGTCCCCTTCTTTTTTTCTCCTTATTCGACTTCTATCCATAAATATATATACAAGGTTAGGCTTTATATCAGAGTCGGAGGTCAACTTTTAACCCTTGAAGCTGGAGATATGCAAAAAGTAAATGAAAGTTTAATAGTTGGTCGATGTTCTTAGATAAACTTCATTTGAATTCTGGTGCAGAAATTGGGAATAACCCAGTTCTGAAATTGCTCATAAATGTAGCTCAAATTGAATTTGTGCCTAGTCCTACGAGTAAGACAGTCCTACAGTGCCCTGTATTCACGGAATCTGTTTCAGAGTTTCCTCTTTTTATGGGAGCAGCAAATTGCGTTGGATGCACCAAATCTTGTCCGATCACTGAAGTTAAGTCACGCAACCCCAGCTAGTACTGACATGGGTGGCTGCTTGGGAAAACTGAGTGCTGTGTCTGTGCAGTCTCTCCATAAGAGCTACACTGTAGACGGGGCTGTAATGACCTTATAGTTGAAAGGCCCTAAAATCCCAACAAACAAACAACAATCCTCTTTTTATTTTATTCGTTTCGTTGGTGTTTTAGGGCCCTTCAACTGCAAGGTCATTAGAACCCCTTTCACAACATAGTTCTAGTGCAGAGACTGCACAGCCACTACACTGATGCGACGATTATTGGGTATTAGCAATACCCAGCTTTCCCATGCGGCCACCCATGTCAGTACTAGCTGGGGTTGCAATTCTTAACTTCAGTGATCAGACGAGACCTGGTGTGCCCAACGCAATAAGCCGTTCCCCCTTTTTTTATTAGTAATTTACGGGTCACATGGTGGGTATATGACTTAAAGTTTGAGCTGGGGACTCCTGTGAAATTTCCATGTTTTTTCCTGGTTGCACTGCTTGAAATAGTTATGTGCAGGCCCCTGAATGGGTTGCTTACTAGAGATCCACCATGGACTCTGATATTTGGTTTATTAAAGTCCCCAATACTTATTTAATACTGAAAACAGGTCATTAATAACCCTTTTTCTGTATGTTGCATTAATTTAATAACATGTGTGGTGAGGTTTTAATTTATTGGTTGATTACTTAGTTCATGGTTTCATTAAGTTTTATTCGTGTATTTGTGCACTTATTTGTCCAAACATTTACATAGCTGTGTGTGAATTTTCTTGTTTTTTTTTTTCACACTCGTATAGGGAGTTATTTTGACTTCGTCATGAGAGTTGTGATCGAAATTGGTAGCAGACGATGAGGCAAACCTTGGAGAAAGTTTCATTTTTGTGCCGCATTATGGCACTGCTCTACTGTTGAAATTCTACGAGTGGCGCTCCCTAATTTTTATT
Organism: Trigoniulus corallinus; assembly: GCA_013389805.1. Classification (NCBI taxonomy): domain Eukaryota; kingdom Metazoa; phylum Arthropoda; class Diplopoda; order Spirobolida; family Trigoniulidae; genus Trigoniulus; species Trigoniulus corallinus. The sequence continues at coordinate 17,015,956 of JAAFCE010009126.1, read as the reverse complement.
GATGGAAATTGCAGCTCGTGATCGATAAACGATGCTAAGGTTTTTGCAAGTCGTTGAAAATCCTATCAACACGATATTTGATAAAGGTCCTAAAATGTCTTAATTTTAAATTCTGATCAAAGCACCCTCCCCGTTTGATATAATCTAGATTTCGAAACAAACCAAGCTGCTTTCCCCATACGGAAATCGACTGCATAATGAATAGAATTTTGAATCAAATTTTACAAAGGTCCTATAAAAGGCATTCTACATTTATTTAGGCTTAAAAAGGTATGTACATAACAATAGTGTCGTACACATCAAAGAAGGTTAGTTAGGTCCTTGAAAATTGTCAATTATCCAAACTCCACAAAACTGATCCCGGCTACTTGTTTATAATAGCAGAGAAGGTCTCCAATGGAAATATTTTCGTGAGTCACTTTTGAAGACCAGGTGTCCACTTCAGGAGTCCTGACACACAACGATGGCACATTGACCTTTTCCTTCAACTTGTGGAGGTGATCTATGAGTTGGTTTCCACCAGTATTGAAAATGTGATCATTGTTGTTTGGTTTCCATCTCTCTTTCTAAGTCGATATGATCATGTATGAAAGGGCCTTAAATTGTAATGTACAGTGAGGACCATTTGGAAGAAGGAGGAACAGGAGGAAAGCGACGAAGAAATAAAGAGACCAGTTTTTCAATGGTTTTCAACTTTGTTCTGGCCTCTACTGTTGTTTGTTAGTGATTGTTGTTGATGATGGAGAAGACTTTGACGGTACAACACCAGTTTACAGGTACAGGATCAAGTAACTCCTTGTACTTTTTTTAGTGTGTGAGTGATTTGATGGAACAGGGTGGTTCAGGAGGGCAGTACAGTATAAGGAAACCTCCTTTATTGGTCCCCTTCTTCTTTCTTCTTCATCTTCTACTTGAATAGTATATCCTCCTCACTGCTGGAGCTCAAACCGAATATGTAAATGACCCAGATGTTGAGGGTGAGCAGCAGGGGTGAGCAAAAAAATAGACAGCAAAGCTTTCACTACATAAAAAGCCTGCGCTAAAATGTGCCTTTTTGATTGAGAAGATCGGGCGTGAACAAAAATTTGGTTTGTCCATCCTACTGTGAAAAAGGGAGGACACATATTTGTGGACCCGAAATGACAGGGTGGATCTGTTTTTTAGAGAGAATGAAGAGGATGGAGAGGGAAGAAGGCTACAAAGGGAGAGTGGAAGACATTTTTAATATGAAGTCTTCTACCTTACATTTTTTAAATGAATATGCACTTTCCCTTCTGACCTGACCTCTCTCTCTCTCACACACTACCTTAGCATGTTGTGTGTCCCCCGCTGTATTTTTGACTCGTTCAGCATCCTTTTCATCAACACTTGTGGTAGTTCATTTTTAATTGAAATTTATATTTGGTCATGCAACGTTTTTTTATCTTCTCCAATAGTTATTTGTCTTATATGAATCATTAAAGGTACACAGGTCACTAAGAAAGAACTACAGACTAGATGTGGGATATTATGTAACATCTGGAACATGTGCTTGCTCACACCCAAATAGGTTTGCATAGACAGTGGTCACTTGATAATAAAGTCCATTTCAGGTCATTGTCTAGAAGAACTCCACCTCTCACCTGCCATGTTGTCGAAAATTGACTACTTTTAGGAATGATACTACCAGCTTTGTGCAATGAACTCAAGGCCAACCAAAAATTTCAGGGTCAAACTCGAGCGCAGACATCACTTTGACTTTCCAAGGAAATCTTAGTATACAGGTTGACATATCAAAAGAAATCTGAAGGCGTCATCAAATAAATCTGAATTTAATGTCTGCTCCTATTGTCTACAATTTCAAGGGTATGAAAAGACAGAGGCCAAGAGGACACCTTCCTATTAATGGGAAGAAAATCTGTGGGCCGGTATCAGCAAAATCCCTTTCTATACGGAAATACATTTTTATACTGGCAGTGTTCTGAGTTGCAAGGGTATACTGTAGTTTCGGTTGTTGAAATCGAAAATTGCATAGTTTTGGAGCTGGAATTCACTTTGAAGTAAAAGGAGTCATTCAGGTGAATATTTGGATTCATCTGTTAGTACAGTACTTAAGTTTTACTAATTTGCAAAAAAGGTCAATTTCTTGTTGATAAAAGAGAGGTATTGGCGTTTTAACTTTATTGGTTACCTGTTACTCAGCTGGAAAATAAAACTGTCCCGTTTGGAGAAAGAACGCCCTGAACTTATTCTGGGATCCATGTAATCATTCTGATCTTGCTTTTTATTTTATCCCTCTCAGCCATAATGAGCATCCTGAGGAGGCTGAATGCTGTCAATGACGATGTATTACTTTCCCTTGTCAAAGGTGCTCATTCCTGGACAAAATTCTTTGCAGGGCCTTTGGCAAAGTGGGGCAGTTACATTGTAAACGGCAGTAATGATTCTTGTTAACGGTATTCTTACCCCGACTATCATAGGCCCCCTACTTGTTTTTCCTCAGCCGGCTTGGGATTAAGGCGGGAGTGGCCACCGCCTGTGGGAAGAAGTGAGCAAAAGCAACTCCTTGCTGCTTTTCGTTGGGAAATTCCACCGACACCAAGGGACGAGCTCCTACACCTGGGCATTTTGCCTCATCTACCCGTTGCACAGTAGAGAGGGTTCTTTACTTTCAAATTCCATCGTACACGACACGGAACCTCGGTTTTACTTCTCATCTGAAGGAAGGCGCACTAGAGGCCTCTCTATCGCCCGAAAGTAGTCAACTCTCCTCTGTCTAGTATCGAACCTTCAACCACTGACGCAAGTTAGTAAGCGTACCTAACTCCAATTGTTTGTTTGTTGGTGTTTTAGGGCCCTTCAACTACAAGGTCATTAGAGCCCCGTCTACTGTGTAGTTCTGATGCAGAAGCTGCACAGACACTACCCTAATCCGACGATTTTTGGATACTAGCGGTACCCAGTTTACCCAAGCAGCCACCCATGTCAGTACTAACTGGGGTTGCTTAACTTCGGTGATCAGATGAGAACTGGTGTGTCCAACGCAATTTGCGGCTCCCTACCTAACTCCAACTCGTGTTGCACAGGTTCATATCTTTTGGGAAAAAAATGGGAAACCTCCTGCGGGAGGAAGGCAAAATGGCAAAATTGTCCCGTTGTTTGTCCAAATTCCTGCGCACTCCAACAAGTCCGTTTGTAGATAGACATTTTGTAATTTCTAGGAATGAAATCGGCTAGGTCCGGTTAAGAGCTTAATGGTCGACCGACATTAAAATAAAAAAAAAATGAGGGACGTTATGTGAGAAGCCGAGGGGAAAAAAGCAGAGACATAAATTGGTGATTGTCCCCTTCAGTTTGGTGAACTCTCTTGCTCCTTATAGCTGTCAAATGGGACCGCTTAGTATCAGTGTTGAGGGAGTCAGGGACCTTTGTGTAACAACTTGTCTGGCGCACGCGGCGGCGGTGGCGGCAACAACATCAGCAGCAGCGACAACCGCCGTGAACTGCCTGCTCGTTTTGCTTACGCTTCCAGTTTCGATCAGTCCAGTTATAAAAACGAGACGAGAAATGTCATCGGATTTACCTACCAATAGCACACAGATAAACCGAAACCAACCATTAATTACATACTGTTTTCCCTCCGCAACCTTTCCAGGCTTTGATTGGCTCGACGTGGATGCGCTTGATTATTTAGGGCCAGGCTTGAAGGAGGCGGGCTGAAAGTAACTACATGGGGAGGGGGAGGGAGAGAGAAGGGAGTTTGATGTGCGTGTGTGTGTGTAGGGTGTGAGGGAAACGATGAGAGAGGCAAACACACACACACGCACACCACAGAGGCCCGCACAGCTATGCAAGTGCAGCATTCATGTAGAGCGGAGATATTAGCAGGCCTTTTTTCCATAGAGACTAGTAGGCAAAAACGTCAATTGGTAAGGAGACTCCGATAAGGCAAGTTAAGGGGGGGAAAAGTGAAGGAATGCTTTTCTAGCCGTCATTTGGCAGTAGAAGAGGCAAAAAAGGACGCGGCTGTGGACCGCTTGGTGGTGCCGCTCGTCAAGGAGCTCGTTCCGGTTTCACAATAATGCTTTTGGTGTGTGGATGAGTGTATGAGTGTTTGTGTGTGTGTATGCACAGTAGTAGTTGAGGGGCAACATTTAAAAAAAAAAGTCCACCAGAATGCACACCAGTCGCCGCTTTTCATGCCGCCAATGCCGCCGTTGCTGCCGCCGCCAAATCGACAACTGTCATACCCTACTGAATGGCCACACACTATGACATGCGCACTTTACCAAGAAGGATATTTTACATTAATTTTCATGCCATTTAACGCCTCGTCTAAGGTCTTATTGCCATAGTGTGTTTGCACTCGTGAGTGGACGGGTTTGTTGTTTGTGTGGTCATATCGTGACATCGGCCGTCGTCGTCATCAGATGGACTCTTGTAATTTTTTTTTTCCAATTCGAGATTAGTATTTTTGTAGTCAACGTCATCGGCGGTCGGTCGGTTTGATTGTGTCTAATTACTAAGTATTATTCAAAGGAATGTGTCTAATTTCTTCAAATTCGTGTTGGGTTTTTTTCTTCTTCTCCCCTTTTCGAAGAATTGATATATATATATTTATATATCTAGTGTGTGCAACAACTTCGCTTATCTGTCAAGGTGTGTCAACTCAATCAATATCCGAAAAAAAAGATGTGTGTGATGCCAATGTGAATCAGGCTGTGGGGTTATGATGCTACCTTTTACTTCTGTTGACCTGTTGTTGACCCTCCCACGATTCTACTCTGCTTCGCACCCTTACCCCTGTCTGCACTCTACTTTTCGTCAAGACGGGAGTGTTTTGAGGAACCTCCTTCAAGTGGTGGCTATTTAACAAGAATAGAGAGCGAAGTTTTATTGGGCATTTTTTCGGCTTGGTGTTTTTTTAAGTACTTGATTGTTATTGTCCTTGTTGTTTTTGTTGTGTTTTTGGAGGGTCGATGATCATCATCGTTTCGGATATGTGTATGGTGGTGTCGTCGATTCAAGTTTGTATCTATGGGAATTTCAAGTTGATGTCCATTATTTGGAATGTTGACTTTGTGGGATCTTGATCCCAGTGTCCGAGTTTGGTCAGATCGTGGTCAGCGTTATTTTTATCATCAGCATCATATTAATAGCATTGGCGACGTCGACTATCATCACCCCTTTCTTCTCAGCTCCGGTTTTGTCGTGTGTCCAACTATTGGTCAACTGAGTGTATTGTACGAATGGAGACATTTCAGTTGTGGACGAGTTGCCATCAACTTTTAAAAGGTAATTTCACTTGGGACCAACTATGGTTTTTATTTTCTTTACTCCCTTTAGTTTCAGTTTTGTTGTATTCAATAATGTCCGATGTTTTTGCGCGTCGCGCCGGTTTACACCTTTCCTAATAGTAGGTAGCTGTTCGGTTGTTATTTCGGGAGAGAAGGAAAGGAAGAAGGAAGGGGACCCTCAAGTTTATCATCTGTCAGTGTAGCCCTTCACTAAAGTCATGTTGGGTCTGATTGTGTCCAGTGTTTGTGTAGCATTTCTAACTTTAGTCCGTGGGTTTTATAGGTGACACTGTAGTTACCACGCCTGTCGTTTCTGTATGCATTTGCGCCGGCGCATCGGCCTGACTGACTTCGAGTCGAGGGGACGAACTCTTAAGGGGAGATTTAGGGCATTAAAGGTCCTATCCGTTCCACCCTCTTTCGTCTCCCCCTTTCCAGTCATCTTTTCTGTCTCTCGCTTCTGGTCTTTGCCTTTATTTTGAGCTATCCAAAAAAAGACAGCTATTTTCAACCCGTTTTTCTGAACATCGCTCCTTTTCCGATCTTCCAGGCCCGATCATATTTTTTTAGTTGCATGACAGCCGTCCGGAAATCCTTTTGCCGTTTAGTGACGTCGTTATTTAGGGTTTTCTATCTCATATCTCTTTAGCAGTCTAACATTTTGTAATCAAATCATTTGTCTGATAATTTCTTGTACGATTAAAAAAATGGTTTCGGGTGGGTAACGATTAGTCCCCGTATTTTTTGGTCTGATAAAAATAAGAGGAGGGGATTTAAAGGTTTCTTTACTGTTAGTAAGACCTCTCCCTGAATTTCTACTCTGGTTTCCATTCGCTTTTTTTTCATAACGAATTTTAGTAAAATAATATAAACACAATCTAGGCTTACCTTGAGTTCTCTTGTAATATACCTTTTTAATTACATGGTTGAGTTGGGTATTTAGATAAGTTACAAATTTCAAACGGGATAAAATATTGATATTAATTTCAGGTCCAATCGGGGGTAAGATATGATCATGATGAAAATTATTGATCCGATTCAGTCTTTTAAATTTTTTTTAAATGCCATTTGATATGTTAACCACGTACATAGATTCAACATGAGAAGTTTCTAAACCCGAAAACTGGGTACAATTAAGCAACTAAGCTTATCTGTAACTGATTAAATGTAGGTTTTTTTGCGTACCGTTATCACCTGTGCAATTTCTTTAAAAGTCGCTTGAATTTTGCAGTTTTTAAAACTAGTCACCTCTGTCTATAGCTGATGCTGCTCTTTTATGAGTTGGTGGCTTTTACTCTCAGACCAAACAGCCCGTACCCTGTTTCAACCAACTAATTGAGGAGTATTATGCAATTACCTCTTCAGTTTCGAAGGTGTATAAGCTAGTCAACGGTATTAATACTCTAAAATTGACAAATTAATTCATGATGTTCAAATGTAGGGTCTATATTCCATACACCCCCTTTAAAACAGATAAAGTTATGTGACTCGTGTTGTCAAAATTGAGCAGCTGCTTACTTGAACTTGAACTTCTGTGTTATGTGATTTTTTTTGTCTTCTCCGAATTTATTTTTCCCCCTCCCTTCTCAGTCCACACCCTCTCCTCCACTTTGTCCCCCTTTCATTAAATAATTGTGATGCAACTACATGAAAAATTATATTTTAAATAGTGGAGGTGGACCTTTTTGTTACAAAAAAAAAAAATATATTGCGTGTTTTTAATATCTTCCGTCCCCTCATCCTCCTGACCCTCACCTCAAACTCTATTTCCCTTCTTGAGATTCCTCAAGTTGGGACACCGATGGTTATTATATTTATTTCTGCTCCATCTGTGGTTGTTTTTGTTCTTTTCAAGCAACCCATCTTAGAATGGCAAGCCACATGTTTTTTTCCACATTCGTGTCCCACTAACGGTCTCTCACTGCTTTTTTCTTGGATTTTGGCCCTCCCCTCACCCTTCCACCAGGGGTTTTTCAGAATTGGAGAAAAATGTGAGAGTTGAGGCTAAATTTCAAACACTCAAAGATATAAGTATGATTTTCTTTTGGGTATCGTTTGTGGCCCACAAAATTATCAGTTTTGAATACAATTGTATTCTCTGTATGTAGGTGAGAAAAGATATTTTAATCAGTTGTATATTTTGTTATTATTTGGAAATTAAAAATTACTTTACAATTCTATTTTTTTATTATTTTTGTTTTGAAATCAGCAAGAAAGTGCATTATTTGCGAATTTGATATCAAGGGCCGTGTTGATTTTTTTCGTTAGTATAGTTCTTCCAACCTATAAACCTACTGTCTTTTAAGTATTTGAGTTCGATTATCAATAATACAAATATTTAATCAATGTAGCTATTTTTATTATGCTAGAATATATATTTTTTTAAATTTTAAAAAGGTTTTTTTACTTCTCAAAATGCAGTGAAACCGTACGTGTGCTATATGCAGATGTGATCTTAGGCTTATGAAGTTTCGTAAGCCTATTAAATTAGCATTTATTCATAAGCATGTATGTTACGCTTTTCTCTAAGATTTGAATAAAAATAGTTAAGCTATTAAGAAATTTAATTGCCGAATTAATCTAATGATTCAGATACTGATTAATATTTTTCGTGAAATTGCGTAAAGTCATTTGTACGGATCTTTTCTTTAACCAGCTAAAAATAAACTGTTTTTTTTTGTTTTTTTGACCTAAATTGAATCAAATAATAAAGGTGCTAAATTAAATATTAGAAGTATTGATTTCTGAATTGTTAACTATACCATACCGGACCACCTAAGATTTTTGTTACCTTTTTTCGAGTTCATAATAATGCCATATTCTTATTTGGGACACTTACCTTGTATGGCAGTTAATTTGTTAATAACCGTTGCTTTTCCTCAAATTTCACAAATGCTAGAATCTCGACTATAACTTTTTTAAGGAGTCTAATGTTGATTTGAAAATTAATTACCGTTGGGACTCATTCTCATTAACAAAGTCATGGATCCGTTTTTACTTTTGTTAGCTTCTAATTCAGTTGATTAATGCTGTTAGTTAGAGAGGCTGTATGTAATTGTTTGTGGCGGAATTACTAGGTTTTTTTAAAAAATGATGCATCGAAATAATTGATAGGGTAGATAAAGATCCTTTTCTTTTAGTCGCACGCTAGCGTTTGGTGTAGCTTTAAAATTCAATTGCGACGTTGGGATCTTACCTGTTAAGATGTTTTAGTTATTCCAGGAAGTAATTGACACTCGTAAAAGTAATACCATATGACATTTTTGTGTGTGTCGGAAGGGGTTCCTCGCGCACGAAAGAAGGTAGCCCAGCTCAAAACCCATAATTTCGGTAGCAAGTCTACGAACGGCTCATTTTCTTTAAGGTACAACGATCTGTCCTGTACTCACTCACCTGCTGCCGAAAAAATTGTTCTGTAGCTCCAAATTGTGAAACCTAGTTATTGCCGAGTGTCGAACCATAAAAGAAAGGATGTAAACTATGAGTTAACTAATTTTAGTTGCAGTTTTCAAATTAAAATAAATAACTTCAGTCCTTTATAGATGAAAAAATTATGGGTTAAGGATTAATGTTGTTAATTTACCATTTAGTTTATTTTACTAAATTCTGGCAGCATATTTTTTTTTATCAACGTTTAAAAAGTTATATTTTTAGAACCTAAATGTGTTTAAATGCATTTGGATCCTAAAGGGCAGGTTGTATTTTAAATCTACAAAGACGTGTGGCAAAAGTACCCAGCAGATTGGAAATTTCATACAAGAGATCTTTCATTTTAACCACATTTTTCATCTACTATTTTATTCAATTCAGACCTTTTATAGCAGAATTTCAGGATTGAAACCACAGTTTTAGGTTAGGAAAGCAGAAGCCGAATCTAGGTCCTTTTCGACTCAATAGATGGAGTTGCAAACGCTCTTCACTCTATATCCTATGAGTCACAGGAGCCTCCATATACTTATTAAGTTTTTGTCCTGAAAAGTCGAAATGAATTTAATATTTTCATCCTTTTGACTAAAATGAAAAGAGATTTTCATTTACAAAAATGTTCATATTTTTGTTCTTTTAGCACATTGTAATTTGTTTCATGTTGCGAACTGTGATGAACAATTCTTTCAGTCTGTGACTCTGTAAGATTTTTTTTACCAAAAAAAATTAATGTTCTGCATAGGATTTTATTTAGAATTTTTACATATATATAGCGTTGATATTATTATTTGACACAATAGTCTGTTCGTTTTAACAAGTCTGAGATTATTTTTCTTGAGAGAATTCAGTCACAAGCAATTTACATCTGCATTTAGATTGGTTTGTCTTTGACAAAATTATGCTATATTCTTATAATATAGTTTATATTAAAAATTATAGCGGTACTATTAATTTGATAGAATTTTGAAGTGAGACTCGAAATTTGCATTGGAGAAGAGTTTATATTCCTTCCCATAATCTTAGGCATGGATTAAGGAGAAATTTCTGAAAGTAGGCCCTAGTAAGAGTGTGAATTACTTTGTCTTAAAAATTGCATTATTTGTTGTCATGCATCCTTTTTTTACCTGTTCCGTTGTAGTGAGGGTTTCTATATTGCGTTGGGCACACCAGTTCTCGTCAGATCACTGAAGTGCAGTAACGCATCTCCAGATAGTACTAGCATGGGTGGCCGCTTGGGAACACTGGGTATTGCACATACCCATACCTATGCTGACTCTGCATTAGAACTATGCAGTGGACGGGGCTCTAAAACACTAATAAATCGATCAATCCGTTCTTGTGGGATAGTTTCCGTGTGGATTTTGCGACGTATGTTTGCATTTCAAACAGACGATTAAAAGGATTTGAGCATTCGGTCTTCAGCCATCGTCCGACATTACGTCTATGAAGTTCCGAATTCTTCTTTCTAAAGTGTCCTCTTCCTTTCTGCTGCCCTGTTTCTGCTTTGATGTCCATAACTCGTGGATACCCGACTCAGTCATATATGGAAATCCAGTTAATTGATAAAGGTGACTTGGGAGTTGAGTTGAACTGTGATACCATTAACTATTTGTGACGTTTTTGGGGATCTAAATGATCATAATAGTTTTGAAACCCAGGCAAGTGTAGAGTGCTATTAAAGATTAGAAATTTTATTTTGAATTTCATAGTTCCTAAGTCCTATTGGTGTGTTATGGAATTGGATTCAACCTACTATACATGTCTTAAAAGTTGGGAATTGATCTCGGGATAGGAAGTAGACTAATTGTTGTTGTTGTTTGTTGGTATTTTAGGGCCCTTCAACTACAAAGGTCCACAGCATAGTTCTGATGCAAAGACTGCACAGACACTACAGTAATGCGACGATTTTTGGGTATTAGCGGTACCCAGTTTTCCCAAGCGGCCACCCATATCAGTACTAGCTGGGGTTGCGCTACTTAACTTCAATGATCAGACGAGAACTGGCGTGTCCAACGCAATTCGCTGCTCCCAAGGTAGACTAAGAGGCGCTTGAAGAACTCGTGAAGCTGTCTACCAAACTAATGTCATAACCTGTTCGATCAAACGATCAACTTACTCTAACCCTAGATCTATGCCCAGGGCCCACTTAGGCGTCCATCTTAGAGAAGAAACTGACGTAAAATAAACAAATAGGTATTTAACAAATGGTCCTTAACAGGGGTACATTTGTTCTCGTGAAATAGATTGAAACCTTCCCTAGTTGCCCCATCAACGATCGCGTCAGTTGTGCCTGTTGTGCTTTAAGAAGGTGTATTAATCAGTTGTCGGTGTCGATATCTTTTTGCGTCGTATTGCTTTCGTGATCGAAAGACCGCCGGATCGATCCTAGCCTAGTATAGGGTTTATGCTTTCGTTGAATACCGCTTGGCAAGTGATTGTTTCGTATAGTGAACACGTTATTGGACTGCAAGTATTTTTATAGGTGAAGAAATGCGTAGGTTGACAAATTTTGCATGTGTTGTCTCTCCCCCCGAGGTCAGTAGAAGTCTTAACAGCTGACTCGCCAACGTTAAGTAATCAAATAACCAACCAAACCCTTATTTCTTACCGGTCCATATTAACCTGTCATATTTCAATGTTGCTTTCAAAATGGATCTCAATTTGTGAACAAAGAGTCGAGTATTGACTTTTTTTAGTTTATTGAAAGGCATCCACCCTTGCTAGGAAGGTGGTCCTTACTGATTATGCTACACTTCAAGAAATGTGGTTACTAATTTCAGTTACGGATTTTGTAGTTTTTTTTTTAATATTTGCGTTTCAAGATGGCGTTCTTAGTTTATTCATCTCTATATGTAAATGAAGAATGACACTACTCCCATAGTTGTCCATTTATTTCGGTGTTGATTATACTGTTGGATCCGCGTCATTGACCTTTATAATCTCACGTACAAAATGTTTGATAGTTGGAAGTCCTTAAGTAAACTTTTAAAATGTATTTAAATATGGTGGCAACTTTGTTATATTGTATTACGAATATTGAATTAAGAGAAGAAAAAAAACTGCCACGTATACGGCCAACGTTTTAATAGTGATAAAATTACAGTGCTAATTACAGTGTATGTGAATGTATATATAATTTTTTTTTGTGGTCTGTCCTAAAATTAGACTGGAATGTGAAAAGTTGCTTACTTAAGGATTGTAGTTCATTTCAGAGGGAGCCAAAAAATAGAAATTACAGTTAGTTTTTGTATGAAATATTTTAAACTGATAATCAACATTTTGAAATATTCAAAATTACTACTTGCACTCCTTACAGAAGTTAGTGGAACTACGTGAAATTATACATAAGGCTACATTTGTTGTCTTTTCTCTTTATATTCGTGTTGTTTAGAGGTATAATTATTTGAATTGTGTAGAATATCTTTCTCTCTCTCTCTCCTTCATTCTTTAAAGAAATGAAAATCATGTTTTCTGACAGCCTAAAGTTTTATCTAGATGAATCAGCTAAAATATAACACAATTTATGACCACATTTGTTTTTGTTTTCATAACTTATAAAGGTAGGTCCTATATCAGTTTAGGCTTGTAATTGTATAATATTGCAACTGCTTCAGGATACATTTTTATTGGACGGTAGCAGTATGGCTCCCCATCAATTAGGAGGACCTAAGTTCTTTAATTGTGCCTGTAACTTTCAGTTGTTATATGGTTACACTGGCTGCACCACTCAACCCAGTTTTAATATCCCAGTTGACAACACACCTGGCCCTTGAGCTGAGAATAAGAAGGTTCAGCCCATCTCCGGTAGAAATCGATGGCTTCAGCTTTGAGGACAAAGTAAGGTTCAAGTACAGCTTTCGTCGCATGGAAAGGGATCCTTAATGTTAGATCTTTCGTTTCCTCCTACCATGTAGAGTCACCTTTGCATAACAGAACCCTGAACACCCGACTGAGGTGTAATCAGAATCTGAAGAGGATTTTATTGAATTTGTGAAATATTGCCATTACATTTTAAAAGGTAGGGCTGAAATCTTAAAGAGTGCTTTCCGGTTTCCATTGGCCGGGAGCAGAGTTCAGCACCAAAGTGGGCTTTGAGCGTTAGCTTCCTTAACAGAATTCGTTGGTCCTGAGCAGGATTGAACACTAGCACCAAGCACTCAAGCTGCTCCAATCTCTTCAGTTGAGCTACGGAACCTGTTGCCAATCACTAAATTATTATTAGTAGAATTTCTGATTGTCCACTTCAACTAAGTCCGTAATAGCGTTGGTGCCTTATGGTCTTGAAAACAGATATCTCCAAAGGAGTGGATGTCGACTCCTAGGGTTTTGTCCTTCCGCTGGATTGATTTTAATGTCGAAGACATCTTAGTGTTTTTGATATTCTCTACGCTTAAAAGAGCCTTTTCTACTCAAAAAACTGAAGTTGTGCATCAACAAACATTCCAAAGTTTAAGAGCCCACCCCTTGCCTTTAAATGGCCTTCAGAGTTGGCAGGCTGATGTTAAAAAATCAAATAATTCGAACGTTCTGTCAAACTATTCCATAAATTACTACTTTTTAATTATTTTCCTAGCCTCGTCATTTGGAGACCTTGGATTGTATCGGAGGAGTGTCTCGCATAGTTTTGAATTCCTTACATTGACAGTAATTCTTTGTTATTCAAACTATTGAACTGGTCAGACATTTCGACTGTTGGTAGCTAGATTCTGTCTTGGATAGATTGCTGCAGTCGACATATTGCCTGCGATCAAATATCATCATAATTCTCATAAAATTCTGTAATCTGGTGGCCTGCAATGTGCATGAGTGTGAGTGCTGCCTGTGATTAAATGTCTATTTGTGTGTGTGTGTGGGGGGGGGAACAATCTCTGACACCTTCTGCTTCTGCACTGAGTTACATATGTTTGCATTGTTTTTGTTCGAGACAGTTGAGGATTGTGACTTTAGCCGTGAGAAACAAATTCTACTACAGTATTGTGTAATCTGGCTACTCTTTTGACGCCATGTTGCACCTACCATTTAATTGTTAAACATGTGGCTACAGGTTCAATTCTGAGCAGTCCAGAGACATCGTTCGAAATTACAATAAAAACATCTTTGAGTACACCTTCTGCCAGGTGAAAATGAAACAAAAATGTGTTAGCTGTCAACCCTTTCTTTGTATGAGTTGTAAATCGGCGAATTCCAGGTGTAGGAACTTGCTCCCTCCTGGCGACAATGGATAGCCTTAGCAACAGTGATAGGTTGAAGGGAAGTGAGCCAATGACGTAGGTAGGTTTGATCAGATAGTGTTCACTATTGATTGACAGTGTGGATCATATGACAGTTGTAGCATTTCATGTACTGTATGGTGAAAGGGTTTGAAAGTTTAATGGATACTACAGACAGGAAAAAAAATTGCTGTTTCTCGAGTATTTATCGTTGCTAGCAGCACACCATAATCTTCATTACTTTTATGTAGATATCTATTAATGTGGATGAGTAAAGTATTCAGTCGTTCATTAATCGACTCAAATTTCATAGCAGTTTGTTGTCACGCAGCCATTTTGATTGTACACTCCATGGTTTGAAGTTGGCGAGTTTCAATAATAAGAATATACACCTATAATCATGTTGATGTATAAAAATTTATAGGATATTAGCCCGCCAGTCTATTCCGCCACCGAGATTCATTTATGACGTGCTCACTAGTCATATTTTAAATAACTAAAAACAATTTACGAACATCCTTTCCACTCTGAAATTGGATTTGCATTTTCACGCCCTTACTTTCTACTCTGGCATTAAACGTAGTTCAGAACTAGTTAATGCTGACCAATGCTAATATTATATCTTAGTCACAGACATGCATTGATGTTCTAATTAAGTCCCTATGAAATCAATGTCTACGAGGTCCTAACATAGTAATATTCCCCCAAAAGGCATCAATCGAGATGTGATTTCCACATGGAGCTCATGTCCCGTATGCAAATTAGTTGCATAAAAATCATTCTGATTTCCAGTACGAAGCACATTAGCATTCAAACCTTGTCTTAAAGACAAGAGGGCACTTTTTAGATTGATAACAAGATCTTGAGATGTTTCCTTGATAATTTCAAGTCTACTAAACTCTTGAGTGTATGTTGTAATTGCTTTCTAATGTGGTCATGAAAATTCATCGTAATTATCATAATTATTATCCAAATTTGGGCTTTATCCTATGCAAGTGCGGTTAGCCTTATGAGTAGTGTATTCGGTAGTTAGAAATGGTTGGATAGGTAGATGGCTGAAGATAGCGAGAAATAAATTGGCGGTTATCAAGAACTTATAATTACAATAGTTTGAGTTTGGTTTTTGCATAACTGACAGGGGTGGGTTGCCAACCTGACGTCATAACCCTATTTGTCCCCTCTCCTCCTCTAACGACATGTTAGAAGCAACGAACCATTGCTATCCTGCATCTCTACGGAGATAATTATATTGCACATTGAACCCAGACATGATTTAAATTGAAGTTACCGCGATGAACACCCCTACGTCTGTTGACGAGAGTCAGATGGCCCACTGACTAAAACATCAAATGCATCCAATAGTGTCACCAACATCCGCTTGGTATGCAAATCACCCGAGTTCAACTCCTAGTCGTGATGTTATATTGGCTCCTGTCACCCAACTGAACGTTAAAGGGCTGTGGACAGCAGTGGCGTAACTAGGGGCACGCGGTTGACAGATGTCCCCGGGAGCAACTGCAAGGGGAAGCCATTTTTCCCATAGTGAAGAGTACTCAGCGGTTTCCCCACATTCACACAGGAGCGCGCTGGCCACCTTATAGGTGCAAACAGGTCCGTGCCGGGCGTCAGTGATTTTACTAAAACAAGAAAAAAAGGTCAAGAAAACTTTTCTGATGACGGAACATTTCAAAGGGGCGCTAGTTGTATCGTTTGCACCCGGGCGCTAACTATCCTAGCTACGGCAGTGAATGGGTACTACAAAACTGAACTGGACTCTGTGGATGGTGAATGGGCTAGTTTTTTTCTCAATTTAAAGACATTTATCGATTCTTTTGCAGAAAAAGTGCCCTTTTCCTCAGGTTGCTCATACTTGATGTAGTTCTTGGTCTTGATATAACTTTTATATTCCTGTATAAGTCAAAATGTCTTATTCTGTGCATCCGATATCTGGCATAAAATAAAAACGAGTTTCTTGTTTACATTTCGGTCCCACTCACTTCCATAGTTTACAAATCGGCTCTTCTTAGCACCTTTCAGGTAAGTTGGAAAGATTTGTCAAATATGACAACTAGTGAGGTTGAACGTCACGCTTAACGATTATTATACTCGCTGTATTGACCATGTTTAATTTTCTCTCTGAAATAAATCAATTCCTAACCCCTTTACCGCCTTTGACAGGGTCGGGTACCCATCTTGTCCCTCTAAATGGACACAAGGGTGATATATTGGGCGGTGTTTTTCTCGCAGCCGGCTGCCGACCAGAGCTACAGTTCATTGGGGCACTCCACCGATGTCAGGGGGTGTGCTCCTACACCTGGAAATTTGGCCTGATCTACTCGTTGCGTAGTAGAGACGGTTCTTTTACCTGCAAATACCATCGCACCCTACACAGGACCTCTGTTTTACATCTCATCCGAAGGAAGGTGCACTCGGGGCTGCTCTCTCGCCCGAAAGAAGCCAACCCACCTCGATCCAGCATTGAACTTCGAACCACTGGCGTAATAAATCGAGCGAGCACACCGAGGCAGGTCTTTTTTTGCCCGAAAACAAGCGTTGTAAATTGTTAAAAATCAAATGCATTTCTCTTATGTTGATTGGCGTTTCGAAAAAGTCGCTGACTTGTAATAGGGCAGGTCTTAGTGGGTGGCACTGTATGATAAGTTACATTATCCCAGCTTCTGTAAAGGAAGAACCCGTTGATGTCCCCACTTCCAAATCGTGTGTTAATTTCTGTAGGATAATAAAATACATTGTAGTTTTATTGATATAGTTAAAGCTCGAGTGGGGAACAATCGTTGGTGCTTGGTGTATAACTTTTTTATAAACAAGTAGCCGTCTGCTCACGCACGTGAAAATAAAATTTAAAAGGTAATTTAACACCGTCCCACGTAAGAGTGATTGTTGCTTTTATGACCATAGCCAAAAGGCGTTATGTCTAATAAGGCGCCATCAAATAGTGACGACCACTATCATCATATTCCAACAATAAGACATCCAACTTTCAAATGACATCAGAAAAGATTTTGGCCTTAAAACTCACTAGACAGTAATTTGACAGTGGTGGTATCATATTTGAGTGATCTGTGGAAAACGAATAGTCCTATCAAATAGGACAGAAAGGGTTTTTTTACTTGTAGAAAAAGGTGGTCAAAAGTAAGAGGTTATTTAACAGCCATTGGATCAATTGGTACACCGTCCATTTAAATTGTATTTTATCAAAAACTCTGCTGAATGGGGTTATCTGTAATTTTGATGTTTTCTTGCCATTCGCCTCCCATCATTATAAATTTGGTGCAATGTGCCTTTGGTGAAATTAACCGACGACTCATAACGAATCTAATTGCTTTTACACAATTTATGGATGATCCCTATTGATGAGTCTTTCTATTTGCAGTTAACGTTAAGCACTTGTCCATTTATTACGTCATTACGATGGGGGTACGCCTTTGCCTATGTAACGTTGACCTGTTTTCTTATTAAGGATAATCACGAGTCCCAAGACACGAATACGCTTGAGAATTTTGGCACTGTTAAAGCTTGTACCCTTGTTTCTCGAGGGCACTATAGCATTGCTCATCCCCACCAATTGAAGACATGGATCACTTTTGTCAACAGCTTCGGAAAAACAAAGCAACAGCCTTATTATGCTGTTTTGATACGTCAGTTGTTGAGTTCATCAGTCTCCATAGTGAAACAAATTCACTAAGAAACGGCCCCTTTGTAAAGTAACTTCTATGTCCCTTGTTAGAATTACGAAATGTCTTCAGAATGTGGTTTTACTTTTACTCTAGATAAAAGGACTCAAGGCTGAAGCAGAACCATATCTTCATTTAATATGTAAATAAGCGTGCCATCCGTAAGGACTTGTTTTTTTGGTTAGCATTTTTGATGTGAGAAAGGCATTTGACAAGGTCCTTCGCAACAAAATTTATGCTTTCCTGAAATGTGGTTATTATGGACAGCTTTTATTACAGGTTGCGTTGTATCACTTCATAATGATGACAGTGTAGGAATGACTTTCGACCTTGAAGCGTATCTATTGTCTTGAAGTGTGTCTATGTGTCCCTGTAGTCTTTTCAATTTTTAGTCTTTTAGAGCATGTCACTGCCAGAACTATTATGGAGTTTCAGGAAATTAGGAATGGGAGCGAGATGAAAATTGAACTTAAAGGAATCTAGGCATAGATGCCCTTATTACAAGGGATGCTTGTTGAAAACGAGATTCGATTTGGGATTCGAGATGGGGTTTTCACCAACATTCTTCTTGGGCCTTTAAGCAATCGTTTCCATAATGCCCTTTTCGAAGCGAAATTAATTGAAAGATTAACAGAGATACTTTGAAATTGATGCGTTTTAACCAGAAGATACCAGAGTAGCAAAGGTCTAATGGACACCTGGCAAAACCGGTGATTATGTTGAATTGTGACTGTAAGAATCTTGCAAGATATGATTATGATGGAATTCTTTCAAATATCACTAACGAGTGCTGACGTCCCTGACAAGTACGTTCTAGGAGTCTGTGCATTTCTCGCCTGGTAAATCGCTTACAATTTGGCATTAGATAATAGCGATGATTGATATTAATATAACTAGACTGGGCTGGGATAAACAACGAGTGCTAGTGATAACGATGACATCTGTGGGCCAGAAACGATTTGACAATGTTAAATCCGTAAGCTCTTCAATGTCAACTAAGTTAAGAGAGTGACAGTAGTTAAGCATAGATTCAGGTCAAGTGAATATCGTATTGGTGTCATGTAGGAACTGCTTATCTAATGGAAGAGAAAGGAAAGCCGACCAGTACCAACTGTGTGTATGACCTGCTGATGATTTTGCCACCACTATCACCACCATTTTTATGGTTTCAAGTGATGTTTATTTAGATGTGGTTTGGTTGGGAATTCGATTCCTTAGTTGACCATTTCACTTGGATTTTCTGAATTCCTTCTTATTTACTCAAGACTGCTTGCAGGGGTGGTTTCTTTAGTGTTATGATTATCGAAAATTCCTCACCACAGTCTTTACGCCCACTCTAACAGTCAAGTTTCTTTACGCAAGGCAAATTTTTATTATGATCCTAATTCATATGTCTGGAGCTAAATAAATGGAAGTGCATTAACAGAAACTTGCACTGCCGTTGCACAAGTTTAAATTCAAAGACCGAATAAAACTCTCCGAAAAATGTTCTCTAGGAACTTTTTAGGGTACAGATGCGATGCAAGTCATGGTCACCTCAGTAGTCTGGAATGATGTTTACAGGTTCAACATTTTTCATTAAAAATCTAATTATTATTTTCAGAGACTTATGTGGTGTCGGTGTCACATAAGGGCCCCTTATTCTTCGGTAACTAATAATTTATCATTGCGTAAAGTAGAATTGATAAATTGGTTTACTTATTATCTTGGATGATTTATTAATTGCCAAATTGTCCCACACACACACACACATTGAACCCAAGTGTTCTCGTGACTCAGTCGTGCTAACAAATGGTTTGCAAACATTAGTAGTTTAATAGACGTGTTCGGTAGCACGATGAAATAATATTTCTTTTGTTTGTGTGTAGAATGTTGTCACAGTTCAGCAACTGCTGACCAAAACACTTTTGAACTCGAAAATAGAGTTAGGAGTAATAGCCGTTAATGGAAACTGATTCAAGTATTTTGGAATGTGGCAGTACTACAGAAGGTACAGAAATTGACTCCTGAGTCCACAAAATTACAATTTTAGTGACTATTTATACATTAGGGCGGAGGTTGGCCTGGTTGTAAAATCTTTCTCCTACTGGGTTTGAGAGCTATACTGTTAGGCACTTATCTAGACTTCGAAGTTGCTTATAAGACCATCAGGTTGCCCTTGGTTTAAAAACAAATAATGCTTTAAAGCAGTTTTTGGAAACTATCTCTTTAAATCTTGCGTGGGTATCACCGTTGTGGAAGTAAACCATGATGTTACGGTTTCTACTGAGTGTAACATAAGCAACGGCAGTTTAATTTCGTGTCAGTGTTAGAAAGCTATTTATTTTTATTTAAATTCTCATTGGACTAAAGTGGGCCTAACTTACATTTAATTACAATTGGTACGCCTACATGTCGCAGACCAGTCTGGCATATTTCTTAGGTCACCTAACATCGGCATATTGTTGTTGCTTTTCCTATTTTACGGATCATACCCTCGTCAAGTGTCTAACAAGGCCCTCTCTTTTCACTTCCGGTTGTCAGTGGTAGTTCCTAGGCTGCTCAATAGTAGTTATTGGTGGTTCATACTCATAGTGGTAGGTGACTTCTTTCCGACAAGGTGAGAAGCCGTGACTCTGGTTCGTATGATGTCATTTTCACGGAATTAGGACCCTTTATACCTGTGCAAATTCCCAGGTATAGGAACTCGCTTCACCCTGGCTAGTGAAGGCAATCCGCCTTCACTTGCAGACACTGCCTCGTTCGCTTTCCTCATGACATCCTCAAACTATTTGAAAAGAGTGGCTTCCTAGTTCTCTAACTTTCAGGGCTTGACATTTGCCGAGCACAGCGTCATACCAACCGTCTTTCAGTTAGGGCCGAATCGTGAAATCACAAATACGAGGCGAAATCCTCGCGAATAAACTGCTGAAGGTGGAGTTCACCAACACTTGCCATGCTTTTTCGCATTTGACTTCATTTCCATGCATCATCATCACCATCATACCCTTATCCCGCCTGTAGCAGGGTTGGATCTGAACATGCTCTGACTAGGGTCACCCCAGCCAGGCGTCTGGAACCCGCAGGAATATTGGATAAGTCGTCTTCATTTCCATTGGCTAAGTTAACTTCATTTCCATGGCCCTTCGAAAATTGAGATTTAGTTATAAATTTGGAATTCAATTTCAGCTGAACTCTACGGATTTTAAAATAATCTAGATTAGTGAAAGTGCTTTTTTTAAAATTGTTTTTGGTGCTGCTTTTGTAACTAATTACATGCCGAATTTATAATTCATTTAAGCGTTGTAGAAAGCTGATGCTTTTGTGTATGTTGATTTGTCTTATTATATTATAGGACGGTTACCGGATTTTCGATTATTCGTATTATCCCTTATAGCAATTATCTATAGGTAACTGCCGCTTCACTGGACATTCATCCTTTGTGGCTGACATCCCGTTCAATTTCACGGGTTTGTTGAGTTCTAGAGGTTTTAAATAAGTTTTTAATCGGAAATGTGTTGGTAGGGTAAGCTGATTAAAGACAAATACCCATGTTTAGAGCTGGGAGGTTGGGATTTTTTTAGCATCAAATAACTGCTCTCAAATAACTGCTCAACACCTGCTTTTGTATCTCCAATATGCTGTTGTCTGGATAGGAACAATAACGAATTTCTCTGTTGCATTAGAAATTCTCTATTGTTCTTGGTCGTTCAACTTAATTATAGGAATTGATGATGGTTTTTAAAAACTGACACTTGATATATGACTTTCTTTGATACATTTCCTCATCGTTAATTCGTGAATATGAACATAAAATGACTCTAATGTTCTTAGTAACCAGTGTTTTCAACGAGTCTGTTGACAACGACAAAGACACGGAATTCATTTGATATATCCCCCACTAATAGCACTTGTCCCAAACTTAATGACCACGATGCAAATGTATGCAAATGAACTTCGTGACGGCGGTTATATTATACCATAGCAATAAATTGTCAACAAACCATATTAAAGACAGTATCCTATCTGTGACAATCGTTTTGCTTTTATTTGCCTCATTTATCGATTAACAGTTTTGGAATCCTAGTCGCTCGACACAGGACCGCTTATCGAAAAATGGATCATAAGCTTTGGCAATTATTTTTCGAGATACTTTGAATATTTTACGGAACCATTGTCATTGCATAAGGTCACTAAAGGCCTTGTCATTTCCCCTTCATTTGCGCCTAACTACTCTATTGCCACTGCGTTCGCATAGGACGTTAATAGTGCAATGAATTACTCGCCCAACAAGTTACCAGTCCTATATTATAATTTACCAGTCTTTATCAACAGTAGTAGACCTTGTTTTTTGAAAGTTTGGTGGAATTAACTAAAATGTAATCTACTCATCGATCGGGTGAGTGACTTAATTTTCACTGGGTAGATGATAGATTTTATTTGATGCAAAAAAAAATCCATACGAATTGAACTACTACATCTCTCTTTTGATTGTATCAATTTCACACTTAACGGACCCTGATTGACTCCGAATTCTTCTTTGCTAACCAGTTTCCAACCTATGGCCAGAGGAAAGCACACAGGATTCTATTTATATCCTGTAGACAAAAGCACACAGATATGGTAACTGAAATGCAATCAACAACCTATACAAGAACCTGACGTCACAATTTTTTTTAATTTCATCAGTGGGCCTCTCCTTCAGACCCACAGTTGAATTTGATTTGGTGATCAAGGTTACATTTTTCTGATGTCTGCACTTGATTGTACAGTATATCGGTACAATTTTCTGATACTTTGGGTGTGATCTACTTGTCTACAAACCCTGAACGCCTAAGTTGAGTTTTTGTTTTGTGTTGTTTTACGGCCCACGACTACATTGGCCATTAAGGATCAGAATGGAGTAGTAATGTGGAGTCTGTATAGACACCATACTATTATGACCATTGGGTATCAGCAGTACCCAGTATCGCAAGCCGGCACCCATCTTAGTATTACCTGGGTTTGTGTTGCTTAACTTCAGTGAGTGACGTCAGGACCTGAGGATGAATAAATTGCAGGACGCGCAATATGGCCACAAGCTATTGTTTTGTTACATCATCATAGTCTTATCTTGCCTGTCAGGGCTCAGTTTGATGTTTCTGCCTCTTTATTCATACCGGTATTTCCCTCTGGGTTGTCCATTTCCACAGTGCCTTCACCTCCTTTTTTGGCCAACCTCTTCCTCATTTACTCCCGATGACCTGCATTTCGGTAATGGACCTAACCACGTCCTCGTCTGTCTCTGTA
The DNA here is from genome assembly GCA_013389805.1 of Trigoniulus corallinus. Lineage (NCBI taxonomy): Eukaryota > Metazoa > Arthropoda > Diplopoda > Spirobolida > Trigoniulidae > Trigoniulus > Trigoniulus corallinus. The sequence goes on along the minus strand of JAAFCE010009126.1, from coordinate 16,993,081 downwards.
TAACATGCCCATTCAACGTCAATATATCCTCTCATCTTTTCCATTACTTCTCCCCCTGCCTACTTTATCTGCCCTTGACATCCCACGCATGTGCTGAAACAAGCACCTATTTGGTTACCTCTGTGGTAATATAATCAGTAGCCAATAGAGTAATTACGGTCCGAAAGCAATTAATTGGGAAACTGATATGATTGACGCACCATTTAAATTAAGTACAGAAATCGTTGATAGCAAACACATTTTTTGCCCTTTCATAGAAGCACTAATTGAAATGTGTTTCGTGATGTTATGCGGCTTTCGAGGTTCGTTTTGATATCACCCTGTACCAGGTTGAACAGGCTTGTTAGAAAGGAGTTGCAAAAACGTCTGGGAGCATATGCACACAATGATGTTAGTGGCTGCCTATCCAAATATTTATTTTGATTCCGTATTCTGTTTGTGCCCAGGTGTTAGAGCAGCAAACGTCTTGTCAAGTGAATGGACATCACAGCCTCCAGTTCTGTACTTGATTTTCGAGACACTTGCAGGTGACATTGTATTTGAACAGATGGCGTAGTATATAATTTGATGTTCACTAAGTGGTACCCCCTTCTTCCTTCCGCCGCCCTCACATTTAGTTTACCAATTTCTAGCTTCTGTTTTCAACCGTATTATTTGCACCCTCTGGATTTTTTTTTACTCTTTTTTGTCCTTTTTTTTTCTCTTTTCTTTGAGCCATTCTCTTAACAATCTAAGTTGGTGGTTGACGGGTAGGGGTGATGACGATGGGTTTATTTTTCTTCCGTTTTTGATAGCCTTGGATAAACATCAACCAGGATTTGTAAGCAACATTAAAGTCGAATGATGGTAAAGTCGTTGACTAGAACCGACGACGACGATGATGATGATGATGATGATGGTAGTGATGTTGATGATGGCAGTTGATGATAAATTGCAGTCACCAATTCAACTTATACGTGCCGTTAAATCTGTAAACTATGACTGTGCGTCTCGTATTGAACGCGATCACGAATTCGTTTATCAATCAATGACTTTGCTTTACAGTAACGATAAAGCTAGTTTTTCACGTGTCACCCTTCCCTCTATTCAAAAAACGGAGTCTTATTGCTGTACAATGACGTCATTTACCACACTTGTTCCAGCCTTCACTAAACACCTCTTCTATGTATTGGTGTGATAGTTTCTTGTCTCCTCCTCCTCCTTCTTCTACTCATTCTACACCTCTTTGATGCCTTTTCATTTTTCTCGTCAAACTTTCAACATGAGGACCTTGGGGGATCGCGCGTATATACGAGTATATCCTATACTTGAACTATTAACGTATTTTATCAGGAACGTCGCCTTTCTGTTTCGGTGTTTGAAAGTGAATTTTCCAGATACCTTATCATTTTTTTTTCAAGTAAGTCAAGTGTCACCTTTACATCTTACCAGTCACCAGCAATTCTAATTCCAGTTCACTGCAAGCAGCCACTATGGCCAATTTGGCAGTGGAGAGACTAACTCTCCTTGCTACATAAGAACCCAGAAAACTTCTAAGATCCCAAGCTATAGTTGTTGTGTCCCACTACAAAATTTGCAAAGGTGGCCTTCCCTTTCAGTAAGCCCTCCACTCTATTTTCCCCAAGGGTATACCATTGTCGAATGGTCCTTGGCAAGAAAGACCAGTAGTAACATTGGAGACGCTATTTTGTAGTCTGCAAGTTCGATCCTGAATTGAGAAGTAAAACCGAGGTCCCGTGTGGGTGTCCGATGGCACTTGCACGTAAAAGAATCCACTCTGCTATGCAACGGGTAGATGAGGCAAAATTTCCAGGTGTAGGAGCTCGCCCCCTGGCGTCGGTGAACTTCTCCAACCAACACTAGACCGACGATAAATAAGCGTAGAGGGTTGCAGCTTTGGTCGGCAAACGGCTGCAGAAAAACTATGACCAATATATCCGCCCTACGTCCATTCAGAGGGACAAGATGGGTGCCCGACCCTGCCATAGGCGGGAAATGGGTTAGGAGTTGCTTTGGAGTTGCAAGTTCGATCCTGAATGGGTTCTTCAGGCTGGTACAGTTCTAGGCTATGAGGTAGCCTCAACCGTGCTTATGATTAGATAGGAAGCTGAGCCTTGGTCCCTATTAATGTCCCCGATGCCATCTACACGTAATAGATCTTACAGTCAGCAAAAAAAAATAAATCTTCATTCTCTGCAACATTCTGTAGATGGTAAGATAAAGTGGGAGGAGGGATGGGGTTCCTGTGAAATTGTGAGCTAGTAAGAATTATTCCTTATTTTAGGAGGTCAATTATTATTCTGCTTGCATTTTCAAACATTCCCAACTTTGAGATTGCAGTATAAATTTGCTGAAACGATGGTCAACACTGAAGAGCATATAATAAATTTAGATTCTTAATTTGCATAATGGACAAGCAGTTTTTCGTTGATACCCAATGTTTTAACTACTATGTGGAAGCCTATAATTTTATTACTGTTGTCATAGTGATCGACATATATTCAAGTCACTGGTAACCAGACTGGGATTAATCTGGTGGTTGTTTGGTTAGTTTTATCTCACGTCAATCCTGTCACTACTGTTAAGACTTTAGGTCATCGCCAAGGTTGCGCATTTTTACACCTGGAAAATTTTCCAGTCTGCACCTGCTATGGCAGAATGAATTCTATGATGGCATGGTATCTTGAGCAAAACCGTGACGAGAGATGGATCCATTCAGTCTCCCACTCAATGTGCTATCAGTGACTTGAATCCAACTGTCATCCACCGTCTAGAAATTCAAATTAAGTTGACCTGTAGGAACAAATGTCATGTCACGTGTCTCTAGTTCGCACTTCTTTTGCAGACTTCTAATTAAAGCATCCTAGATGGTAGTTAGTTACTGTATCAGGCCAGGTTTATTTTCATTTGTGCGGTGCACGTTGACAACGAGCTGTTGGTCACCAATTAACAAAGTGTGCCAACATAACGTCGACAACACTTAACTATTCACAGGATACGACAGGCGTCAGTTTATGTACTCACACAGTAACACAATTGTTCTATCATTTTGGCAGCCTGTCCTTGATCAACAGTTTTTCCGTTCTGTTTTTGGAGCACCGTGTCATTTAGTCAAATAACAGTTGAAGGCCATTTTGACTTTGATTAGCAGGCGTGGGTGTGTTCGTAGTCTAACAGAAATGTAATTTTATTCGGCAATACTAAGAATTCCCTACCACAAATGTGACTTTTCCTGGTAGTGCTAATTGATGTAATTGTTTATTCTGCAATGGCAATGAAATCATTACAGTTTATTGGAGCTTGTTAATTGACCGATGCGAAGTTGCTTGTGTACCTGTGTAACATGTGCAGTATGAACCTCCTCACTTGGGACATTTTAATATTAATTTGTGTCGTTACGTTAGTAGTTGACATCCACGTCCTTTTGCTACTTATTGTTCCTCTGTCCACCTCTAATATTATATGCACACAGTAAGCGAAAGGCTATAATCGTAAAAAAAGAAAATTAATTCAAGTGAATTATATGTCATATATTCTGTAGGCCCCTTTTTAATATGCAGGTGGTTAAAATACCAAACTAAACAAATAGGAACGTATTGTCTACGTAGGCAACATTATAACTCATATTAATGATAATAATGCTCTTATTTCTATTCATTGATATTCTTATTTCAATAAAACAGATGTGTTCAGGAAGTCCCAGCTGTTTATTTTCTCTCTTTTGAATATTCTCCTCTATTTCAATAGTTTAAAATTGATATTCAAATAAAATTGGTGTGAAGCCTCTCAATATGCCGAACAATTAGAAGCCAGGTGCAGAGAACGGCTCCAATGTATGACATGATGCCCTAGAAATCGATGGGAGGTTCTGAAACAAATAAGTAGTGATTTATTAACCATTTAAAATCTTATGAGTTTGTTGCTTCTGTAAATAAATATTCGTTTTATAGGTTATCAAATTTGAATATAGAATTTATTGTCATGTTGCGATGATAAATGTCTGTCAATGGTATGCCTGTTGTATTTATTGCAATATTAGAATTGGCTGAGGCAAGAAAAAATTATTACAATATTAGCTAACTTCTTTCAATGGTACAGTTTAGTAGGTCGAAGATCATAGTTCACCTCCAGTTACTCATCAGGTATTTATCAATCATATACAAGCGCACATCAAATGTGATGCCGCCATTGTCTCAGTACATCGTAACCCAAACCCGTCATAACAGTCTGTTGCGTAACTACTCAGTAACTTGATGAAGCTGCAATATGATGATTAGCTGGACCGGGTCATCCTAAAATGCATAATAATTGCCGGCGATAATAAGTATGGGGTCGAGTGCATTCGCAACATCCAATGTTACGAATGAGTCATTAGAAACTGTTGGCATGTACAATAATAGGCGAGTATAACCAGTGCTAGCCACCGTCTGTTTGTTGGTTTTAGAGCCCTTCAACTACAAGGTAATCATTAGAGCCCCGTCCACAGCATAGTTCTTATGAAGAGACTGCACAGACACTACACAAATGCGACGATTTTTGGGTCTTAGCAGTACCCAGTTTTCCCAAGCGGCCACCCATGTCAGTACTAGCTGGGGTTGCGCTACTTAACTTCAGTGATCAGACGAGAACTGGTGTGTCCAACGCAATTCGCCGCTCGCTAGCCACCGTCATGCCGAATTTGAATTCCAATACAAATCTGCATGGGTCAAGTGGAACACAATCCTGCGTTAAATTTTCAACTATAAAATTGGGCAGAAAGCGAAAGTAATGGGTTTATAACCTTGGATAAAAAGTTGAAACACCAATGAGACATTCCTCGCTAAAGGGGTCATTAGATACTGAGAGCACTGAAGAGTTTGCCATAAAAATGGTGTTTAGAACATTGGAATGAGGACTGGTCAGTCGAGTTGGCCTCAAAGTGTTGATTGTTTGGCAAAACAATGACAAAAAGCAGTTGAAGACAATGGGTACCCCCAAACTGAACATGAGAATGAAGCCTTATTAAAGTGAGGTTCGTTAATGGGCTTTGAGCGTTGATTTTACTCTTCCGGGCGTTAGATTGCTTCGTTACTCAGAATTCGCGCACCAGGGGTTGCGGTGTTGTTTAAAACAGGCTTCATCAAAAAGTACTCTTTTTAAGTTTAGAAAATAAATTGTCCAAGTTGAAAATGAGTTTTTTTTTTTTTTTTACCTCTCTGCTGACTTGACACCATCCGAATAGTCTGTGTGAATGCTTTGGTGATTGCAAGGTGGGTGATCTTAAGTTTTGTTTTCAGAATTTATACCTATCCCGAGATTTATTGAAGAAGGAAAATTAAGGTGCCGTTTCATGTTTGTGAAATAAATACTTTGGTCTTGTTGATCTTCTCTCCAAGTACAGTGCGTCGTCTTGTGACACTGGGAATTTATGGTAGAAAGGGTGACCCTGTTGTTTCGCTAAGCGGGGGATCACTTAATGAATTGTCAGGTGCAGGTAACTCTAAGGAATGTCCACGTTTCGGTCGTTTCTTTAGGGGGAATTTTTTTAACTACTTATTTGTCATTTGCATTCTCATTTCTAGAACTTTTGTCTTTTTACTCTTTTATTGGATATTGGGACTGACAATTTTTGAGACACATGCCACACTAAAATTTCACGGACTAGTTCACTTTGTGTATTGAATCTTCACCAGATTAGTTTTTTTTTTTTTTGGCAAGAGCATTCTCCTCTGTCATTGATTGTCCTACGGCAAGGACATCGGTCACTTTTTTAGCGACACTAAGCTGAATGTTGCAGTTGAAATATCTAGATGAATATTCATATTGTGACGTAATACGACCGTTACTATACCTTGCTTTGGACTACCATTGGCCAATTCATTCTAGGATATCGTGATAGAAGAAACTTTAGCTTTGTACAATCTTATTTTATAGATGAGGCCCCCCCTCTCAAAGCAAGCCCAGATAGTACTAGCATGGGTGACCGCTTGGGAACACTGGGTACTGCTAATATCCAAAATCGTCGTAACAGCGTAGTGTCTGTGCAGACGCTGCATTAGAACTATGCAGTGGACGGGACTCTAATGACTATTGCAGTTAAGGGCCATAAAACACCAACAAAACAAATAGGGATGACCGCTTCGTTGCCGCAGAGGTAGCGTGTTCGACTACTGTATCAGTAAATCCAGGTTCGATACTGGATCAGAGAAAGAGAGAGAGGCCCCAGTACGACTTTCGTCTGATGGGAAGTAATGCCGTGCTCCCGTATAGTGTGCACAATGTCATTTGCGCGTGCAACATATAAATCGGCAATGTTTCCAAGTATAGAAGCTCGCCCCTGGCGTCGGTGGAGACAGACAACTACGTAAAAATGCCGTCCAACAGTTCACGTAGATTTTGTTTGTGGGATTCTATTATAAAGAAACCCTTCCTTTTGCTTACTCGTAGAAGTGTTCAAGAATTGCAGTCTCTGTTGTAGTCAGCGTTAGACTCGCTTCTGCGGAGGGCTCTATTACCGTGTCAGTGGTTTCAGGTCCGATACTAGGTTGAGGTAGATTGGCTTCTTTCGGGCGCGAGAGAGAGAGAGGCTCCCGAGTTCGCCTTGGTCCCGTGTGGTATGCGATGTCATTTGCACGTAAAAGAGCCCTTTCTGCTATGCAACGGGTGGATGAGGCAACATTCCGAGGTGTAGGAGCTCACCATCTGGCGTCGGTGGAGTGTTTCAACGAACACTAGACTGGCTATAAATAGGAATAGGGGTTGCAGCTTTGGTCGGCAGCCGACTACGGAAAAATACAGTCCAATATCTCACCCGTGTGACCATTCAGAGGGGCAAGATGGGTACCCGGCCCTACCATAGGCGAGATAAGGGTTAGGAGTTGAATTTGTTGTGGTCTAATATTGTCAACTCTTTCGTTTAGGCTTTTCAACACAAAGGCGAGTCATGTCATTGCTGGCTGAAGGTACAGCAGGACCACGTTTCTTCATTAACCTATTATTTGCTAATGGTGTAACTTTTTGTTAATGATAGTGACGCTGGCGCGCACTGTTTTCTAATAAGTGGAATGAAGCATCTAAAAAGATAACGAATGAAGATTAGCGATGAATAATATCGGTCATTAAAATAGGTAGAGTTAAAAGAGTCTGATTACTCAAGTTCATTGTTTGGGGAGTGACTTTTTTTCGTTGTAAAGACAGCAGGGCAGGTCCACTGTGAAACTAGGCAGTTGGGAAAACAAAAATGCAGCAATTTATCTAGATTGACTTTTATTTCTATTTAATTGAAAGTCGTATCTTTGATCCAACTCTCCAAACGTTTGGCAGGGTGATGAGGGATTCTACAAATCAACAAGCCCTTTCGATGAGTCAAATGGATGCACGGCAGGAACGGATGTATTGTGTTGGACACACAAGTTTCCGCCTGACCCCAGATAGTACTAGCATGGGGGACCGCTGGGGAGCACTGAGTCGTAACAGCGTAGTGTCTGTGCAGGCTCTCGGGTCTCTAATGACCTCGTAGTTGACGGGACCTTAAACTCAAACAAACAAACAAACAATGTGCAGGCTCTGCATTAGAACTACGCAGTGGACGGGGCTCTAATGACCGTCGTAGTTGAAAGGCCCTAAAATGCCAATGAAACAAACAAAAAATTGATGCAAGGCAAATATTTTGAAACTGAAATTGATCACAGGAATCCAGAAAGCTGGAATTGTTTCCGCCTCACTAGCAATGACATGCTTCATCCTTAAAATAATATGGTAGGTGATTTTTTGCTGCCTTCTAATAGCATGAAGCTGTTGGCCTTGTGCCTAGTTGATCCTCGAGGTAACCTAACGAAGTTAACAGCGGTTGACGGACTGACAGGGTTCCGTAGCTTCTAGAGAAGAAGTTACGCATTGTGATCAGTGATTAGACAATGACAGTGACTGTCTGAAGAAAGACAATGACAACCTTCAAAGTCGATTGATATAATGAATGCAACCGACCCGATTAAATGATCTTTGATTAGGCCTCGGGCTCTTCGTGTAATCAAAAGTCTCCTAATTCAAAAGAACTCAAGATATCTAATGAATGAGTCTGCTACCTTTATTATTGGGTAGACGAAACAGAGAATGGCAAAGATAATAGGCGGAGAGGAGAGCTGTGGATTGTGTGAGGATGAAGTGGAGGATGTCAGGCATGTGATACTGGCATGTCCAATACTGGACCACTGCAGGAGGAGTTGGGAAGCCCCCACATTGGAAAAGGTCCTGGGAGTGGTGGGTGTCGGGGTGGAGCGACTAGAATGGGTACGAAGGGCAAGGACGTTGCTGGGGTGCTGGTGGAGATCTAGACATATGGGTCTTGCATGAAAAAGTCTCACTAGCAAGGCATCTGTCACAAAGGATAATGAATATGTCATATTCATGTGTAATTTTCAAGTTGGCGTTAGCCGGCTGATAAACAAATAGGTCGTTAAAAGTATGACATTAGCATTCTTGATAAGAGTACATATTGTTTTAGCTTTTGCCGGTGTGAAAATCGGAGATCGGGAGTTTGCGTTGCATTGCTTGTTCATTTTAGTGATGTTGACCAGACTTGTAGATCCAAGACACTTGTTGCGTTTCTCTTTTCTCTTAATGCCGTTTGTCACTCATAGTAAAAGTGCTTTTCGAGTTGAGGTGGCTTCCAAGTGGTCTCAATTTAGCTCTCTGCATTCGATGAGTAGTCCTACATTTGGTGTCATGTCAGCATTATATGACTGACGTAAATGTTGACTTCTCTTACAGTAAATTTCCTTATAGACTGCAGATTACAAACACATTAGTCGTTTATGAACTGTTTATAGACTGTTGTAGCTCATACTGGTTTATGACAAATTTAGCACAAGCTTTGATATCGGTGATCAATATTGGAGGCGCGACTAACATTCCGATATACAGTATCGTGTAGACACTAGTATGGACAAAAGAACTGCAATAATATTGAAGCAACCATTTAACTTAGATCACTCACTACTTTCCTCATTTATGTTACCTATCAAAATTAAACATAGGTCAGATTGTTGTTCTTCTGTCGGATCATGATAGTCCCATTGAATTCCCCTCTCATTTCTTCAAAGGTTGAGTGTTTATGAGACAGTGATTGTTGGTTGGAACCTGCCGATTGACTTCTTTCGGGCTTTTTTTTGTTTGGTTGGTGTTTTAGAGCCCTTCAACTACAACGGTCATTACATCCTCGTCCACTGCGTAGTTCCAATGCAGAGACTCCACAGACACTATGCTGATGCAACGATTTTGATTTATTAGCGGTACCCAGTTTTCCCAAGCGGCCACCCATGTCATTACTAGCTGGGGTTGTGTTGCTTTACTTCAGTGATCAGACAGAACTGGTGTGTCCAACTCAATACAGCCGCTCCCTTTCTTTTGGGCGAGGAGGTGTTCCACTGGCATCGGTAAATCCCCTTCAACAACGGGAAGACTGACGGCGTTCAACCCGCCTCGTCGGCTGCGACGGTGATTCCTGATTGTTTAGCTCCTTTCGGGAAAGAGACACCCCTCCAGTGCGTCTTCCGTCGGATGAGAAGTAAAGCTGTGGCCCCACGCGTACGATGTCACCTTCACGTGAAATTTCCAAGTGTAGGAGATCGCCCCCCGGCGTTTGTAGAGTGTCCCAACATACAGCAGACCGACGATAAATAGGCACAGGGGATCTAACATTAGGTTGGCAGCCGGATGGGTAAAAATACCCTCCAACAGATCATGGGTATCCAGTTGTCCAGTATGAATATCAGTATTTCCGATAATAACTTAGGTATATATTACCATTTGATAGTTTTGGTAAGTTCTTCTTGAAGTGTAATGCTCCACAGTCACAACAGGATCTCACGACTGGGGTTTGGACTGCCGGTTTCTGATTGAGCTCATTGCCGTCATTTTATGGGCCTTTTTTTAATTATTTTCTAGTTGTCTCGAATTTCTAGCAAAATCGACCCAGAGGTCTGATGTATCGTCTGGAGTATTTTCATATTCGTTTTCCTTTGCCCTAGGCACACCTTTGCCTTGAATAGAGCTGGACCAGATGGCTTTTTTCATTATATAGGTCTTCTTATCTAGTGGGTGTAGGTCGAAATAGTATAACATTTCATGATGAGGTACTATTGGGTCCCACATGATCATACTTTTGGAGGTGTTTCTGTTGCTATATTTCGATTGCTTGTTTGCATTACTGGATGAGAGAATCCAATCTGAATCATGCAGAAAAAATTTTTTTTCCGTATATTAAATCTGGATTATTTGGGTGGTCTTTTGAAGGTAGGACTCTATTCATTTGAATTTTTTTTACCTGTTTAGAAATTACTAGTTTTCTAAGATGTTTTCTTGCGTTATTGTCACTCAGAAGAGGAGAGCAACAAATTTGATTCAGAGGAGGAAAAAAAATGCTCCATCTTGAGTCAGGATGTTTGTCAAGGAAGGTTTATCAGCATTCAACTTAATTATTGGCTTCACAAGTTGATATTTTGACGTGGATGGTGATTAAGGCATGGCCAGTTGATATGAGAAGTGATTACACAAATGGCTTATCAACTGCATGAAATTAAATAAATTGGATGAATCAAAATGTTCCAAATGGTTTATTTTCATGCCGAAAAAAAATTATTGGGCGGCAACAGTATCCTGCAATTCAAATTGACCTGTTCTGCTCTCGAATGTTGGCCCGTTTGAATTGTACTAGTATAGGGCCTACTGAGTTTGTTTTTCAATTGTAATCTTATTAAACTTGCTAATATCATACGCACTACGATAACTTGGTTGACTTTCTAAGGTTAGTTGAAATTATGATGTGCAAAAGACAATTAAGATAGCAAATATTCGTTAATGTTTGATTTAGACGAAAGTTAATTTGTGTTTGTCGACGGGGGTGAAGATTTGCATTGAGAAAGTCGCTCCTTTTTCCTAGATGTGTCCTATTTGCTTTGCGTGTTTACGTTGGTCACTATGGTAACTGATTTTCATAGAAAGGTCGGTCGTGTTCAAGATGATGACCATTTCGAAGTCAGTTAACAGATCTTGTTCTGAAGGCTATGTTTGCATAATTGTTCAAGACATCTACTGACGACTGCCGTTTTGTATATGGCCTATTGGCTTTTTTTTCTTTACCAGACTTTAGCCAAAAGTGATGAATATTAATCTTGTAGTTGGGTGGTATGGAGATTATCAACACAAAATGTTATTTATTATTGATTTGAGAGTAGGTGTTTTCTTGCGCTTTCGAATCGTTAACATGTTTAATCAGATAGGATATTTATTTCCATCTATTGCTACACCTGTTAATGTGAAATTCGAGTTTGAATATGAGGAACAGAATTTCTGGCAAAGAGTAATTGAAATGAGACATTTTCTTACTTTTTTTTTTGGCTGTTGTTGTTTTTGTTGGTGTTGTTGTTGCATAGTTTAATTTGAAAATTAACATCAATAGTTGTGTGCAATCGAATTAATTTTAATCGGGTGAATATTTTTAAATTTCGGCTTTTTTTTCCAAGGAGGTATTGATCGGCCACTTCATCAACTGCATACATTGGAAAAGTATAAAAAGATTTTTAATTTCCCCTGTGATTGGCTTTCAATTACTTAATTTCACCGATTGAAAACTAAATGAGGGAATCAAAACAAACCAATAAGGTGTGAAATTTGTGCCCTTTTCAGATTGGAATAAGTTAAAACTGTGGTTCCTATACATTCATTTGATCAAATAGCAATTAAATCTAGCTTTCTTGTGTATAGATATACACTTTTGTTCGGGGGAATCTTCCTCTCCACCTGTCCCCTTCTACCTTAGTAATTACAATTGAAGTACATCTTTAAAGTATACGCTTTTTTCTTCTCATTACTGTAGTCTCTGTAGACTAGCTTTATGTTAAAATAATTATCATGAAGCTCCAGTTTTCAGTCAACTACAATATCATTGCCGGAAAACAGTCATTTTATGGAATAAACTAGTTTTTCATTTGATCCATTGAAAATAAGGGCTAATCGAGCTATCTATTTTTCGTTGTTATTGGTTAGTTAGTTAGAAATTTATGGAGCAGTGCTGTTGAGAAGTGGTTGTCCCGGAAATCCTGTCATTGGGTCTGTGAGGTCAAGTCAATTTTCTATGCTGTTATTTTTTTTAATCCTACTGATCCATCGAAATTGCATTAGTTAAGGACCCCTCTCTAATTTTTAAGGGGGATGAGGTAGTCCTGAATCTTTCTGACTACTGCTACAATAGCGTAGCAGCAACAGCAGCACTAGCTCGACATTTAAGTAAATGTTGTTGAACGAAAACTGAACTTCATAACTGATGAATATTCTCCCATTTTCTTGTTGCAGATGTATCTGGGGGATGGTCTAGTAATGTGATACTAAATGTCTCGTCATGGAAGTGGGGACTGTCGCCATGGAAACCAAGCCAGCAGTTGGCGACGGCAAAGAAGGGTTCCATCCCGAACAGCAGTCCTCTGCTGACCCATTAGCAGAGCTCGGCTTCAATTCGTTTGTGGCCTGCGGCACCTTGGGATCAGTCGATCTCTTGGGTAATGCACCACAACTCGAAGAACCTGTGAGTTATCCAGAGTTACGGAATGTAGTATTGGACACGGGTCAGCAAAGGTTAATTACGAACTGTGAAGCGAGCAAGCAGAGAATGACGCCAGAAGATGGTCTATCTACTCCGCCCCTACAACCTGACACTACTTTGGAATTGGAGTCTGGTATGGGCAGTGGAACAGAAAGTGATCCCATCAGGTGCGAGGATTGTGGTAACGAATTTCGAGGTATGGCAGAATATTATCAACACCGGTGTACTTTAGAAGAGGACGACGAGGAGGATGGTGGAGACGAGGAAGACGACGATAAAATGACCGCTTCTGGTGGTGCTGGAAGGAATGTAGGAGTGTTGTCGTATTGTACTGATCAGCGCTTCACGCTCCCCACTACGTCCAGCAGTTCTATGGTCATGTCCATGGCGAACGCAGCTTCCATCTCCTCCTCCGGGTCAGCGCTGAAATCCTATAGACCGAGGGAGTCGTCTACTACAGACCGTGATGGGGCTTTCCATGACTATGATTCCGTGGGTAGCTCTCCGAGCGACGTGGAAACATTTGATGGGAAAATTGTCTACAATCCGGATGGTTCAGCCTACATCATAGACGTTGGTGAAACTGAAGGAAGTGACGACGAAATCAGCCTGGATCTTCCCCGTCATGAAGGCAGTGTGGTCGACGGTCGGGGTGTAAAATCGCCCTCCTCTGTGCGACCAATCCCTCCAATCGTCAACGCCTTCCACGTGTCACGAAACCCCACGTTATATAGTGCCATGTATGGTCAAGCCTATGCGAACCTCTTGCAAGAAAAGAAAAAAGTTCCTGAAGTACCCATTATGCTCAGTTACAGGGTCTACAGCGTTCGGGACAAGTCCAGTTACTGCACTGACGAAGGTAAAGAAAACGAATCGAATGTAGACCCCAACACAAGGCCAGGATTCAGTGACCTGGATAATACCAAGCCCAAGTTTCCTTCTTTCGGATGTTCCTCTGTACCCGTCAAGCCTATCTTGATGTGTTTCATTTGTAAACTGTCGTTTGGCAATTCCAAATCTTTCGTGGCCCATGCTTTGGGAGAACATTCGATGTCTCTCAATGAGGAAGAGAAAAGCCTCATGGACCGACGCAATACCTCCGCCATTGTGCAAGGCGTCGGTAAAGACAAAGTCCCACTCCTTTCTTTTCTTGAACCTGTGCCACCGTCCGACAGTCGAGACTGCAGCGAGCAGTTCTTTGCCCATACTGTAAATACTTCTTGTGCCAGTTCCTTGTCAGGTTGCGATGCAGCTACTGTAGCTACTGTTGCCGCCTCATTTGCAAGCTCCATGGCGAGTACCACCAATGCCACTTTTACAGGGACAACGTCTGCTACCCAGACATCCCCTACGTTCACTACTTGCACTAGCAGCTCCTCTGCACCTGGATCCTGTTTTAATTTGCAGGCGAAAAAAGGCCTCCATCCATCTACTCTTATTATTCCCTCATCTCCTGTAGTTGTGAATCGTCCCTCTCCAGAAAGGAGTCCATTGTCCCGGCACAGGCGGATTTCAGTCAATTCTCAAGTGAACGACGGCGATCGAGAAGATCTCGACGAAGAATTTGAATCTGGGCAAAGTCTGGTGTTAAAGGAGGATATTGAAGCGCCCAGTCATTGCACTACTAAGCATAGAAATGCGAGAAAGAAATGCAGCATTCGTGTTCCTGATGGACTCAATGATACACTTTCCCATCTTTCGCATTTTGGGAGCAGTAGTTTGGATGTTCGGAAAAGTCCTGTAGCATCGTCTGTTTCGCCACTAAGCAACGATCGGCAAAGTGCCGATATTTGTAACCCTCCTCCAAGTGTTTCTCCCTTAGCTTCAAGTGCGAGTCCTGCCTCCAGTCAAGCTTTTCCTAACCTCAGTCATTCGCCTTCTGCAGCCACAGCAGCCCACACTCCAGTGTCATCAACAGTTGCTCTGAACTTGACAGGTGGTTCCCCTATCGGAATCTGCACGGATCATCCAAATGGACGAGCGAGTGGAGTGGAGTGTCCAAAGTGTGACATGATTTTGGGGTCATCCCGTTCTTTAGGTGGCCACATGACCATGATGCATTCAAGAAACTCATGTAAGACCCTTAAGTGTCCCAAGTGTAACTGGCATTATAAATATCAGGAGACATTAGAAATTCATATGAAGGAAAAGCATCCTGAAAATGAAACCACTTGCATTTACTGTATCACCAACCAGCCACATCCACGGCTTGCCCGGGGTGAGACCTATACTTGTGGTTATAAGCCCTATCGCTGTGATGTGTGCAACTACTCCACCACCACCAAAGGCAATCTCAGCATTCACATGCAGTCCGATAAGCACTTGAACAATATGCAGGAACTTCAAAATGGTGGAATGACTACTGAAGGACTAACGCAGACATCGGTCATGGGGTCAAGCCCTACAGCCGTCAGTGCCCCAACAGCCTCCAGTCCGAGTGTTCCTCCAAACCAGAAGCCAAAGCCGAAACCAACTTGGCGTTGTGACGTTTGCAACTATGAAACCAACGTAGCGCGCAATCTTCGCATTCATATGACTAGTGAGAAGCATACGCACAACATGATGGTGCTTCAACAGAATGTCAAGCACATGCAACAGTTGAGCGCTTTCCAGGCGCAGGCCGCTCAGGCTTTGGATCCTGCCCTACTGCAGTTTCATCCTGGTCTCACTCTTCCAGGAGAAAAACCACCGCCTCATACAGAAGCTGCCCTGGCCGATATGGCGTACAATCAAGCTTTACTCATTCAACTTATGACCGGAGGCCAACTGGGACAAATGCCAGAACTTCCTTTGGATGTTGGGTTGCAAGCATTACAAGAAAGTTTAGCTGCTGTAGCTGCAGCCGGCGGTAGTGGGGTGCCTGGGTTAGGAGGAGCAGGAGGAGGAGGATTGGTGCCAGTTACCAGTCCTGGCTCCTCGGTGGCGATCCCTAGTCCGGGTATAGCCCCCGGTGGTCAAATGACACTGGACGAGCCTAACTTGGATCCTAACAAACTGTTTCAGTGCTGTGTCTGCAGTGTTTACGGGTGCGATTCAGTGGAACTTCTAAGTCAGCATTTACAACAGGATCGTACCAAACAACGAGAACATGAGATCTTGATGGTGATGGCCGGAAACTACGTTTGTAAGTTGTGTAGTTACAAGACCAATTTGAAAGCCAACTTCCAGCTGCACTGCAAGACGGACAAACACTTGCAGAGGTTGCAGCATATTAATCATATCAAGGAAGGTGGATTAAGCAACGAGTGGAAGTTGAAGTATCTCAATGTGAGCAATCCCATTCAAGTGAAGTGTAATGCCTGTAACTATTACACCAACAGTACTCACAAACTTCAGTTACATGTGGCAAATCCCCGTCACGAACTTGATGCTAGACTATTCCGTCATTTACAAGCCAGTGAACTGGGAATGCCGACCGAAACCAAATATTACCACTGCGCCCTATGCAGTTTTTCCACCCGCACCAAGGTGGCGCTCATCCAGCACGTGCACTCCATTCGACACATGCGTTGCGAAAGTTTGAGACAGTTGCATCAAAGCAAGAACTCTTCAAAAGATCATGAAGACGACTTTGCTGACATCTTTCATGTGAGAGAATTAGCCGACGGCGAGATTGTGTCTTTCGACGTGGAGTCTGGTAAGTGATGTCAATAATAAATTCCTTTAATATTATCCGATAGGGTTCAGATCACTTCTTTTTATTTTTTAAATTTCCAAGGTCCAAACATTTATCGAAATTTGTTTTGAGAGCTTGTTATTGTTCTCTAAGCAGAATCTCGGCAAATCACGTTTGTGAACCGGTATGGTGCGCATGTGCTTTTTTATCAGTGCTGCACACAATAAGAGTGTATCAGTGGCGTAAATTCCACTGAAGTAGCTCCTGCTGTGTTGAAAAAAATCACAACAATAGTTGCCCAAAACTTTTTATGCTACTCCATTTAATGTGGAAAGACCTCCAGTGGGGCCTTTCCTAAATTTTGCTTAGGGCTGATTTTTAAAACTTACAACACTGGTATGTTTACATGTAGTTTAGGCAAGGGCTTAACAAAAACATTTTCAGCAGGGAAGTAGTAACTTTATTCTCCTTACTCATCCTCCTTAGGTATGGTGAGCCCCTTTGTAAAAGTTTAAAAATGCTGAACCATTGAGTCTTGGTTTGGCAGTAACCAAGATAGAGTAGACCACAAGATAGTTTTGCCCCAAAGCATGTCAAGTTAAGAGTAAAAACGACTGATTTGTTTTAGAGGTCCATTTAGACTTAGTTGTCTTCAGGCTATGAAAGTATTAATTTCAAGCTCTTGTCTTTTACTCCTACCTTATTAGTGATTGACAGTAGAGATTGGACATGTTAAGACGCTGATGGAGGTCGACAGAAACGAAAATGGCTAAATTAGAGCCATAGAATTTGAAGAGATTTTGGAATTAAATGGAACAGTGACTCGTTACTCACTTGCTCTTTTGAGTTGAGCATGGTGAACCTTTCATAAAGTTAAAATGACTGTTTACCTTCCTTAGGTCACTTTACCTACTTTTTTTCCGTTTGTTAGTAAAAGTGATTCAGAATATGTCTATCATCTCCTATCTCGAATTATCTTGTACCTTTGCTTTCTAAAACTCAGTCTTGCAAAACGAATAAACAACAGTCGAACTCCACAAACCTGTCAATTCTCTACTATCAGTGTCATGTGTAGTCTGTCCCTTGCTCTCACTTTACCGTCCTCACCTCCTGTATCGAGAAAGTTCATTTTCCTTAACCTTTGAAAACCTAATCAAAATTAGATAGGAAGAGGGTCACTAAATAGTGTGCAGTTGAAGAACTGGACTTAGCTACTAATCTTGCTTTTATAATTAACCAAAACGATTTTGGTCCGACTTTAGTATTCATTGTTTACTACTTTTGTAGATGCTTAACGAGTAAAATATCCGATGATCTATAAAACCGGAATTTCTTATCATGAATTTGAAATTTGTCAAATAACAATGACCAATTTTCTCTCCATTTTTGAAATTATCGGTTGAAATTTATTGCTGATTGTTTAATTTTATGAAAAATTATTTAAATTATGGCTGGAATTAAGTATGTGGTTCATATGCTCACTTTGTTTATTCATACTAATGCGTGCTTCACTTGAGCGCAAATTGAGGTAATTTAATCAATCGACTGCACTTTCCAAATGCATTTGAGTTCTGAATCTGGCCGTCATCCCCATAATTTTGGGACAACGATTATAAATTTTAGCACTATTTAATCACAGGAATGTGTATTTCCCTACCGTATATATCTAAATGATAAAATAAAGATTTCTACTTGGTTCTATCGTCATCATTATAAAGGAATTTCAGCATGGCAATGGAATAGTTACTGGTCGAGAAAGTCAGCCACCTGATACTGCAATCCTTTTAGCCAATTATGGGCAGACCGCATAAAAGGACCTTTAGTCGAAGAGCCCTAATTTATGATCTGTAGTTTGGTGCAAGCTCCATTTTCCTTTCTTGTTAATGTCCCCCTTATTTTAGCATATTAATGAGAAATTAGATAAAGTACGTGTCTGCTGACCATAGCAAATGAACCTAATGGCGGTAGTTTGTCCACTTTTACAGTAGATAGCTCTAATTTCTGTACAAGGGGAGAGCGGCAAATTGCGTTGAACATACCAGTTCTCGTCTGATCACTGAAGTTAAGCAACGCAACCCCAGCTAGTACTGACATGGATGGCCTCTTGGGAAAACTGGGTACCGCTAATACCTAAAAATCGTCGCATTAGTGTAGTGTCTGCATTAGAACTAAGCAGTGGACGGAGCTCTAATGGCTTTGTTGTTAATGCGCCCTAAAACACAAGCAACAAATCTACACGAGGGAAATTAAGTTGAACGTCTTGCAAAGCCCATTTTTAGATAGTGCAGAACCCGTTGTGGATACCAACCGCAGATGGATGCCCAGATTAGTAAGTGCCGTGAAAGTATCTAAGGCAGGATAACGAGAGAATTCTTATACGTATTACCTTTCAATTGGTATGATGGAAGGGTTCACTGCCCGGTGCTTATTTGGAGCTGCTCTCAAAGAACATTGAGAGCTGCTGCACCCATGTCAACTTCATGTTAGGATATCCAATTTGTTTGTTGCTTTTCAATTCGGAGAATGGATAACGTTAAAATTAATAAGTTGCCTGTTGGGAATTCCATATTCTAGAGTTGGATGAGTAGAAGAGAGATGATCACGGATAATGGCTACTTACATTCAAAAATTGTTGATAAATTCGTGAACAATTTCCAATTTTAATAAAAAGGTTTTAAGGAAAATCCTTTTGGCAGATTTAAAAAAAAAGGAAAGATACCAAATTATATATATATAGTAATATTGAAAGTGTGTTATCTGGTTTTGCTAGAAATGTTGATTGAACAAAATTTATATCTTATCTTAAAAAATTATATCTTTGTCAATTTGGCGGTGCTGTAGTAAACCTTTTTTTGCTTACTTACCGGGGGCTTCATTTGGGAAGCGTTTAATATAGCACTCTTTGTTTGGTGCTGTCACTTATTATCCGTCTGAACATTTTCTCTTCAAGTCGTCATAGAAATTTAAAAACGAATTGGAATTTGATTATTGATATGACATCCTTGGCTTTATCGTTACCGTTTTGTTTAATTTTACAATTTTGGTGGTTTTTGGAAAGATTATGACTGCTTCCAAGTGTTGCCCACTCATTTGGAGATTGAGCTATTAGTAGTGTCTAACTGAATTTTCGACTTCAACGGTCTTATTGCGAAATTTAATGATTAGGATAATATTTGTGCTTCTGATGTGTGAGTGCTTGAGATGTGACTAATTTGATGGTTTTCTAAGATGTCTGGACATTAAACTCATGAACCACCAAAACTTAATACCGGTACAGTTTTACTTCTATATTTTTTATTTTGTGGTAATTAGTGATGTGTCAGCCAATAATAACGCTAAAGTTTTATAAACATGTTCTAACAACCGTTAAAAATGGAAAGAAATTGATTTTGGACAAGTAGGGTTACTTTATTGATGGTTATATTTCTTAGTAGTGGTTAGAGACAATATTAATTATTCTACACCCTTTTCTTATGACACTGTCGGCCCTTTATTTACTTTCTTTTCTCGATCTGAATATACATGGACCCATGAGTTTTACCTTACATTTTCTTTTGCCGAATTGAAATGTAGAAGTCATTTTAGTTGAAATTCTGCCTGTATTTCTCAAACTGATATAAGAAAATTTTTTGCCATAAATTGTATTTTTGTACAACCAATTTCTTATTCAAGAATATAGGAATTTTTTTTTGATATTAATGTCCCTATTCTAGACAGTGAAACTGGCAGAATTTAGGTCCAAGTAAAGTTTCTCCTTAGGCGATTGTGAAACTGTAATGATTTTGAATTGTACTTTTTGGTGTAGTAATTTTTAAGATAATTGCTAATTAAGTGACCAGGTAAGTCATTATGTTATTTCTGAATTTTAAACAGAAGTCAAAGACGAGGAGCTGTTTGATAACGAGGATCAGTTGGAGGAAGAAGGAGAAGTGGGAGAACCTGGATTATCATCGTCTTCATCGTCGTCATCGATGCTCAAACAAGCACTTTTGGAATCCTCCAAACTCCCTTCTGAGGCTGGGGCAGTAACTGGTTCAGAACATAGTCACACATGTCCGTATTGTAATTATACAAGCAGCAATGAAATGCGCATCCAGGCACACATCCTCTCTCAACATACTCAACGGTCTCAAGAAATTTTATGCCCTTTGTGTCAAGAAGGGTTTCGTGAGAAGACGAAGCTCGAGAAACATCTTACTCAGGTCCATAATGTGACTGCTGAAGGCTTGCAACGTCTGCTGCTCATGGTGGATAGCTCGCAATGGCTTTTGCTTGGCAATCCACCACCTTCACAAAGTCCTGGGGGTGCCAATAGTGATGGCTCTTCTGATGACTCAAAAGGCGATAATTCGGATAGCGAGTTAAGGTTTGAAGAAGGCGTCGACCTGACTGACAGAATGTCTGATCAAGGTGATTGGGTAGACGAATATCGTTGTAACATGTGCTCCAAGTGCTTCAAGAACATCGACGATTTGTATACGCATCAGAATGAACTCGGTCATTTCGAATTGAAGCAAACTCCTCGTGGGCCAGGATATCTGTGTTGGAAGAAAGGATGCAATCAGTATTTCAAAACTTCACAAGCTCTGCAAGTACATTTCAGAGAGATACACGCCAAGCGTCAACATCTCTCGGTGTCTGAACGTCATGTGTATAAGTATCGTTGCAGTCAGTGCAGCCTAGCTTTTAAGACGATGGAGAAGCTTCAGTTGCATTCTCAGTATCATATCATTAGAGATGCCACCAAATGCGTGTTGTGTTGTCGCAGTTTTCGCACCATTTCAGCACTACAAAGGCATGTCGAAACCTCGCATGCTGACCTATCAGAAGTAGAGTTGGAGCCGTATCGTGCAAGTCTCGCTAACAACCCCTTACTTTTGATGGGCCTTGGGGCTCAACATCTGGATGCCAGTGTAGCTGCGGACATGTTGAAAAAAGAAGTTTCCAAAGGCGATGATTGTTACGATATGGACGACGAGACTGCTGATTTTGAGAATAATCACTCAGACGACATGGCAGCGGACGGCTTGGATGCGGAAGGCGAGGATGGCAGTGAGGCAAACGTGGGCGAGTTGACTCTGAAGGAACAACAAGAGCAACAAATGTTGGATGATTATCTCAACAGTCAGAGCATGGCAGAGGATAGTTATAATAATCCATTCCGGAAGTACAAATGTCACCGTTGTAAAGTAGCTTTCACAAAGCAGAGCTATTTGACCAGTCATAATAAAACTCTGTTGCATCGTAAAGGCGAACGCTTGAGTTATCCCATGGAAAAGTACTTGGATCCCAATAGACCTTACAAATGTGACGTCTGCAAGGAGTCTTTTACTCAAAAGAATATTCTATTAGTTCATTACAATTCAGTGTCTCATCTTCATAAGTTGAAACGAAGTATCCAAGAACAAAACTGTCAGAGTGGGACAAATGGTAATGGGGGAGGCGCCAGCACTAGCAGTGCTGCTAGTGGAGACTCTGATAAAAAGCCTTATAAGTGCAACATCTGTAAAGTGGCGTACAGCCAGGGTTCTACATTGGACATTCATATGCGATCTGTTCTACATCAGACTCGGGCTTCGAAACTTCAAGAGTTGGCAATGACCGGTCAAGTGGATCTAACCCAACCTCTCATTGAACAACCTGAGCCACAAAAAGTTCAGGACCAGCATAAAAAAATCTTGACCGAGATGCTAAGTACAAAAGCCTCTCCCCAGGGGCAGCTCAATGTTCCTGTTTCAGCAGCACTCAGCGTCGCTCATTTGCATAACCAGGTCTCCATGGCCAACCAAGTTCCTATTGTTTCAGCTTCTCACCAGACTTCGTTGACTTCGCCGACAACATCCCACCATTCTTGTAACCCATCTCCGCAGCAACAACTGCATCAGCATTCGATGTCTCAGCAGCAGTCTTCAGTGTCGTCATCTCCAATTGCACAGCCACCGGTTCTACTTCCTTCCCAAGTATCACCACAAGCCATGTTTACGTGCCAGAGATGTAGTTCCATCTTCGTCACGCATGAGGCCTTGTTGCAACATCAACAACTGTATTGCTTCTTTCAACCTCCCATCCCTATAATTCCACCGTCATCTGTTGTACAGTCTACAATGGCTAACTTCTTGTCACCCAACCAAAAACAGCAGTCATCGCCACATTTGCAAATTCAGAACCAGCTTCAGTCCTCAGCTGCTACTAATAACCAGACAAATGTACACGGGCTCTCCCCAGGGGTTCATTCCCAACAGCAATCGCCTCAACGATCATCTCCTGTTCAGCAGTCATCACACTCTTCAACCGTTTCTCACCTTCAACAGCATCAGTCTTTACTGCAATCATCGCCACCACAGACCCAGGCGCAACAGCAGCAACAACAACAACAACAGCAACAGCAGCATATAGCATCATTTGGAAAATTTGTCTTGCCAAAGATGAAGTCATCTTCAGTATATAAACATCTTATGGAAAGTTATGGTTTCGAGTTGGTCATGCAGTTTAATGAGTACCATCAGAAAAGACCGCGGAAGGAAGATGGGGATAGGAAAACAGACGAAAAAACGGGAAGTGACAGTAAACTCGAGAACAGAAATGAAGATCGCAAACATGGATCTGATCCTTCGGGTGAGAAAGCTTGGCGCGATTTACCTGAGATTGGAAAATCTGCATGCCCCAAGTGTGGTAAAGAATTCTCTAGTATTTGGGTACTGAAGGCTCACAAGGAAGAAATTCATAACTGCATAGTCCCTCTGTCAGAAGTTGAGAAGTTTTCAGAGGAATTCAAAGCGGACTATGAAAGACGTAATCCTCCACTTCCAGTGGTACCTCCAAGTGAAACTCCCGAAAGCGCTCCCATGTCTGAACCTAGCTCATCACCAGCAGAACTTTCATCTACTTCCATTCAAGCCAACATGATGGTTCCACCAGTGTCATTAGCTAACTCTCAAGTATCTGAATTTAACGCGGCCATCAATGCAATGGCTGCTAGTCAAATGTCTCAGATGCCATTCAATCCGATGATGCTGAGTATGGGATTAGGGTTGGGACTTCCTCTTGGCATGAGTATGCCAGCTCTTGCTGCTATGAATCTTCATCCTCCATTGATTCCCATCATGATGCCACCTCATTTGGACCACCTTAATGCCGCTGCTGCTGCCCAATCCTTGCTTCCTCCTGGAATCGACTCTTCGTTTTTGTCGAATCAGCAGAAACTTTTGCAAAGTCAAGCACCAGCCCAAATGCAGCAGCAGAAACGTGCTAGGACGAGAATTAACGATGAACAGCTGAAGATCCTGAGGGCCCATTTTGATATCAACAACTCGCCTACAGAAGAACAGATTATGGAAATGGCGGACAAATCGGGTCTTCCTCCCAAAGTGATTAAGCACTGGTTCCGTAACACCTTATTTAAAGAAAGACAACGCAATAAAGATTCCCCTTACAATTTCAACAATCCACCGTCCACCGCTCTTAATTTAGAAGAGTACGAAAAGACCGGAGAAACTAAGATCATCCCCATTCAGTCTGATCATTTGGGGCCTAAGTCCGAAGGGATGGTGGAAAACTGTCGAAGTTCCACTCCGGCCTCTACGTTAGACAAGGAATCTTATTCCATGGAACTCCATAAACAAGTTAGTCCTAATTTGAAGCAGCCGACATCTAGTCAGAGAAAATGCTCCGAGATGACGGCTGATCTGGAGGTCGCCATCATCAAAAAAGAAGAGCAGGAGAAATCGTCCGCCCTGGTGACGCCTGGCTTGGAGGCAGCAACAGCTGCGGTAGCCTTTCCTACAAGTTCCTCAGGGTCTGCCTTTGGCAGCGTGAGCACCGTGAACTCCAGTGTCCTCACGCCCACCCCAAGTTCCTCAAGCACGCCTTCGGTCACTCCGACCTTATCCGAGCCGACCACTTCTCAAAGTTCCTTCCTGAGGCCCAACCCGTCTTTTTCTCCTCTAGGGTTGGGCTCTACAGCCGCCGCCGCCGCCTCTGCCATGACGCTGCCCAAATCCTTGCCCACGACACCGACTTCGTCATCGCCACTCAACTCGTCCAATCCAAACAAAGGAGATTGTAGTGCATCTGGGAAACGAGCTAATCGCACACGATTCACAGACTATCAAATCAAAGTGTTGCAAGAGTTTTTTGAAACAAATGCATATCCTAAGGACGATGACCTTGAATATCTCTCGAAATTATTGAATCTGAGTCCAAGAGTGATCGTCGTCTGGTTCCAAAATGCTCGCCAGAAAGCAAGAAAAGTGTATGAAAATCAACCTCCTATTGATCCGGAAGATGACGGAGCCGGTCGGTTTCAGCGCACCCCAGGATTAAACTATCAGTGTAAAAAGTGTCTGTTGGTCTTTCAACGTTATTACGAACTCATCAAGCACCAAAAATCCCATTGTTTTAAAGGCGAAGAAGACCCTCAACGATTAAGATCCCAGTTAGGAAGTAGCACACCTGGAGCTGCAGATGACACCAACTCAGTCAGTTCCATCAACGATTCCAACCAGGCAGCAGAAACTTCTTCAGATGTCAACGCAAACAAGAGCACTTCGAGTGGTCAAGAGGGGACGTTTCGGTGTGACAAGTGCAGTTTGGTGTTTCCGAGGTTCGACCTGTGGAGGGAGCATCAAATCATTCACATCATGAACCCTAACCTGTTCCCAACCTATCCACCAGATACTCCTTTTGGTATCTTACAGTACGAAGCTCAACAGGCAGCTGCTTCCGCTACGCAAGACTCCTCTTCTCCAAAACGGAAGCTTTCCGAGGACGGAGATGATGACCGTGATGATCAACCAAGAGATAAACGCCTGCGCACTACCATCTTACCGGAACAGTTAGACTACCTGTATCAAAAATATCAGATTGAGAGCAATCCAAGCCGTAAAATGTTGGAAAATATCGCTCGAGAAGTAGGACTAAAAAAAAGAGTCGTTCAGGTGTGGTTTCAGAACACGCGAGCCCGCGAACGCAAAGGTCAGTTTCGAGCTCATCAGCAAGTTATTAATAAAAGATGTCCATTCTGTCCAGCCCACTTCAAAGTCAAGTCAGCCCTAGAATCCCATTTGGCCACTAAACATTCTGAACAATATACCAAAGGCGAAATTAATATTGACGGCCTACCGGACGAGGAACCTGGGAACGTATCAGACGGAAGTGGAGGCGGTGGTGGTTCGCTAGCAGAATCCATGAAAATGATGTCCACCGGCTTCGATTCAATTCCTTTTTCCAGCGCTTCTAGTCTTCTTCCTAATATCTCTAACGCCACTGAAATGCATTCCACCTTGAAAAAATATTACGAGGACTCCCTGAAGAGGTACATTGATGAGCTGACCTTCTCTGGACAAGGCTTGAAATCGGAATCGACCCCCACAGATTTGAGTGTTCGAAATAAGGCGGCGGGAGGAAACGGTGGCAATGGAAATGGCGCGGGAACTGATGGTAAAGAGAAGTCTGGTGAGAGGGAAGGCTCTGACACGCCTTTAGACTTGAGTAAACCAGTGCGCCTAGGGCTAGATTACGAGAAATCAGGTGAAGGTTCATTGCTAGATTTTAGTGAAAGAGGATCAGAAGATCACCTTTCGTTCAGATTTTTGAATATGGATGATGCTCGGTCCGAGACCCATTCAGAATCGACAGATAATATGGACGGTGATGATGCATCTCACGAAAGCAATCCTACTTCCCCAGCCAGTAGCACCAATAGTCACCATCGCCATCTTGGTTCTGGTACTGGCAAACGTTTTCGAACGCAAATGACCACTCTGCAACTGAAAGTAATGAAGGCTTTGTTCACCGACTACAAGACGCCTACCATGGCCGAATGTGAGATGCTAGGACGAGAAATTGGACTGCCAAAACGAGTAGTTCAAGTCTGGTTTCAAAATGCTCGTGCCAAAGAGAAAAAGAATAAATTAGCGTTAGCCAAGGCGTTCGGACAGGATGTGGATACTAATCGAGCACCGGAAGAGTGTAAATTGTGTAGTTTCAAGTACTCTCATAAGTATTCCATCCAAGACCATATCTTCACCAAGAAGCACATCGACAACGTGAAGACATACATAATTAACTTGAAAAAGTTTGCCGAAAGTGAGCCAGCGGGAGACCATAGTGACTTTGTGTCCACTCCGAGTAATTCAACGGGTGCTGGACAAGCAACGACGTCGGCTGACCAGAACAACTCCTCCACCAGCAATGCCACCACCACAGGCGTTGAAAGAGGGCATACGGAATCGTCGCAACAGGCAGTTACAGCGGCTGCATTAGCTGCCGGACATTCCCACTTGGCTCACTTGCACATGATGCAAATGGCTGCTGCTGGTCTCCCTGTACCCACCTCATTGGCCAGCATTAGCTTAGCCCCCGGTCTAGCCCACAATCTGGCTAAGGATATCCTCCCTTCTACTTCCTCCACATCTTCCACGGCCACCACCTCAGTGACCTCAAGTGGCGTTGATAATGTCAAACAGGAACCCAAAGAGGAGAAGAATAAGGAACAGGGTAGCGGCACTGGAGGCAAAACTGGAGGAGGAAATGGAGGACCTCCAACATCAACTGCTTCAGGACTTACGCCGTCGCTCTTGAATCCTTTTGGAGATCTGTCAGGACTAATGAGTGGTGACACGCCTGGACTGCTGCCATACATGTATACTGCTGGAATTCCTGGATACTATCCTGGCATGCCCAGCTCCTTTTTTCATCCCGCCATGTATGCAGGTAGGAGCCAAACACCATCCAAGATCTAATCTCGTACTTCTGTTTCTTCCCGAGTATCCAGCATGTGTACTCAGGATTGTTTTAGTAATAGTCGTCCAACTGTTGTTTAGTAATAGTAGGAATAAGAATAATACATCTCGGAAAAAAGGATATGAGTTAAGAAGTGGGTGGGAATGGTTCAACCATTTTATTTTTGTCTTTCTTGTTTTTTTTTAAAACCAAAAACAAGCTCCAAAGACTACTATGCAAATGCGGATGTTTGTTGTTGTTCGTAGGTAGTAATAGTAGTAGTGGTCGCTTGTAAAACTTATTTATTTATAAAAACTTCATAATTTTGATTACATTTAAATAACGATGATTATCCCCTGTGATTTTTACTGAATAAGGTTTTTTCTACTCCTCTCTCTTTCGCGTAAATGAGTGTGACTTTCTTTCCCCTCGGCTTACCTCTCTAACTCTCATCATCCTGTCTATCCCCCTCCCCTCATCCCTTTCTTCTGCCTACTGACTTTGATCAAGAAGTGACAGGCTTAAGTTATAATCTAGTTTTTTTTTTAGTGGGACGTGATAGAGACTACTGAAATTTCATCCTCCAATATTTTATTGGTATCTAATTGGTTTCATATCCCATGTTCGTCAGTAAGGGGGCAAATTTGTTTTTATATTAGTCAATTTTTACTAAGAAGAAAGTTGAACTGAGCTTCTTAATCATTATAGGAACGTATTAAAAAATAGTGCTGCATTTGATGTAAGAAACGCACAAAAGAAAGTTTTAACAGGACAGTCCATGTCATCGTTATTTCTTTTTTATAAATATATATATAAATTTAAAAAGCTCACAGTTCTTTTAATCTTAAAAATATAATTTTAGGTTGTAACTATCTTAACAAGTTTTGAATGATCTTTTAAACCTCCTACCATATAGTAAGGTCCCATCCCTATCCCTCACGTATCCCTTTGGTCAGTAATAGTGATACATGTTGATTTTTTTTAAAAAAGATACAAAGCATGTTTGTTGTGTGTAAATTATTCGTGCTCCGAGATGGTTTTTTTGGAGTAATTCTGTTATTTTGTAATTTGTAAATGTAATAGTGATTGTTGAAAATTTGTCTGGGAGAGTCGACATTTGTGTTTTTTTTTTTTCAATTATTATTATTATTATTATGTATGAATGTGTTTGAAGTGGTTTTTATATATATTATATAAATAAGCAATCCGCCACCAGCAACACGTGTGTACACTCATCTCCACTCGTCCCTTTGTTTTTATTATTAATATAATTATTATTATTGTCCACTTCCCTCCCCCTTTCCTTTGTCCTCCACCTACCTTCCATATAATGTACACCTTGACGTTTTATCTCAGGTGAACTTTTTTTGAATGTGTGTGAAAATCACACCTTTTAATACACACCCCCCCTCAAGTAAGATCTTGAATCACTTTCAAGTGGGCAAGTTGTACGACAGAAGACGTGCCTTTATGTATGAACGCCATATAAATATTTTGAAAAGAAAATCGCCATTTTTGTGAAGGTGGTGATGGAAATCAGTAATCACTAGATTATCCGTTTTTAGTGACTATATTGGCCATTTGATTCAAATGGCGATCAAGCAAAGTGTTTATGTTATAATAGCACTTATGAAGAGACATCTCATTTTATTTTTAGCTTTGTAAATATATTTTTGCTTATTTAAAGTTTTTCTTTTGTCAATTTGATGGGCATCTTTGTAAAGCAACGTTGTTTTTTTTTGGAAATAAGTGATGCTGTTTTTTTTTTTAAAAAAGAAAATAACTGATATGTCATTTTCAAAGGTAGCTGTTTTTTTATTTTAAAGTTCATAAAATGCCCATTGATGTTGATAACCAAATACAGGTCTGTTTATTCATTTTCATTTTTATGCCTTTCAATTCCCAATTCCGATTTCATCTCAAGTTTGTTTTAATTTTTATAATGAAAGTTTGTCTTTGAAGACATTTGAAAAGAAAAGCGTTCTGTGGTAGCACAACTGCTGTAATCTGCCTTTTTATTTTTGCTTATAAGTATGTGCACTTACGCAATTAATGATGGGAAGTTTCAATTTATGGCATTTAAAATATTTTATGGAATAAAGCTATACAGACGTTGATTATTTTTTGTTTTAGTTTGTCTTTCATTTTTTTTTAGACTTTCTTTAACTTTTTTCTTTCGTACTTCTTATGTTTTTATAATATTTACTTATTTTTTGTCTGCATCATTTGATTTGCTAGAAATTTGAGTTGCTACAGCATTTTGTTTGGTTGCCAGAGCAAAATAGATTATTTATGAAAGTTTTAATCGAGCAATTTTAATTATACCCTAATTAAAACTAGTTGCCTGAGATAGAGAGTCCCGTTTGATACATGGTAGGACTATTAATATTAAACTAATGGGATAATTGATTGATTGCCCTGTTTACTCGCAATCTAATGTCTACTTTCCATCTAATTGTTAGACATTAATAGGAAACTAAAGTTTAAATTAAAATTATTTGAGGTGATTATAACTCACTATCCTTACGTGCGTTGCAAAATAACTCCATAGGTAACATTTAATTGATAGCCTGCAGTACTAATTCGCAATGAAAAGTAGTAGTAGTAGTTCTAGTAGTAGTCAACATCTTATAATTCTTGCTTTCAATATTCATTAAAAATTCACCCAAATTTTTTTCCCTCTTCGACAACATCGTATCGTATCGATAATTACATGGGGGTTTCATAATTAGTGCAATTAAAAAGTTTTTCAATGCTGAAATCTAGTTTACATCCACCTTTTTCTCAACCAGCTTACTGGTTGTTACTTCAAAGTAGAAGAGCAATTAACAAGTGGTTGAAAGCTTAGTTAATTTAGGTGTAATTGCAACGTCACTAGGTTGCATTTATATCTATAAATTGGAACTGAAAGCTGGGGAGCAACTGTGTTACAGTTCTCGCGTTTACAATTCCCAAAATTAAAAATATTACCAGTTTCACAGCATTATTCTCTATGACAACGTCGTCATTGCTAAGCATTCAAGTTAATATTTTTAAATATTGGTGTGTTTCCAAACTACAAGTTCGACAATAAATCTACTGTTGATGCCAACGTGCGATATTTACCCTTGAATTTTTAATAAATTGAATCCTAGTATGTGTGAGTTCTAAATTGACGAGGTTCATGGCAGTCTGTGGTAGCGTTTTCAAATACTACAATGCGCGGACTTAAGAAGGACATATCAAAAGCTGTTTACAAGAATCTGATTGGAACTATAGCATCCCAAATTTGAGTGATGCCAGCAAAGACATCCGACATCTTAATTAAAAATGGAAATGAAAAACATGGAAGGACCATGTTTTTATAGAACCACATGTTATTCGAAGTATGAGAGGTGCAAGGTTTCAAGAAACAGCTCCATGTGGTGATATGTCCATCTCAACTTAATTTTAAGCCAAGGGGTGTAATCTGGGCTGTTGAGCCAGCTTCAAAACCTTCACTTCAACGTATGTGTAGTCACCTTAAGATTACTGAAAAATGCGGGAGAGGCTTATTGCGTTGGACACACCAGTTCTCGTCTGATCATTGTAGTTAAACAACGCAACCCCGGCGAGTACTAACATGGGTAGCCGCTTGGGGAAACTGGGTACTGCTAATACTCAAATCGTGACATTGGTGTAGGGCAGTGGTGACGTACCTTTAGTGAAGATGGGTCACAATAACACGAAAAAAAGCAAAACGTTGTCCGCGGGTCAGGTGCAAGCACTATTTAATTTTATGAATAAAAATGAATTATTAGTAATAATGAATAAAGTTTACTAAAGTAGCAAATGGAGACCATCATCCTAATACCCTTATCCCGCCTGTGTCAGGGTTGGGTCTGCATACAGACAACCTGGTCTCACGTCTGTTGTTTATAAGACGACAAACTAGATGATTCACGCTCGGGTCACTTAAAATTGTGCAGTGGATCACAGGTTCGCCACCACTGGTGTAGGGTATGTGCAATCTCTGCATTAGAACTATGCAGTGGTCGGAGCTCTAACGACCTTGTAGTTGAACGGCCCTAAAACACCAACGATCACATGTTAACTGTCAGCATATGACATCTTCTCCAAGCATATTATTAGGAGAAGAAAATAAATGTCAGCATACAGTGAATGAACTTCCTTTTTCTTTTATTAAAAGTGTAAATTTCAAGACCCACTCATTAATTTAGCCCAGCAGTCACAAGACTAACATAGTAGTGTTAATGGAGGATCCAAAGCGCTCTGGAGCTAAACAAAGTGAACTGAATGCAATGCAAAGGAGCGACGACATGCTCGAACGGATGAAATCAGTGGCATCAGTTATTACGTCATTGTTGTAATGGTGGCTTCCACGCAGTTCTTCCTTCCACGAATTCCTACTAAAATTTCATAGCAATTTTAAGTATAAATGTAGATCTGCGAGTGAATGACAACGAGAACTAAACCGTGAGTATATAGCAGATAGTTTAATTTATAAGATAACGTCCACAAATCGCTTTTTCTGAATTCAAAGAGTATTGTTTTGAAAACAAGTGCATACAGTATGTACGATGCATCCCATTGTTACATTATCGTGTGACATTATCGAATAAGTTTCGTCATCTTACCTATTTCCAACATTACCTGAATCAACTACTAATGAATTCTAGATATTCCATCGAAACACAGCTGACAATAAAGAGTCTGGAGCAAGTGGATGGTGGGCATGGCGGCGTAGTCCTCTTGTGTGCAGAGAATGTAGAGAAGATGGTCGATAAACTTCGTCCCGTGACTTTAGTGATTTTTCGAATTTCTAAACTTTTCTCAAAGAAATCAGAGAAAAATGAAAGATGGAGAGGAGTAGACGATGGAGAGGGAGAGAGGTATGCTATGAGAAGAGAGTTGGAGGAGCCTGGTTAGGTCATTCACAGGGATATGAAGTTAGCCCCAACAAATCATAGGAGCAAGTTACACGGGCCGGACATAGCACTGTGGTTCAACCTGTTACTTCTATTTAGTGCTGATGTCTGGAAAAAGGGGATTTCCGTTACAAGTATTTAGTAACTTTCAGCTCATATTAGTTCATGAATATTAGAATTAATCAGCTGGCCGCAGTGTATTATTAACATCTAAATACCGACATAACACACATGAAAAGCAGGTTCAAACTTGAGTTAGTTTGTTTACTATCATCCCTTACATTAACTGCGTTATAAGCTTGCAATTAAGAAACCGTTTTAAGTTCTCTTGGGTAACAGGAATTCACACCCAATCATGTTTTGTGTTTAATACTTTCAAAATCGATGCTTGTCTCGAGACTATTCTTGTGTTTCTTGTAGCACATTCAAAAGTACTCTTTAGGTGATAAAGTAGTTTATCCACACGTCACTGACATTCAGAATGGACAACTGTATTGGCGACCCCATTCTCAATCTCCATGTTGGAGCCACAACAATTTGATGGTGGTCTTATAGGCAATATGTGAGAGCAGGTTGGTTATATTACAGTAAGTACTTCAACCCCTCGTCAGGCTCCGTTCCTGTAGTGAGTTGTTTCCGAAAAAAAGTCAAGCACCTCCTATAAACTATGCTCTGATATCTAGTAACAAAATTGTTTTTAGTTTCAATCTTCTCAACTTCATCATAAAATAATAGCATCACCTTCTCAGTTTTTTATATATTTTTTTGGATTTTTGTTCCCCTTTAGGTTTATTTGCTTTTCTTACATAAACCGAGGAGAAGTAGAGTAGAAGTATAGAATAGTTGCTCTCTGGGACCATGTACAATAAAAGACTGGAGGATAGAGGAATGCTGCAATGCAAGACATATTACTGGACCACCAACAGTCCAATCCTGCTATTTCATTGAATAATCGTTTTTAAACATTTTTGTTTTTTTTTGTTTTGTTTTGTTTTGTATATTTTTGAGTCAAAAATATATATATTTCATGCCAAGTCCTGTTTTAGATAGTTAATCATCACTATAATTCCTCCTTCCTGTCTGTGACAGGTTCGGGTACTGATAGACTTACCAGTCAAGCACACTGTCACTGAGCCCCCGAGGTGGAGGTGGGTTGTTATTAGCTTAGTAATAATACTGATAAACGTCTGATTCTAGTGATTCACTTCCTCTTGGTAAATGGCCAACAAGGAGACTTCCATTCTGGTTTAATATTTATTAGTTAACGTGGTTCAACTTTCCATTTCGATTTCTGTGTCAAAATTGTGGACGTCGGTCGTGCTTCAGAGTCACGAATGCCATGTGACATTTTTGCCTAGTTTCTTTTAGTATTTTTTGTTTTGGAGAAAAGAAGACGTGTAGCTACTACTCAACATTGCAATTCATACAACGGATTGATAGGGTTGTCAGTCATTATCTCGAAAACAAATAAAATGACATATGTTATGATAACTGTAGCACGAATGTTTGATACCATGTTAAATGTTGTAACATAAGGCGAGTACAACTTAAAATACCCCAGTAAATTAATGAATTCATCCGTAACGTTATATAAAAAATGACTTATTATGAGCCTCTTGATAGCAATCACTGGAAGGTGACCTAATGTAACACCTGTTCTGATGATTAATGCCGTAAATATCAGACGGACTAGTAAATAATAATTACAATGTGATTGTCATTGTGTGATAACTTTTCTGTGGTTTATCTGTTAATTATGGTTACTATATCTTGATGTCTAATTTAAGAGTATGCAATAAGTTGGGGATAATCGTGGATTATTATTTGAACTTCGTGGTGTTGATGGCTGCTTAGGTTAAATAAGCCACTAGTGTTGAGAGATCAATTGTCCTTCATAATTGTATAAAATTTTCTTTAGAGAAATGATTTCTTTATACACGTATCATTTTATCTTTACCCCATATATTCCCGGTGATAGAAATTTTAAACTCCTGGTAAACAGCAGGTGAAGAGCGAAAGTTGAAATACTGCCTTTGAATGGGAAAGTTTTAATGTTCCAGTATTAATATTTACATGTATAATGAGGTTTTGCAAGTGGTTTCCTTTGCGTCTTAAGTTACCACATCGCCAGCATAATGTGAGCAACGTATAAAGTGGTAGAAATTATGGGGTCATTAAATGTATAATGCAACTATCAAGAATTAGCGTTTGTAATTTAATCGTTCCTAAGAATTCATTAATGTATTGGCACTTAGTAAAAGTCAGGAATGTCCCACGTTGCGTTTCTTTTTCCCCCCTTCCTCACTTTTGCCTGTGTGATCTAGTCATCGTCACTTCGTTTGAAATGAGGCCATCGTTTACGTGCATGCTTACCAACTACTTATATGTAATTCTCTAATTGCAAATGTGTGGGAGTCTCATTTAAGGCATTGACCAAAGTTCATAGTCATAATTTTCGTTGAAATTCTTTAGAAAGCCAAGTTTTGATAACTATCCGAAATTACTATTTGAAAAGTTGAAATAACCCATCGGAATTCTGTACAGGTGCGCATCTCTTGTAGACCTCCAACTGCATCCCACAACTTCAACATATGAGTACAACTTATTGTGTCTTTAAGTGATAAGACACCTTTTAGCTTCACACAGGGTTAAGCTGGAGAAAAAAAATTCAGCTTGGGGAAAAAGCTACAAAAATGGCCCATTATCTTGAAATTGGGTGCAACGACAGCCAAGAGACAACTGCAGATTGATTTCTATAAAAATAATATAGAATTTCAAAAAATAGTACTTTGGTTTATTACTGGTATACGCCCGGTGTACCTGTCCAATCAGATTTCATCACTATAGTTTCCAAAGATTCAGATAGCGTACATGAAATGAATGTTTTTCTTATTTTGAAATACTGATACTGAGGCTGCAGCCATAAATAATATTCGTTTTATTGAAGTATGTGAATTAAATAAGAAACTTCTGTTTGATGATGACAACAACGGTTTTGAGTTTCTTAATATCCAATAGGCCAATCCAAAACAACAGGTGGTCTTTGTAATAAAAGTTTAAAAAATTAAGAAGTATGAATCAATGTTACCTTCACACTGAAGCCATCAAATGTATACGATAATGCATTATGGATTTTTTTGTTGAAAAAAGCACTTCTTAAAAAAATACTAATTTGAAGTTGCCGGTATCACCTGTCCTTTTTCTCTCGTCTTTCATTTATCAAGGTCTAGAATTTCTTTTTCAATTGCTGCGTTGTTCACTGGAAACAGGTAATCGTATTAACACCTGTACTTGTTCATGTTTATAGTTCAACCCTAGGACAGAAATTTCATCGGTCACACGAGAATATGTACCTTTATAGAGAGTGAGAGAGAGAGAAGGGACCTCGAAATGCCTCCTGTTTGCTTAACTAAAAGAGACCTAGTCCTATGAAATATCAGCATCTCATTATAGATTGCTTTCATACCTTTTTTTCTTTCAATCGTCTTTTCTATAGTCTGCAAACTTTCTGCTACCAAAGACGTTTCTTCTCCCCCCATTAGCACTCCTCCTTCCATATCCTTCCCTTTTTTCACTTTGTTTCATTTCAGATCCATTTTCTTTCTTTTCCACTCTCTTTCTTTCTCTCTCTCCGGACTTCAGTGATAGACCATTTGATAATCAGCTGCCAAAATCTATTACATTTTTCAGTTCTATTATTTGTAAGGTGGCCAGTCATTTTGAATATATATACTGTACTTTCTTTTCTTGTTTTCAAAGAGCTGTATGTCTCAAGCAGAATTCCAAATCTTATTTATGGTCACTCGCTCCCCTCTCTTTCTTTATTCATTCAAATTTCATCTGAAAACACAACATATTTTTCACTGAGAGGATATAATGGGTCTGAAAGAAGGGCAGAAAAGTATTTATATAGGTTTCAGAGACTTGCATGTTTTTTCTTCTTTTTTTTCATCATTTCTTTACATACAGAAAGTAGTTTTCAGTCAGTGTTGAATTAATTGAGGATAAAACTATTCACAAAGAGCGAACTCTGGTTGAAAACCAAGGGAAACCAAGATATGTACCATAAAGTTGTTCAAATCCTTTGTAGAAAAAAAAATTGGCATCGTTATGGTTTAAGTCAAGTACAAAAATACTTAAATTTGAGATGATTTCCTGAGAAAAATATTTTATACTTGAAGTATATATACATGTCAAAGAAATGGCAGAGTTAATGGTTTGTAATTTCACTAATTAATTAAGTTGAATACGAGCATGAATTGAATAAAACATTTCAAGATTGCTGTATGTGTTTTTTCGTCATTTTTTTTATTTAAATGATAAAACAATGTTTCCCCCTTTTGGCTTGGTTCTTAAAATTACTTTTTGTCTTATAATGTGGATTGCCAAGAGAGGGTCTTGTAAGCTCTATCTTTCCTTCCAGCTCCTCCAAGATCTCGGTTACTTAGACTTTACAAAGTTAGCCTTCAGTCTGTCACATTGCCATTGTCACACGGAGTAAATAGGTGAGCTAATCTCGCCTTAAGTAAATTTCCTTAATTGGAATCTTACATTTGCGGTCTTAAATAATCAAATAAGCCATTTTCTTCGTTGCGACTTTCTCAAGTGAAATTTTCCTCACAATTTTGCCATGTTGATAATGATAATAATAATGAACTTTCACCCAATTGGGATAGAATGCGTTTCTAAACAAAATTGAACAAATAAAAGAAAATAAACCTAAAAATAATACGGGCAGATATTTGATTTCTGATAATACTGAGTTTCACGATTTGTTGGCAGTCAAGAGAAAAAAAAGACCTTAAAATATGACTTCTCACTTATAAGAGGAAAATCAACATTCGAATTGCTGCCAGCTGTGTTATTAGTACCTGTTTGTGAACTAATTTCTCATGTTTATTTGTGCTGACAGTTTCTGCGAATGAGGTTTGAAGATAAAAGACTAGATAAGGTCCGTAAGGGCACATATGTAGACACACATAAAGTACAGAAAGAGAGAATCTAGAAAGAAATAATGAATTGTGTTCAGCAACTAACTATTCAACTAAATAATTGGCATTAATACGTATTAAAGGATTCATTGTATTTAGGAAATATTAAGGACCCGGTTGTTTTGTCGCACTGTATGATTTTTGCATTCTCTCATTGAAAGTCTCTTTTTTTTAAAAAAAAAATTTTTAAAAATAATCGCATAATGGATTTCAATTAATGGCAATAATTTTAGATTAAAAATTAATTTTTTTTTCAAATTGTACCTCAACTCTTATTGCACAAGGAAATGGCATGAATTGTATAAGTTGAATATTTAGTTGTAGTCTTCTTTGTCTAAGGCACAATTGCCATCATTAATTGTGATTACTAAATATATATTTTTATAGTTATTCTCATGTACAATAAGAAGACATTATGATCATATAATGTCAGAGACAATGTGAATACTTTCATTTCAAATTAATGTTCATTTCTTAGTTTGTTGCTTTCAGTTTTAGAAAATTAAGATTTAGATATAGCATTCTTTTGAAATGAAATAACACGAGAAGTTAATGGAAAAATGGTTGGATATTATGCAAAGTTATTTTATAGCTGAAATTTTAGCTTTATTAAATGATGACGTTTCTATTTATAAAAGAGAAAAAAAAAAGATGTACTGGTATTAGTAGTAGTAATAGTACTTCTTTCGTCCTCCCCTTCTCTCTCTCATGACTTTATTGTTGCTCAATTTTTAATTAACTTTATACTAGCAGCAAAAAGTTCCCACATTTATAAAACATATTTATGGTACTGTTGAAGTTAGCAAGAACTAGTGGTTAAACAATTTCGGGAATGTTGTATCTGTCCTTCTGTTCTTGAAGCCACAGTGATATGTGCGTTTACGTTTTGATTTTACCAACAGGCGTTTGTGTGTTTGCATTTCTCAGTCTTTGCATCCTGTCTTCAAACTAAGTCGTAAATCTGTTGGAATTCGTTCCTGGATTGCACATCTATACAATTGAAACTTTGACATTAGCATATTTCCTTTGACTCTAATAACGTCCTGTCGACTGGTTCGAGAGCTCTCCGCCAAAAATGTAGTGTATACGTTTTCTAATATCCATAGACGTTTCTATACGTCGTGTGCCTGCAACCATCTCCACTTGACAAACATTTAAGCTACTTTCCGTTTGTGAGCAATTTCTGTCAATACGTACTGTAACAGGGGGCCGATGAAGCAAATTCTATCTCCACCAAACCGGCTCAGAAGCCCCAAAAGACCAATAGACGTATCGAGTTTGCGAACGTTTTACACAGCTGGCGCCTAACTTTATAGGTCATTCTTACTATGAAGAGAATGTGAGTTCCCAATAAGATCTATGGAAATCTTAAAGATGCATCCTTAAGGGGGCGATGCACATCTTTCAAATGCACTTTGTCGATTGTAAGCCTTGGTTCGATCCTCATCAAGGCCAGAGGAAAACTTATGCCCTGTAGTCTAGTAAGAAGTGCAGTTGCCTCCGCTGTAGGATGTGTGAAATGTTAATGCACACCAAATGGCGCTCTTACACGACTAAAGGATGTCGATGGACAACTTTCTGAGGTGCAAGCGCATGCAGCCCTATCTCCCTTGATAGAGATAAAAGGACTGGAGATCGTAAAGGCCATTTACTCAATCGGCAATCAAACAACTGGTTCCCTTGTAGCACTAGAACTGCATAACTACGAACGTATGACATCATGTTTGACGTTGTTAAACACACCGCTTTAGTTTTTCCTAACGAGCATAAATGTAACCTCTGGACAGTCGTGTCGATAGGAGATAGACGGGTAATCACCTTGACACTTGACGTAGGTTGTTTTCTTTGAGGACGACGGAGACGTTGCCTGAACCTCAATGACCCTTAATGGCAGACCAGTCTGTGAAATTCTGACTTGATCTTAAGAAGGAAGGTCTTTTGTGGGTACATTTTTCAAACATGTTGTTTTTGAAACAAACACAAGTGTTGTGCATAGGCAAGTGTCCTGTTAGGTTCTTCATTAGATGGTTGTTTTTCTTGCAAATATGTACCTTATCAGGTGTGCCACCACAGTCTGGCAAGCCCTATATTAGAACCGAGTTTCTATTTTATCTATAATTAATTAAGCAAATATCTATTTACTCCCTGCTCCTCCTCCTCCTTAGATTAAGTTGGCATAGCAAACTGTGATGTGCATTGGCCTCTTTTTATTTTTCCTCTCAGATAACAGAGACTATTTTTAAGGTTTCACAAGATAAGATTTAATATGGTGCCTTTTTTTCTTCTTAAAATTTACCATCATCATCTCTTTGTAAACGTTTTCGGTTGTTAATGGACTTTGGTTATACATTCAAATGGCTCAGGAAGTTGACAACCACACCTTGGCTGATTGTTTACCTGGTTGCTAAGGTGCGGTTTTATCAAATAGAATTTACACCTTACTCCTTCGATAATAATAATGGTAATAATAACACCTGAAGAAGTGCACACCGTCTATCCAGGTGTTTATTTTCAAATAGATGTATAATATATGCCTTAGAATCAATGCATTCGCACCCCCACTTTAAAAGCAACAGTCAGTGCCCTCCAATTGTACTACCATATGATTGGTGCGCCCTTTTTGTATATCTGTGAATCAGATGAGTAGGAAAATATCAGCAGATTCTTTCTTTTTTAGATTTGTTTTGGGCTCATGAATTTCTCACGAAAACAGAGTAGTCATTTGTACAATGACTTAGTTGTCTGTCGTTTAGTACATACGTGCGACTCAAATTCCATTTGAGGTACAAGATGGCATAAAATGCCAGAAAGAGGTTGAAACCATAAGTGAGCCCTCTGAGGATGGGTAGTAAAGCAAGTCCCTGTGTGGTGTGTTAAAAATGTCACTTGCACATAAAGGAATCCTTTCTATATGGAGTAAGATATACGCGTAGGTCGGCAACGTTTTGAGGTGTAAGATCTTCTCCTCTGCCATCGTAGTAAAGGTAATTACCCCCCAAAAGAAGACAGGCCGATGTCAAATAATCAGAAGTCGTGCGGCGTGCCACAGGAAATGCCATCCAATAGCTCACCCTTGTGTTCCAGGTACTGATGGGACTAATTAGCACATCACCCTGCCGTGGTTAGAAATGATGATAATGATTGTAGCATGAGGCTCTAATCAGGACTAATCACTGCTTACATTACTGCCTCCTTCATGGGGAGGTTAAATATAGGTGGAGAGGCTGATCGTTAGTGAAGAATAACGACAAGCTTTAGCTGGAACTGAACCCAGTCTGATAAATTTTCCAAAAAAACGTAATTTTTAGAAAAGTAATTGACGCGGTCCTGCTAGGCTTGCCGAGTAGTTTCTGTAAAGTTCTTAAAATTCTGCATAAAAATTCTCGGCGTGACATCCCTTAATTATCAGGGCCGTTATAGGAATAGATTTCGCAACTAACAATTTTGGACCACTAAAATTGCTTGAGGGTGTACATTCAAATAGTTTCTTTTATTTAAAATCGAGAGTCGGATATTTGATGTCCCTCTGTTAATTTTCCTAAACTCTTTCTTTCTTGCCACCGAAAAGACTTTGACGGGAAAACTCATTAAGCTTTTGCCGTTGCTGTGTCGAATTTAAATAGTTCGTTGGCGTTTTGGTTTGTGACTTTCTATACCCTGACCAGTGGCCTTTGGTGTCTTTTCAGTGGTTGGTCCCAGGTAGCCTCTCATGCTCACTTGAGTAACAAGAAGGAAGACACTGTTTATTGTCCAATTCTTGCGTTCACATTTCCCTGTTTGTCTTCCGAGAAATTCTCGTTGTGCTCAAAAGAATGATGATCTCCTCTTTGACAAACTGTTTCTCAAAAACTAGTCCTCTAGAGTTCTCTAGAAGCTGTTCGTAGCACTGTTGTTGGAGTATAAGTTTGCAACTTTGCAGAGCCTTGGTCTTATCAATGGGTAAAATCTCATCTTGCTCCTTAGCAAAATAGCTATCCATGTGTGATCATTTTAAAGTGTAGATTTAGATGAGTTGAATTTCAGTTAAACGTAATTTGGGAGTAGCCGAAAAACAGGTCCCTTCTTTTTTGTAGAGGGTCCTCTTGGGTACAGATCGGTCCAACCGACCAGTGACAGATTCACGACGCCGTGCGCAGATGAAATTGCGTGAGGTCTAATATTTGGACAAGCCTGTGTCAGTGACTCAGTTGGTTCTGTCCATGTTTAGGAGCAGCTTATTGCGTTGAACACACCAGTTCTCACCTGATCACTGAAGTTAAGTAGCACAACCCCAGCTAGTACTAACATGGGTGGTCATTTGGGAAAACTGGGTCCCGCTAATACCCCATAGTGTCTGTGCAGTCTCTGCATTAGAACTATGCAGTGGATGGAGCTCGAAATGACCGTGTAGTTGAAGGGCCCCTAAAACATCAATGAAACAAACAAACAATCTGCCCATGTTTGCAGGTTCAGTCCTGGCCGCGGCACATGACTTGTCTCCAATAAGAGACAATCCCTCTGCGTGCAATCACCCTCCACATAAACTAGTCCTTACTAATGGATTAAAATATGCATGTAGATCGACACAATTTCCAAGAGTATGAGTTCGGTCCTTGACGTCGTTAAAGAAATTTTCTCCAAACTGAAGGTTAGGTCAACGTCGAAATGTCGTCCAATAGTTCACTCATGCGTTACCGTTATCAACCTGACGAATTATTTGGTACCAGACCTTGCCGCAGGCAGGAAGGAGGTTAGAGATAATAATGATAGTAGGACAAGTGCATTTGTAGTCGGCGTATGTAGTTTCTCTAAGGGCTTAAAAGACTTTAATAAGAAATAATTGGTGTCTAAGAAGCTCACCAGGAAACTGTATACATTTTGGGATCGCCTAATGCTAACGGGCTAGATATCCACTAACACATCAATTCGCTGGCTGGCTATTTTGAGGGGTCTAATAGCAACACTAGTAGGTTTCTTTCATCCTCATTCTATAATGCAATCGATGACTGGGTGACACATATTTTTTGATAATACTGTAGATGACCCACTGCTATCAGGGGCATTCCTAAGTCACCTTAGTGAGCGTTGAGATCACTTGTTCAAAAGTACTCCAAGTACTGTATTTAGTCATCGTCGTTGTCAGCATAAATGAATGAATGAAAGTATCGGAATTAACTGGAATTTCACTTGTAATTAATTTTTGCCGCCATAATCCTGTAATGTTCCCATTTTTTTTACCACGGTTTCTAAGAACTGTTAATTGGTAACACTGCTGTCGCGTTTGTTCATTATCTTTAATTAGTGATTATTGTATAGACGTGTGCAAGTAGCGTATTGTGGTGATATTTTAGGAGTTTGGGATTAAGAAAGGCGAAAAAAAATTTTTTTTGACATGTTATAAGACGACTCCCTCCAAGTTCTACTTTGTAGTAGCGCTTACTCCTCCTTTTCTCCTCATCCCACACTTAGGTTTTTACCTCACAAGAGAGTTGAGGGTCAGTGAAGGGCAGCAGACAAAACACCTGATAGGTTTTTGTCTTGTTTCGGTAAGGTACAAAACCTATTCTTGATCCTTTGCTTGAGGTGAAAAAAAAACATCATTTTAACTTGTGCAAATCATTCTTGCTTATAAATTTTCTTCTCATGCAAAAAAAATGGCTTCCCTTTCGTCCCTCTACTCGTTATTGTTCTTTTATGCTAAAAAGTCCATGAAAGGAATCAAAAAATTAAAGTGCATTGCATTAGGAATGTAATTTTGTGATTATTGTTGTTGTTGTTGATGGCGACACGACAAAGGTTGTTGTACTATTTAGCATTTTTGTTTTCTAAAGTGTAATTTTGAAATCTTGAAATTACCTCTTGCGCACTGATTCGTACATGCCACTTAAAATCTTGAGTTCTTATTAAAAAAAATTCAAACTTGACCACGAAAATCTTTGTCCTCTCCCCCCTCTCTATATATCTTCACAGTCATTATTCTCCAAGGGACTACAAAGTGGTGTCACTCGTTGATTTTAAAATTGTGATCGAAAGAAAATGGCTGCCAACCAACTCGTACTAATTGCAGTTGTACATTGTTTTCTAGTTAGTTATGCCAAAGTGTGGGGGAGTTGGCCAAGCAGGCGTAACGGGCCGGGCCCCATAGAGGCTGATCGCAGGTGATGGGAGATAGGATTGGGGAAATTGGCAGTACCCAGTGTTTCCAAAGAACCACCTATGTCGGTACTAACATGGGTTGCGTTACTTAACTTTAGTGATCTGATGAGAGCTGGTGTGTTCAAAGCAATTCAGCCGAGAAAAGAAGTTTCTAGAAAAGAAATTTTATCAAAATACAATTAAAATGATGTTTTTCCTGACTAGATTACTCCAAGGTGAGCGACTAACAGCGTTGTGACGGAAGGTCGACACCCGTCCCACAGTAAAGCAACTGTCCAGTTCTGTTTTTGTTCGCGAGCTTTAATGTGCATCTTTTCCCCACTTTCTCTTCTTTTCACTGGTGTTGATTTGTTGTCACTTTTCTTTTAATTTTTCTGACCGTGTGCATTTCTGTTCCACTGACAGGAAGCAGGTTAGTAGCTGTAAATAGTAGACTGTATCTGTAGTTCAGTGGATCAAAGTCAACTTTGAAATGCATTTGACAATATGGATGGGCTCTTTCAGGTGCAAACCTTCCGTCCGATAGGAAGTAGGTCCCTAATGCCGTGGCTCCTTGGGGAGCGGCGAATTGCGTTGGACACACCAGTTCTCGTCTGATCACTGAAGTTAAGTAGTGCAACCCCAGCTAGTACTGACATGGGTGGCCACTTAGGAAAACTGGGTACCGCTAGTATCCAAAAATTGTCGCATTAGTGTAGTGTCTGTGCAGTTTCTGCATCAGAACTACACAGTGGACGGGGCTCTAATGACCTTGTAGTTGAAGGGCCCTAAAACACCAACAAACACAAACAAACGTGGCCCCTTGTGATGTTTACGATGTGTATTTCCAGGTGAAGGAACTCAATGAAGGCGTAGAATTGGAGAATGAAAAGCTTGGCGAAAGATATGTGAGCAAAGAAACTGTATCGTTAGGGTGGCGTTAGGAAGGAACTTATGTCCCCGAAATTGTGGCAATTGATTCCTGTTTTGAAGGGGAAAGTTATCTTTGACCTCCTTCAGAAAATAATTCAAACTTTGGTTATTATCCACCTACCTTGAATAGCAAGTTTCACTCATTGGACGGGTCAGAAGCCCCGAATGCGCCTTCTGTCGACCCCATCACATGGAATCAAATTTGCGTGTAGATGGGCAACGTTATGGGATTTTAGAAGGTATGGGTTTGATTCCCCACTAGGCCAAAATTCATTAATTTCTTCCAGATTGCTAGATACGTCGACTAAGAACAGGGTTTATTGGTGTAAAGAAATATCAGAGTGGTAATGCTAGCTCAGCTTCAAAGGGGGTCCTTACTCGGGCTACTGCGTAGTCCCAAGTTGTATATTGGGTTCTGACCTGAGTTAGTGGGAGAGGGGACAACTACCATAAGTTGGATAATGGTATTATGGTGAGGTAGTGAACTTGTCACGTTAACCCCTATCCTTCCAACAAACTTCTCATCATTTCCCAGAACTCTATTTAGGGCATGCTTTGGAATTTCTTTGATAGACTAAAAGTTCTACAAGTGATTTCCCCATGCAGTGCAAGAGTTGCGTGATATTCCACACAGCATTTCAGGGGGAGTCCTCTTTTTTTGTTTGTAATTTAAAAGGGTTATCTGACAGTTTATTTATTTACTGGGGAAAGTCTTGGAATGTAGCTATGGTAGCCAGCTTGGCTCCATCATTCTCTCAACCCTACTGAACTGGAATCAGGCGTTAATTAGGTTGGAGACAG
Source organism: Trigoniulus corallinus (assembly GCA_013389805.1). NCBI lineage: Eukaryota > Metazoa > Arthropoda > Diplopoda > Spirobolida > Trigoniulidae > Trigoniulus > Trigoniulus corallinus. The sequence continues at coordinate 16,948,420 of JAAFCE010009126.1, read as the reverse complement.
CAACTTGTTATGAATGGTTTGCAGCAAACTTTTTTTTTCACTTGGCTTTCGGTGTGTGTATTTTTTCTTGTTCTTCGTATTCTGTATCCTTCTATTTTGATCATTTTTATACGCCTTTCATACCTCGTGTTGCTACCACATCTTGGTGCAGCCACCTCGTTTGCAGCATGCCAAAGCGAACTTCAGTTCCACCTCGGTTAGCACATTGGTAGTAGTTAGTTGTCTTCGCCAATTCTCATTCTTGTTGTCCCTCCTCCTTCTCCGCTTCTCCCCTATCCTTCTTATCTGGAACCTGTCTTCTTTTTACCCTCAATCGTTTCTTGTCTATGAAATCAACCTCATCACCATTCCCCACCATCCTTCATACCTCACCTCTTTCTCCACCTCTTGTCTTGTTTTTTTTTTGCTCTCTGATAGGCAACTCCTCCTACTAAGCACCTCATAATGCTCCCAAGTTTAAACGTGTATGAATTGGGGAGGATCTCAGAAGGAGGTATACTTGCAATAGAAGTAGACTGGTAAAGAGACAATCAGGTGTATATATTTATCTGTATTTTTCTGGTGAAGAAAAAAAACAAGCACCCCGAGAGGGGGAAAATGCATCCAGCTTGTTGAGTTACTGTAGTCTGCTAAGTTATGGACAGCTTTTCTGGAAAGTTCAAGTTGGATTATAAATACTTTTATAAACCTGAACCTAAAATCAGGTTTTTTTTAGATTTAGATTTGTGGTATGACTTCACGCCTAAGGTTTGCAAATTTTTTTCTCTGTCTTTCCAGCGTTCATCATTCGGTAAATGTATCTTGTCGGCTATTAATCTATCCACGTTGTTAGTTACCCAGGTGCGTGAGTACCCTTCAGGGATAAACTAGTGACCTCTGTTAAAATGTTGTCTATGTTACCTACTGTTGAAGTGGGACTGTAGGTTGTCATTCCAAAGAAAGAAAAAAAAAACAGACTCCCATTTCTGGAATGGGTCGGTGAGGTTCATTACAACACGAATTTTCAGCTATCTCTGTCATCATGTTACGATCCCTTGTGTTTACTCCGGATTTTAGATGTACTTCTTCTGTGATACACAAGTGTGGAATTCAAAAGGAGAGATCACACCCTGCCTCGGGACTAACCTGTTTTACATTCATCTTCATCATTCTGACAAATGATCCAGACTTGGTCATCTTTAGTTCCGATTGTCAAACAACCAGTTTGAGCCCATAGTATATGGCATACCACATGAAATCCCTTCTCTCATTAAAACCATCCCATTTTATAATTCGAGGTGACCATGACAAATTTACGGCAATTATGGTAAGCCATAATTCATTAGCTTGTTTATGAATACCAAGACTCAAACGCTTTTCTGAGGTTATTGTATTTTCATTAGTTCTATGAACATCCGTTACTAGGAGTACCCTTGAGTTTGAAATAAGATTCAGAAATTCTTGCAACCTGTTTGTATTTGCACAGAATAAACCAATTGTTTTAAACAACTCTTTTTGATAACTTAGCTGATTACTTGCATTTGGTGCCTTCCTTTATCTTAATCGATGTTTTGAACATTATTTGGCGTTAGTTGCTGTCAACCTCAATCGCGACGAATTGCATTGTCCGTTAACTTACTGAGGTCCGTCAATTTATTGTAAATATCCCCAGCTAGTACTGGTGTGGATGACCGCCTGGGGACACCGTGTACTGCTAATACTCAAATCATTGTAACGGCGTAGTGTCTGTGCAAACTCTGCATTAGAACTGCGCAGTGGACGGCGTTCTAATGACCATTGTAGTTGATGGGCCCTAAAGCACCAACGAAACAAAAAGAAAATGTGTCCCTCCATGCTGGACAAGAAAGGAGCAGCAACTTTCTTGTTACTGAAGATGAGTAGATGTCGGTTAGTTGCCACATTTGGTGTCGAAGGGAGTTTGTGTTGATGTATTTCAAGTGATTATTTCATCGCTTGCATATTTCAAGTGCAGTAACTCACATGTTTTCAACGTGCAGGGTGTAACTCAGTTGATGAACTTGGCGGAATGAGTTCAATTTCCAGCTGTGGAGACATGATGGTGCTGTCACTAGGATATTCACCTCCCTTCTCTTTCTCACTGGCACGGCATCTTTTCTTTCCTAGAGCCTGTTATTTACCGGATCTCATTTACAACAGGCTTTTTATATTAGTTTTGGGTGAAAAGTTCGTGATATATCCTGTGAATGTTTAACTTGAACTCATTGGTCAGTAATTTGAATTTTCGCCACTCCGTCACCTCTTTCTTTCGAGTGACATGAGATACAGAAATGTATAGATTAGCAAGATTTTTTAAAAGATGGACGTTAAATACCTGTATTAACCTTTGATGAGTGGTAGTTACTTGCTCGTGCTACGGCACTTCCAAGTTGATAAATTATCATCAATGTGATAGTATTATTAATGAACAAGTCCCCAGTGAAAAGTTGATGTAGGAACAGATATTAATTGCCCTAATACGTTTTTATTCATTTCTAATTTGCATCTGATTGAGACGGCTGTTAACTTTTGACCCATGGCAATAAATTTTCAACTTTGACCTGATTCAGTTGTCTTTCTTTTTTTTCTAATGTGAATTTCTTTTAAATATTGTCCGCCGCAATGTTAGATGACTAGAAATTTAAAAAATACCTTCAGCTAAAGATTTAATGAGACTGCCAAAAATCTCATAGAAGAATAAAGCTTCTTGATATTTCTAGCTGGAATGTTGTTAGTGTATGTTATGTATTTCTGAAGATTGAAAAAGGGGAAGTTGGACAGGGATGCAGATAAAAGAGAGGTTGTACATGAAAACAAATGGAGAGGGTAGGGATTGGGATGTTGAAGGCAATAGCGCAAATCGCGTTAAGAAAGTTAAAAATGTGAAACTGTCATGAAAAAAATATGTAAGAAAACTGTTGGTTCTCAACTATTGGTATTACTACTACCTTGTAAAAGAGATTTTTGTTGAGGGTGTTTAGTAACTTTCAAGTTTCTACTATGAGTGATGGGTGGACGATAGCTCCCGTCTGACAAATCGGGGTGATGCAGTAAAATTTCTGAATTTTATTATTGATGATTGTTATTTACAAGGTACATGGTCAAATTGAATAATAGACAATATAATATGTATTTTCTACTTGCCTAGAATGGTAAACTCTTTTGTGGTAGGGCCAGATTTTTATTCAGTGGATCGCACTCATTGAAAAATTGTGCCTGGGAATGTGGTTCATTTCTTTTGAAACTTTTATAACATTGAATACCAAGTGATAATCAAATCTGAAAAGTTTTTACTGCCAAAGAGGTGCATAAGTCATCCATCTAAAGAAGATGTATGATCTCAGAAATCATTTCTGAAATCTGAGAGATGATCAAATCAATAAACTTATTAACAATAAAAAAAAAGGTCCTTACTACATAATGGCTGATCTTCAACAGGGTGATGACAACAGATCCGTGTATTTTTTTCATGCTTGTCTACGAGGCATATTCCTTTGAAATCTTTTTTATTGGTTATTTTTAATCAAATCATTGAAATATGCCATTGTTTGCTAGTTTTCAAATTCTTAATTCGGCCTTGCTTCTTTTTAACAAGTATGAGACAGATTGAGTGAGGATGAAAAATTTACACTTCGAAAATAAGATAGCAAAAGAAAGCTTATGAAAATCGTGATGCATGAACTGAAGAATTGTACGAAGACCAGATCTTAGTCTGATTAGCTGGCGAAAGGAAGACTAATCCACATTAAATCCTCTAATTGTTACATATCTTACGGATTGCATTTGTCCTGGGAAGACCCCGGGGAGGGGGTTTAAATGTCATAAGCGTTGTACATAATATAGCATGCATAATTTAATAATTACATGTTTGATAATTTAATCCGACAAGAAAGTAAGATGTGCACATGTCTTGAAATTTTAATAGCAAAGCTGGCAGAATCCGCCTGAGTATCTAAGTTTTACTTTCAAGCTCAATCTTGGCTAAATATAACTATGAATGTTGACCTCGAGAATATTTGGTTGATCTCTCCCTCCCTCTGACATACTGTATTTACCCTGTCATCTTCGCGTCAAATAAACTCCAAAGAACTTGTTTCCCGAAAACTAGATGAGTTTCCTTACTCCCATGACCGTTACTCAGTGGCGGACTGGTCAGAGCGTGCACTTGTCCGATGGCAAGTGAGCCCTGTGATCTCCTAATGAAGTGGGCCTCCTTAAACGTCAGACAGCATGCTAGGGCTTATTAGTGGGTTACGCTACCTCCGGTCTAGCCTACAGAAACAGTCGTGGTCGCAAATTGCCACACACCAGTTCTAATTCTATTACACTGCAAGCAGCCTTATTTGGCCAATTTGGTAGTCGAAAGACTAATTCTCATTCCTACATATGATAACCTAAATCTTCTAAAACCCTAAGCTGTAATTCCTGTTGTTCTTTACAATACTTGCAATGGTAGCGTTTCCCTTGAGGAAGCCCTCCACTTTATCCTCTTCAAGGGTATTCCAGTTATTTTTTTAAATGTGAGTGAAGGATCGATCCTGACTGAAACTAGTGTTGGGGGATCAGTTTTGAGCAGTTAAGAGTTAGGATTGGCTAAGTATTTAGAGTAAGTGATGACCATGAAATTGCAACCTTCATGTCACATATTTCTTATCGAGTCTCAATCCCTTTATTTCGGGCTCTTTTGAAAAATTTGCATCGCAGTATAGTTGCAACTCCATATCTTTGTTGTGTTTTCTGTAACTCAGAAGTTTGGAGGTTAAACCCTCTATTTATCCGCAAATATACAATGCAGAGAGGTCTGTGAATTGTTAATAGTCGTCCAAAAATATTACGGGATGCGTGAAAAGTTGATGGATATAGATGGTAGTTTTTGAACAAAGGAGTGGTAACGTCGTTAGAATGCCGACTTTGTTAATTTTGAGTCGTCTTTAAGTCGGTGGGGTTTAGTTGTCACCTTCCAATCCCTTCTCTCATCCATTTCCTTTTTTACTGCACCTTGTAGTTTCTTCACCAACAAAAATGTCCTCTTCGAAACTGTTTACTACTGAATAGCTCTTTCATATCATTTATTTTCAATAGGGTTCTACACGAATCACTCATTTCTCATTTAAAATATTTTTTTCTTGCAAAAATAAGAGGTTGATACCGGTATATAGAAACAGTTTTATAGATATATAGATCCTCTTGTTTTCCCTTCTCCCTCCTTTGAAGGCCCATTCTTTGTCTCCTTTACTAGTGTCCTGTCCTGTTTCATGACTGAGTGATTGTAGGGATATACATGAGGAATACTAAAGATGATGGTGGTGATGATGATGAGAATAAGTGGAAAGTGGGGGTCTTTTTCTTGCATCGGAATTCATTATCAACAACAGATCAAGGTTTTTCAACTGACAGTCTATGGCATAGATTTTTTTCAAAGAAATTGGAGAAATACTGCCTCTCTCGGTCCCTTTTTATCACCCAGTTTTCTCTCTTTCTTTCTCTCCGTATTGAAACTCACTAGTCGTATGAATTGATATGCAAATGAAAGGATTAGTAACAGCTTGACCCCCTCCTCTTCTCTCCCTCACCACATTTTCAGTACCTTTCTTCATCCATATACCTCCTCCTGTGTAGGCTATTGCTTAAGAAAATATGGCCAGACTGCAAATTAAGGAGGTCTTTGAGGTTGTTTAATTTGCAGTCGAAGCTTGTACCTTAGAAAGTTGAGGCGGTTGTTGTTCATGATGATGATGGTGATGGCTAGGGGAAGATCCCCAAAATTTTAAGTTGGTGAAATATACAAAAACTACTAAGAAAGGATAGATTTGACGAGGGGAGGTGATCCCTTGTTTGGACCTAGACCGTCTTAACTTCGGATTAAGTGAAAAGTATATGAGAAATAGTAAGCGCCACTCCGTACCCACTAAATCCTTATTTACATTTAAAATATGATTGCCATTTATTTCTTCTCTTTAAAAAAATCACTTCGAGAAGGTATGAGCGATAAAAAAGAAACTTAATTACCAAGGTAAAATTGAGAAACCAAAGAAGTTGATTGGGACATGATAAATTCCTCACTTTCTTTACATAGTTCGTAGTTCACATAACTCACGCGGTGAAGATTCTGTCATTCAAATTTGAATTTAATAATTTAATTCCTACACATTTTTTGTTACTCTGTCTAGCTCTAACTTACAACATCATTACATAGGTAATCGTCGGCAGTATAAAGTTCAAAAATAACTTTTTTTCACCAATAGATTCATTGAAAGCAAGGTTTGCATACTTTTACTGAAATTCCTGATTAATTTAAATTTTTAAATATTGACTTGGCTTTCATTATATGAACATGGAACTCGAATGGGAAGGTAATCGTCTGACAAGGCAGGTGCTCTAGGTCATCTTTGAGGGTTGAAGACCTAGAAGGCGGTCCACAATCAAGTAGATAATCCATTTTGGAGATTTATTAGGTGATTGGAAACTGATTCTGACTCAAAGCTAGTTCATTGGTCATGTGGAGTATGTGGAGATCGCACGGATTTGACAAAGCAGTTGAACCTGAGAGAACTTAGTGTCTCAACCTGACACCTGAGTACTTTGTTGGACAAAATAGTAGACTGCCTACAGCCCTACATTTGTTGCACTGCCCTGTAATGCAGTCCAACAAGTGGAGACCTTTTGTAAGCTACATTTTTTCTCAACAGTCTTCTTTGTTCATTGATTCTGCGAGCAACTACCATTACATCACCGACCTTCCGAACAGAATTAACCAAAGAAAGAGGGTATGCAAATTTGTTGCAAATGTTTCTTAGCCACCGTGAGCACCTTCACCAACTCCTGACAGGCGTTCAGGCTATTTTCGGTTTGGGAACAATTCCTTTGAGCGGCAAATTGCGTTGGACACACCAGTTCTCGTTTGGTCACTGAAGTTAAGCAGCGCAACCCTAGCTAGTACTGACATGGGTGGTTGCTTGGGAAAACTGGGTACTGCTAATACCCAAAAATCGTCGCATTAATGTAGTGTGGGTGCAGTCTCTGCATAAGAACTATGCTGTGGACAGGGCTCTAATGACCTTGTAGTTGAAGGGTCCTAAAACACCAACAAACAAACAGCAATTACTTCGCAATCGTGTTGCGCAACTGTGAATATGCTTGCGGCTTGTGCGTATCTATTTAACCTGCTCAGGTGTCAAGAATAGAAAATATTCTTTGAAGTTCCAATTCGCTTTTTTGTCCGTACTCGTGCACTGCTTGCATATACAGTACGTAGTTTGCGAACGATTTTTATCATTTTCAAATGTTTTCGAGAATGTTGCACTGTTGGTGGAGGCCCCACTTTGCGCGTGAATTGTAAGTTGGCTGAATTAACACACAACTCGTTGTATTAATGAAATTTCGTAATCTTATGCGGTTGGATTCGGCAGTTCAGGAGTGACGCTAACAAACATATGCAGTGAGAATCTACTGTAGTGATTAGTTATGAACTAGGTTTATTTTCGAGGGTAATTTCTTAATGTTTTTTCCTTCTTACTTTTGTAGCAGACTTAAGACTAGGAAAATTAGTTTGCATGACCATTATTATTCTAATTAAAAAAAGCAAATTTAATCACACATGCTAAGATGATATAGTGCTAGAAGGCTGTAAAGTAGGTGCATAGAGTCAAATATGCAAATTTGGAGTAAACATATGTAATCGAGAAAATTAATTATACATTGTTATTATTATTAATTTGGATAATGTAGATTATTTATGCAAATATGGCAGACCATCTTTGTAATAACATTGTCTTTAACGTAAGAAGAGCTAATTAATTGTCATCTTTTGAAGTAGTTTGTTGCAAGATTAAAAATATTGCTAATTATGCATAGAACTATACTGTACTTCAAATTGATCAATCGTATATAAGGTGAGATACATTCAACCACCAACTTTGTTAGAAACTTTCTCATGCTGAATTAATGAATAAGAAACTCTATATAAAGACAAAGGGAGTGATATTCTTAATGAGAAACGAACATAAACTTTTTTTATCTTAAGGTAGTTAAGAAATTAACTCTAACCTGTTAACTGGCAGATGCTTAAGATAGGTTCCTAATTATTATTAGGCTGGCGGTATTTTGAACTCTTGGACGCCGTAAAAACCTTTCTCCTATTATTATAATTTTTCCGGAGAATTCATTAGTGAGCAAGATGGTTATCGTCAATAAGATTCAATAATGCTTTTAAATAGCCAATTGTATGCAAAGCATCATAAAATATTGCGTTGGTCCATCAGATGTTAACCCTTTGATGTTGTCGATATTCATTACAGAGATTTTAAATACTTCCTGCAGAATTTACGTTGCTAATTTGGCTTATAATTATAGACGGCTAAACGTTTTTCTTATAAGCGAGGTTAAATTATAAAGGAAGCACATTTAGCATTTTGAAAACAACTTTGAAGGTATAACTTCATAGTTATGGCCGCCCGCCTCGTTTACATTAATGACCTAAGAACAGAAAGTAAACAAAAATGCAAACTATTCTAAGTGAATAATGCTGCTGTAATTATTAATTCGATCAGCAAGTTTTACAGTAATCATATAATTATCTTTATAGTATTAACGATAATGATATTGATATTGTAGTGCACAGTGCGAGAAATATATGTTTTAAAGGAGTTCATTAGTATAAAAATATGGAAGTTTTGGGTTGCATATGTAAGTGATATTAGAAGCCGTATCGCACTCTCTTATTCGTAAAGAAATTCAATATGTAAATTTGACCACAAACATTTTAGAGGTTGTGGTTATTCGGGTTGATCACTGTAACGTTCAACTACCACTAGCAATTATTTTTATTGTCAACATGATCAATTCTGGAAATTGGCCACCTGCAAAAATTGTTCAATTCTTTTTTTTTCGTGAAGCCACACATGTCACATTAATAAATTTCCCAATATTTACGACTTAACTGGCCACGCCATCATTAATTTATGCTAACTATGGCATTTATGAACCCTATTATTCAAAACGTTTAATATTCTGTATGAACTAATGGGGCATTTTCAAATTACTGTATATAAATATAATTTAAATTCGAAATGCTACGGAAAGTAATCTTTAGTGGTAGCTAATGAAAGGATTGTCCAATTGTAATGTAAGGCACTTATGGATATTGGGGGGGTCAGTGCCTTGCAGGAACTGATATCTTCGGGAAAACAACGGAGGAAGGGGTTTTGAAGAAGGTAAGCAGGAAAGCAGGAAGCCAACGTGAGGTGTTGAAAAAAGTACAGGAAATTAACTTCCTGTCATCAGCAATTCAGAGCAATAGGAATTGAGTGGGATGCAAACCACAGTCTCAACTTTGGTACGAGACAAATATCATATAGACAAATGAGTTCTCTGTAGTAGGCTACTGGTAGGCAATTCCTAGCGACGTGTACCGGCTAGTTTTACAGGTCCTATGACTCATAGGACGACAGATTCCAGAGAATAGAACCACAATTTGAAATATGTAGGAATTTAATGCGAGATTTTAAGATCCATGATTGGAGGCACCAGGGGTAGGAGAAGACCAAAACGGACTTGGGAGCAGGTGGTTCAAAGGGACATGGTGACGTGCCCGGTGGGTGAGGACTATGATGAGGGATAGGCGGACGGTAGTTGAGGATTACAACTCACAGACCCGACCCAGCCACAGGCGGGATAAGGGTGAGATGATGATGAGTGGGACTATATAGTCCATGGAACAATTCAGTCTTAGTTTGGGAAATTTTAAAAAATTTTCATTCCATATCTGTAATTCGCCATTCCAGCATATTGCGTTGGACACACCAGTTCTCATCTAATCACTGAAATTAAGCAACGCAACTCCAGTTAGTACTGACATTGGTGGCTGCTTGGGAAAACTGGGTACTACTAAGACCCAAAAATCGTCGCATCAGTGAAGTGTCTCTGTAGTCTCTACATTACAACTACGCAGTGAACGGGGCTCGAAGGGCCCTAAATCACCAACAAGCCAAATCAATAAAACAAATATTCCAAGTTGCGTTGGGCACACCAGTTCTCGTGAGATCACTGAAGTTAAGCAGCGCAAGCCCACGTCAATACCAACATGGGTGGTTGGTAAAGAACGTTGGGTGCTGCAAATTTCCCCTCTCCTTCGTCCTCTTCACCTACCTCCTCATCTCCCGCGAGCAGCCTCCTAAGGGTTCTTCCTGTTATGGCTGCTTGGCTTACTCCCAAACCCATGAAACTAATCCAATCCAATATTAAGAAATATGAGAATATTTACTACACTAAGTGTTTAAATTCACATGTCTTATTAATTATTATAAGATATGGGATTACTACCCTCAAACACCATCCACATTATGCTTTAGTCATTTTTTCTACATCAGTGACGTTGTTCTCTGTCAGCCTCTTCATGAATTTAATTTATATGTGTAGCTATGAAATTAATCAAAAATAATAATAAAGTATTTCTCATACTTTCCCGTGAATGAGTTTCAATGATTTTTGGCACACGAGTAATTAAGAAACCGATATTACTTAAATGTAAATAAGAAAATTAATGATCTTTTTCATCCGTCCAAAAAAAAGTAGTATTTTTACATGAATAGGATTACAGACTTCATATGGTATAGCATAAGCATATTCCATCTTGGAGGAATTTTACTGAGCCAAGGCCCATATAAGATTATAAGTCTACGATTTTATTACATTTCCATTTAATTGAGCATATTAATAAATGTGTCTTCAGTTTTCAAAGCAATAGTCTATTAGGTGCAGCGGTCAACGAGGAGTTTCAACGAGGGGTTTCAACATTTAAACTTGGCATTTAAAATTCCTCGTTTATTGAGAATATTGTCATCACTAGGTACATCATCATCGTGGCTCTTCCTCACTGCCCAACACTGTGATCCATAGAGCATAGCTGGCCTAACCACTGCCCTGTAAAACTTCACTTTCAGCTTGATTAGGACTCTCCTATCTCACAGGACTTCACTTGCCTGTCTCTACTTCAACAATCCCCCCATTCATTCTATGGGTCACATCGCAGTCTATCTTCCTATTCCTTTGGAATGTTGATCCTTTTTTTTTCACCAGTTCACCCCTAGAGAGTACGTCACCATTATTTTCCTGTCCTTCCCAATTGAAAGCTAAATACTCTGTCTTCTTCATCAATAGGTACAAGCAACTCCTAACCCCTTTCCCGCCTGTGGAAGGGCCGGGTACCCATCTTGTCCCTCTGAATGGACACAGGGCGATATATTGGTCATAGTTTTTTTCTGCAGCCGGTTGCCGGCCAAAGCTGCACCCCTACGCTTATTTATCGTCGGTCTAGTGTTCGTTGGGGAATTCTACCGACACCAGGGGGCGAGCTCCTACACCTGGGAATTTTGCCTTATCTACCCGTTGCATAGTACAGAGGGTTCTTTTACGTGCAAGTGCCATCGTACACCCACATGGGACCTCGGTTTTACGTCTCATCAGAAAGAAAGCACACTCGCGGCCTCTCTCTCGCCCGAAAGAGACCGACTCACCTCGGTCCAGTATCGAACCTAGAACTACTGACGCAGTTGCCGAGCAATAGGTACATACTGTATATTCAAAATAATTCGAGATTTTAACGTTTTAATACTAATGATGGATCAATCCGACCGGTGGCGCAATAGGTAGAGTGCTCGATTTACTGAGCCAGTGGTTCCAGTTCGATACTGGATTGAGGTGGGTTGACTTCTTTCGGACGAGAGAGAAACCCATCACGTAAAAGAACCTTCTCTACTATGCAACGGGTAAATGAGACAAAAACTTCCAGGTGTAGGAACTCGCCCCTGGCGTCGGTGGAATGCCCCAACAAACAGTAGACCGACGCGAAATATGCATAGAGGTTGCAGCTTTGGTCGGCAGCCGGCTGCGGAAAAACACAGTCCAATATATCAAAGGGACAAGAATGGTACCCGAGCCTGCCATAGGCGGGAAAAGGGTTAGAAGTTGCTTTGATAACTCGCTCATCCCTTGTTAGTTGTTGTCCCATTTTTATGACTGACGTTTATTGTGCATTTTCCCCTAGTTTAATATTCTACCCGTCGTTATCCTGCGCTCGAAATGGTCCAGGTGTACCTCAACATCCTTTTGAAGAAGAAGGTTAAAAACTTCACCTTGGCATGCTCTTAATTCTTAAAAACGGAAGTTGATTGCTATCGTTACGATAGAAATTTGCGCAACTGCAGGCTTCCTATTTTGATTGGTGTAAACCGTAAATCTACGTGCTAAAATGAGTACTGTGCACATTGAATGAATGCTTTCCAATACGAATACAAGTGAGAGTAGAGCATAGACCCGAACACATTGGGGATAACCAAGAAACTTTAGCAATAACTATAATGCTAATTGAAGGTTTCTGCTTAAACAACGTGAAGTAATTTATTTACTGGTTGACATCGGAAAGGCAATAAAGAAGCATTTTTATCAAATGATAATATTAAAAATTAATACATTGGTAACAATAAGAACCAAGCTATTATGAGTATCAGCTATAGTCATGCATGTCGTGGTCAACAATTGGTATTTCACATATTCATATTTATAGGACATTAATTTCTTTCTGACTAGATGGAGTTTAGGAAATAACTAAATTAATGCTTGACTAGGATATGGACTCATGTTGACTTCGTTTAGTTTTTTTTTCTTAATGTAGGGGTACAAATATAAAACTGCAGTCTGATATCATAAAATTACAGAAAGCACATTAGTTCCACATAAATTTCGGCAAGGTAGGCCTACTATGCAGTCTAAATTAAGAGATTTCTGTCAATATTAATTAAATGAATTCGCATAAAAATTGGCTGTAACGAAACAAAGCACTCATAACATGCGTTTATTAATCCCTGGTTTCTTTGCATTTGCAATAAATATTATTTGAAGCTGCCCTGTTTCTGAAAATTTGAATATTCATAACAAATAATGTATTAGGATTATTATTACTGTATTATTATTGTGGCTACTGTGGTAATAGCATTGCATGGTCAGACACCATCCAATATTATAACCAACAAAGCATTAATTTACGTGCCAAAGTTTCTATTTTGGTTGTATAATGCGATGTTGGAACAAGTGGGGTAGGCCGGCATCCCCCACACAGACAACCCAGCCAATTTTCCTGTGAGTTCCAGACGCCTGGCTGGGGCGCCCCCAGTCAGAGCATGTTCAGTGGACCCGCAGACCCGACCCTGCCACAGGCGCGATGAGGGTATGTGGGATGTAGAATGTGGTAATAGGATTGTACGCATGTGTCAGGTAGGAACTATGGCAAGTATATGCAGGGCCTAAACAGAAGGCCTTTCACTAATATGGGACGTTTTTGCAATACCGGTAATTGTTCAACAATGCATTTGTACAGGTTAGTTGATATTATCAGTTTGCAACTATTCTCTCCACATGTCCAGCATTACAATGATGTAATAAAGGTTCATCTTTTACTAACTATTTTGTGTGACGTTCACTAGCTAGTGACGTCATAGTGCAAGGGCCTTGTTATCCTGGAGGCTTTGGTGAATGTCGATGCATGACTATTATATTATGCGGAGCTCAACTGAAACAAATACTATTGCAGTTCAATTTCTTTGAGTCCTAACGATTGAAGAAATTTAATCTGCATGCTAATGATACCAGGGTTGTACTGGACAAAAATTGGAGCTCGGGATAACAAGACCGATAACCATTAACAAAGGGCATCAACTTGAGAATTCCAAATCATTAGTGCTTTGTTTTATTCTTATTATGATACGTGACGGTCTGTAAGCTCTCATGCAACCAGAGCGACCCTCCAGGACTTTTTGTGTTCCAGGCAATCCCAGTCTGGATAATACTAGGACGTTATTTTGTGATATTCATTTCAAATGTTATCAGTTGAATAAGAAATTCGACTCCAATTGCATTTCAATTGACAGCAGGTTATCTAGTTAGCAAAGTCTCTTTGTCAGACTATTTACTAGGAAAATAATTAGTAATGGGATCTATGTTAGTAGTGGGTGGTTTACGTTACTTCCTTTAAAACAAACCCCGATAGTAGTAAAGAATTTAATGTCAAATAACATTCTAGGATATTTGGAACTTCTGATGGAAGGTAAAAAGTGGCAAACACTGGCTTTTACAATCAGCCGTTGGATTCCGTCACCATGCATGCAGGTTGGGACTGGACAGATAATTAGGTCCGTTGGCCCTTGGACGACGACAATCCAGTACCTCTTATGGGTCATTCTAACCCTGCATTTCTGCCTCCACAGTTAGGAATTATATTTAATTCCACCCTTAATAGGTAAACGTCCACGACTGTTACAACGTTAGCTGGGGTCAAATTGCAGGGAGCGGCAAATTGCGTTGGACACACAAGTTCTCGTCTGATCACTGAAGTTAAGCAACGCAAACCCAGCTAGAAATGACATGGGTGGCTGCTTGGGAAAACTGGGTACTGCTAGTATCCAAAAAATCGTCGCATTAGTGTAGTGTCTGTGCAGTCTCTGCATCAGAACTACGCAGTGGACGGGGCGCTAATGACCTTGTAGTTGAAGGGCCCTAAAACAACAACAACAATGGGGTCAAATTGCATTTTTGTTTTGCTGATTACTAGTTGAATTTCTATTATTATTACTCTTTAGAATTATTTTCATTTTTTCTCATTCTTAATATAGTGTCTTAATTCCATTTCATAGCACAAGCCAGATGATCTACGTGGTTTTTATTCGACTTTGTTATGATATTTACCTTTGAAAGATTAATAAATAAATGGAGGGGGTTGTAATGAGTCTGAAAGCCTTCTTATTTGACACCCAAGCCAGTTTCAAACTGTAGTCTTACATTGAAATCGTTGTGTAGCATATCTTGTAGGAGTTACAAGTACTAAGATGATTTATGGCAAAGTGTTTTTATTTAATTTTCATTTTTCAGACGTCTATTCATATATTTGTTTATTGTAACCCATTTATTTCGTTATTTTTGGACTCCCTATTGTTTTACTTCCTAATAACCATGTAAAGTTTAATGCTGTTGTCCTTGTGTAACAGAGCCTTGTTTGTCCTTTATGCACATTGAAGATATTTTTTTTTCTGCGAAATACTTTTCTTATGCCGTCATTTCATAGCCTTAACGCTTGTCACTTTTAGTCAAGCATATTAATTATAGTAACCTATCCACGTTAGCAGGTTTGCAAGAAAAATTAATTTGCTAGAAAAAAATTTATTCTCATATCGCTCGACGTGGTCTCATTGGCTCATACAAGGCGGAGGAAGAAAAGTATCATTTATTCCTTTGTTTTGTGGTGAAGCTATTACTTTTATTAATCTTTAGGAAACGTCAGACATAGGGTGTCGCAAGAAATGTTGGTGCACGCAGAAATGTTTATATTACCTAACAACAGGGTGTCTATCATGGGTTCAAGTCCAGTGTAACGAGCAGTTAACTGCCTGTTGCATAGAGACGTTTGGTTTCAAAATGTCATTATAATCTTCTGTCTTCAGACATTTTTGCAGGAATTCCTGCTGATATGTAATCTTACAGATGCCTGCCTGTGGCAGGATCGGGTCTGTGGGTCCATCGAACATGCTCTGACTGGGGGCACCCCAGCCAGGCCTACCCTACAACTAGCAATTCAGGTACATATTACATATATTAAAACTGTTTCGATTATTATAGATTTGAGTGGCAAATTCTCCAAAATGGATTTTTTGAGCTGTTATTCGATTTGGCATGGTAACTCCATCATTCGAGAGATATAAAGCCTGGAGGATGAACCCTCCATCAGATGAATGAACCAGAACTGTTAGTGAACAATCCACGAACACGACTTTTCGATGATAAAGCGAATTAAGGAAATCGCTTTGTGATAACTGGCAGTGCGAGAGATCCAAAAATGATTTTAGATTTCAGACCCCTTTGAAGTTATCAGTGGACAAATTGAAGCCTAAATAAAAATACAGCAGTATGGGGCCTAGAGGTGATGAAGAGAATGATAATTTGCTATTCATTTTAACTCTTTACTAAAGATTGGTAATAGATTGAGAGGATAATGACACGCATTCCTCTTTCGATGTACTTGCCCTAAATGTTACCTAATTTTTTTTCTAGAAAAAAAAACGTAGTGATCAAGCTTTTCACCTGAAGTTCTCTCATTCCTGTGATATAATCATTGAAAATGAATGATTATAAAATTACAGAAGCAATGAAAATTATCTCAGTTCCAGGAAAGTGCTGTCAGTAGTGCTGATGAAAAATGTTGTTGGAAGTTAAAAGAATTTATTAGTTTATAATTACAACGTTGTATGCACTAAGGCTAATTATCATCAGTTGTAAACTTGATGCCTGAAGTCACACACACAATATGAAGAACCCAACCCCATATTGTAATATGTATATTTATATTAGAAAAGAGGAAGTGTTATCCAATCTAATAGTACTCCTTTGTACCAAGGTTTTAAGGTAATTTTTAATTCGGTAGTAATTAGAATTGCTATTATTTTTATAACAGGTAGGATCACTTAATAGATGACGAAGGGAAGTAAGGTGGGTCATGCCCCAGTGCAAATCATTTTAATGTCACATTTTTTGTTTGGCAAATTTCGTCATACTTAAATTTTTAATTTGATGTTGGGTGTAAGTTTCTAATATTTTTTAAAGTTGTATCATAGTCATTTCCGCAGTCTTAAATTTTAAAGAGACTTTAAATTTTCTTCAGTTTTGCCTTATGGTAACCTCATTTATGTTCTTTTTTTTAATTTTAATAAGTAACCCTGAATACACTTTTCATTGCAGACACCATTAAGTCATGGGCTGCAGCAGAAAAAGAAACATTTTTTAAATGTCAAGTGACGAGCTTATAGACTCTACGATGAAGCGTTTAGATGACTATTTGTCTGTGGTATTTTTTCGAACTCGTTTCCGGACCTATAACAGGTCAGGCTACCCAATCCCGGATATGCACGTTTGTTCGACGCCAGGCACTATATGCTGTACCTGCTCTTTCAAGAGATTATGACTACAGTATTTTATTTAGCACTAAAGACTAAAGAAGTTAAATACAGGGTTAAATCTTTAAATGAGGGCCTCAGCATCTCTAAACTGGACTGTTGGTTTCGTGTTACTAGCTGTCGGTCACTCCATAACGTCAAAGATGCTCGCGTGCTGTTCGGCTAGTGCAACCTGAGAACCGAGATTGGATACTGATTCTTTGAATTGTGAGGAATGAATTATGATACACCTACTTGAAATATTAAACAGGTCTAATAGTCTGATATCTTAGCTGATACTGTAATCGAATAAGTGCCCTGCCCTGTGCCATCTTTTTTTTAATTTTTTCATCAGTTCTCACATCATGGAATTTTAAAGAGGTGGTGCTTAATTAAAACCCTTGACTATGACAGGACAATCTTAAAAATGGCACAAGGTTGTAAGGAGGCATTTCATGAAAAATTAAAATGAGATTATGAATTCCATACTGAAGTGTTATTCTCATAGCTAGCATTTAAGGTGTGATTTACTTATGAATGAAGTTGCAAGTTTGAAAATCGTTGTCCTTGAAATTAAATTTTTCGACAAAAGAAGTCTATCAAATAGATGCCAAAATCTCTGAAAGACATAATGAAGTCAATTGCCGTACTGCATTGTGAATCATGCTCAATACGTCTCCTATTCTTATTTTCGCATAAATAAGTTTTTAAAAGATAAAAATTATTTAAAGATGAGTCTTTCTCTTTGGATTGAATTTCTGCTGCATTTGATATTTAATAGCCGGTGTTTAACTTCAGTTTTTCTTGTGACCCTGTGAAGCAAGTTTTTACTTGCCGTGTTTTTGTTGATTATTTAGTGCTTTACTTGAATGGGTCCTCATTTTGTTGTATTCATTATTCTTTTTTTTTTTTTTTTGCAAAAACGCAGAGAAAAAGAAACATAAAGATTAGTTCATTGTCAGTGACTTGTTGGAATTCATATTTTTCCTAACGTTTCTTTTTTACCCAACTTTTTTAAACAGTCATAACTCCACCTTCTCCTTCTTTGAAACTAGCGAATTTTTTAGTATTTTATTTCTTTAGACGACCAACAGTTTTGGAGTTGTGAATTCCAAGGAAAGAAACATCCCTAAAATTTTATTTTCAACTTCTAAAATAATAAAAATTAATTTATCTACTTGAACTGGTTTTAATTAGACTGTAAAACTTTTAAGTGCTAGCCAGGCCTTGGGCTGCCATTCAGTGATTGAAGTTGCGCCTTACGCCCTATTCTCAATGGCAGGTAGTTTAAAGTTCGTTAATGGACAATTGTAACTGTAGTTAAAATTTTTTTGAACATCAGCAATGTTTTATTGCTTTTGTATTGCATAAAATTACCGTGAGGGAGGTTTTTTTATTTACTTTTACTCTCATTGACAGCACGTATACATATCTCACAATGGTTATCACGTTTTTTGGGGTTGTACGTTGTTGGCCATCCCTTGTCATTATTTCATCCTGATATTTTTATTTAGTAATTCAAAAACTTTAAAAAATGTTTGAAATTCTTTCATCCGCAAGTACTATACTAATCAAGAAAGCTACAAATTTTAAAATTCTAGATAGCAAATATGATCAGCTACACTGTAGATTTGGGTACAATTTGAAACAATGGTTTTACAGTTATTTCAGTAATTTGTATAATTATAAAAATCTTTCTTATAAGTTACCAACGAACTTCCAATTGTTTGTTTGTTGGTATTTTAGGGCCCTTCAACTACAAGGTCATTGGAGCCCCGTCCACAGCATAGTTCTTACGCAGAGACTGCACAGACACTACACTAATGCGACGATTTTTGGGTATTAGCAGCACCCAGTTTTTCCCAAGCGGCCACCCATGTCAGTTCTAGATGGGGTTGCGCTGCTTAGCGTCAGTGATCAGACGAGAACTGGTGTGTCCAACGCAATTCGCCGCCCACGAACTTCCAAGTCCACTGCGAAGCACCAGTGGTTTTTCTCATAGGGCATCCTGCAGGATGCCGAAATTTTCATTTAATTGCAGTATTATAAGAGCTACAGTATGATATTAAAGCAGAATACCCTTGTATAGTTTTGGTGATAGATAGGATGGTTGTATAAGTAAGTTCGCTAATAAATAGGATAATGTAGATGGTCTTCGTCTATATCAGTATTTTCCAACCTTTTTATTGAAACGGAACCCTTTGGAACATTTAGACCTTTCGCAAAACTCCATACAGTGACAGAAAAAAACATTAATTGATACAGGTGTGTGTTAGCATAAACAGTTGAATTCGTGGCCTAATGTTTGAGAGAGACACCCGAAGTTCATCTTCCACAGGCAAAAATCGTTCTCGTTTCTTGTATTTTCATTATTTTTATACCAGGTGCCCTGGTTGAAAAACACTGGTCTATATCTCAATTTTTCTGGCTTCAGGTTGTACACGATTTTAAGGACATTTCATTGCATAATGTGTCGTTTTTGATTGTTATGCATTAATTCACTTCGTTGACGGTTCGTGGAGAAATATCGAAATGAATTGAATAATTCACTTCTAATTTCACTTATGACGCACGAAGGTATCGAGTTTGAGTCAGTTAGAGAAGGTAATTAAACTGCTTATTTATGTTTGACAAAGAAATTTGCGTTCCTTTTGACCCTGACAGGAGAATAGGAGAGATTGCTGCAACACATTCAAAGTAAAATGACTAAAATAAGGATGAAAGAACTTTAGAAATTTTGTTCTTAAGAGAAAGATACTTTAGGATTGCTGTGACGTTTCATTTTATTTACATGTTAATGTAAAGTATCATAAAAGCAAACGGTTGCCAATCTCTATTGTCATTGCATACCATAGGACATCTATGAGAAAATGTTTGAAGTTTCTTAATGCAACATTCAAAAAAAGTAAAACACAGCATAGGTTAGCAAGTTTGAATGATTTGAGATTGTCTGTAAATGATATGAAAGACACTCACACAACACTTTTTTGTTTAAATGTACAGGACATGTTTATTAAAGGCGTCTTTTTACTCCAAACTGATAATGGACCATGTATGTTCACAGAATCAATATCATATTGTATGTCAGAAAAATTTTAAGGAAATGGTACCCTTTCAGAGGACATTTTCAGACCTCTGTTTTCAAGAATGAAATTCTTTTGAACAGTCTTTAAAAGTGTAGAGTTTAGATTGAATTTCAACCACTTAGTTACTGTTAGGTTTCATTGAAGTGAAGGCATAAGTCTACCACACATGAACTGCATGTGTTGAAAAGTACAGTAATTGTATGTTAGTAAAGTTTGTCAAACAACTTTTCTCTGTGGTCATCGTTTTGGTAGCTAGGTAGCTTTTAGGGTGACAAAGAGTTGAAGCGTTGATGTTTCGCACTCCAGTGATGATGATCATTAGGATTGTCAATAGTTTTCCTATCCACTTGATAGTCTACTTCTTTTCTGCATTATTACCAATATGTCATAGATGCTAAGCATTTTGCCTAGTTATGGTTGTGATGGTGATTTGTAGATTAGAAATGGTGACCATCCGAAGTGTTTTCTCTTCCTGTTGATTCTCTAGGAGACCATCAATTCAGTTTCAGAAGATTGTCCAGCTTCTGCTTCATTGAAATCA
Source organism: Trigoniulus corallinus (assembly GCA_013389805.1). NCBI lineage: Eukaryota > Metazoa > Arthropoda > Diplopoda > Spirobolida > Trigoniulidae > Trigoniulus > Trigoniulus corallinus. The sequence goes on along the minus strand of JAAFCE010009126.1, from coordinate 16,927,823 downwards.
TTGATTTAACGTTGTCGATTACTGGAATTGTGGATTCATAATCGACTAAGTAATGACTGCTAAATTTGAAAGTTCTGAAATGATTCAATTGAATCTGGAGTGTCCAGCTTGTCGTCTTGTCTAATTAACGAGACTCTTTAATTATTTTAAGCACAAATTATTGTGATTTATTTGCATTAATATTACTTTGAAGTATATTGAATACCTGTTCATCGTGGAAAACAGTGAACGAGTCACGATGGTTACACGGCTACACCTACCTGAATCTCGTTGAAGTTCATGTCCATTCAATTCCATTGTGTTCAACAAGTGTTGCTTTACTTGAGAGTATAACTTCGACTTTTGTCTCTTTTATTTTTTTATCGTCATAGTGTTAAGATGTAGTTTATAATAAAATGAAGATGTGACTGAACGCTATATCTCTATATATCCTAGCTACAACTGATTAACTGGAAACTGCCAATTATTATAAAAGTATGGAAAACGAGGAAAATGTGGATGCCATTGCTAGATAAAGTTAGTATATCATACGGAAATTTCAATAATAATCATCACAATGAGTATTTCAATACTGATCATGAAATCTTCCTGAAAGCTAAAATGGGACTCTTCATGTCTAAAGTTGTAGTGTTCAGGAAGTTGAAGGGCAATAACAAAAAATGCCTGTTAACAATTCAATTAAAGTAATAATAAACGTAAGTTAAAATTTTATTACAAATGGTTATGATGGGCCAAACCCAGAATTGAACCACTGCATTTCTGAATACTCCTAGTAAATAGCTAAAATACCACTGGCATTAGATCAGCAAATTTGTCAGGTGTCCACTTTACTAATCGAAGGTTTTCAATGTCGATTTTCCCAGTGTCTAAGTTGTCCCAATTTTCACTTTTCTCCTCTTGGAGATGTGGAACGTGCCGATGTCCTTATGCAAGTGAATCCGATTATTGTAAGCATTTTTGATTGTCATTTGTAAGAACACAAAGTTATAGGCTCATTAACTTTTTACTATCGATGACAGGGACAGGTGGTCACCCATGTACATACATGTCCCTCTCACCAAGGGTTGCCATACGTCCCGGTTTTGTGGTCTGTGTCCCATTGTCCCTGTCCGACAGTCATTTGTCCCGGTCGAATTAACATTTTCCCATATCCACAAAATCGCATCACGTTTTGCCAGTGCAATTGACTGTTCGGGTTGTTGTTGTTTGTTGGTGTTTTAGGGCCCTTCAACTACAAGGTCATTAGAGCCCCGTCCACAGCATAGTTCTTATTCAGAGACTGCACAAACACTATACTAATGCGACGATTTTTGGATATTAGCAATAACCATTTTTCCCAAGCGACCACCCATGTCAGTACTAGCTGGGGTTGCTCTGCTTAACTTCAGTGATCAGACGAGAACTGGTGTGCTCAACGCAATTCGCCACTCGACTGTTCGGGAATAATTCACCACTGATCCCAACGTTTTTGGGTCCTCTAAAATATTTTATACTCCAATGATTTAGTTAAAGGATTATGCAATTTTTTTTATAATAAAGCTATGAATGTTTATCATGTGAACTCTTGTTATTTTGTTAAAAATTATTTTTAAGGGGGATGTCCCGGTCGGTGGTCCGACAATAATGGAAACCCTACCCTCACCCCATGTATGGAAAAGAACTAAAATTATAAAATATCCTGGATGCAGCTTAACAGCTTAATGCGTTGGACGCATCAGTTCTCGTGATATCACTGAGATTAAGCAGCGCAAGCCCACGTTAGTACCAACATGGGTGGTTGGTAAAGAACGTTGGGTGCTGTAAATTTCCCCTCTCCTACGTCCTCTACACCTACTTCCTCATCTCCTGCGAGAAGCTTCCTAAGGGTTCGTCCTGTTATGTGTCCCGCAAGTGAACTCTTTCAATACAGAACCTATGTCTGTACAATTAGTCAATTATAGTGGGTAAACTTTCGTAAAAGATTTTTTAAATTCAATTGAAAACTACAAGGTGGTTTTCTGAATTTTTATTCAATAAAAAAATGCATCCTTTGAATATCTTTTTTTTTAAAAAAAAAAGGATTATTTAAAAATGACTTGAACGTTGATGGATGGTATTTTAAATGCTCTTTCTCCTTCATAATGAGTTGTTGTTTGCAAACTTGCTTATTTCAACCAAACACAGTTGTTGATAACTCAATTTTTGGTTAATAACTAGTTGTTTGGCACCAATGAAACTAATATTTAGGTTTTTATTTCTCAATATTTCTCGTTTACTTTTTTTATCTTTTTGAATAATAACGTGTTCTCATCAGATCCAAGTACAGCATATCCTTTAAAGTCAGTATTTTATTCTCCGGAAATGTTTACAGATCATTCGAGAAATTACCTTCCTCCTATTACTATTGTTTAAAGGTGTTAATAATTGCTTTAGATGCCAGGTAATGGGAAGTTACTAAAATTTATTTGACTAAAATAAGTCGTTAAAATTTTTTCGACACTTCATCTAAGTGTTAATATTATGGTAAATGATGTACTTGACAGGATATGAAAAAAGCATTAGATACCACCAATTTTCATCAGCGCAGATGCTAATTACATGTTTCATTTTACTGTGCCTCTCACCATATGGTGAGACAGATTTTTTGTCGAGTTGTTGCACAGTTCGTCGTATTATTCACAAAGCTAATGTTTTATGCATTATTTTGTGGCTAAGAAAATGTTAGTCAACTCTTATCAATTATCGCAAAAAAATAAGTTAAAAAAACAATCATATGTTTACTAGATTTGTTTGTTGTTCAACAGGGTATTAGTTCACTGAGCCGTTGTAATCCGCCCCAATTTGAATTATTTTCAACTTCTTGAATATTGCATAATCGTCTTGATGTGTTCTTCTAGTAGTGACTGGGTGCATCAATAATACATTTAAACGTATTTCATTAATTTATCTTGGTGTCATCATCATCAGGAGGCCCTATTATTTTCTAAACGTTTATAACGCCCTAGGTGAGGATAAGGATTAACTAATAATAACTGTAAAAGTGTTGGAGTTTTCAAGGACCTGAAAGAATCGACCTATTCGTATCTAAATATGGAAACTTCTTAAAGGTACCTGACAGGAGTAAGGGATCAGACGGTGTCTCGAACACTACAGGGATTACGAATGTTTGATGGGTCGATCTTTTTTAGAATAGGGCTGAAGGTCTGGTTTCTCTTTAGGTAGGGCGTTCACAGTTTCAAACCAATACTCTGGAGGTGGTTAGTTCTTGATAGTGATCACGTCAACGATTACTCAAGTCTGACATCACTTGAAACCCTTAGAGGTTGTCCTTTTGGGGGTTTTTTGGTCTAATTTAAATATTTTTGGTGTTGCAAATAATAGAGTATGTTAGTAAATTTTTTTCCTCTTGATTCCAAACATCCTTTCTTGGTTGTGCACTGATTGGATCGTTAACTTTCTGATTCTATTTTGTGTTAAAAATCAGTCTCCAAAGAGTTGAAAATTGAACATTTAGCTGCTAAGTTGTATACGGATCGTTGAATTTAGATTTTAATCGTCTTTCTATCCTATGTAATAACGTCTTTGTTCATCTTTATTTGCTGAGGTATATCACTAAGTATTCACCACCTTAACAGCAATTACGTACCCTCTGATGAAATTGTTACAGCCATACAGAATTAAAGACATAAAAAATATCAAAAAACCCCGAAAATTTCAGTTTTCAAATAGGAAATAGCAGTATTCAAGGTAATAATTCGCAAGGTGTAGTCAGGAATTAAAATTTATTAATAAAAACAATTGTTTAGAAGGATGGAACCTCGTCTCGATGGCGCAGGTAAAGGAGTTTCCAATTTGATCTTGAACCGAACAGGCTCCCAACCCCGTCCACTGGTCGTCAGCTGCCATCCCATGTGGTGAGTACGATGTTAGCTGCTTGTTAGCAATTCGGTAACATTTTCAGGTGTGGGAAAAATGTCCCAACGAATAAAAATAGGCTGATGATAAATAAGCAGGAGTGGTTACATCATTAGGTTCTCAACCGGCTGAGTAAAATACCGTCAATGTGTCCCCATGGGACATAAATGAGTACTCTACCCTGCCATAGCCGGGAGATGAGTTAATAAAGATAGTGATGATGATTTTAGCTACTGATGATAAGCACGTAAGGTACAAAATGTTCTTAACCATGCCATTTAAGGGATAAATAGTTTTCAGCTATGCGATGTTTACGAAGTGGAGTCCTTTTGTCCTTAAGTTCTATAACCCTTGTTAGGGACTGCAACGGTAAAGAAGGAAGGTCTGCAGAACTACAATATATCGTAGTAAGGACTTCGCCTATATCTTTGAATTATGAGCCCAGTAATTTCTCATCAAAGAATGTAATGACGAATCCCCGATGGTTCAGTATCCGTCTATCAACTTTTTGTGCGAAGAGAAATTCCTGCCACTTTAAAAACAGTAAATCCTTGTGTAAAATGCAATATTGTACTTTTTTTATTTTCTGTTAGGAGGATTTTTTAATGGGGAAGGGCGTGGGGTATTGTTAGGAAACAGCAGTCGGTGACTGGCAATTTATGAAGTACTTTGATTACTTTTAAGTACTGTGGTTTAGTATTTCACAGAGTTAATGCCTTTTTTTTTGGCCAAAGCTAACTTATTACTAAATAGTAGTTTAAAATAATTTTTATTGAAGTTTTCTTAGAAAAATCATTACAAGGACTTTATATAATATATAGATTGTAAAAAAATGTCATACTACTAGTGTCAAAATGCGTAAAATAAATTTTAAAATTGGTAGGTTTTGCTTTTTCTTAGAGGATTTTTCTTCAACTAGAATCATTTCTATGGCTAAAATTTTTTACCAGAAAAAAGACAATTTTTGTTTGCAAAATTGTAAATGTTCTCTTCATGGTTTTGTTACTGAATATTCTTTACCATTCAGATAACGAATTTTCATGGTCAATTTCCAGTTCGTATCCTATAATTTTCCGATAGACGACGTCCAAATTTAACATCATTTCGGTTAATCTAAAAAAAGAGTCGTAATTTGGCTTATACATTGATGCTAAAAGATGGCTGACATGGAGGCGGTGGTTCTATAAAAAAAATAAAGACTTTTTCTTGAAAACTCGTTAATTTCATATCTTAAAATCTTTTTTTTCCTTTTCAAAATAAGGAGACAAAAAATCTTCAGTATTTTATTTCCTTTTCATTTCCAATCTTTGCAACATGTCTTGACGGTGATGGTGGTTGGACAGTTAACGAGTTTAACAGTAGTTCATGCGTGTCTCAATCATATGTCCGCTATATATTATTGCCTTTGTCTAAATCATTACTCTATTTCTAAGATATACCTAGACTGCATTTATTTTCTTACCTCCTCCCACCTTTTTTCTTTTTTTTTAAATAAGACGAGGCCCCATGCTGCACAAATGAAATGTCGTAAAATGAGAATGTTTCAACTTTTAGACTTCCACTTAAATTGTAGAGTTTTGTTTCAAGTCTCAGTTGTAGGCCTCTCTCTTTCTCTCCATTATTCTTCATGCAGGTCATAATTTTTAGTTTTATTTTTCTTCTATTTTTTTGTCCTTCTTACCGTATTTTACGTAACTTCAATCTATATACTGTCCGATCTGTTTAGCAGCAACGTTTGTTACTGTGTTATTAAGTCTGTTGTTCTCAGTTGTTTTCTCTCCTCTCTTTGTACGATACTGAAATTCTGTGGTTAAGAGATTAGTTATTGAATATCCCGCGCACATTTTGCGAATTTAGACCCAGTGTTGCAGTTATTTGTATAGGTAATTTTCAATTTCGACGTATGGCGCATTTGAATTCATAAAATTTACTCGAAATTTGTGCTTCATGTCGTATATACATATATTTTTTAATTGTAATTTTGTTAGAAGGAGCATGTTGAATATCTAAATTGATTTTTTTCTCTTGTTCATTAGATCTAATGTCGTTGGCTTAAATTATGCAAATCTCTAAAACCCCAGGTATCGTGTGTCGCCATATAAATGTTGATTGGTTGGCAAGGTGACCATTTGCTCTACTAATTCTGCGTTATGGTCATCACAGTTGGTAAATGTCTTTGTGTTTAGCTATACTACTCTGCGTGAATCAATATATTAGGTTTGTAATTAAGAGCTTCAAAGAAAACATGATTGATGACCATTGATTTTGCCCTAGTACGACTTTGATAAGCTTGATTTAAAAAAAGAACTGTAGACTATAGATCTACTGTATACATATACTATAATAAATGGACAATAGCTTAAAAACAATTCATTTTCACTTTGGCACTGAGTTTGGAGCTTAGATGAACCCCCCAGCCTTCCTGAGCACTTAAAAATGATATAGTTGACAGTATGCGTGTGATTAATATTTAGTATTTTGTCAGTAGAAAGCATATTTTTTTCATCAACTTTTTTCCTCTTGATGGCAGCTTATTGTTCCCTGTACAAAGTATTTGTTTTAAAAGTTGGAATTAAAATACCAATCTACATTTCTAAAAATGTTCGTAGCCTTTCGGGTAGGCAGAAATAGTTTGATCACATTTTGTTCAAATTGAATTGATATTATCCCTTTGATTACTACTTTTAAGGCATGGAAGTCTTGGTGTGAGCTTGGTTCCCATCACCTGAATGTGATGAGAAAGGAGACTGGGGTTGGGAAGGTGCCGTATGGGACCCCAAATGAAGGGTAGAAGATTGATAGAAAGAGAGAGAGAGAGACCAAAGTGAAGAAGGTTATGGCAGTGTGCAAGGGAGAGTAGGCCTGCGAAAACTAGCAGACTTAACCTTACTACAAGTGAAAGCAGTGTCCCGTTGTAAGGAAAATTTCAGCTATGATACTGCGATTGACTAATAAGTAATTTTTAATTTATTAAGTTGAATTAAAGCTAACAGTAATTTATGTCTGGGTTGTCAGTCACTCTGTGAAATCTTATTGTAGCAAAGGTATCACAAAGGTGCTTGAGGTAGAGAGTAATATATGCATATTTACCATGAGATTATGACGTAAACGGCAAAAGATTTTGCTTGCATCTCATTTCTCATGCGACTTCGTTGAACTAAGACGACTATACAGCGTACTTTAGCATAGTTGTTAGTTGGATTAATTAACTAATTAATTAATTTCTAAATATTTAACGAAGTGTATAGTCCTGCCGTAAGTAATCAGGTTTTCTTAATTTACGTTCTTCATCTTTTTTATGTGCATTCATTAAGCGGCGAATCTCTCTTAATTAACATCTGTAAATTACATCGTTCAGCCTGGATACTTATGTACAGTAGTTCACTTCACACAATGGGAGGTTGTTGTTTAAGGATTTCACTGCAAATGAAGAAAAAGCACAGTTTGAAATTATAGTAAGTGAGATTTGAATTGCAAAATCTGAATCACCTGCAATATTATTCATATAGGTTGTTTAAAATTTAAATATTTTACTGAAAGGCAAAGTTAGAGTTCCACTATTGGTTTTTTTGTTCGAGGCTAAGAAGTTTTTCTAAGAAATCTTACTGAATTCTGTTCATGTGTTTCTTGACGAACTTTTATAGATAATTCTCTCATTTGGTATGCTAAGAATTGATTTCTTTGAAATCGCCATGTAACCTTTAGTATGAAAAAAGTGAAATAGCTTTTTATTTGAATGGGATGTTTGTTTACTTCACGTTCTTCTAAGTGCAGTAATGCTCGTAATGTTTGTTATTTTGTCTGTTGAAGCTGTAGTGTAGACTAATGGGCTATTGGAGCTTTTGAATATCCATAGTGGTGCATTGTTTGAATGCCTAGATAGTTCTTAGCCAATTATTACAACGACTTCAATGTTTATTTCTATGAAAGGTCACGACAAACTTAGGTCCTAAGCTCCTTGGAAATAGTTGCAATAGAGCACAGAACTTCTTGAAAAAGCGAAATCATTTTAATGCGTATATTCTCCATTGTTTTCATTGCAAATAGCCTGAAGTCAGGCTACAGTAGTGAGTAGTAGTACATTAAATAGTTGTTAATAAATACTTGTATTAGGATTTGACAAAAGCAGCAATTATCTGACATTGTCTAACCGAATTCCTAAATATTTTTACAGAGGAACATAACCCAGAAATCTTCTTTTTTTTACATAGAAATATGACACGAATTTGTAGCAGTTATTACAGTTAGAGAAAAGCTCTTTCCACAATGCAGCATTGCAGAGGGGATTGAATGACACCATTGGTATTTTTTTTATTATCTTGCAACCAACAAGAATACCATACTTGAGTTATTAAATCAGTACCCCCATGAAAATTCTAGGAGGGAATAGATCAACTAAGCACCTTTGATGAATCATCGCCTTATTTTTTTCTCTCCCTTCTGATTCTCGAGCCTCACCTGTCTCAATTTCATAGCTTTTATCGTTTTGTTTATATAGTAATTCTTTCTGAATTTTCACCTACGAGTGAGGCTTGGCTTGACCCTACTTCAAGCAAGAACACACTGCATACACCATTCTGCAGTGGTGGGTTAGTTCATAAAATGAACGCACTTAAAATGTTTTTGGCATACACATCTGGGACATGCAAATTCTTCAAATTAAGCAATGTTACCTTTAAGTCAACGTAAAGTTTCGCTATGGACTAAGGCTTTCCTTCCTTCCATATTTCTGGCCCCAAGACAGTCGTGAGGCTTCACAGTTATTGGACAGCAGTTTGAGATTGCTGAGTTCTTTCCAGATCGTTAGTGAACCTCGGGTCCGAACATGGCCCGAAGAACAAGTGCAACCTCACTGAGTCAAGAAACTCGTGTCTAATTAGATAATGAACAAACAATACAAGCTACCAATGAAAATTGTTCAATATTAATCTACTACAAACTCAGGGTTCCCGCTTTTTCAATTTTTGCCCCTCATCCTTTCCGGACAAGGGAAATTAAAGTCATAGAGCATTGATCTTTATGGTGTCTTAGAAGTCATCTCCACCACCTAGTAAAACCATGAATCAGTTTTTAATTTCACTCTGAGCCGAACTCAACTTCGCTAATCAGCTTTAATCTGTTGTAACACTTCGATTTGCATTGTTCACTTGCAAATTTTGGTCATCTGTCTATTATACATGCAAATAAGGATTAGCCACAGTCTTTTAAAGACTATGGCACTTATGCTTTGCTGTATCACCATCTTTAAATTAACTATCTAGCATCAACATGAACCATTCAGCACACAGTTGGGTGCCTTTGCTAGAGTTCATCTCCTAACCACACTGGAGAAGGGATGCGGGGAGGAAAAAAAAACAACAATTCAGATAACTCAAGATTTCGCATTTTAGACAGTTGAAAAGTAAAATACCTGGTATTTGATCCTAGGTTAGGCTGCACCCCCTTCTGACAGACCTTAACACAACTAACACAATGGCTAGCTCATTAATCTTCATATTACAACTGCCAGCCTCCTAACTCAGTAGCAAGGTTCTGGTTGACGGCTTTTGGGAGACATTTTGACAGCCAGGTCCTCCCAAAAATATTCGACCCGAGGAAAGAAAATATCTTCCCTTGTGTTGAAGTGGTACCCTCTCAAAATCTCTGTAGTCACTTTTGCGTCGTTGTAAGGGACGCAATTGCCCTTTCACCCTCTATAAGGGCGCCTCTCTTAATAAATCAGCAATCTTAGAAGTCCTTTCTTGTGTTTTTTACTTTTTTTTTTTTTTAAATACCACCTTCACTTATTTTCTTTCTCTCATTTAACTAACCTTAAATGTTTCTTCCGATTCTATGTTTCTGTCTTAACTCAATAATCATCATTATCATCTTGAAAGAGGCGAAAGCTAGAGGCCACAACCGTCATTCAAATTGTTCTCTTACTTTTCTTACCCCGTATGTGTGTGTGTAAAACTCGTTTTGTTTGGTGACACTCGTCACCTTACTCCCACTACACATTCCTCAAACGTTCATCTCTTAAGGATCTGGTGTCAGAATTTTAGTTAAGTTGATCGACATGGGTAAACATGTACTTAATTTTGCTTTTTTTTCTCCTTCGTTCCTCGGTAACCCTCGCAAAATGTAAAGTTAGCTGAGGATTCTACATTTTGGGCCTAGAAATGATGACTAAGTATGGAGGTTGCATAAGAGTTCACATGGAACCTGAAATTTTTGAGGACAATTAGGTTCGAAGCGAAGGTGAATTTGTTGATAATGACTAAAAGCGCGCGATATTTGAAACTAGGTGTTAACTAAGATTGAAAAGCAACGTTTTTTTTCTAAAAAAAATCTCTTGATGGAAGTTTTCAAGGAAAATTAGGACAGTGTAGGTGATTTCAAATTTTCAATAAATGTCAGTGGTGCTTCACTAAATGCAATTTGAAACATTTAAGGAAGTGACCCTAGAATCAGATATAAAGGTACAGAGCAGGGAATTTAATTTGTAATTATTTTTGTTGATCTGCGTTTTATTCCATTTCTAAGTTTTATACGTGGACTGAATTTCACTTTAAAAGTTCTATGGTTTATGTTTATTTCAAACTTTTTCCATTGTGTTCAGTTTTGTTTCCTAAATAATTTCTTTTGTAATCAACTTTCACATTATTCAGTTGAGAGTTAAGAAATTTTTATATCATTTCTTTAACATGCTTTTTCACAATACCCATTAAGGCTTGACTTCCCGCTTCGTCTTTTTTCTTTTTTTTTTGGTAATTATCTGGTGAATGAAATTGAATAAAATTTTAGTCGTTTACCTTTTCCCATAGTGACATAGTGATTTAGGTTTCCAAATAAATTGTTACGTTTTCTTGAGCATGATTATGTGTCCTCTATATGAACCTATGTTCAATTGTTACAAGTTAATGAAATTTTGACAAAGTTCAAAACTATCATAAGCAGAACGTTGACTTTTTTTCCACTTATATACGTGTTCATTTTGTTTGAGGTCAGTGGACATGAAATTCAAGACTTCCATTTTAATTACATCCATTATTGTCCTGCCTTACTTGGTACATTACTAAATAATTCACAATAAAAACTCTACGACTTTGTTGTGTTAATGCATCTAGTTGACTTTTTTTAGATGTGGAACTGTTTCTTGATATAAGTTGACATTCTTGAAATACACGTCAGTTGTTCTCATAATTTGCTTATAGACGTACCAAACATTTCATTTTAATAGTGTCTTTAAGAAGTACCTTACATAAGGTTCAAATTCAAGTGTTAACGTCCTTTTGACTCTTTTTCGTCTCTCCTTGTTTTCCACTGTCATAAAAAATGCCTCGTCTATCCCCAAATCACTATTTTGAAAGTGAATTAAAATTGTATTTCTTCAGCTCCTTTACTACGGTGTCTAAGGATAAATGTATGGAAATTTTGGTAATTGAATGGGATGAAGTTATTTCTTGCTAACTTATATACTTTCAATATAGTAAATGCGAATATGGACCTCAGTAGCAAGAGATGACTACCATTTATTGAGGTGCTGCTTTGAAAGACGTAAGGAGACCTACTTGAGGCACGCTGATGCAACTTTAGTTGTTGTTGGTTGTTGGTGTTTTAGGGTCCTTCAACTGCAGGGTCATTAGAGCCCCGTTGCACTGCATAGTTCTAATGCAGAGACTGCATAGACACTACATTAATGCGACGATTTTTGGGTATTAGCAGTACTCAGCTTTCCCAAGTGGCCACCGATGTCAGTACTAGTTGGGATTGCGTTGCTTAACTTCAGTGATCAGACGAGAACAAGTGTGTTCAACGCAATAAGCCGCTCATGCAACTTTAGGGGTCTTTGAAATAAACTGTTGAGTAGTCTACCAGTGCACTAACTGATTTAAAATAGGTTGACGTCAGTAGCTTTCTTTAGGGTTGTGCTCTTATATTTGAGACTGATTGCACTCGGTATCTAGCGCATTGAAGGCTCACTCCGAAGTTACTGTCTAATTCGTAGTTACTACTACCACTATTAAAGCTTTCCCTGCCTTAGGCAGGGTGTGGTACCCATTCTTGTCCCATTGGGACATACGTGCCATGTGTTGGACGGTATTTTTTGTACCTCTGGCAACCTAATGCTGCAACCTCTATGCATACGAGTATATATTTCTCGCCATACTGTTTTCTTTGGGGCACTAACGATTTCGTAGTTATCACTACAAATATTTGAGATCACTTAGTTTGAAGTAAGCATAACAATTATTTGAATATTGTACATATCAGAGTATAATGCAGTAAATTATGACATTGTTATTTGGATAATAAACGGTTAATAGCATGTGCATAGAGAATGGCAGATTGATTAGCGGTAATAAATCTTGAAACAATACCTTCAAAAATGTTAAATGAGGAATGTGGATCAAATTTACAGTTTTCGAGATAATCTATCGACCTTGATGTGTTTGTAAATATAAGCGATCATATGATTCTAATATAGGAAGTTGGGAAAAATATACTCAAACGTATCTCCCAAACTCTGGTAAAATTCAGCCAAAATAGCTGTGGGTGCAAGTAGACAAACTAATTGTCAGTTATATGTTGTTAACAGCGCCTGATTAAGGGTTTGATGGACCAAGAATTAGCCCCTAAAGAATGGACTCAAAAAGCCAAAGCTGTAAATTTTTGCAGCAATTAATGTTCAGTGGACCCGCAGACCCGACCCTGCCATAGGCGGGGTGAGGGTATGATGATGATTTCTCGTATTTCTGATAATATAAGAAGAATATATAACCTAATATTTCAATGAGTGTTTAAGAATAAACTGTACATACTCTTAGGATAATAAAAGCTTCATATTGAATTTAGTTTAACTTTGGGGTGCAAGCGCTAAATAGATAGGCTACCCTTCTAACTCGTTTCTTCAGTTTTTGCCAGAGAAAAACGATTATTTTTTGAAAAAAATCCTAAATCGTACCAATTTAAGTAAAGTTTATTCAGTCTTCTTATCCAATCAATTTCAGGAAACGTGAATCTATTTCAAACATCTATTGTTTCTAGTATGTTATGGCTCATTATTTGATCATAATTGTCAGGTAAATGTTCTACCTCAACTTTATAGTGCCTTCTTAAAGATATTATCATAAAAAGGTGAGGACTTTTTATCCCCTTTTTTTTTATCCCACCACTACTGCAATGTTTCCTACTTTCAACATTTTCCCAAAACCGAAACTCTTGTTTTTCTCATTTTGTTTTAGAGATAAGAGATGTTTCGTTTTGGTGTCTTGTCTTTCATCAGGAGATTTACTTATCACTCTGTAGTCTATACCCATCGTTAAGTTTAAGGTAAAATGTAGACCCTCTCTTCCCATTCTTGTCCCTTTCACATTTGATTTTTTTCTTTGCCCAGTTTATTTCTCAATAGTAACAGACTGCAATATTTAAAATCCACTTTGTCTATTAATGATATTATAAGTTTTGAACGAGCAGTCATCGATTAAACGTAGGTTTATAGCTTAATCTCATTAATTTGCGCTTAAGTGATCAATTCTATATTATTCTACACAAGCAATTAACTGGAATATAATTCTGCTGAGATTAACATTTGAAATAGACAGAGGAATTACCGTTCATAAAACAGCGAAGAACAAGGCGTATCTGGCTTTTCGTTAATAAAATAATTAATGGATTGAATGTAAAGGATTTTTTTTATGCTACAGGAAATTTTTTGACATTCGTGAAGGAAAAAAAATCTTGTTCAGTCAATCACTCAGGTATCCATATTTCTAAGTAGCAGTTAGATCAAAAGATTATGTAACCTACTTTTTCAGGAACTGAAAAGTTCATGATTCTTTTTTTCTCTTCTTCTGATGAATATGGATGTAGTCCATCTTGTGAGTTATGAAAAACTGTCTAAAGGAATGTAGAGTCAGACGCTTTTCCTTCAGGAGAAAGTGAGTTTAATAAAAAGTTTTGCGGGACAGTGATAGCCAGACGGGAAATTGAACTTGGAAATGTCGGACAGGTGCTCCTTACTGGAGGGCTTACACTTGCCTGATAGCACAGCTTTTTAGTCACTCTTGCAAACATGAGTTAATGAAATAGCCTGTTCTTTTCTCATTTATTAAAATTATTTAAAAAAGTCGTAAGCTTTTGAAATGTTAATGATGAACTGTTCCCTGTTACAGGTGTGCTCATTATCCTTATAAATACCACTCAGTTGAATTTTTAATCAGAATTTTGTTTTCTGTTGACATTAAGCAATGATATATGAGGAAATCTGTAGTTTATGCAAATTTTCAATAACTAAACTACTTGTTTAGTTGCCTGCTTTCAGTTTAGACGTGACGTTGTGGATTCAGGAGCTTATGCTCTTGGTTATATGCGTATTCATTTCACTAGTTATGAATAATGCAAGATGAAGTCATGACTATTTTAATTTTCTTTCCATTATTACTGAGCTGCTTGAAATACCTTGTTGCTTATAAGAAATTGGTGGTCAGAATATTTTTTATAGCAAATCCGCAAAAAAAATTAATACTGGAATTCGGCGCCTTTTCCCCCCTGGAAATGGTGAAATAAGTCTGCTATTACTATAGGAAAAACTTTTTGAAATTAATGTTAAACGGGTTGAAATATTTTTTTTTTTGCAATAAGAGGCCAATGTGAATTGTCATTCTACAGTAGTGGTCTTTCACGGATGTCCATGTCAGATGCACTAAAGTTGTTCACATTATGTGTATAAATTAAATTGCGTAGTTAACCTCTAAATGTTTCATGTCATCCACGAAAAGTTCGTCTTTGTGGTGCCGGCCAACAATAGACAGGTACCTGAATTACATTACTATTCCCTATTTGAAATCAAGACAACGAATTTCTCATAAAAACATTTTTGGTAGTATTTTTGCTCTCCCCACCGAAAAAAAACTTCCTTAAAAATAACGACTGAAGAACGTAATATTTTGACAGTAAATGAGTTAGTTTTCTGTTTTTTGATGTCCATGAACTTTGTAGTGATCATACTTTATCAAATTGAAAATTGGCCGACTACCTTTAAGAGTCATTATAGTGTGTAGTTTTTTTTCCAAATAACTAGTTAAAATTATGCTTTCTTCAAGTTAAATATGTTCTCTCTATATTGTTTTGTAACAAAAAAAAGTAGTCGTGACTAAAAATAAAGGATAACAAGAAAAAATATTGGGATCTTAAAATTATACTATTACAATTCATGTTTAACGTGTGTTTGTTTGACCTTTTTCTGTCTCAAAAATGCAATAAACTTTAAATTAATTGATGCTTCCATACTTCAAACTGAATAATGTTAGAAAAGCGAGTTTTTCTTAACGACATAGTGATTTGAACGCAAAGGTTACGTTTTGACGCTTTAATATCATAAATTAAAATCCAAAAAGAAAATTTATAATTGTTTTTCATATTGATCTCACATTTCGCACCTAAGGTTATCCCAAAATGGATTCACGTTTGCGAACATTGGGAAATTTGCGGGACATTGCCGAAAATGAGCGAATAGATAGAGGTGGTATGAGTATGTTTATGAGAAGAGAGGAGGAGAAGGTGGTGGACATTGTTCGTCCCATTACTGGGATGCAGAGCCCATTACTGGGGAGCATCCGGGGCAGAGGAAGGCCAAAACAGACATAGAAGGAAATTTGCAGAGAGATATGATACTATATATATATATATATATATATATATATATATATATGGTGGCTGGGGACCTGATGAGATGTAAGCGGGAGTCGAGGGCCAGAACTCACTGGGAAGAGATGCTGATTATGTGCTTCATATCTTTTTGGTGGTGACGTCAGAAGTTCGTCCACATTGGAGTCGTTATGAGAGCTTCAAAGAATGTTCGATGCTTTTGAATCTGAGCACATTTACTGATGCCTAGTAGTGTGTGAGGATTTGTCAGGTGGACATGGCGAATGGAAATAATATTCACTTTGCTGGTTTGGAGTATCCCCTGTTCCACTACGTTACTTCCTTTGGGACCATAATATTTAATAGTTCATGGCTAAATGGGTGACTACCCCATAATGTTATGGGTAAGTTACAATTGCTTAGTTGGCCTACTGATAAAAACTGGACGTGGCTTATAGCAGTTGACAAAAAGTTATGTAACTTACAGTTTTTGACAGAGTAGGTCTAAGGTTGATTATGAAGAAGAAATAATTGAATCGTTCGTTCTCCCAAGGCCATTGGGTGATGTGATTGATCTTCTTAAGTAAAACACAACATGTCAGTTCAGTGTAGCACTCGAGAGAGCTATGTATAAACCTGAATTTCGGCTGTGCCTCTATCCCTTTTTAAGTGCCCTGTAAATGATAAATCCAGTAATACTATGCGGTGTGTTCATGCATGAAATATGAAACATCCCACATCTAATCTCCCAAACTTATGCAAGATTGGGAATAAACCGGTTTTACAGCAGTGAATTTTTGCTTAAGAGAGTAGGCCATTATCTTTTTTATTGTTATATGATTATTTTTTGTTGGCAAACTATAGATAAATTTTAAATTTCAAAATCTATTGTTAGACGTGAAGTTATAAATAAATAGAATTTTTATTCTCGAAATTTTTCTCAAATTTGGGCACTACTTATTTATTCGACAGATTTTTTTTCTCAAACTTACCCTTGTTTATCACCTTTCTTCCAGTTGTATAACATGCCAGCAGGTCAGTAAAAGAGATTTTTGCTATTCAAGAGAAAATTTGAAGAAAATTTTCTTTAAAATAAAAGATACAAAAGAAGAAAACACTTGTTATCGCCCAAAATGAAAGATTATTTAATTTGATTTGATTTCCACGGTATTTCTCAACTTCTCCATATTCTTTAGACTTGGTTAAAGTTTTTTTTTATTCAAAGTTTCAATTAAGATATTTTTGATGTGGTTTCTTTTGTGTATCATATGTTGAAAACTTATCATCCTTTAATCGGTTTTCGTTTTCTATCTAAACGTTTGCTTCCGCTCTTTCGTCCCACCGCTAACAAAACTTCAAAAAGATTTGAATAGACTTCTTTTGATATCGAAATTTAATGAGCACGTATTTATTTTTTAAACTTCTTCATTGTTGTTACCTTTTTATGATAATCTTACAAATCGTAGTATTGCATTTGCGTGACAACCTCCTATATTTAAAAAAAAGAGAATAACGACTCTAAGAATGAATCAAAACATTATTTGAGATAGTTTCTTCATCTTCTTTGCCATGTAAGAAGTCGTGAGCAAAGATAAGATGGTGTTGTGTGGTTTGCCACAAATGAACTTCCAGATAACGAATTACAATTGGGATATAAATTGTAAGGAAACCACATGCGTAGTTGTATTTCATTTTCTCTTGTTGCAAACAACCCATTTATGAAAATAAGAAATGGAACTATTTGTCAGAAATACAGGTGACACTTAGAAGTTTTAGAAGATAATATCCAAAATCTTATTTCGAGTACTTTTGAATAAAATGCAATAAGCGCTTGAAAATATTGAGTGTGTGAGTTTATTTTTGTATTTATCGGGGCATCAATTTGTCACCTTTCTACCAATTGTTATTCCTAAGAAAGAAAAAGAAATGCTAACTTTTACAAGATTGTTAATTGGTTGATGGATTTTTGGAAAGCTTGCGACTATTCTCGCAAATAATGGAGATTATTAATATACTTTGAGGGAAGGGAGTTTGCATTTGTGAAGAATGGTGTGAATAAATTTCTGCTGGTATTTTCTACCAAGTTATCACCTTTATCCCAGGAAAAATATCTCCAACTTCATTATTTGACATTAGGATGGTAGAGTAGTAAGAACTGGTAATGTCTTAGTGTATTCTTGACATTTGTAGAGGCTGTGCAACTTTTATGCACCCGAGAGAGTTGCAAGAACTGTTCCGGTTATTTCAAGACTACATCAATGAATAGTTTTGAAATATTGTTGTTCAATAAGAATTACCATTGTTCTGTCATCAAAGGTTTGAGATTCGACGGATGGGTCAGATCATTTCCTCTAGAGATTTTGGAATTTATATCTTAGACCTCATTCTTGTATTATGTAATTCCGGCGACTTCCAGAATGGTGAAATTTTGACAGTGATTTTAATACTATTTGAAAACTAAAGGCAAAAATAGCGAGTCTTGGGAATTAATGCTCTTAGTCTAGTAACATGGCTATCATTTATGTATAATATTAAAACACTGCTAATCTCTCTTGAATTATTATTGTTAATGAAGTTGATTTTAATATATCCACAGAGGAGGATGTCGAAGTTGGTGTCCAAATCTTTACTTAGAACCCCCGCCTTATGCTGAAAATGAATTTCATTAGTTGAAATTCATAAAGAGAACAAAGAGTGAATAGGAAACATATTTAAATACGTAATGTGTTTATCAAATAGACTATTTAATTTGGCTTTTTGAAACATGTTTCGTTTAAGAGACTTGTAGAGCTGAGCTGCAAAATAATTAAAAACTATTCAACGGCTCTCATTTTGTATTCACTATTGCTGATGAAGTTTTTTTCTTCTAAGTATTTTCAGTTAAATTATTATTAATTCTTACGATATATATTATTTTAGGCTCTGTTTTACTTTATAACATCAAAATGTTTTTCTACTTTCATTAATTAAACGTCAAACGCTTTTTCTACCTGCATTAGTATTTCAAAAACAGCTCCACAAACAACTCTGGGTATTCAGCATCTAAAAACTTTTAATTATTATTATGAGTCCCCTCATGCTAATATAATTTTTCTAATAATAAATGCTATGAATGCGCTTCTTCCACGTCCAATACCTTGTAAGAAATTGTTTTGTGTGTCGTCATTTAGCAACAATTTGAGTTACAAAATCAGCCTTAACGACGTAGTTATCAAAAATAATCTTAGTCACGTTGAAATATCCTTAATGAGAGATTATAAATCTGTATCTCGGCACAAAATATATTCAGTGGAATGCGGTAATTACCATCAAAATTATATATGACGTACTCATTGTAAAAAATAGCCGAAATTGAGCTTCAGTTCACCAAAAACTGTTACCATTGTTGCGCAAACACGTTTCATCGTAATCCGGAAATGATTACTGTATACTAAATAACACATTTATTTGATTAGGTAGAATTTCGAAATTTTATTAGATGCTCAATTTGAGAAGGTTTATTACAGGGTAGATTTATGATATTTAATCGTGAAACATGAAAATGTGGTCTGACCTGAGTACTCCTTGTAACAATTCAGAATGTTGAATTTTATTTGTATGCTGATGACTTCACTGGCGGCAAAAAAACTGACAAAAAGAAATTAATATTACCAAGGAAATGGTGAAATGTTTAATAAGATTTGCACTAGTCAACTAAGTTAATCTTTGTAGTCTATGGCCTTACTAAAAGCAGCTTTCATCCCTAACCCGTGAATGAAGTTGCCTCTATTTTTCGGGTAACTTACTACTTTCTACAGAAAGTAGCCCACTATTTCACCTTGAAAGTCCATAACATACAGTATCAGTGTTGAACACTACCAGTCCTACAATTCTGTATCACAATCTTAAGTTATATAATACAGGAAGGTGTGTAGGCGGTCCCAGGTTCAACGTTAGACCAAGGTGGGTTGGCTTCTTTCGGGCGGCAAAATTTCCAAGTGTAGGAGCTCGCTCCCTGACGTCGGTGAAGGAAAATAGTCTCAATAAAAACATCGACCGAAGATAGATAAGCACAGGGGTTGTAGCATTAGGTTTGCAGTATTCTGCATCAAATGCCGCCCAACAGAGGGGTTGTGTCCCACCGTAAATGGGTACACGACCCTGGCATTTGCGCGAGTCCTGGGTGACTAAAATATTTACTTTAGAGAGAGAGGATCATGGTGATGAACAGTGTCTTACCTATGGCACGATGAAGCAACTAGGGAGCGGCGAATTGCGTTGGACACACCAGTTCTTGTCTGATCACTGAAGTTAAGCAGCGCAACCCAAGCTGGTACTGACATGGGTGGCCGCTTGGAAAAACTGGGTACTGCTAATACCCAAAAATCGTCGCATAAGAGTAGTGTCTGTGCAGTCTCTGCATAAGAACTAGGCTGTGGACGGGGCTCTACTGACCTTGTAGTTGGAGGGCCCTAAAACACAAACAAACAAGAACAAATGAAGTAACTAATTGGCCACCAATGCATTGGCAGGAAAGTAATAGTGAGGCCGCTGAGGCTTAAATGTTTCAATGTGGACGCAAAGGATTGAAACACGGCTGTAATGCCTTTTTAAACTCCTGTTTAAGTAGAGCTCATATTCTTAGGAAGTGTTCTGTTATCACACATGATTTTCCTCCATTGGTGGCCGCAAATCCACGCTGTTTATTACTACATGAGACTGCCCATAGTTTGTGGCCAACCCTTGGTTCTGTGCTTTTTTTTCAAGCACACAGTCATTTTCGTGTTATCTTATCAGTGCGGTTTTTCTTTTTACTCGTGCCCAGTTTTTATCTCCAACAGTGAGCCCGTGTATGCATTTTTTACTATTTGGCACCACGCCTGTCGACCTCACCTGAATCAAACCCCTTGTTTTGTTTTCAACTTTTTTCCTACCTGGGCATTTGACGTGTTAATAACTGATAAAAGTCAGGTAGATAACTGAAGTAGATATCCTTTCATGCCTTTGCATGTGGCAACGCTATAAAGACGAGGTCGAAAAAAAACACTCCAGCGGCATCCCACAAGTCCAGCCACTTGTTAATTACCATATCAACAAGCATATTCTTCATTTTGTTATCATGTTAATCTGATGAGGAGACTTAAAAAAGATTGAGTAGGGCGAAAAAAAGATACAAAAAAATTAACAATTGTATTTGAGTCTCCACTTCTTTATTATAGATGCATCGTAGTGAGATTCGAATGGTTTTTTTTATCATTTCATGTTGTGATATCATTTAGAAAAGTTTCTTAAGAATAATAGGCGATAATATTCACTGTGTCTCGGTAATTGTCGACTACAGAATAGAAAGAATAAAGAGCATCTTCCTATTCATTACTGTGAATGCGCATGAATTGCTGACTGTTGACCTCGAATCCCATGGCTATTTCAGGACAAATCTAATTCAACATTTTTGCCCATAAGAAACTTTAATTTGCCTTTCACTCTTTGATGTCCTTTACGTACAGGAATGCGTGGCTGAATGATGAGACTAGGATTTTTCTGACTAACGACAATCAAATCTAGTGTCTTACACGGGCCAGTATGGGCAGAATTTTGTCAGACGATTGATGAACCACTTCCTAACCTTTAATTCGTTTCTGGACTACCCTCCTGACTTGTAGATTTCATTAACACGTAGAGGTATAAGGTGCTTCAGTGGTTCCATGTTCGATAGGGCCATTATTTAATAGGAAGTAAAGCAGCCGTCCCGTGTGGTGTGTTCGATGCCATTTGAACGTAAAGAACCCTTATAACAGTACTTGGAGAAAAATATACGTGTGTAGTTCGTCAAAATTTTCAGGGTGCGAGCTCGTCCCTCCTCCTGACGTCGGTGGGGGAAAATTGCAACAATGAAGAAAAATAAGCTGATGATAAATAAGCATTGGGGTTGCAGCATGAGGTTGGCAGCCGACTGTATAAAATACCACCCATTTGATCGCTCCTATATGTTCGTATGGAACAGAAATGGGGATGATATTGCGAGGAATTCCTAACATTTTCTCGCCTATGGCAAGGTCGGGTACTTATCTTGTCCCTCTGAATGGACACAAGAGTGATATGTTCGACAGTGTTTTTCCATATCCGGTTGTCGACCAAAGGTAGAACCCTTATCCTTATTTATCGTCAGTCTAGTGTTCAGTGGGGCACTCCACCGGCGCCAAGGGGCGAGCTCCTACACCTGGAAATTTTGGCCTCACCTACCCTTTGCATAGTAGAGACGGTTCTTTTACGTGCAAATGCCATCGTACACCACACGGGACCTCGGTTTTCTTTCTCATTCGAAGGAAGGCGCACTCGGGGCATGTTGATATTAATTAATACAAAAATTCTGGTATGGTAGGACAGCAAAAGCAATCACAAAGAAAAATATAAAATGTGATTGTAACTGTAATTTAAACCGCCTTTAATGATTGAGGACTGGTATCGGATAACCGATTTGTGACACTTGTTCACATGTCAGTGTTTTAAAATTTCTCAATTTTAAAAGTATTCCTGTACACCTTATTTGGGATATGGTTGATTAATACTAATTTCATACTGAATTTGGAAATATCGTAGAGGTGTCTAGGTGTATTCCTATTATAAAAACTATCGTAATGTATGAACAGATGACTTTTGACGCACATGAAACATACCCAATTCTGCTAATTTGTGCATTGTGACAGAAAGTTATTTTCCAACTGTCTGCAAATTCATTCAGATGTTAATTTTCATAGTTTCTACCATCTTAAATTTTTAAGAAAATACCTCATGAAAGATGATCTCTTCTCATATTCACATTTGATGTTTTGTTTGCAAGTTTTTTTTTAAAGCGATTTTATCAAAACAGAGAATACAACTATGATTTCAACACTGATAACCGCTCCTTTAATTCGAATTCTTCTGTTTTCAGTATAGGAGTTACATAATAACATTTTATAATTTATAAACTCGAAATCAAGTGTTAGTTAATAAAAAAGGGCGTTGTCATTTGTCTACAATTAATTTGAATTAATCTCTTTAAAAAAATTGTGGCAATTCACGCTGACGATTCATAACTTTGCTGAATAGTCACAAAAGGGTGGGTGATATTATTAATTCTAGTGTTTTAGCTACATGACACCAATTCCGGCTTTCAATGATATTAATAATAAAAATTAATTTATTAAAAAAAATATATGTCGCTAGTGCTGTAATCTTGTACACACATACTGCTTTCAAGTCGTCAATTCTGAGTATAGTGTAGAGTATTTGTAGAGAATTTATTTAGCCATTATGAATTTATTTTATGGAGGATATTTTTTTTATTGAATTGGTGATGCAGTCACAATGTTATAGTTGAAGAACAATTTTTAGTCACTCGTTACTCGTAAGAAACAAGAATATATTTTTATTTAAATAATCTATTTTTTTGAAGTTTTTCGCCCCTCTAAGCGTATTTTCTGTAAGTATTTATAAATAATGTATTTAACACAAATCCTTTTGAAAAGAGGAGAGATAAAAGGGTTGATTTTCTAACAGTAAGGTGACCACCTACAAAGAAGGAACCATCTCTACTCAGCCCACCTGTATGAGCAAAGCACAACTGCAAAATATTAATTGAAGCCATCAACTTAAAAGCAGGTGTTATTGCATTCATTAAAAATCCGCCTACTCATTGGCCCACCTATCTTGGCTTACCTTGACGACCTGCATTGAGGTGAAAAGTTAGCGTTAGTTGGATATCATACTGTGAACTAACTTTAATGATGTTGATGCAAACGATAAAATAGAGGTTGGCTGTTTTTTATTATTGCTAGGACTGAAGTATCATTGTGTTGTTATTATTAATATTGCTTTTCCAACTTTTTTTTTGTTGGACGTCGCATTCATATCCATTTTCAAAAATAAAAATGGAGGTTTTTATGATTGTTTTGATTTAAATTCAAATAAGAATAATTTTTGACATGAATTGTTTTCACGACTTCAATAAAAATTATATTAGTACTTTTTTGCAGCCTATACATTTGCAACTTATAATCAAATTTTAGTGAAGATTTTAACATTTTAAAGGGTTTTACAAAGTAAGTCCTGTCATAAATATGAAACGCAATGTTGCGAATAATTTTCTTTCTTTCACTAACTTTTTTTTGTTGAGATTAAGCAGAAATTATATATATAAGATGAAGTTTTGCATTATGCTAGTGCCATTTTATTATTAATACAAATTAAAAGAGGTTAATGAGTAAAATTAGATTTTGGTGATGCTACATTTTTCTTCTGGAATGTCTGTGCATAGTCATAAACATTGATTAGATGTCCAATTTCTTGATACAATTTTGTATAAAGCGTTGTTTTTTTACAAGGGGTGAAAAAATTATATATGCTGACACTTTTTTTTATGTGATGGCATGCTTAATTCTTGTGCAGAAGCGTATCCAAGTGTCAGTAGAAAATGCTTATTTATCTCATAAAACAGCTGTTTACGATATGGATATGCAGCCTTGAATTTTTTTTCGTTACTTTCAAATTGCATGTCAGATTTTTGTGTCAAGAAGACCACTTTCATTTACAGAAAAAAAAATCTACTTAAATGTGTTAGTTGCTGTGTTAGTTACATTCTCATCACTGTGGCATAGCTGTATGCATATGTAGAGCTGAATTTCTAAAAATACAAAACATTATTTATGCATATTGCTGTTCCTGACAACAATTAGGATTTTTTGCGCGTGAATAAGGGTTTTTAGTGACAATTTTAGTTTGCTATAAATGACCTGTTAGGAACAGTGTGAACCATGAGAGGTTAACTTTTAATTAATAAGTAAGCATATTCATTTGTTTTCATACTATAATGAGTTTGGAAATGCAGGAATAATTTTTTTTTACTTTATTTCATGATTATCTTTGATTTCTAATTGGAATTATTAGACGGCAGTAAATGATAATCAGGTAGCATTCATTTGAGACTACTGTCTTCAGGCAATTCAACCGATAAAAGCAGTACTTACATTTTTATGTTAATGTGATGTATCACGCTACATGCACCTGCAAGGGCATCTCACAGAACGGCGTATTACATTTATTCCTGATTGCAAATATGGAATTGAACCTATGATCTCCTTGAGGTTGGTAAATGACAAAGACATCAGCTCTTAAAGGGCCTAATATTTCTGGTGTTTGGCCAAGGCAATGGTCCTCCTAGTTACAGTCTTGGCCTGCCTATAGTGCATTTTAGACTCCTGGTCTATGTCAGTAAACCTGTGGAATACAGCGTTCTTTTGTTTGATGGCTGCCTCTACCTCATCATTCCGCAACCATGTCTGTCTGCCCTGGGATGAAGGTCCTACTCTACACTGGCCTGAAATGGCTTTCCCACATTTTCTAAATTTTCTGGCAACCCGGTCTCACATGACATCAGCTGTCGCTTCCCAATCCCAGTCTACCTGTCTGGGTACTTCCTGTTGAAATTCCTCTGTTTTGGTGGGCAATTTCCACCACCTAATAACCAGCTCGCCTTTCCATGAATTTGCCTTGCCTGCCTCTTTCACTAGGATTTCTAACATAAGTAACCTATGGCCACATTCTTTTTGAAAATTTTTCACTGAGAAGTGCCCAGCAATCATGAACCTCTGCTCAATGTTGCCCTGACCATAAAGAAATCTACAGTATCTGTGACCTACCTTGTGGTGACTGGAAAGTGATCAGACACTCGTTCCTCTTCCTGAACCATGTATTTGCCAATGCAAGGCCATGTGCTCATGCTCTTGCTGCCTCAAGAATTGACTGCCCTTCTATGATAACTGTTCCATTTCCCCATATCCCATGAACCTCTTCATATCCCTGCCTATCCTTGCCTACATGGACATTAAAGTCCCCACAATAACTAAACGCTCGTTTCCTTTACACTGCCTCACCTTACAATCTAGTGAGTGCACCAACTCATCAAAGTCCCTCCAGAAAACCACCTTAGTGAGATCATGTAGACCAGCTTGAGGGGTATACGCACTAATGAGGTGGAGCACTACTCCCTCCCCAACTACTGTAACTAACACTAACCTCCTATTAATCGTTTCACTAGGGTGACCCCTTGCTGCAGCTCACTATTTAATACTATATCCACCCCACCCCTCACGGGGTCACTCCAGCCAGGCGTCTGGAACCCGCAGGAATGTAGGGCGAGTTGTTTGTGGGAGGATTGCCGGCCTACTCAACACTTACTTTTTGGTAAATATAAAATAAAATTAGTAAAAGAAATTTTGTAAGTCACCAAGTGCTTTTAAACAAATCAAAGTTGTTGAGATTGTTGACTATATTGCTTGACATTCCTTTTTGTGAAGCTACGAATGTTTATTAGCATCCTTCTGGTTTATCTATTGAGACACACTCCCTTTAATTGAAACCTAAAAGAGGATGAGGCGATAGAGCCAAGTTAACCCCATTAAACATAATTTTGCTCTCTATTGACGTCATTTCCTTCTCACATTAAATGGTCTCTTAATTTCGTTGTACTTATTAATGGTTGTTTATGGTGCCCACGTGGTTATCATAACCTCGTAATGGAATAAAGTTGTATGGGTGATGAGAAGCTCAAGGGGCAAAACTTATGGTAGGTCTGTGTCATCATGACCACCCAGATTTTTTTTTCTTCAGAACTTTTCATCTTCATTTCTCATCTCTTCTCTATCTGATAGCTGAATCTTGACTTCTTTATTCTTCATGTTACACCTTCGCGATATTTTTTTCTAGCTTCATTTCTGCTTTGACCTTCTGTACTGAAAATATCTGACCCCTCCCTATACCGAACTGGCTCAGATCCAGTTCTGGCACGCAATTCCCATCCAAGCACGCATTTGCAAGTTTGTATTATTATCTTTAGCGAGCTCCATTTTAATAATGATTTAGTGGCATGTGACCAATTTTGTTTGTCGTCACGAAAATTAATTTTTATGTCTTATCCCTATAAACGCATCCCTCAAATTGTTTCCTTATCGATTGCATTCATTTGGCGTAATCATGTTAAAGTCTTTGTGAGGCTTGATAGTATCAGTATAGTCTTGGAAAAATGACACAAGGACGTAATTTGAAACAAATACAGTGTTCAGTTCCATTTAGATTAAAATTATTATTGCTGTAAATTATAATTAGAAATAATTTGTGTGTTATGTATTATTGATTTCCTTAACCCGTTAAATGTTTGCAAATGGAGCTACTTTAAAACCTCCTATAATTTTATAAACACTAGTCCATTTATTTGTGTATATATCCATATGCAATTTATTGTTCAATTGGTTATATTACATAGATTAGCTTTTCGCGGACTTTGCCACTAGAGATTTTGTGTCTTGAGTATTACGTATGGAGTGATGGTATTTCAATGAAAAGGGTATCAGGTGACAGATGTGTTCCATTGACAAGTTCATTCTCCCTCTCTCTTTCTCTGTTTTTGTTAAGGCTTGTCCCAAACTCTTGATCCCTTTGTACTTTAATTATGAACGTTATCATCTTATTATGATGTGTAATAGTTGAAAGATCCGCTTCTTACGTAAATGATTAACATTTATTGTAGGATAGTTTTCCATGTTGCTATTTCGTCATAGTGATTCGGACTTCAACTTGGTTACTAATAGTAGACTACTGAATGAACGGATTCCTAACTTAAGTTTTGCCGGTGTTAAACCATGACAACTCTTATGCTCTCAGAGAACATAAATTGTTATCAATAAACGTTGATTCAAATTTATAATCTAAACTGCCCTTAATGGAACAGTAATGTTGAAATGTTAGGCAGATACTTTGATAACGTGCCTTATGAAAATTTTTTAACCTTTTTTAGTCTTATTTTTATAACATACCCTATTGTTAAGTCCTTGAATGTGTTAGTGGGGTTCCATCATATGACTACCACTACTAGGTGTTGAACTTAGATCATCTGCACGCCATGTGGAAGCCCTATTCATCAGGTAGAGGTTTATAACTATAACGGTCATTAGAGTCCCGTGCACTGCGTAGTTCTAATGTAGAGTCTGCACAGATACTACGCTGTTACTACGATTTGGGTATTAGCAGTACCCAGTGTTCCCAATAGGTCACCCATGCCAGTACTAGCTGGGGTTGCATTACTTGACTTCAATGATCTAGCGAGAAGTGGTGCTTGGAACGCAATACAGCCGCTCCGTGTCCAGGTCCAAATTGGAAGTAAATGTTCTGTGCCTTATGAGTAGTCTATAATCGTGAATTTTACAACTTTCTACCAGACTTGAGCCTGGTAGTGCCATTAAACATCGCCTTTGTGTCGAACTTTAGGAATGAACCCAACTGCTCTTTAAGAGAAATTTGTAGCATCTTTTCCTATTATTTCTTCTCATGATAAATTAAATAGGGGAATCTCGAATTCCATTTTATTTTGAATCCAGCTTTCATGTTTTGGAAACCGAGAAGTATGGTATTCGTTTACTCAGTTTGTTTTGCATCTTACCAAATGAATCCTGAACGGCCATTAAATCAGCTTCATGTATGGATCACGGTTAAAAACATTGTCATTGGACCTAGCTGGTTTATGGCTTCAGGCTGTCTATAGAACGCTGAACAACTGAAATCTTTGTCAAACCATTTGATATCCACCTCTCGTTATCCCTTTCACCAGTGTCACTTTATGACTCATAGGTTCCTGACCATGTTAGAGGTTGAAGTGGATAGATACAACGTTCATCTATTTTGGAAATCTACAAAAAAGAGGTTTATTGCTTCTAGGGTAGAGGAGGAATTGAATTATGCATTTCCTAAATATGAAATATTTCTAAGAACTACATTTTTTTGGGGTAATTGGTATTTTACCTTTTGGCTATTTTAATCTATTAAATATGTGTCTATGTCTGTGTTATAGAACCTGTTGACCTTATGCTTTCGGGTCTTCCCAAAAAATCATTTGGGATGTCCGCTTTATTTAAAAATTGTAATCTCTGTGGTAAGACCTGTTTAAAACTTGTCTTATATCATGAGCTATTAGCACGTTGTTATTTTTTTGACATCGTGTTCAAGGCAAGAAAAATGCTTCAATTACTTTGAATGATTTCTTTTACATAGTTACGAATTGCGTATTTTTTGTGTTTATTACCATTTTAGCTAATAAGTTTTTGATGCGAAACTCTAAGACACGTGCTCCCAGCAATAAGGAATTAGTTCACAATTTGAACTATTTGAGGAAACATGAAAGTGTTATTATGATACTAATAAAATGAAAAATACGTTTTTGTATTAATACGATACGAAGTAAAGTACTTGGGTGAAAGTAACCCGTACATAATTCAATTTAGGGGAGAAGAAGAGCACTGACTAACACGTCAATGCCATTTTTCTAGTTATAAATTTACTATACCTGTTAACAAGGCTTTACAAATTCATTGCGTTAAAGAGCTGAGGACTGAGTCATAACCCTGAGGCCGATAGGAGTTTAAAGGACGAAAAGTACCCCAAATCTGATATTTTTCAAGTTCAACTTGTAACATTGCATTCCCCCAAAAGGGTCTACGGCTTCTTTTCTAGCCTCAAGAAGACATATTTGAGGTTTCCCTTCCCTTCTAATAAAGAAATTGTTGGAGACGAAAACGTTGGGTTGTACTATCATGTTCATAGTTGCAAAATGCTAATTTGTGGCCAAGTTTGAGTCATTACTCTAGCCTGCCAGTGGTACCTATTAACTTCTGTTCAAGTCACTCTGGATCTTTGCTTAAGGACTAAAATTAATTGAAATGTTTCTGGATGATTCAGACAGGTCATTCATGCATTTTGGTAATTGACTTGTGCATGTATCAGAGTGAGTGCTACTCACAAACATGTATTTTTAAAATTCAGAACGCCCCAAGTTGGACACACCAGTTCTCGTGAGATCACTGAAGTTAAGCAACGCAAAACCCACGTTAGTATCAACATGGGTGGTTGATAGTGAATGTTGGGTGCTACAAATTTCCCTTCTCCTACCTCCCCTATACCTACCTCCTCACCCACGAGCAGCCTCCTAAGGGTTTGGCCTGTTATGGCTGCTTGGCTTACTCCCCAACCCATTGGCCATTGTCTAACATAGTTGTCGTATCATATGGTCGGTTTGGCCAGTTGCCGACCTGATTCTAAGTACTATAGCCTATTTGGTCGCCTCTTGCAACCATGGAAGGGGGAGCTTTAAATATACAGCATTTTGACCCATGAACCACACAGGGAATAAGAAACCCAATTATATTAGCATGTAATTGTTATTGGTGTATAATTACATTTGTGGATGGCATTTGTGGTATTTTTTTATGCTGCGTTACTTCAAAATTAGCCAGTTTATGTAACGACGTCAATTTTATTTTTATTGCAGGTATGGGAGCACGTAATGGCATCAATTAATTCTCCAACCAAATTTCCTTAACATATAAGGTAAGATATTATTATGATTATAAATTAAATAAAGTGTCATTAACGAAATACAATTTTTTTAAAAAAAGAAAAGGAGCAACACAAAATAATCTTCATGATAATAAGGATGTGTGGTCTATGGTACCTTTTAATTTGGAAATTTCTACGAAGTGTTATTATTACAACTTATCAATGTCGGCATGTATATGGAAGCTGTGGTGCCTTACTCTTGGTGCTTGGCCCACTTTCAAACACTGTCGAACAGCATGTGCTTATTACTCACGGAAGCCACGGTATATAGGCCTACTCATTTTTATATATTCCGAAAAGAGGAATTTGTATCATAGCATTTTGACTTAGAGTGTTATCCTGACCCAGCATTCATTCCCTTCTGTAGCTTTTTATGACGTGTCAGCAGAGCCAGTTTTGTGCAGGCTTTAAAAGACCCCACATGAAAAAATTGAACATTTTTAATTATATCAATAAATACTCCGCTCCTTTGATTAATCGTCCTTGTGCAGCGAGCAACCTCTGTCCACCTACACGTGGTAGCCCTGTGTATCCGGGTGGATCAAGGGTGGCGATTATGAGATACAATGATGATTTCACTCCAAGGAAATTGGATAAGGAAATTGGCCTGCAATCATCTTTACTTATCCTTCTGCCATCAACAAATCTCTTGGTGTTCGCAGCTCTTCCCAGTTCTGTTCCTTACATGAATTTTTTGTTCGTTTGTTGTTGGAGTTTAAGGTCCCGTCAACTACGAGGTCATTAGAGACCCGTCCACTGTATACTGTAGTTCTAATGCATATACTGCGCAGGCACTACACTAATGCGACGATTATTGGGTATTAGCAGTACCCAGCTTTCCCAAGCGACCACCCATGTCAGTACTAACTGGGCTTGCGTTGCTTCACTTCAGTGATCAGACGAAAACTGGTGTGTCCAACGCAACTCGCCGCTCCCTCCTCACATGAAGCTGTAACTGTAGGGGATACTCAATAGTTACTGTATATGGTGAACATGTAGTCGTTTCCTAGAAAACGGCCTCCCTCCTTATCAGAAACTCGATTTTCTATATTTCAAGATTAGACAAGCTACGCTACAGCGAAGAATAATTATTCCAATTTTGTTTTAGCCAGAAAAAAAAGTGGATAAATTCAATACATGGTTGCAAACACAGGTGTGCATGAAATTTCACTTTCAGCCATTCTTCGTCTGAGAATTAAAAATTCTACGTCGGACCTGGAGTGCTACTAAAGCAGCGATTGTATTATTCTGGCGTGGAATTATAAATGATGTTCATATTAGCAAAAAATTTTTTATGCAGTCCAATATATACTGTACACTGATGGATCTTAGTGACGTAGCCTCTCATTTGCATTGCATTTATTTTGTAATGATGGATAATATAATTAATGCGCTTTATTTTACATCGGTACCTTCAAGGTGTCATTACGATTCGATATTGGATTGAGGTGCGTTGGCATCTTTCGGGCGAGAGAGAGCGGTCTCGATTGCGCTGACTGATTCATTGGATGGGAAGTAAAGCCAGTAGCCCCGTGTGGTATACGACGTCACCTGCACGTAAAAGAACCCCTTCTACTATGCAATGAGTAGCAAAAGCAACTCCTAACCCTTTTCCCGCCTATGGCAGGGTCGGGTACCCATTTTGTCCCTCTGAATGGACACAAGAGCGATATATTGATCATAGTTTTTTTCTGCAGCCGGTTGCCGACCAAAGCTGCACCCCTACGCTTATTGACTGTGTTCGTTGGGGAATTCTACCGACGCCAAGGGGCGAGCTCCTACACCTGGAAATTTTGTCTCATCTACCTGTTGCATAGTAGAGAGGGTTCTTTTACGTGCAAGTGACATCGTACACCAACACGGGACCTCGGTTTTATTTCTCATCCTCTCTCTCTCACCCGAAAGAAGCCAACCCACCACGGTTCAGTATCGAACCTAGAACTACTGACGCAGTTGCCGATCGTGCTAACTTCTATTCTACCGCGGTAGATGAGGCAAAGTTCCCAGTTGTAGAAGCTCGCTCCCTGACTTCGTTGGTGGAGTGCCCCAGCGAACAATAGATCGACGATAAATAAACATAGGGGGCTGCAGTTTTGGACCGTCCAACAGATCGCCCATGTGTCCATCCAGAGGGACAATGATCTGTATCCGACCCTGCCGTAGCTAGGCAGGAAAAGGGTTAGTAGTTGCTAGTTGCCCTTCAAGGTGCCATTTACGAAGAGAAGAAAAAGAACATGTCTTCACTTGTAGGAATTGAACTCGGTCCACCTGTATAACAGGCTGATACTGAATTATCCGCTCGCCAAAGATAGGATATTCGCCGGATATTCCCTGGTAGGTCACCGTTGTCCGAGAGCCAAAGGGCCTTCATTAAAAATTAATACAAGGTAATAAGACAATAAAAATAAAATGAAGCACATTGGGGGGAAAGGGATTATATTATTTTATAGAAATAATTCGTGCTTGCTATTGCTCCTTTTTAATGGCTGTGGAATTTTTGTAGCTTTTCCTCGGGCTTGAATTTCAGTATAGTGCAACCCTGACGAAAAATTTTAAAAAATGCCTCACTCCCCCAGTCAAATACTGTATAAAAACGCTCTACGTACATTGGTAATTTTTTAATTTACACGTTAGCAAGTAAAAAAAGAGAAATAGGCCCTAAAACATCAACTGAAATAATTTCTGGAATTTAATTTTTTTGAACTCCGCATATTCAAACTGTGATACCGAAACAGTAATAGACTTAGTAATGATTTTGGTTAAAATGTCGCTTGAGTTACTTAAAAAAAATTATCGAAATTAAAAATTAGCTATTTTGAAAGTGTATAACCACATGTGGCCGGTGGTTTTCGAATAGGGCATCTCAGCTTATTGACTATGTGCATATTAAAGTGTACAACAGGAGTGTACATGTTGTTTGACTACTCATTGAATATTAAAATCGTGTCGTGATTAGAGGCTCAAGTGATGTTTCATTTTGTTTTATTCGAGTTTAAAAACTTTATGACCACTATTTTTCCAAGCTAAACAACATTATTTGCATTGGGTCTTAGAATAGAGATAATTAGGAGGATATTTTATAGGAAAGTATTGTCATTTTATGCTAATAAGTCACAACAAAATCATCACAATATCCTTACGTCAGTGCGTAGCTTTTACAAAAGTCCATTTGCAATAGATTGAGTGAAAATTGAAAGGAACAATAAACAACTATAATTTTAGTATAGATTATATCGATGGATTTTCTTATGATCTCATTTGACTGGAGTAAAATTTTTGTTCGCGTCTTTACGATCAAATGCACCTCAACTTTATTAACTACTAAATCCTATTTTGTCCCCTGTATAGTGCCATTTTATAGCCATCTTCGTAGCATTTACCCATAATACGTAGATAAAAAGCGTTACTCCGAAATTCCATTTGCAACACAATACATTTGATTCATTTAGCACAAGCAAGGAAAAAAACCGTGAGTAAAGTATGGATTTTTTATGGTAGTAAATTGTTGCATTTCGGTGTCGATTGGACAGCCAAATTGACCATCCTTTGAATGTGAGCCAGATTTGGTCACTACTTAATGTATCCTTACTATATCTATATGTCGCTTAGTTAATTCCCAAAAGGATCGTGGACAGTTGGCAAACTGTGAGTTGGTCAGGTAATCACGGACTTAGAGGCAGTCATTTGCGGAGCCTGGCAAGGTATCGCTAATCACCTAAGTAAAAGATAATTAACTCTCGAGAGAGATGTTGGGCCAAGAAGGCGAATACTGCGTAAATTTAGATGAATCAGACCTCTGGGAGAAATAAAGCAATGGAGTTAGAAGGGGCAAAAAAAAAAGGAAACTACACTGATACTATGCTGACTTTGCTATTATCTCGTGTCCCTAACTCCCTTGACCATAGCCTTTAGCCCTTCCATCAGCCTTCATCATCATCACCCTTTTCATTGGGTTATTTCTATAGTGAGCATATATCTATGTAAGAAACTCAACTTGAAAAGAGATCAGGTTTTTTAGTCTAATAGCCACAAATTCAGCTAAAATTGGCATATAGCTAACGTTTGAACGCTGTTCTGGCTTAGTGCATACCGGTATTTATTTATTTATTAAAGTATAGCAAAGAAATATTCATTAAATTACGTTCTACATTATAAAATTACTGAATCTGAGCAACTCTAATTTGTTCCTAATAGTATACTAGTTCACCTGATACAATGCAAGGTACGGATGGGCAGAAAATTTTTCCCAAAGAAAATCTCCAAGACAAGGTCCACAGCCATTAAAAACAGATTGCAGTGTGCAACACGGGATTTATATCCACGAGCCATTGGCCCTCAGACGTTTCTTTCGTTTTGTAGGTGTTTTAGGACCCTTCAACTACAAGATCATTAGGGCCCCGTCCACTGCGTAGACTACACTGTACACTACACTGATGCGACGATTTTTGGGTATTAGCGGTACCCGGTTTCCCAAGCGACCGCCCATGTCAGTACTAGCTGGAGTTGCGTTGCTTAACTTCAGTGATCAGGCGAGAACTGGTGTGTCCAACGTCGATTGAACACCAGAGAGAGCATGCTCAAATCCTGGGCAAGTGTCATGAGTTCAAAGATAAAGGGATTTCTCTCTTTGCTTTTTGATATCACATTTCAATTTTCGTTTTTATATCAATAGATTTCAAGTTAATAATTTAATGTGCTTCATTTTTAGCACTTATTGAATAAAAATGTAGTTTTGATCGAAGGCAGCTACTTCTCATAAGGCTTATATTAGTATAGCTCATTTGGTGAGATTTTGAGTATCTCAATTGATTACTATGTCTATTCGATGTTTTGAGGCACGAAGAGTAAAAAAAAATCATCAAGAAAATTGATGTTTACATAAACTCCCCTGTGGTCACTGCTATGTTGTTCGCCTTTTTCAAATTAATGTTAGTACATTGAGGAAACACGGTATTGTTTAATTATTAATTATGTTTTCTAAACTCAAGGCTATAATTGCAGTAGTTTGGCTTTCTTACGCGTTATTGAGATTCATTTTGTGGCAAAAAACGTCGGAAAAAAACCCTGAATCTTAAAAGTAAATAAAGCTAATATCGAACTTGTTCAACCCAACTGGTAAAGCAAAATTGCCTCTTGAGCTACAGGAACGCTGGTTCGCCCCTTGCCATGGTTGTTACTTTATTTTCATGATGAGGTGGAAATCTCACGTGCGCTTTTTGCCAGACAGTTCTGATCAATTGCTTTCATCAGATTTAGGTGGTGTGATTTTGTCAGAAGGGACACAGACATGAAGTATCAAAATGCGCAACTTTCTGCAGGAGGCTTATATTTTCATTTCATATAGGGGCCTACTGCAAATTGTCAATACTATTGGAGATTAGAATAAATACTGTATAAAATTAGTTACTGTCCCAGTAGAAGAGGAGTACTCAGACCTGATCAACTTCTCAGAAATAGGAGCTGATCAAACCTCTGACATCCCGTTGTTGTTGTTGTTTGTTGGTGTTTTAGGGCCCTTCAACTACAAGGTCATTAGAGCCCCATCCATAGTGTAGTTCTGATGCAGAGACCGCGCAGACACTACACTAATGTGACGATTTTTGGATACTAGCGGTACCCAGTTTTCCCAAGCGGCCACCCATGTCAGTACTAGCTTGGGTTGCTTTGCTTAACTTCAGTGATCAGACGAGAACTGGTGTGTCCAATGCAATTCGCCGCTTTCTCTCTGACATCCCAGTGGCTCTTCTTGGTATATGTATTGTGAGAGTTTGCTAATCGAATGGGACAAGCACGTTGACTTTCTCCTATTTTAAAAGTCGTCAAGATATCAGAGGCTGATATAATTATTAAGATTAGGATTATTATGATAAAAATGATGGGAGAGGATGTCACACCGATAAATAGCAGAAAAAAATTAATTATTCTGAGTTTTTTTTGAATTGATTGACATCCCACGCAAGATGCTCACAGTAGTCCTATACGCTTATAAAAAGTTCAAAGATCATTTCCAAGAATAGCATGAAATTTAAGACCATGTGCATCATCTAAGAAAATGACAAAGAGGAATCCTCTATACGGTTTTTTTATCGCTTTTTTTCTTCTTGTTTTCACCCTAACCAACCAACCCCGAACTCTTACTTTCAGTCTGATTTTCATGCACTTTTTCCATGCATTCGTTTCCATGGTTTTATGGTGATTATCGATTAGGCAAGTGTGCGATTGTTATATGCACTGAATTCCTGATAAAAACTCCTATCACATAATTAGTTTCTAGCACAATGTTATATTGCATGTATGCTCGGAGAAGGGGGAAAAATGAGGAGAAATGAGTAGACCGAAGTCGATGGATGAGGCCCTATATGTCTCCAAACATATTATATTTTTGTTATAAGACAAAACAGAACCTAGGAATAAAATTGTGCATCCTTCTTACGTAGATGGTATGTTTATATAGTATTTAGGCTGTGATCCTAATCTTTTTTGTCTTAAATGAAAAGTGTCTCCATCCCCACCCCAATCAAATTATTAACCTTGTTTTTTTCCCCTCTCTTTCTCTCATGCGTCACTACTACTTATAGTTGCACATTCTCAAAAACCCTCACCATGAAAACGTGCACAATTTGAGGGTGAGCTGCAGTAGAGTATAAAGATTTTGAGTGCATTTTTGAGACGTACATGAAGAAAATGATCATGAAATCAATTCAAGAATAAAATAGATGTCTAACTTGAAGAAGACTGTGATTTACTTTTAAATTATGTGCAGAGTATTTCGTTAGCGAATTTTTTGGGGGTAGACAATAGTCATGAGCCTTAATATGCAAAAAAATGATGCTCCATCTTAGAACAAGACGGTGGTTTTATAACTCCTCTAAAGGGCTGTACTCTTTGCTGATCAAATGACATTTTGTGGTTTAAAGTTTTATGAAAAAAAATTTTGGAAGGCCAGTTTGTACAGTAGCTGCAAGTATCTCTACCATTAGTGACGAATTCAGAGAGGAATTTGTGTACGCCGATTTTGTGAAATGATGGGGTCAATGCTGCATACCATTGCATTTGTTGACCTTTACTGTTTTTAATTCAATTATGGATTGATAGACGTTAATGTTTGCGAAGTTTTTAAGTACAGGTATATGTACACAGAATGATATCCGCCTAAGATTTTTATGTCTTTCGCAACCGCGATATTTAAATGAATCGAATAAATCAAATAGTAGCACACCACGCTCTGAGATATGCAGGTTGAAATTATTGGACACATACTTTGCGCAGGTGGACAAAACCTGTTTTTGGGGTAAAATAAAGTTCACCTTACTTGCTCAGTTCATTGTGATACCCATGTGCTGAACATTGGGCTAACCCTTCATGTTAGGTAATTAATATTTTACAGGATTTAAATATCAGCGCTTACATGTTTTATTAAAGAAGAATATAAACTTGTTACTAAAAAAACATAGTTTTACCATTAAAATTTTTAGCAAATACTCCGCAATTGATTTATCCGTGTCTTGAATTTAATTTGAGAGTGTCTTTGTCCTAGCATTCCAAACTGTTAACAAGGTCTACACTATATGCCTATAAATTTTTTTATTAGTACACATGTTTAGTTATTTATTTATTTATAAATTAATGGTGGATAGTG
Organism: Trigoniulus corallinus; assembly: GCA_013389805.1. Taxonomy (NCBI): domain Eukaryota; kingdom Metazoa; phylum Arthropoda; class Diplopoda; order Spirobolida; family Trigoniulidae; genus Trigoniulus; species Trigoniulus corallinus. The sequence goes on along the minus strand of JAAFCE010009126.1, from coordinate 16,890,259 downwards.
TCGCTTTGATGACTTTGATGTTTCAAAGTGCGTTATTTATGAGTGTATTTAACGCCCAAACTACCAATAGGAGTCTGGACTGTGTCTTATTAGAAGAGGAAAATAAAAATCTACATGGTTCATTGTCGTGTCTTTAGCTTTCGCACTAAAATTTCATGCTCAAATTCAAAACCATCTTCATCTATAAAACATTTTTTTGAGGTGAAAATATTATAGTTTTAATAGCAAATATACTAGGTATACCTCTCCCTTCCCCTTTCTGAACGTGGTCAAACACTGAAGCATAAAATTACTCTTATCCACAATATCAATTTAGTATCTAGGTTTTTCCTGAAGAAAATAATAATTATATCAACATTTCTGACACCAATTTAAGTAATAATAATAACCAATCGTTTGATATCCAAGAATGTTCGTAAATGAAAACTAAACCTTAAAGAAAATGTAATATTTGATTTCTTCCCCCTCCTCGTCTTCCGGTAAGGTTGTTTGATTTACTTCACATTAAACAAAAAAAAAGTATGTTGTGTACTCACGAACGAATAATAATTGCAATTATAGTCTGTACTTACAGCTATAATTACATTACATACCGCTTATCCAAGCGAAAATTGTCTGAACTAAGATATTGTAGCTTAAAAAATTGCAAATACCAAACTTGAGAGCACATTTCTCAATGAGAAAATGCATTCCAATTCACGTACTTATATTAAATTGGTATGCTACTCTCAATAAGCACCGTGTTGAATTCAAATCTAATTTTGTGGTCATCATCAACTAAACAAAATAATCATCCACATAATAAGCGACCCATTAATTAAACACCTCTAGCTTAAAATAAGTTATTCATAGTCGAAACCTGTTTTAGGGGATTTGTTGCTATTTAATCCTTGTGTAGTCACTGGACATTAAACAGAGTTATCACCCTGTAATACTTTTTCATTGTTACCTGAGTTAATTCAATTCGTTTGATAGATTTATTTTTTTTATGTTTCAATTATTTTTGGCACTTTTTGTCAACGCTAGAAGTTAAAGAATTTAGATAGTTCAAGAAAAGCCAATAAGGTTGTAATCTTTGTGAGAAAAATCAATGCATATGACCAACTGTGCCACTCACAAAAACGTTATCTAGTTTTTATCCCAATTTTATTCACATTTGAAGATTTGCTTCCTCACTCAAAAAACACAGATTTGCACTCCTTAGTCATTGCTTGGAAAAGAAGAAAATCGGTTTTTTTTTCGTATGAAATAGCATTAAAATGGGAAATGGCTTTTGAATTTGTTCGATTTTTTTCTTTCATATGAATCACTCAAAGATATATACATGTTAGAGCTCGTGGCCACTGTCCATCAGTTTACAAATTTTTTTGTACATTCATTCTTTGTACACTGAGAAGGACCTCGTCTAAATGCATCAATAATCATTGATTAAGAAACGTTACCCTAGTGAGAATTCAAAAAGGCTATGATAAAATTTTACCTCCTGGAGTTATATAAGTAGGATTTATTCAAATTATAAATAGCAGTGAGTAGCTTACTTTATAAAAGTTTTTAGAGTCAAAGCTAAGATGTTTATCAGTATGGTGATTTTAACTAAAATCATATTCTTTCTTTCAGAAGTTTAGTGGTAAGGACTCTGCATTTCGGCATTTGAATCATAAATATTAATTTATTGATTTTCTCTGGCAGATATTAAAGTCCATAATGCTTAATGCTCCTTTTTTTAAGATATTTTTTTTTTATTTTGGGTAATGTGGATGTGATTTCGAGCTAACAAGAAAAAGAAGTCTAGACAAATAGTGCCAACTATACTAAGGAGTAAGGGTTGAAATGTTCTGAGAACTTCCCCGTTCACATGCCACAATTTTAAACTCTTTTCCCTCCTATGATAGGGCAGGTTACCCATTTTTCCCTTTGATACCAGGCATAGTGACATTCATCAAATGCCACAGGCTCTTATTTAATGTGAGGCTTTATTTGGGGGAGGGGGCAACTGTCATCGATGACAAGAGGTGAGCTCCAACACTTTTGAAGCTGAATAAACTACTCCACTGTTTTTCCGGGCTGTGGTTACATCTTGCACAATAACAAGTGTAACAAGTGCATCTATCAGTGTATCTATCCCGCTATTAGCCTGGTAGCACAACTTTTGCAGTTGATTCTTACAAGCTTGTGAATTTCTTCCAATGAGAGATCCACACAGCAGCAATGAGGGGGATTTCTAACATTTTGGAAATTAACACTGAATGAGAGATCATTGCAGATAGTTTGCTGCACGACTATCACGGAACACATATCACCACAAAACTAAACTGAAAAATTTGCGCATTACACAAAAAGACTTCTAAACCGCCCAACCACATATCTCGTTTACAAAATTTCTGTATTTTAAACCTTAATTCGTTAGGGAAAAAGTCCAATTTCGTTTATTAAAATTGGGCTACCGACGACAGTCCAACATTTCTCGAATATGTTATTCTTATGGTTTTAGTTACTGCTGTATTATGTTTTTCTTTCTTGCCGAGAGGGAAACATTTAATATCCTAGAATTTTCAAACTGATCCACTGCAATTATTAGCTAAACATTATGGCAGTTAACTTATCAAGTACATTTTTTTTGGAGTATTGTTATTACTAGTTGAAAATTTTTGTAGATTCAATGCTCCGAGTAAATGTAGATTATATTTTGTTATGAAATAAGTTCATTTCATTTCTACTGTAGGTCATATTCTTTATTTCAGGCACTTTCTATTCATTGTTTTTATTCATAACCATTTCTCCCCATTTTACTGAATTTAAATAATGCATATACAGCATATATAATTTAATGGCCTTCGTGTACATTTCGTTTTATTTCATACTCATCTTTTACATTTAGATTAAAATGCAACCCTGCAGAAAACTAATATTAAATGTTGAATCAAAATGCAGATAATATGATAGATTCAGCATGTTAGAGAGAGAGAGAGGACTTGCGTGCTATTATATGATCAGTTTCACTTTTCTGCACTTGTCTAAGTAGCGGAAATGTTGATTTTCGGACCTTTGGAGATGAAAACTGTTTCCCTCCAAACTGACAGGATCAGAAATATGGAATGCAATCAACTAGAGTTTTAAAGTACGGCTGTAAAGGGTTTACGTGGTTTTTTGACGCCTTTTTGTCTACCTATAATTTATCTAACGTTTTCTACGTATGTTCGTGAGGTACTGGAATCAAGTTGGTTTGTTGTTTCAACGAACATTTTAATATTTAAACTGTTATCTGATCTATACTAAATTGCAAAGCCGGATTATTTTGTTTTTCTTGTTTGGAGCTAGTGGTGATGAAATGAATCAAATAGACTTTCCATCATCATAATTTTCCTGTCAGAAGATGGAAATATAGTTGGGATATTTGTAATTCTGTTGCTAGTGGACTTGGTCAAAAGTTTTAGATTGTCGCCCTAGTAGGTTGCACTCTGGCAAAGAGAAAAGGAGGAAAGTCAATAGTTTTACGTAAATATGTTGATTGCATGCTTGTTTGAACCATGTTTACAATTACTGTCTGTAAATTATATTATTGAAATGAGGGCTGGACATTTAATTCATGTCTCACGCATACTGTAACTCTGACTTCTGATTGTGTATGGAATAATCGCTAATTTTTGTTTTCTCTTTTTTATTGTTGTTGTTGTTGTAAATATGTTTGCGTGTGTGTATTTAGTGTGTCATGCCATGTTGTATCTTTGTCCCAATGCAAATCTGATGCTGGGCACGGTGGTCATGGTGCAGTCGCATGAGATTACTTCATATGCACATGCTGTTTCGCGTAAAAATCGACGGAAATTTATATCAGGTTTTGCAGTGTAAGAAAATCAAACGTTTGCATAAACCTTTTTTTTGCTTCACAGTTAGAATAAAAATGGCACAAACTAGTCACTTTGTAACAGGTAGCCCAAAATATTGTTTGCCAAATAAATTTTATGAATTTCAGAATTGCAAATTATATTGGGGCCTTCCTAGTTCAAAAGTTAACTTAAATAGTGAATTTACGTGCACTTAGACCGTTCCTGATATTGATTTAGTGCTTACCTTTTGTTTTCTGCATCATTAATGCGTGAACTATTTGAAGGTCTTGAAACAAATTCAATTACCAGAATCATGATACTGATGATATCTCAGTCAGTTGCTTGCTTCACAATGGATAAAAGTCCTCTTCAGAAATTCTACTTAACCACCTCTTTGAAATCACGGCATTTTAATTAATTTACTCTGGGAAAAAATCTCATGTTGTAATTATACAATTTAATAAGCTTTCTTTGTTGTCAGGTGTTCCTAGAAACGGCTGATTGACATGCAACTCTGCCTTGCTTAGCCTAGCAATTAAATAGCGTAGTTGTGTGTCTACTCTCAACTAAGGCTATAATTAATGGCTATTCTATCCTTATATTTAAGTCATTGTCATAATGCCAAATGATATTAGTATTAGCGTATTATGCTCGTAGTCATGTTAATAGGCAGTTCTGGCCAACTGGTTGTTTATGTGAGCAGGTAGACTTTCCAACTGTTAAATGAGATCCATCAAAATCGAAATGACAGTTTCACCTTTATATCTCTCCATCACAGAAAGTCAAACGAGTAATTTCAGAGAGTTACCTCGCCTGAATGTTATCCATATGGCATCCTATCTTTGATCCTTTATGACCAGTTCAACCTGATATACTTTTAATCAAATGTTACTAATTGATACATTCTGAAGTACAACATGTTGCTAAGTAAATGTCAAAATTGGGTACTTTAATCTAGTTTATAATTTGTGCTTGACATAGAATTTCAGCAAATTCAAGCGGTTGCTATGCCGGTAGCCAACCAAAATATTAGCGAGCTTCAGTGATCCGTTGGTGTACAACGTATGTTACGCAAAGCAGACAAGTTATAGTCCTGCCCAGGTGCCCATGTCCTTAATAGGAATGTTGCTCATGCGCAGGACGTAATTCGTCTGCTTGTACGTTGTACACCAACGAATCACTGAAGCTCAGTGTTGTCAACCAATTCACGTTCGGCTCTCTTCTTCACATATGCAAAGTTTCTTTATATCATAGGGCTGACGCTGAGTGAGATTTGTAGTTTGCTGTTAATACAGGTGCAGCCAAGTTGCGTTGGACACACCAGTTCTCGTGAGATCACTGAAGTTAAGCAGCGCAAACCCAACTAGTACTGACATGGGTGGTCGCTCGGGAAACTGGGTACTGCTAATACCCAAAAATCGTCGCATTAGTGTAGTGTCTGTGCAGTCTCTGCATTAGAACTATGCAGTGAACGGGTCTCTAATGACCTTGTAGTTGATGGGACATAAAACACCAACAAACAAACTAACCCACGTTAGTACCAACTTGGATGGTTGGTAAAGAACGTTGGGTGCTGCAAATTCCCCCTCTCCTACGTCCTCTAAACCTACCTCCTCATCTCTACAGAGCAGCCTCCTAAGGGTTCGTCCTGTTATGGCTGCTTAGCTTACTCCCCAACCCACGAAATTAATCCAATACAAAGTATGTCTCTCAGACTTTTACCTATCAGCAGTGATAAGGTGTTGATTTAATGGCAAGAAAGATGTTTTTTTTTTTCATTTACGTATCTGTGGTTGAGTTATTCTTGGCCTCTCCCTTTTATAGTCCTGTATTTTTAAAAAGTTGCGATGTCGACTTTTGGGACACCTTATTTAGGGTCCATTCTATCTTAATAGCTCTGGGCCCATGGTCTTTCTATCGTTACAGCCTCCGGTAATGAGGAATGTGCACAGATGAATCAAAAATGAATAAATATTTAATAAGGTAGCAGTTCATGTATTAGATCGGCGGAATTATACTTAGATGGTTTGGCAGCATGTGATGAGAAGAAGAGTGAAGGAGACTTAGATAAGTTCTTTGCAACCTTGCAAATCCTAAATGATATTCATCACGGACTAGTTCTAGGTGAACCAACGGTAGTTGAATACTAGAGTTGACTGGCAAGGTATGCGTATTGTACGTATGTCAACTTATTTGGTGATTTCTTGAAACTCTCTCCAAAAACCTGGCGTTTCATAGTGGCCATGAGAGACTAAACGGTCGTATTAGCTTCTGAAGGCACAGATGCAGTCTCTTGTGATCACCACTTAAATATCAGGCTTAGTGCTGAAGATAAAATACGACATAAGAAATAATTTCTTGATTCTTCTCATTATATTGCAAGTTGTCCAGTTTTGACAAATGAACACTTTAAGTAACATCTTGTGACGTACGGTTAAGGTGGATTACTTTAAATTAGTGAAATCCGCATATACGCAAGAATATAAGAATTACGTTTGCTTGTTTGTTTTAGGGCCCGCCACCACATTGGTCATTAGGGCCCAGATGTGGAGCCTGCATAGACATCACACTTACGATGATTGGGTATCAACAGTACTCAATATTCCCAAGTGGTCACCTATCCTAGTACTACCTGGGCTTGCGTTGCTTAGCTTCAGTAATCGTGCAAAATTGGTATGTCCAAAGCATTATGACAGCTCTTTCAGAATTAGTACTGAGTGTACAGACCTTTAAAAATACTGCAATATGAAACATAAATGATGGCCGCGTCTTTCAAATATAAAAATGAAAGAAAGCACCCTAAAGTTGGATAGCTTAACCTATTGCTGCGGTGGCCTTATTTGCTAATTCAATGCATAAAAGTATAACGAAATTTGGACATAGTTGGACAATAAACAAATTAAATGATTCGTAGGTCAATAAGCAAGTTAGTATCTAAAGATTTGCATGACTTTAGAAATGTTGAAGGTGAAATTTTCGACCCGTCTAATTAAATGGACGATTTTGTGGAGTTTCCATCTGGTCATTGTGCATTCATGAGGTGTAATTATGTATGCAAATGTATGCAAGCGTTTAGCTAACAAGGTGCCATGCTACTAGTAATTAAATATTTACAGCGAGAAATATCAACGAGGTGTGCATGTGTTTTCAAGTGGACGGTTTTCTAAAGGCACCATGTCGACCTCTCATGTCCACCCGTGTCCACCCTGATGCACTCCCATTTCCTTATTCTGATGGAACCACATGCAACAAAAGACTTCAACGCTAAATCGATTTGCATATTATGTTGATCATAAATTCTCCTTTCCACCCTTTCAGTTTCTCTTCTAAGTTCATTTTGAAGCACTATTAGGCGTGGAAACGGTTAAGTATCTTGATCGTGCTAGTTATTTGATGATGATGAACAATGCCACACGTGTGGAAGGACATTTGCATGAATGCAATTGTATATTTATATTGGTTGTCGATAATTTCATATAATTGCCCTTCTCTGAATGATGTCCATGCCTCAATCTATATTGGATTTCCATCTGCATTTAAGAATGAGTCAGCTTGAGGTCATCCGAAACTTTGACCTGAAAATGGAGCTTTTCAGGTGTTTCAAATATCAATCATATCACACTTAATATTTATGCTGTTTTCAGTTGAAGGTGGACATTCAAATTGAATTCATTTCACCAATCAATTGATGAATGGAAATTGACATCCAATATGACTATTTTTTTTTTATAGAAACATGTTCCCTGTGTTTGTGTGGTGTGTGATATTTTGATGGGAAGTCTTCTTGAAAGTTTAATCAACTCCCAAGTAGAATTTAATAATACCTGAGAAAAGTAACATATGAACGCAGGTCATTTAACAATCTACCCTCTGACAATTCTCGAAGGTTGAGACAATTTTCTGTTAGTAAATTAGTTTTAATTTGACCTGATCCTGATTAATATTTCATTTAAATGTTTTTGACATGATAACGTGCTGAAACAATCACGCTTTAGGAATTTTTTATGTGGCATTTTTTTTTTGTCTTGCAAAATTATTCTGATAAAAAATGATTGGAAATCTAAAAAAAAAAACAAAAAAAAAATTTTTTTCCTTTCTCTCTGAGTTTTCTGTTGCCAATACAGTGATATTAACGGAAGGTGGGGAGATGTAGGCAATAGTGAACAGTAGGAAACAAAATGTTTGGTTGCGTGGGACATTGTTACAATTATTTTTGAATGATTATAATAAACTCTACAGACTTTGATTCAGGTGAGCAGTTCCTACACAAATTACTCATGTATGAATGTACCTTCATACAAAAACAACACTCATAACAAAACCATCCAACAATAAACTCATTAATGCGAGACGAGAGGCGATAATGATAAACGCCGAGGATTTTCTGGTTAATGTACAGGGAACTATATGGACAAAAATACAAACATGGACAAATAATGAAAATAATGAGAACTGTGAGTAGTGACGATGATGATGATGAGGATACAAAGTTGATGAACTGAACTTCCCAACGCAGATGTAAATGGTCTTGAATTGGCATAGCTACTCAAATTGTGTGAACGCAGTTAAAATGAATTCAATCAAAAAAGGAAGAAAATATTGCGAAATATAAAATTATCCATATGGAATATATAAATGAAAAGAAAAATAATGATAATAATGAATGAAATTATTTTCAAAAGATAACCTTTTTTTTATATTGTTTATTTTCATAATGTGAAATGGTCGTCTTCAATCATCAATTCTATAAATGTATACTCTTCATCATACCAACCCCTTTTGTAAACTACTATAACGTGTTTATAAATTACAGTACATAATTCCAACATCGAAATAATAATTGCGAAGTTTCTTATTTTTGTTGAAACATTCACATACATATTTATTTCCTTGTTTATCGTCATCACATCAACAGTATCGAGGTGAACAATTTCAAACATGTTCACGTCATTCGGACCTAGCTCTAGCTTTTCCTACGGTTACTAAGTGACTTAGTGGAAAGAGAGAATGAACATAAAGCATTTGAATAATCATAAAGAAGTTATATCCGTCGGCACCATGAAAGTGTCGGTCCTTTTCGCAGTTAATACGGCGCCCGTGTAGTGTGCGTGGGCAGACAGTTCGATTCCCAACTGTGGAGTTGATATGGCATTATCAAGAAACGATTGGGATCAAGGAAAGACATCCTAGCTTAAAGTAACCTGACAAACGACTCTAGGTTAGTGGCCGGCAGATGACATTGTTTTCTGAAACAGAAAGTATCGTGTAAGCTGATAGTTGTGACACCAGAGAATTGCCATCAAAACCTTCTTGAAAAGACTTGAACTCCAGCTGTACAATTAGAATCCACTTTCCAGTTTAGTGATATGCAGTTGTAAAATACTGTCGAACTATAAGCGGTTTGTTTGTTTGTTGGTGCTTTAGGGCCCTTCAACTACAAGGTCATTAGAGCTCCGTCCACAGCGTAGTTCTTATGCGGAGACTGCACAGACACTACACTAATGCGACGATTTTTGGGTATTAGCAGTACCCAGTTTTCCCAAGCGGTCACCCATGTCCAGTACCAGCTGGGGTTGCGCTGCTTAACTTCAGTGATCAAACAAGAACTGGTGTGTCCAACGCAATTCGCACTATAAGCGGTTGCAATTCATTGGAGATGTTATTGTGTTAGAGCACTTCCCATTTTCCTTAAAGACAGAATTCATTCTTCCATTCCACCCTCTATGAAGTAGTCAAGAAGTTTTTGGATTGCGAATTGGTCAAGCTATATTTGAGCATGAAATTGCAATGGCATCCTGTATGGTTGTCGGGACGATGAAAAAAAATTAAAATTTAACTTCAGGTTAATTTAGTCCAGGATATCCTAGTTATGGTTGTCACTCAGATGTTGCCTTTTTCTGCTTAAATTTTTGTTTAATCATCATCCCATCATTATTTTAAGCTGAGTTGATTGAGGCTAATTATTTATTATGTAGCCAGTTGTTTTATTAATAGTAGCCAAACTCGATTAAAATATAAGTAATAGACTACATGATTGACTATTCGGATTATGTTGAAGCCCGATTACTATTAACAATGATAGGTTGATACAGTAGCAGATAATAATATTACTATAACGTCCCTGTGGAAGTATTTCAAATCGATCATTCTAATTATTCCAGATTTTTATCCATTTCTTATCTCCTTGTTGTGCTTCCATATCAAGATTCCTGGCGTCAGTTTTTGCCAGTGCATTTAATAATACATAATTGTTTAGCATTTGATAAGATATATTAATAGACATGTCTTTAATAAGCCCTGATTAATGTAAAATATAGGGAGCAGTTTTTCTGGTAAAATGAAAGTACATTATTATTTTCATTCATGACTTTCAAGAAATGTAATTGTTTTACAGTTTTTTGTTGGCATATGAAAACATGCCTTAATTTGCTAGAAATATTTAGGTTATTCTGTAAAATAGTGATACTTATAAGGACTTATTGCCAATTTTTGAAATCTACGGTATATAATTTAAAATTTATGGAAACTGTTGGTTAACTTTCGCCACTTGTTAAGGATTTGATCTGACTCCTATTAATACTCCTGTTACTAAGAGAAACTATTACTTTTGATACATGGAAATTAGATAGTTCATGGCCACACTTCTGAAAATAATCGCCTAGTTTGATTTTCTGAACATCATTTATGAATTATGTGAAGTTAACCCTTTCTAGATGTATAATTTAAATGTAATGCTCTAATTCCTAATATTTTTACAACCAATCGAAACATTTTCAGTAATAATAAAATGAGTGAACGTCCCTTGTAACTTATTTGCTTAATTCTCAAGAGAAAAAAAAAAGAGAATTTCCACTATTATTACGATTTTGCACAACTACCATTTAGTTAAGACATTTTAAAAATAAGTTTGAAGTACAAAAGTTTGTTTCTTCTTGTGGCTGATAAAGTTGAATTGTGCAAGAAATATCAAGTTGCATGTTGCACTTTTAAATCTTTAAAATTAAGACAAATTCAAATGTGAAATAAATGTTTGAAGTCAACTGTTTGCAAACACATTTTAAAAGTCGCGGAGTATTTTGAAGCAATGTGAGGTATGGATGCCACCCGACCCTGCCACAGGCGGGATAAGGGTATGGTGATGACGATTATGTGAGTTATGCATGCCAACACCTCAATTTTTGAAGCACAAATTAATGCACCAGTAAGTTATGCAGACAAGTATAAAGAGAGTTGTATTTTAGCATGTAAAATTGATGTCTAAATATTAAATCTGATCTACTCCATATTCCTTTATAAATAGTTTAAGTTTGGCAATAATCTTTACATTTATGGCTATCATTTTTTTAGAAGTACTTCATAGATATATTTGCATTGTGTCCAATAAGTTGGCAACAAATTTTCTGTGGAAAATGTTGCAATTTCCTGTCTTGAAAAAAACATAAATACACGTCTTTGTTTCTTGCATCCATTCGTTAATTCGTTCTAGTATTTTTATGTAAAAAAAACGTACTTTGCATAATTAATATATTCACACTGTGACCTTTTGCATTTAGACAATGTTACTGCTCTCTTTCGCCTTTTTTTTTGCATATATTGCATGAAGTGAGGAGTTAAGAAAGACGCTACCATTTTGAAAGTTTCATTGATGTGTTTTTAGGCTCAGTTGAGCAGACTACACTATTGATTTTTTTTATATCTTCCACTTTCCATCTCTTCTTTTTTTAAAGGATTTTTTTCCACTTCTTCAACCCCAAGAAATTAGTTTGTTTTTCCAATGCTTTTGCTCATGGTGATTTAAAAATGGACAAAGCAATTTAATGCTGTTTCTTAGTAGTAGCTAGGGCATGTGGAGGTGGGGGAGAGGCAGAAATGCAAGAAGAAACTTGGACACAGCTGTTGTACGAAGATATTTGGTCAGAACTTCATTGTGTATATCTAAAGAAAGTAAATGAAAATTTCATGTAGTGCCTATTGCACTTGCATATTCCCTTTTCTCCTCTGTAGTAGCTTGTAATGCTCCTTAGTGTAATTCATTGCTTCATTTAAAGCTTTCTTCTTGTTCTCATATGGACTTTTCATTAGTACCCCTTTTTATATACTGTATATATGTATATGCTATCTAGACATAAAAAATTCAACTGAACTTCAGTACGTGGAAGTCCCAAGCAGATATCCGAGTGTCTGAAGTTTTAATACCTTTATTTTTCATACGCTTTCATCAATGACCCTTATAATGCACTCTTAGGAGTTTTATATATCACCCTACTAATCATGATTCATTTTTTTTGGTGGGCAGTGGTAGTTGGACGTCGGGTCTTACAAGGCCTATACAATGCTATTGACTGTTGTCGACTGAGTTAGCAGCACCCTTGAAGGAAGATGACCACTTAGAGTATATTTAGAGCTTGCCAAATGGATGTAACCACCGCCATCATCATCATCATCATTATCATCATTGTCGTCGTTGACCATTCACTTTCACATGCAATCCTGTACTTTATCTCGTATCTCGTTCACTCCTTCCCTCCTATTTCACGTCCTCTGCCTCTACCTCTTCAATCCTAGATCTTAGCTGAAGTTAGTCACTTTTGATGAATGGTCTTTGAGATTGAGAAAAAAAACGAGGGGTGAAAATGAAGATTTCTCTGTTAGTCCTTGTTATACTCAGCGATATCTTATGATCACATTACCCGGAGTTGAGTAGTGCAGGTCTCTACTCTATAAACCGTTTTAACGGTCACCTAATTCAATGTAATTCTATTTGTTCCAAAGGCAAGCACCAAATAAGCTTTTAGTGGTGACTTTTACTTGTTTCGCAATGTGTTAGATGGTATAAGAACTGTTCAGTTTACATCACCATCAATACCTCATTCATTTTCATTCACAAGTTGTCGCTTTCCATCTTTCTCACTCTTGTTTTTTTTTCTTCCGTATTGTTTCTAACGTAGCCTGTTGTCATCAACTCCACGTAAATTAGATTTAATTCGGAAGAATTTTACTATTTTAAGTTCACTTTCGTGGGCACTTCTAATTGACCGCCTTTGCATCCTCCACGAAGTGACTTTGAGTCGGCCTGGTTTTAGCTTCCATTTTGTTTTTCTTTTTTTCTTTAAAATATATCTTTAAACGACATAACACGGTTAATTTCGACGGCCCAAGCGGCAAGGTCACTTAAAAAAAAGTCATATGCATGCACCTTTAGCCCCTTTTGCCTTAGATTGCGCTAAAATGTTTACCATCAACAGGTGACTTAGAAACCCTTGGTTGTCTTTCTGCATTCTTTGAGAAATATTCACACTTGAAGATGAAATTATGGCAATAAGAGCGAGCTGAGAAAAAATAAATTTAAATGAATGATGCCAATTGAGGGATTGAGCAAAATAAACATTTGGAGAATATATTTGCAACAATTCACCATCATCATTGATGGTTTGTTATTGTCTCCCCTCTTCCACTTTCACCTCATTCACTGCCACCAAATCTGATCTATCCCTATTGTCTGCTTGTTAAAACAAAGACATGGAAGGAAACCACCACCATGTTGATTGAATCGCACAAAAGGGATCCATTTGGATAGGATTTTTCGCCCCGTAAGGCACGTAGTCGGATGTAATGAAAGGCTTAACAAGTAATCCCACTCGGCGTGCGCAAATTATCATTTACATAGTGTATGAAATAATTAAACTCGACGTCCTGCAGTGAACTCATAATTTGGGATTACAACACTGCATCTGTACGTGTATATATCCGAGGCAGAATGATGCTGTAGATAGATGTGTGTGGGTAAAGAGAATGGAAATGGGAGTGATGAGGGAATTATGGGATAATGTGTCTGAATGAGGGATTGGGAGGAATGGGGATCACGGGACACAGAATCAGTGCATAATACAGAAAAACAACACAGGGGGAGAGACAGTGAATGAGTCTAGCTGCAGGAGAAATCACAAAGTACATTGAAGAGGAATCAAGTGCAAGGTGTCTTTTACATTTTACCTTCTCGGTTTTTTTTTTCGTGGAGAGGGCGGCTGTCGAAATTAATGAACCTATACTGATGAAAGCGAAGAAATATAAGCTGAGAATGGTTTACGCATTCCTGAAATGTTTGGGTGAATGTTCTATTGCCCTAGTGAAACGTTTACCAAGTAACACATACATACTTCTAAAACTTAATAAATCTTAAGTATCTCAAACTGGAGCTTTAAAAAATGATAAAATCTGACTATTTAAATGCCTCAAGTAACTGATAAACACATAACCCTCACGTGACCTTAAAATTTAGACTCGCATGAAGATTTAAGGATGATTATCACAAGTTTTGTAACTGCATTCCTGATGTGCATTCATATTATTAACATTGAAATCAAATCGACTTACAAAATTAAGGAAAAATATTATTTATCTAATTATCATCATCTCATCCAAATGGATAGGCCTACCCAAAAGTCCAAAGCTCATAGTGATTTTAGGTTGAATCAAGGTTTAGAATTATTGAATGCTTGCTAAAAAATCTTCCTACAACCCTAAACTTGGAAGATAAAATCCAGGACGTACTAATAACTTTAAATCTTCAACTTTCTGTGAATTTTCTGGCAATATTCTATCATCCTGTTGCTTAAAGCTAGTAATCCACATTTAAGCGCAAGCAGTAGGTTCAATCCCCCGTTGAATATAGAAATTAAGTCAGCATTCTCCTGATAGTCAGGTGGACAGTGTTAACTCCCGATCGTGGATACGTATATGATGCTGTCATCACTGTTGTCATCAGACCTTTGTTTTTGTGCCTAATTCGAAATCATGGAGTAAAATTTGTCACACGTAGCGAAATCTTTGACATCCACCATACTTTGTGAATTGTCCGTTTTTTATTCGTCGAATAGTTTTCAAATAATCCGTCTAAGGTATTAGATTGCGTAGTGGAGGCGACTCGCCACCTACTTACTAGTTGATTGGATTGCAATCTACTCTAATAAACAGCTTTGTTAGTAAATTGCGACATGGAGGATGTCTCTGAACCTCATTCACACCCCTTTCATTAACTGTCCACATACAGTATGCACCGCACTGCAGATCGCCTTTATCAGTTAAGTGATAAATTCACGATATTCATTTTCCTGTACCTTCATTGTGGGGCCCTTATTTGTCACGGCAATGGAATTCGTCATTTCGGTGAAGTTGGGAGGTATTTGCTAATTTCCAGACTGAAATGTCGCCACTTAGTAGATCTGCAGCAAATAATTTGGTTCTTTAACATACCGTAAAATAGTCCCCTATTTGTGATATCACTTTATAATATCTAAAAATTTGTTGCCATTTTTTTTGCGCATAATACCAGGTCTTTATAACTGAAAATCAATCATTAAAATTGTCACTTGGTGTCAACAAATGATTAATAGGCTGGTTGAGCCAACTTTAGGACAATGTCTAGCAAGCTCAGACATAAGTCAAAGAAAAAAAGCTGTAATTTACTCCTTACAACGATTATTTATTGTAATTTGATTTATAAATGCAATCTTTCACATGCATCTTTATCATCATTGATATTTTTTCATATTAGAGAGCTTTTTTTTCTGTGTCTTGAAATTCATTATTTTCTGGAAATGACCACATGATGCATGGTCATGCAGGAAATCGTCTTGAATTTATATTGCTAGAAGGTGGGGATATCTGAGGGAGCTTTCAGGTCTTATCTAGGGGGAAAAAACAGAGAAGGATTTTTCGAAGAAGGGGAGGAATGAATTTCATTTCGAGGTACCTTAGCTTAAACCTCTGCATGTGGCCAATGACTGATAAACAAGTGAAAATAAATGCAAGATTAAATGAGGCAATTTTTCATACTTTGGCACGATAACAAAGCCCATCCCATGTTTTGGTTGTTGCTCTCATTGAAAATCACTGTTGGTGATTTTTTTTGTTACTAAGAAAGAGACAGCGAGACTTTGAAATCACCCTGAACTTGTTAAGAGAAGAGATATATTGGAGGGTAAGGAAAAAAAATTTGATTTGTATTTGGTTTTCATATCCTACCATGATGCTATGTCATATACCGCCCTGACTCCCACGACTACGTGCCCTCACCATATCTAACACATCACTGATAGGGCAATACACATTGACTACTTTTAGGAGCTCATCATTAATTTGAGCCTGTTCAGACTAAACTTGTCATATAAACATTATAAATGAAGAGTGTCATTGGAATAGGCATGTAATAAGTCTTTATCGTTATACCTGTATTTTGGATTATTAGGGATGAGAGGGAGATGGACCTTGTTCATGAATAGACAAATTTAGTAGCAACATATTATTGACATTAGTAGTTTTCATGAAGTTAGTTTTTTCTTCTCATGCTCGTTTACTTTCTTTTAGTTTGTTTTTTAATAAGCTTAACAGCCAAAGCGACTGCATATGCCATGATGATAAAATAATTGGAAACTAGAAACTTTTTTAGTTTAAAATGGCAGAAATGGGGGAAATGTTCAATTCGTAATATTCATTTGTTGCCCAAGAGTGAGGAAGAAAATGTGTAAGTAGTTTGTTAACAATTGGCTCTGAAGTTGGGTCGTCATATTTTTTTTATTTGATTTAGCTTGTTCTAATAAAATTGTAATAAGGGATATATTTTTCTCATATCAAAATCTTACCTCTTCTATCATAAATTGTAATAGGAGTTTCTTTTTACGGCTCCCTTGTTTGTTTTTTATGAAACTTCATCTATGCACCAGCCATCGTCTTATAATTTTTATCGCTGTTTTTTATCCTTATTACTTTTCACACATTCCTCAAATCCTCATCCCTTTTTTATTCTGAGGCAGCTTATTTTGAGCATCATTTTTACCCTTGCATATCTTCTCTTCACCCTCTTTTTTATTTTTCGTTTCTATTAATTGTGTATCAAAAACATCACTGAAGAGAGCTGGGATAAAAATGGTGACGTTCACGTTGCATGGCTAGGGATTTAATTTTAATGAAAGAAGCAAATCTACATTTGGGTTAGGAAGGAGTGCTCTCTACCATACTTCCCTCTTCCCCCCTCTTTTTTCACCATGCTATCTGTAGAAAAAAAGATGATAGATATTTTCTAATAATAAATATGCCAGGATCCTTTTCTTTTAATGTGTATCTCGACTTGTACACTGTGCACTTTCTACTTCCGTATCACTGGAGCTCTAAATTCCAAAAGTAGTGTTTTAATGTGTTGCCAATTATTATTGAATCTATTTATTATATACTCTAACTAGTAGCAGGCGTAATAGGAAGCAGGGATGTGATTATCCCTGGAACAACTCATATATGGCAGACGACCAAATCCATGTAACTAATGTAATCACATCCTTTAAATAACATACTTTTAGAGTTGTGTGTGGCATGCAAACCTGAAATAATATTTTGGAAATGGTTTCAAGATTGTTTCTTCATCTACTGGAGAGCGGCTTATTGCATTGGGCACACCAGTTCTCGTCTGATCACTGAAGTTTAGCAACGCAACCCCAGTTAGTACTGACATGGGTGGCCTCTTGGGAAAACTGGGTACCGCTAATACCCAAAAATCGTCGCATTAGTGTAGTGTCTGTGCAGTTTCTACATTAGAACTATGCAGTGGACGGGGCATAATGACCTTGTTGTTGAAGAGCCCTAAAACACCAACGAACCAAAAAAATTCATCTGCTGGCTCATCTGCTGCCAGTAGTCGTCAATAAATGATAAAATCAGCACCAAATTGTTTGTAGAAAAGACAAATCAACATATTCGTAATATTTATTCTGGCAGTTCCGGGAGACATATGTCCAGTGCAGATGAAGTAACTTTCAAGTACCACTTTTGTACTACTGTTTCTGCACTGGCTCACTAACTTGTGTCTCATCCCTAGTTTTCAGGTAGAATATGTCATAACAACTTGGATCACAACTTCCTCCTTAGTCAACTCTTTACTCAGTTTCATTAGTTATTAAACAAATAATGTCATTCGGGTGCTCGTACATCTCAAATGTTACGCCTTCGTTCCTAATTAGGAGATACTCTGATTGTAGATTATGAAGGAACCACTCCTATGGTCAAGGGTGATTGGAAAACCCCTCGATTAAGACAAATATATAAATTTGTTGTTTTTATAGTCGTTCATTTTCATGCTGCAATGCAGATAGTTTAAGTAGGGTTTAGTTATTGTCACTGTTGGCAATTTGACTAGAAGTTATGTAACTGTATGCGGTAGTTGGATGTATGCAGTTGTGTACTCGTTCATCTCATTTCAGTGGTTAATTTTCCAGCTATTATTGCATCCCTAATTTGAGCTAATCATGAATTTGACTAATGACGTTTAATATTAAAGTTGCCGTTTTGCACATGCACGCTTTCATGCATGTAAGTAGTTATAGTCCTTTTTAATTTAGGATACATTAATATTATGAGTGTGTGTTTATGTTACCCTTCTATGTACAAAAAGTACACAATTTTTTTTTCGACTTGTGTAAATGACAGGTAATTGCAGGGTTAGCTAAAAGTTGCTTATCCAAAAGTCTATAATATAGAGTCAGATTGAGTTTCATAATTAGTCCCAAGTCTACACATGAAAATACCAAGTCATAATTTTTGCACGCACATTGACAAATACTTTACTATGTAATGTAATGATATCGAAATATGACCATTAATGTACAGTAAGCAAAAAAAAACATTAATGAAAGGTTTAAAAAAATAAAAGCCCAATCACAATCTTTTCTAAGTTTGACTGACTGAACTTCTGACAGCATAAGCTATTTTCATCCAGAAGTCTAGAACTAGAATCGAAATGCTAACAAGAAAAAAAAATAATATTCAGCTGTGATCGACCACTACATAGATAGCTTCCCCTTTTACCATATACCAATTATCTTTTATTATTATTATTATTGTGAGTATGAATCAAGCGAGATATAATACTGTCTGCATATAAAGGGTTCATTATAATTCATTAATGAAGAAACTATGACATATCTCTGGTCACGTAATTATAGCATTTTTGAGCTTTAATTTGATTTTAAATACGATGTTGATGGCAAAAAAGCATAAACATGGTATGCATACCAGAAGTAGGTACAGTATATGGTTAGCACTGCGAGGTACAATAATTATTATCCACTAATCACCATTTACCAAGAAAAAAACATTTAACTATTTCAGCCATTGTTTCGAAAAATGCTTTAATATACTCTCCTTTCTTCAAGTAATTGGTAGATTAACTTACCATGTGAATTAAGAATGTAATAAGATCGACGCCATTATGAAAGAAAAACATTTATCGGATTTTCAGAAGTAGGGTAAAGCAATTCAAGACCTATATCTAAGATTTTAATGGTTTCCATAACTAATTCTTACATATTTTTAAACAATACTTAATAGCCATTCTTTTCAAAATTTGAATTCACTTAGCATACTTGGCAATTTTAAGCTTACTGCTAATTGTTAACTACATTAAGGTGTGCTAAATTTCGTCAAAAATAATAATTCAAATAGAGCCATATTTGTAAATTAGTTTGATTCTAGTTTGTTATATCTCAAGTGTTACCTTGAGCAGTTCACTTGAACAACCAGGTAACAATAGTTGTAAGTTTTGTATGGCAAATTATATTATTATTACTTGGAAGAGTACGCTTTATCTGGAAATGCACTGTATTGTTAATTTTTTTTTAAAAAAAAAAGCATTTCTTGAAAATAGTTGCATGTTATTTGGATGCTTTTGATTAATGCAGAATTATGGTTTCAGGTTGAACGCGTTTCAAAAATATATTTTATAAGCTCAAAACTCTTTTTAACAAATTGGCATCTGGCACGCTGGAATTCTCTGCATCGTCTCCTTCGGATTTAATAGATCTTCTAGTATCGGTGCTGTATTCGTCATTTTTCAAGAAGTCACTTGAATCCTTGTGATTCCAGTAGGTGCCTAAGATGTTTGTGACATCAGAGGCATGCTCATTGGTGGAGGACTTTCCTCCGTATTTAGAGTTCAGTTCCTAGTAACTAGAGACAAAATGGTGCTGCCACTACTGTTGTTCCTCTCTTCCTCATTGGCATCTTGAAGGAAATTATTTCAGTGGAATGTTTAATCACGTACGTGATTTACTACCAGATTCCGGCCCTATGATGGAGCCGATTGCCCATTTGTTTTGCTCCATTGAGATCCAGGAGCTATCTTTTGGACATTTTTACACAACTGACTGCCAAAATAATGCTGCAACTATTACGCTTATTTATCGTTGGCCGATTTTCTTCCTTGGGGCACTTTTCCTCCACCGCCACCAGGGAACGAGCATCTACACTTAAAATCCTTGCCGAACTACACCTATATTTGACTTCAGGTAATAAAGGATGCTTGACGTACAGATGACATGGTGCATACCACACGGGATCACGATTTTAGGAGGCTTTCACACCAAAGATGCAAGAGACAAGACATGTGCCTCCTGGATGCAGGAGGCATTAGTGCCTTTTCCTTGGAGAAACATGCTTCACCCCAAAGAGGCATATGCAGCCTGCATCTTCTGTCCGCTTCTACCTGACAGATATATAGAAATTAGAATAAAAATAATTTTTTTTATTAATATTCTATATTTTTTTATGAATTTGATCTGTTCGTTGGTGTTTTTGGGCCCTTTCCACTGTGTATTCTAGCGCAGAGTACACAGACACTACACTAATGTGACGATTTTTGACTATAACTGGTACCCAGCTTTCCCGCTCCTAAAAGGCCACCCATCTCAGTACTAACTGGTGTGTCCAAATCACTAAGCTGTTCCCCACCTTTTTTTTATGAAAGGGGCCCTTCCATGCTCTCACATGCGCATCCTGGTTGGAATAAGACACCAGCAATAAATTCGACGGCAGCAATAAATGTTGTGTCACATTGTTAATTGTGAGGTAACATGTTTAGGATTCATCCCTCCCTACACATCGGAAAGCTCATGTGCTAATTCAGACCCTACGCTGTTGCAATGACTTTTGGGTATTTGCAGTACCCGGTGTTCTCACGCGAACACCCATGTCAGTAATAACTGGGGTTACGTTGCTTAGCCTCAGTGACCAGGGAAGAACTGGTGTGTCCGACGCAATAGAGCAAATAGGGGAATCACACACTGACCAAAAAGGCAAAGAGGCAGGAAGCATAAAACCAACCAACCGGTTTTCAAGGAACATGTGCCTCATGCTTCCAGGACGTAAGATGCACGTTTCATTTCGGTGTGAAAGACGTCGTCTCTTTATATGTGTTGGAGTTCGAAGACGCATGCCTCCTGCATCCAGGAGGCACATGTCTTGTCTCTTGCATCTTTGATGTGAAAGCCGCCTTAATTTCCATTCGACTGAAGGTTCACTGTGGATCTAACTCTCGATCGACAGAAGCCAAACCACGTCGGCCAAGGGAGCGGCTGTGTTGCTTTGGACACACCAGATCTCGTCTGATCACTGAAGTTAAGCAACGCAACCCCAGATAGTACTAAAATGGGTGGCCGCTTGGGAACACTGGATACCGCTAGTATCCAAAAAATCGTCGTAACAGCGTAGTATCAGTGCAGTTTTTGGATTAGACGTGGATGGGGCTCTGATGATCATTGTAGTTGAAGGGCCCTAAAACACCAACAAAACAGTCGATTACGTCAGTCCAGGATAGAACTTGGGGGGAAAAAAACTGACGTAGTGGTCCGGCACACCACTTCTACACCACCGAGGCCTGCAGCCTTTAGATCTTGGAGATGGGATTCCTCTTGTAAACTTCATTTTAATGTACTCTGTTGGATTTAATTAGTTAGATAGATAATTATATCCAACAGTGCGGTCCAGGTTTCTTGCAAGCCACTTCATATTTTTACCACAATTTACACTTTGCCACTGCAAATGACTGGAAATACTGATAACCATAGCAAATGACATTCGGTTTGCGTGTTTAATTCTAATTCAACATTACTACGAAATGAATTTTCGACATAAATATGGGTCACCGTGTAGTACAGATTGGGTTTGTTTCCATTTGGATACCTCACCAAAATGCTGCAGTGTTCCCTCTGATAGTTGTAGCCTGACTTAAGTTGTTCTCCTCGCCCAATTCAGCAGAATAGCAAGAGATTTTTTTCTAGGAACAGAAAAGAAATACAGAAATTCAAAATATTTTATGCTTTTGCCCACAAAAATTGTAATTTGTTCAACATAGGAATTAGGAGGACTTAGTGAAGTTGTGAAAGGCGGGACATTTTAATCAACCCTCCACAAAAATGCAATAATATTTTTAAATTACTTGACATAGTCCGATTGGACCTTATCGTTTTACAATTGGAAACGTTTCAATTTATTTGCCAATGCCTAATTATGCCAATATCGGTTAGCGAAAACTAGAAGCAGTCATAATAATTGCATGAAATTGGTGCAAAATGGCATCAAATTGGGATAGAGCAATTTTCTTTACCTATTGAGTTTCGTTCTTAATCTTTTGGGTGGTAAGTTTGGGGTATTTTTAACTTTTTTCCTCTCTCAAGTTATTATATATTTCTTTTTATGGAATTAAAAAAGAAATAACTACGGTAGATGTGTTATATTTGTATCAAGCTAGATGGACTTCACAGCTTACTGTATAGACGATTATTATTCCGCTTACCTGGAGCATCTGAAAAAAGGTCGGTCAACATTTGAAAAGATAATGTTGCATTCTCCAAAATGTCGTATTATAAGCTCAGATGAATTAATGAAAATTTTCTTCCTTGTGTATAATTGCTAGGAACATATTATTATTATTTAGTGTTCAGGCCGGCAGCGATATATGGGTGCCATAAATGAAGTCGTCATTGAAGTGACTTCCATGTAATGTACCACGGTTGTTTTTTAAAATGAGTTTTCGACTCATTCAAACAATGTATATGTTTGAAATAATAGGTTTATTATTCCAACATGTCATAATTTTACATGCATTTGGGATGTTGGTCCGGTTTCACAAAGGCTTTGCAGTCCATTAAAAGCCATTATAGCCAACAGAAGCTTGATTCAGATGGTCAAACCAACAACTTGTATTTGAGGAACAATGGCGACACCACGCTGTTCAAACTTCTTTTCTCATCACACTTTGATCCCCAAAGTGCATTCCTCACACTGTAGGGTGTCCCAGTTGCCATGAGTCCGAATAAGTATACTAGATTAAATATGCATATTATCTTAGTAGTTTGGAGTTAGACATTTTTGAATCATTACTTTAGTGTGGTATTGTTGTACACGGTTTTTAACTGTCCTTTTCCACTCTGTGAACGTTACTATTTTAGCTGGGCGTTTTCATGAAACATTTTTTCTCACGTGTTTCAGTCTCTACTTATTATTCACTTAAAATTATAATCATAAATGTAATAATAATCCACAGACCTAAGGGAAAAGAATTTGAAATTATGAGAATATTTCAAGGTTGACTTCCTTTGAAGTTCAATTTTGAATTTTTTTAAAGATTGCTCTTTCAGAAGAACGTGCAAGAAGTTTGTCAAAACTCAAATCAAACTAACCTTAAAATTACTTTCTAAATTGATTTAAAAATGCTTTTAGAATTATACTGGACTGGTATGGCTTTGATTACCTAAAAGGGGGTCCCCCTAAAAGGTGCCAATAAATGGAGCCATAAAACCTCACTTACTTCCGGTTTAAGACCAATGGAGCGCACTGAGAATTTAACAGTTAGCATGTTGACTTCCTGAGTCCATGGTTGCAGGATTGATCCTGGTCGCGGCAAATGCAGATAGCCTCTTTTGGGCGAGAGAGAGGAACCGAGAAACCCTAGGTAGACCTTCCGTCGGATGGGAAAAAATGCCATGGGGTGCGTATGCGTACGACATCACTTTATTCATGGAGTAAAATATAGATCAGCCAGATTACCACGTTAGGAGCTCTCTCTCTCTCTCTCTCTCTCTCTCTCTCTCTCTCTC
>JAAFCE010009126.1:16831833-16866413 GCA_013389805.1 Trigoniulus corallinus | reverse complement strand
CCCCCCCCCCCCCCCCCCCCCCCCCGATGTTGGCGAAGGAAATGTGCCCAACGGGACGATAAGTAAGCAGGGGATTATGGATATTAGTCAGACTGCGTGAAAATACTGTCCAGGATTTCACGTACAGTATGTTACCAGTTCGAATGAGGAAAAGGGATACGCGACCCTGCCATAGATAGCAATTCAAGCAACTCTTAAACCCTTTTCCCGCCTGTTGCAAGGCCGGGTACTCATCTTTTCTCTCTGAATGAACGTGCGGGGGATATATTGGACGGTATTTTTTCCGCCGCCGGCTACTGACTAAAGCTGCATCCCCTAAACTTATTTATTGTCGACCTACTGTTCGTTGGGACCCTGTCATAGTCTGCTGTATGTAACTCCACAGTGAATACTGACTTTCCAGTACTTGGAGAACTGGAATGGGCAACTAATTATTCTTTTATATTTAAAATATTCGGGCAAAAGTTGCTGAATATTTGAATGAAGCATGAGTTAGTCAATAAATATACTGTATAACCATCTTAAGAAGTGAGAATTGATACTGTACCTTGTGAAAGCAGGTAATAATAATAATAATTCTGCATGTATGCTGTATATAGCCTATTTTGTTGCAAGTTCAATGACTCCACTGATATGTGATTAGCATTGGGGAGTGTGTATGTTATTTCTTGCAGTGGTCTGACAACCATATCTCTCTGAATTATGTCCATAACAGGGCATACTATTTTGCATACGGTAGGCTTCATAATCAAGTTCGAGCATTATAATAATTCATTTTGATCGTCTAAAATATTGCTGGCATAGTGAAGACATTCCATCCCATTACAATATTGATAATTTACATATTTGTCGTGTAGTACTCGAGTCGTAGGTGGGGGTTCTTGAAAGAAATTATTTGTTATAAGCAAGTCTCCAGTTGACATATTGGAATCTTGAAAAATATCGTCATTTTGACCTACAGATGACGTAGACATCATCACAATTCTGTATAATATTAGGATAACATGTAAATATTACATGAAAATTAGTAAGGCCTTATCAGACACATTCATTTCAAGGAACATTAATGTAATAGAAGTGCCTTAACATAAATTTTGAAGGTTAAACGGATAGCTCGCTTGAATGATTGTCAGCTAAATTTATTACAACTAGGAATCATCACGGGAGCGGCACATTGCGTTGGACACACCAGTTGTCGTCTGATCACTGAAGTTAAGCAACGCAACCCCAACTAGTACTGACATGGGTGGCCACTTGGGAAAACTGGGTACCGCTAGTATTCAAAAAATCGTCGCATTGTGTAGTGTCTGCATTCAGAGGCGTGCCAGCACAGTGTGCAGTGTGCGCAATGCACACAGGCGCCAGGATATTAAAGGCGCCCAAGGTCCTCTACTTGGTTTTTAGATCTGGCCTCCTGATCTGCCATAGCCAGTGATAGGAGTCACCTTTTTTCATTCGGGAACGGGAGATAGGGGCGCCAACTAAGTTCTTACACACAGGCGCCGAACACTACTGGTCCTCCTCTGTCTGCATTGTGCAGCGTCTGCAGTCTCTGCATCAGAACTACTCAGTGGACGGGGCTCTAATGACCTTGTAGTTGAAGGGCCCTAAAACACTAACAAACAACAACAACAGGAATCATCACCATTCCTAACCATGTTTCTGCTTATGTCAGGGTCGTTTACGCATTTATCCCGTTGGTATCGGGAACTCACGGGTGAATTGTATTTTCTTTTTTATCGACGCCAGGAGGTAACTCCTACAACTAAAATTTGTCGAGCAAGGGTCCTTTTACATGCTGAAGGCGTCGTAGACAGCACACTGAACCATGGCTTGACTTCCCATCCGACGCAAGATGTACTTGGGACTTTCGTTGTCATCAAAAGACATTCAGTGTGTTGGCTTTAACTGCTACAACAGACGGGCAATAGTCGTAAAAACACATTTCCAGCACCACCTCTTTCAAATCTTTGGGTCCCGGAGTATTATGGCCGAACAGCTATTGCCATAAGTTTTAATTTATAATATGGAAAATTTTATTTCAGTAAAATATTTATTGCAGCAAATTTACTGCGATAATGGAACGTGCTACAAAAGTTGGGCCTATGGTGACCTTAATTTAAAATGTCTTGCCTGAGGGTTCTAAAGTTCAACCTACACCGTTGGTTGCCACCCTGAAATCTTATCCAAGCGTATATGAAATGCGCTCTTGAGTTTATACCAATCAGTAGCTTGTAAGCCCTCTTATTCCAAGCTGAACAGGCTCGGCCTTGGGCGAGATCGATGGTTTAATTTTTTTGTTTGAGAAATGAGCATTTGTCGTACCCTTTGCTGACCATGTTGCACTGAAGCACCATGTTTATTTTCATGAAACTGACTAATTCGTAGAAACAACGGGTTCTTTCCATAACCGACATCGACCTACCGTTCAGACTTGAGTTAAATAGGATGTAACATCCACGTTTGCATGGGGTCTGTGTGGTGTACCCAAATCAGGATCAGAAGGAATTTAACCTGTCTTTAATGGTATGGTAACCGAGACAAAAAAAAAAAGGGATTTGCCCTGTGTTGGTTATTTTCAGATGGCATTCAGGGGATAGAGCGGTTTGCCCCTACCCTTTGACCTTTCTAAACGGAATCTTCGCTTACCTATTCACCTCAGGTGGAGGCTAGTGGCTCATTTCAGTGGGGCTAGAAGGAAACCAAGTAAAGTTGTGATCTCTCGTAGGGTGCAGTGGCGGATCCAGGGACGGATCAGCAGGGGGAGCACTTCAAAAAATTGCCACCCAAATATTTTTAAATATTCAGAATCCTTTACTATAACTCTATCTAGCAATTAGGCCTACAATAGGTGCTATACAGCCCCTTAAACAATGTCCTATTTTCAGTGCTTTAGCAAACTTCAGATTGGACTGCAGTATAGAAATACGGATATTAATATCATCATACCATTATCCCTCCTGTGGCAGGGTCGGGTCTGCGGGTTGAAAGCTAAATACTCTGTCTTCTTCGTGTTTATCCTCTAATATCGCTTAGGCCATTCCCTACTTGTTCTCTGGGGTTACTAAGTTTTCCTATATCGTAGGTAAAAGCCATAAACGGAGGGGCCCATTCTCCTACTCCCGTCAGCACTTCGTCCATAACCAGAATGAGAAGGTATGGACATAGTGCTGAACCTTGGTCTACCCCAACCTTCACTGTAAATCCCCCAGGAGTTCTTGCCCTGGCAAAGGAACCATCTTACATATCCTGCAATATCCTAACAAATCCTTCGTTTATCCCCTCTTTTCGTAATACCACCCAAACTACCTGTCGGGCAACACCGCCATAAGCTTTCTCTAAATCGATAAAGGTGGCATGGGGATCTTTCTGTGCCGCCCTATGCTTTTCTATCAGCAGTCTAGAAATTGGGATAGCAATGCAAAAATGCCTCAACAGTTGCAAAGTTGAATCATACCTCAGTTGAAATATGCGCCCCATTTAAGCACTGAGGGGGTAGCCATTGCGGCATTGCCATGGTAAGATGCGAGTGGGCGCTAAATAAATCCTGGATATCTAAATCTGAAAATAAATTAGTCAAGTCAGCCTGGCGATAGTGTTAGGTGTGAGTGAAACTTCTTTTGTCGTGATGAGACAAACCATACAAAGGTGCCAATCACTTATGTCCTATGCTGACGAGGGCTAATTTCGGAGTAATTCTGGTATCCATTAATGGATTGTTTGTTTCGTCACGCGACAGTAGTGTTTGTGCCCCCACCTACCGTAAGTTCTAATTTTAATTGAATACACTGCAAGCAGTCCTGTTAGGTCAAATTGGCAGTGGAGAGAATAACTCTCATTCCTAAGTTTTAAATCATTGAAAATGCCAAAGAACCTAAAGCCTGGTATCCATTTCCTACCTGCTATAATGGCACCTCCTTTCAGGAAACTCTCCACGTTATCCTCCCCAAGAACATTCCATTGCTGAATGGTCCTTGGGGAAAAACGACCAGTAATATGAATCTGTCCGTGCCCTGATCTCCTTCAATTTAAATAAATGATCATTTCTCCCTCTATAGTCTGCCAGGGATAAACTACCACCTGGAGGGCAGTCATACCCCATTTTCAATAGTCTGTTGAAAAGACTAACGCTCTGAGATACCCGCCTCTGACTTAGTGAGTACCACCCTAATTCTTTAATCATGCTTGCCACACTCTCTCTAACAGAGAAAAGATGTAGCACAATTGTGGCTGAGTTGCGTTGGACACACCAGTTCTCATCAGATCACTGAAATTAAGCAACGCAGCCCAAGCTAGTACCGACATGGATGGTTGGTTGAACATTGGGTGCTGCTAATTTCCCCTCTCTTACATCCCTCCTCCTACTTTCTTATCACCGGCGAGCAGCCTCCGCAAGATTCGGCCTGTTACGGCTGCTTGGCCGGCTCCTCAACCCGTTGACATCACATACTAGCATACTAATAATTCTTGCTGCCCTTCAATTTCACAAGATAGTTTATATTATGAAGCCCCCTTATTTAGGCCCTGTAAGTCTATACAGGCAGTCAGGCATAACTACTTAGGAAATTCACTAGTTAAGATATTACGTGTCACCTTATCAATTATTATTTTTACTATGTTGATTTATGAAGAAGTTTATTATTTTCTCAGGAAAATGGGCCCACTGGCTACAGGGCTCTGTGCTTAAGCACTGCATATTATAGTGACTCTTGTTACTAATTGAATATAGATTTGGTTAATTTTGAAATTCTCATTATAAATAATTTGAGCCATTTGGCATCTAAAAAAAATAAGGGACTTGACTGTGAACAGCATTACGTCTTAATATGTTTGATACTTGACTTTCTACACGAGGAAACACTTTCTTAAAGTGAAGGAGAAATCTTTAAATCCAAGTGACATTGATAAATGTCTGTATGCGATATCATCAAAGATTATCTTGAAGTTTCTCATATACCTCTTAAATGCCCCTTCAATGGCTGAAAATCTCTAAGGTTTTGAACCCATTAATATGTTAAATTTGAATTGAAATCTATAGAGCCATAATAATAATAATATATGTGTATATGTATAACGTGAATAAAATGCATTTTACAATCTCATGCATCTAAATTAAACTTTGACACAAGATTTTTTTAGTAATTACCATTAAGGATGAGCCAGTCTACTATCTGTACATTACCAAAAATTGTATCATCTTTGAAATAATACATTTCCATATCTCTTCAAACATAAATTTGATGATGAAAAATGTCTTTTAATAGGCAGATAGTAAGACAGAGACAGACTTTGCTCCCAAAATTGTCATTTGAAAGAAGTTCTGACATGATGAGTTTACTTCTTGATCATCGTAAATTTCATTACGTGCCATTCTCAACTCAGGGATGTACTACAAAGATCTTAAATGATAAACAATCTTGTGCGTTATGACGCCATTTAAATAAAATAAGCTACTCTGTGTAACTTTTATTTTCGATGCAGTTTAGATATGTGTTACGTAACTATGAAACTGTTTATTAACTCATAGAGGCCAGTTTCTAGTCATGGACAGATTTTCAGACTTTAGCACTTCTTAACCTTTTATTAATTGGGAAATTGAAATATCAAAAGTGGAAGCATGTAGAGATTATTAATAACTGCAATAGATCTAAGGGGACCACTTCATCAGAGACTCACAGGGCCCAGTTTTCATCGGGCAAGCTCAGGCAAGCTGACATCCTGGCTAGGCTGCAACCGTTACTTGTCATTTTCTAGTTGTTGTTTGTTGGTGTTTTAGGGCCCTTCAACCGCAATGGTCATTGGGCCACAGGATGGGTTCGGGCATTGATGAATTAAGGTGAGATAAACTGAAAAGCAGCAGAAATGGACATTTCATAGATATGAGAACATAAAATTAAAGATAGAGACTGAGTGTTGTTTGAATAGAAATATACAGTAAGACCAGTGTTGTGTTAAAGTCTTTTTATCAGTCCTAGGCCAAAAGAAGAAGACTAAAACGCAGAAAACAACTTTTAAAGAGCAGAG
Organism: Trigoniulus corallinus; assembly: GCA_013389805.1. Classification (NCBI taxonomy): domain Eukaryota; kingdom Metazoa; phylum Arthropoda; class Diplopoda; order Spirobolida; family Trigoniulidae; genus Trigoniulus; species Trigoniulus corallinus. The sequence continues at coordinate 16,860,389 of JAAFCE010009126.1, read as the reverse complement.
AACTTTAAAATTAAATGATAAACTATATCACAGCTATAAATACAGTATACCAATATAGAAATGCAGTATGTGGAAGTATCGTACCTGAAAATAAGGTTAAATATCCAATCCACGTAGAGCCTCAGGCTTAAATTTCCTGGCAGCCAAGTTGCGTTGGGCGCACCAGTTCTCGTTGGATCACTGAAGTTAGGCAGCGCAAGCCCACGTTAGTACCAAAATGGGTGGTTGGTAAAAAGCGTTGGGTGATGCAAATTTCCCATCTCCTACATCTCCTACACCTACCTCCTCAGCTCCCGGGAGCAACCTACTAAGGGTTCGACCTGTTAGGGCTGCTTGGCTTACCCCCAACCCGTTATTGTAACATAACATATATGAAATTCCAACATCAGCAAATGCTCACGAGCTTAAAGTTAGGAATTGGCTGGGAGACCTTAGAGTCCCATCCACTGCATAGTAGTAATGCAGAGTCCACATAGACACTGCATTATTATGACGATTTGGGTATTTGCAGTACCCAGGGTTCCCAAGTGGCCACCCACGCCAGTACTATGTGGGTTGCGTTGCTTAACTTCAGTGATCAGACGAGAACTGGTGTGTCCAACGCAATATGCAAGGGCAGTGGTCTAATTCTACGTTACAGACTACGCAAATATTTAGATCGCTTCTCACCTGAGATGGAATAACGCTCAAGTGGTTAAATGTTTTCAAAAAAATTTTCCCCAAAAAATTGTGCGTGGCTTCAAAGCTATTGACTTTTTTCTTCGTTTTAATCTGGCTTATTCTGTAATAACGACACCATAATTTTTCTATTTTTATTTAAATGAATGCAAATTTGTTGGTTTCCGTCTTCATAAATCTGTTGAAGTTTTATTGTGTAAACCATTTGTATAAGAAGATATATCTTATTCACAATATGTTTCTAGATGTCATGCATCTTATATGATACCAATTTTCCTTTTTTTATTCTGCATTTACCCCGAGACTAAACTCCTTCTTCCACCTACTTTCTTTGTCAATTTTTTTTTCGTATAATTTTTCTTCTCATCTTCGTCGATCCGATCCCTACTTATCATCTTTCTATCCACATACTCTTCGCTCTTCTTAGGTCTTTCGCTAAACCATGTCGTCCTCATTTTTTACAACGTTGCATTTTTTTTCATAACCTACTTCATCATACATGTAAGATATTGATTCTTTGCAGCTCATTAGCGTAATTGTGGTTCACAGATAGGGTAACAAGTTGCGATAAAATCAGCTCCTCGACATTTTTTTTTACCATTTTTTTAGGGTTTGATCACGGGTGTATGAAAAATGGCAATATCTTAAACAACGAGACCCAAAAAAATAGGCGACAACACAATCTTGAAACAAAAATCATACTGAAAAGAAGTGTAACAAGAATCAACTTGAGAGGAAAAACTCCTATTTTTGAATGTCACCCAGACTCCTATTCACATTTTGTCAAGTACTTTTTTTTTCTTGAGATAAAATATGATTTCTTACCTTATATTACTAAATTATTTCAAATATAATTTACTTATGCTTGAAATTCAGATTCCTGTATGTGTACTAAATGTTCCTAGATGCAGTTATATCACACAAAACTTGTAAATGGATATGTTGCACTTCATAGATTAGTTTCTTCCCCTTCTCCCCCAACTTGCACTTCTTTTTTTTTGACAAATCAATCTTAACTACGAACTGGCTTTAAATATACATACCTAACTAGGCTCGACTTTACTTGAAAAATTATGTCTGTGATATTAGTCCTGATTAGGTTATTAAGTGAAAATGTAGCCGAAATGATAAAGAATTCATGACTGTTTGAAATCTACGTGACTGTCGCCTACTCAATATTCTCTGGGAGATGGCCATTATGCAAATAAAATTTATGAGGGCGAATCACTATCAGACCTAGGAGATGAAAATTGTTTCGAGTTGAGAGCAGGACATAATTAATTATATTATAAAGGGGAACTCCTGCTGACTTTTTTCTAGAGAATCTCCTAGAAACGAGCATTATCTATACTGATTGTGGGAGTTGGATAGTAAATGATAATTGTAACTAGATAACAGTGGAGAAAAAGAGGTTTCATTTCTATGACCCTATGTAGATGTCATTGGCTTAAAAGTGCTTAAACATTTGCATTCATAAACTTGCTGAGGTAGCTTTGTGATAGTCCTGTTTTTTTTTTTCTACCTTGATATCAAACTTGTGGGTGTAGTATATCGTTTGACTTCAGTAACCGCATTAGGATAGGCAGACAATGATTTTGCATAATGCTGATAAAAGCACTGGCCTACCAAAAACTTCTTCACTGTAAAACTTTGAACGTGTTTTTTTTTCTTAATAACTAACTTGACAAGTTTTAAAAATAGCTTGGACCTTTCATAGCTGTGTTCTTGTTATCTGAAACATCAATGAACTTATTAAAACATTTATACGTACTTGTTAGATTGGGGGATTGTACTCATTGGTTAACTATGCTTAAGTTAAAACTCTGTTGGTTGTTTTTTGTTTCTTAGATCAGTCGATGTTGTTGTTGTCGTTGCTGAATACTACATCATTAGATGTCAAACTAATTCCATGTTCAACTTAGTCTCTTGAATACATAATTGATAATTTTTCCGATATTTTAACACCTGATAGACATATGAGCATTGCATTTTTCAAGTGCATTCATTTACTTTTTCCTTTGCTGAAACTTAGACCCACCAAAAAAAATCCCATTACTGTATTGTTCTTTAGGATAGAAAAATGAATTGTTATGATATGGGAGATAAAAATGTCAGATTAAATTATTAAGTGTCACGGAGCCTGGATTTTTTATTTAGTTTGTTGTTGGTGGTGGTGGCTGGCGATACGATCGAAATTTTTGATCCAAGTTGTTGTCATCAGTAATCTCAGTTGGTCAGTGACTTTGTTCACCAATAGGATAGTCGTGGTTTTGTAGAATTATGAAGACATTTGATGGAGATGGATCATTGTTGTTTTAGACATCTATCATATTTAGATATGTATAGTGCGTGTCCAAACAAAGTTTTACCTGCAACTTGTTAAAATGACATGAGTTACATACTTGGTAAATATTTGTTGCTTTGAGACTCAACTTCAACCGTAGAATAATCCCAGTTGAATTCATGGTTTCATATATGACGCATTATGAGTTTAAAAGGGCTAACAAGAATGCCACTGAATAAGTAACGTTAGTCAAGCCATGCTTTTAATATGCGCCCTTTCTTGAAAAGGATAACGTGCGAAAAGCTGTTTAAACCTGAGGCCATACTGCATTACCAAATGCCCTGGTGCGTCATATACCGTATTAATTATTTGCTATTTTAAATTGATATAGGGGATTGCAGATTCCTTGAGGTACGATACGAGTCATTGCAATTAAACGTTTTAATTTGATGCATCTCAAGTGGTACTTGGTAGCAGACATCTGCCAATACTTCTTTTTATATGATCCATTATAAATAGGTGTTATAAAATACTAATTTATTTATAACTAGCATTATGCTGTCTGGTCCGCTTTTTTCTGCTAACTACTCACCCCTTCTTTGGAGTAGTCAACTTTAATAAAAATTAATAACACTCAATTCCTTAGATCCGGGTTCAAATTTGGTGCGTTTATTGTTGTGAAATTGAGTTAATGTAAAAAAAATCACGATTTTGCACTGTAAAACTTTACCATCACAATGCCACGTCGTATTTTTCCCCTGCCTGCATAGCTGCATTGTGGTAATGTAAAGCAAAAACAGTGTTTAATTTTGTCGCTTAGAAATTTAAGTTTACATGTAATTTGTAGATCAATAATTTTGTTCATTATTTGAGCAAAAAATGTCATTAATCTTTTCCCAGAGTGATTTAGATTAGAATGGTAATGGCTGTAAAATAATGACATTTCGTACGTCTGTGTTATAATGCTAGCGCTCATTTGTTTAAATGTTGACTATTGACAAGTGGCAATTAGTGATATGTCTCATACAACGTTGCCAGATTTGAAAAATGAGACTTCGGATAAACAAAACTGGCAAGTAAATGGGCCCCATCTCGAACGAATCCTGTGAATTTCATCCTGTTAACTATTGAATTATCAACTGTTATTAGTGAAGAAAAGTTCGCTTAATAGTTTAACAAGTTGAATTTCATTTGCGAATCGCCCTGGTTCTTCTTCATCTTCAACTACTCTGCTTTTCGCCACTGACAGGGTCGAGTCCCCATGAGTTCAGAAATTTGATTTGATTAGTTTGTGGGTTGGGGTGTAAGCCAGGCAGCCATAACAGGTTAACCCCTTAGGAGGCTGCCCGCGGGAGATGAGGAGGTAGGTGAAAGGAGGAGGAAGAAGGTTAATTTGCAGCACCCAACGTTTTTACCAACCACCCAAGTTGGTATTGACGTGGGTGTGCGCTGCTTAACTTCAGTGATCTAACGGGAACTGGTGTGTCCAACGCAACTTGGCCGCACTGTCACGCAATGTCAAAGCAGTTGTGTTACATGGTTGGCTGCCGGCTTTATGACACACCACATAAACCATAGGTCATGTCTAGTACATTGTATCTCAACAATATGAATACTCTTTCCGTGTATTGTTCCGTGTCTAACATACTTTTACAACCAGATTCAGTTTTTTTCGGTTGTTGTTTATTTGTTGGTGTTTTAGGGCCCTTCAACTACAAGGTCATTAGAGCCCCGTCCACAGCATAGTTCTTATGTAGAGACTGCACAGACACTACACTAATGCTACGATTTTTGGGTATTAGCAGTACCCAGTTTACCCAAGAGGCCACCCATGTCAGTACTAGCTGGGGTTGCGCTGCTTAACTTCAGTGATCAGACGAGAACTGGTGTGTCCAACGCAATTCGCCGCTCCCAGTTTTTTTCGGCTGCCTCGAACAAAGCACCCCGCAAAAGCGATGTATCTTTTACTAAAAACAATGCCCTTCTTCCTGAGCACCTTCCACTTCAAATTGTTGAACAACATGCATCGTGTATCTGATACTGTTTCGATATTGTGAATATTTTTCTGAACTGAATCGGGACTGTTGCTGAACAGTCGCGCAACTATGTATCCTAGTGTGTACTAGACACTAAGCGCATTTTTTAGTAATAAAGAAGTGAACCGTCGTCTTGTGATAAATATGATATTGTGCTGCTATAGGCTTGTGTAAGAAAAACAACCTACGCATAAGTGCAGATCAGCAAATTTGGAAATTGTTTACCTGCTGGCGCCATTATAGTCTTATCACTTAAAAAGATGTAAACGGGTAACGTTAGAAACTGTAATCAATTTCACCTTCAATATAAGAAAAATATTGGTCACCCATCTTTAGAACTTAATGATATAGATGTTAGATATCCAGGGATCTGTTACATTCCAGAACTTCCCATGTACCAAGTAGCTCTGTATTCGAATCTGAAAAGGCTAGTGGTTCCTTTCGGATCAGAGAGAAACCTCGTATGTCACCCCTTACAGGAACAGTATAGTCGTCGTGGCCTCATGCGGTGTGTACGATGACGCCTTTATATTAAAGACTTAAAGAATATTTTTAACACGATGTGGATGGTGTCAATTGGCAACAATTCCACATTTAAAGGTTCAGTCCTGCACGCGTCGGTAAATAACTTTCAGATGTGACAGATCGACATTTAAATAACTAAGTATAAAACAAACTAGTTCCCCTGCCTTGAACTGAAGCTGTCCTTAAAAAAGGTAGTTATAACCTAAGCTAACAGCAGACCATCCGATTTTTAAGCAAAGGAAATCGGCAGTTAAACCATTGAAAATCACTTCTAAAGTATTAATCAAATGTAGTATTTCCGGGTCCATAAGCTATATTGATTATTAATATTTTCTAAAATCTAATCTGAAAAATCGCAGTGCGCCTTATGGGCCTGGGAATACGGTAGGTATTCTGGCCGAATCAGATGACTTTTATCGGAAGGATAGATAAGCCCAAGTGCTTCTTCCGTGGGATGATATAGTAGGTAAAGACTTGGCCACATATGGGTCGTCCTCACCTACTTCCAGTGGCGGTAAAACCTTTTTTTTCTTCAGAAAAGAAGTTAGACCAACGTTAAATAAGCAGGGGTGTGATATTAGGTTGACAACTAACCGGTACCCAATTCTGCCATAGGTAGGGAGCGGCCAGTTGCGTTGGACACACCAGTTCTCGTCTGGTCACTGAAGTTAAGCAACGCAAGCCCAGTTAGTACCGACATGGGTGGTCGCTCGGGAAAGCTGGGTACTGCTAATACCCAATAATCGTCGCATTAGTGTAGCGTCTGTGCAGTCTATGCATTAGAACTGTGCAATGGACGGGTCTCTAATGACCTTGTAGTTGACGGGACCTTAAACACCAACAAACAACAACAAATCTGCCATAGATATGATGGTGACTTATGATCATTATGTGCTTAAAGAATTTTAACATAAACTTCTTGGATTCATTGCGAGCTATTAACCTGGATCTCAAACGCAACGCAATATGGGTTAGAAGCCTAGGGATCCTCCAGGTAATCGAGGCAGGGAATTCATCCCTGGATGACAGGTTTAGAGTAGATGATGGAGACATTTCGTTAAGTCAATTGGTCTTTCCCTTGTTGACGTTGGCTCAGTTAAAGTACTACGTGTCTGTTCAGGGTTTGAAAATAAATGAATGTTTGGTAAAAGACTGAACCTTGGTTTCTAAACTGAAATTTTAAATGGCCACAAGGATCGCATTTTTGGGAATTGAAATGCTATAAATAGCCATTCGCAGTTTTCGTTTGCAAGCATATTAATGTAGTGGTAATTCTAATTGAGAAGCAGAGAGAAATTCGTGACTTCTTTCTTGCCTTACCTCTGGATAGCCTGTCTTTCTTCCATATGTCACCCTAACATCTTTTTTTATCCTCTTTATTTCTCTATATATTTGACAAATGTGAATATAAAAAGTATTTTTGTCATATTGTACATTTAGGAGTGGTGAAATCAAATGAAGAAACACGCAATCTGTTGGTGTGTTAAGCTAGAGGAGCAGGGTCGCAAATAATTTATTATATTTTTTATCGATTGTTCATATAGTATATCACGTGATTTCTTTCTTCATACATTTTTTCTCTCTCTCGTCTCCCTCGCTACCCATCCTTCCCTCAGTCTCCTCATCCTCCTCTCTCTCTCTCTTTCTCACTAATTTTTTGTAGCTTGTCAATCTCAGTTGTTACCGTAGGAACGACTACCCTGGTTTCAAATTTGATAACCAAATGAGCTCCGTGAGACCAACAGAAAGGCTGTCAATGTTTAATTAACAATAATAAGAAAAACTATAGCATGTACCCACAACTTTTCTATTTTTTATACCATCTCTACTCCCCCATTACTCTCATTTTTACACTCTATCTTTTCCCCTCCTGATCCCTTCCTCTAGGAGATGCTCCCTCTTTCACTCAATATTATCCTAACCCCTCTGAACTCCTCCAGCATCCTCATCTCTCTCTCTCTCTCCATCATTCTGTAGGTGTGTAGGGGTTTCATATACTATATTACATGGATGGTGGAATCAAAAGACAGTCCCCCCACCCTTTGGTCTCCCTCAGTTTTTTATAACTCATTTTTTTCTCATCCTATGGCTTGTTTCCTTAGGATTTTCTCTCATTTTCAACCTCAGATCCCTCTCCTCATTTTTCTTCCGACCCCTTAGCTCTGTTTTTTTCGTCTCTCTGCACACACGCTTGCATACTCGTTACTTTCATTTCTGTACGTGCTCTATTTGCCATGTTAATTAAAAACGTCTCCCCAACATCCTAACTTTTCCATAAGACATTGTACATTCATGATAAAGAAAACAACAGATCAGAATACCTCATTTATTTAAAAAATAGTTACCTTCCATCTTCTCTCTTCATCTTCCTATATCCGCCTTTCTTGTTTGTGATGCACTCACCTCCTGAACCTGTCTCTCTCGCTTTCCGTCTACTCAGATCATGCATTTCTGAATTGTTTTGTATCGTCATATTCATGTAATTGAAGCTAAATATAAAACCCAAGCTAATAGGGTTGAACTACTGGTATGTTTCCTTCCCATTTTACTAAGATGAAGGAAATGCAGGTATATTTGAACATCTTCCTGATATCTTTGTTTAATCTTAATCTATTCACATAGGCTCATTTGCTAATATTTGTTTTTTCCTTCCACATTTTATTAGTACGTAAGTGATGTGTTTTCTTAATCAACTAATTAGTGACTGAGATTCAATAAAATACTTAGAGGATAGTTTCAAAATTAGACGCGAACGTCTTAAGAGACTGTTGATAGAAGCTCGACAATTTTCACGGGTATCTGCACAACATTATTTTTTTTGTGTATGCTATCCTTCTTTGTGCTGTTAATTTCTTTAACTTAGTGACATCATTTTGGTGAAAGGGCTAGATATTTTGGTAACTATTGACGATTATTTCTCTGCATAAAAATATCTTTGTTTGAACTGATTTCCTTTTGTTCATTGGGAATAGAAGACTGGAAGTGAATGTGAGCTTCCATTGAAATAGCTCAGACAAAATTAATGATGGAAATGGTTGACAGAAACGATTCATTAGCAGTTGTGTAGACTTGTTTTTTGTATGAGGAAAATTTCTATACTGTATACTTATAATCACCATTAAGTTTTAGCTGCCAAATGACAGTTTTTAACGAACTGCCTTCCACTGTCCCTTTGCTGGTTGAAATTGAGCCTGTCATTATGCCTCTTGTCTCTCAATGTTTCTTGGCAGAGTTGAATGGAACTGAAACTCCATTTTCAATAGAGTCATTGTTTAAGAAATGGCTGTCAAATGTCGATCAATCTCAATCAATCATGAAAAAAATATATATAAAGCTGAATTTTCCCATTTTTAACCATATCTTTTCATACATAACATTGTTCTTCTGATTGCCGGTTACAATGACTACCTATCCAAGACGGGAGGAAGACGACACTGAATTTACCACTCCTATATTCTTTCCAAAATTGTATAGTATGTTGGATATCGCACACTATATCGTGAGCCATTTAGATATCTTTTTATAATTATTATCTAAAGATGATGACTACATGTTTCGCTATGAATATTCAATCATAATTAATTTGGAACTTGACAAAAGTGTCTTTGTGTTTACCGACTTTGAAATCTGCCTTTACCAATATGGTTGGGTTGGTATTATTGTTTTATTTAATATCAAACGTTGCTAAATTTATACTTTGTTGCCAGTGATAAACTTTTGATACCTGGAAATGTTGGCTCTTCACTCTTGACGGGTAGGAAGTAGACACTGCAGAAATGCTTAAACTCTACAGGGGCCATTGTTGAATTACTATCTTTAGTGCTTTTAATATTCGGTCTCTATTGCTAATGAGATGATGTTACCACTGTCATATCTATTGCCGTCTGAAAATATGTTTGGCAAAGACTGTAACTGAAAATGACAACACTGTTGAAAAAGTATTGGATCCTAACATCCTTTGCTTGCATTATGAGTGCTAAATTCTCATTTCAAGATATTTGACACAGGCCCACGCAGTTCATAAGATACCGTTTGAAGAGAACTTTTTGTCGCTACCCAAAGACTTCTTAATTTTGATCAACAAGTAAAATACTGTAGATATAAATTAACTACAGGTTAGCTACTGGTTGTAGTAACTGACAAGAAATCGCTACGTGACACATGAATGTGAATTCGGACTTCACTGTTTGATTAATTTGTTTCATTTACTCTTTTATAGGCCGACATGCAGTGGTTTTGAAGATGGGACATCTCTGGCATTCCTAAAATTTTTGCATCTGAGTCCTGCATCATTCAGTATTCACCATTGTGTCGTCACTGGGAAGACCTTCTACATTTTTTTTTACATTTGAAGTCGTGAAGGGAGTTACTGTTTGGGAATTAAGGTTAGTGGCTGTTCTAAAAAGGATACAGCAAGTGGCTCTAGCTCCAATACTAGGATGTTAATGGCCATGAATGAAGAAGATCAAATAGTGCCGACTGTGTGTTTTTGGATTCACAGCTCCTTTTTTAAACCGTTTCTTGCACGGGAATTTCTGTGAAAAAAAGTAGAGGCATCCTTACAGCCATGCTCAAGTGTCATACATCTAATCGTTCTTTTTCCTTGTTGTTATTTACCGAGCAAGTTTGCTAAAACTTTGTTCCCGGTCTCTTCTGTGTGCTGCAGACTTTAGAATTCATACCACAGATGGGGCAATGGTCATCGCAGTCATCATCGAAAGTCATTGGAAAGATTATTAAGTACGATTTTCCATATTCCTAATTAAATAATACTGCTGCCGTGATTTCTCCCAATGTTGGCAATTTGTTAAAAATCGCCCTTGCTACTATATAGTGCGTGTGAATGGATGTTAACCATGAGTGGCTACTCGGCTCAACTTTTACAGTGAGCACACCTCTTATCAGTGACCCTTACGGTACCTCGGGCTCAGGGATACGCTATTTAGTGCTCTCTCACACTCTCTTTCTATGTTTCTCTCATCCCTAGTGTTCTTGGGACATAAGGAAATATTCCTATTGTTAGGTAGGATTTTGTTTATGAGCCGAAGTTCCTGAGATTCCTTTAATCATCCGCCACTTGGATGCTAATACTCAGGTTCTCCGAGCTCCCACACGTATCATCCTTACACCTACACACACAAACATCACCACCACCACAATAGCATACTCCTACGATATTTTCCTCCGTATTATTAATGTAACTGTTGGATTAATAGAAATAAACTATTAAATCTCCAGTATGCTGGGCAATAATCAGTACACCACATTGATTGGTTAAATTGGATATGTATCTATGGTAGATGACCTCTTTGCGCACTCTTCAGAAATGTTTGGTTGTTTTAAACTTGACTATCATCAGGTTCACCACCATGTTTTGTGCACTAGGTGAGACATACAACCAAAATGTTGCTAATTTTCATTCGGAAGAAGAGCTAGATATTCAATCTCAATTTCAGCACTGGCGATTTTGTAATGCACATTTGTTTTGAGGTCTTATTTATTTGAGTATCAATTGTTTGTATTTGTCGGTAACAGTGAAATTGAAAGAACTCTATAGCTTGTCATAGCCACATTGTGTTCCTGGTGAAAGTGCTTCTAGCTATATTCATTCGTATCAATCATTGTCCAAGCAATTGACAACCTATTGATGTCCTCCCTGACAACTTATTTGGCCAGGGATGTGAGGAACCAAAATATTTCTTTAATAGGCTCCATTAACTGGTCTGTTCCGCATCCACCTCGGTTGGAAAATATTTTTCTGATCAAACAGCTGATTGATGTTTTGATTTGAGGAATTTGCTTCTGGTGTCTGATGATGATGTTGTTGCTGTTGTTATTGGTGTCATTAATCTCGTAGAAGACTACAGCATCGTGTGGTTTTTTTTCCCCAAGTGTAAAAAGTACTTTTTAAATTTTTGGAGCTTCTCAATGGTTCCTAACTAACCATACAGTATTTAATATGGTTAATAGACCTACGTATTGTCTAGACACATTGAATTTGATACAAGTATGACATATGATACTTTAAAGTTTGCTAAGCGCATGGAAAATTGATTTCGACTCTAAATGTACTGTTGAACAGCACTGGAACGACACGACATTTGAAATGCAATGACTATGATGTGCCAAAGACTTGTAGGTATCAATGACGTCACATTGAAAGTTCCTTACAAATTTGTATTTCGTGGAGTAAGCTCTGTTATATACTCCAACTCGCACACTAACTTATCAGTTTCTTTTAGTCCGTTTTTATAGCGATCATAACTTAATGTCTTTCAGATAAAATTCAACTACATTTTGATGTGTTCACGTCAATTTAGATTAAAGTAATGGACATAGTGTAGTAGATGTTCTCAGCATCCTTTTAAAGAGGCCTCGTTTGGGCGGGGGGAGCGGGGCGGGGAAAGCATCTTACTTTCTGATATCAGAAAAGGCAAGTAAGTGACTTTTTAAACTTATCTCTGATTATAGACTGAAAAATGAGTTGGTAGAGTTGGGACCCTGCACATCTCTATTCAAGGTATTTATCGTCTATAATCAAAGGATGGAATACTGGCACAATGGGGCTGCCTAGGGAATTATTTGCCATTTAATGGGAAAAACCTTTTTGGACCCAAAAAATATTTTAAATGATATGGTCCAATGTTCCTAAAATTTCCTATATTCATGTTCCAGAATGGAAATAACCAGAGTGTGTTTTCAATCTCTCATGTTTCTGTATAGTCTCATTATGCTTATTAAGCTTTTTATCCTTTATTTTGTGTGTGCGTGTGTGTGTATGTGTGGCGTGAGGACAAAATACCAAAAAATTTTCTTATTGAAAGAAACAAAAAACTTCTCCTGATATACACAAAAAGCGTTTATTTTATAATAATGACTAGTGATGATGATGATGATGCTGATGATGATGATTATGACGAGCAACAAGCAGAGGTCCATATAAAATTGTGAGCTGCAGTGTCGATACTTCTGGCCTTTGGTATACTCCATAATATTCACGAATTCTCGTAATAAGAAATAATACCGTACACTTGAAGCTATGGTTTAAATATAAAACAAGTGACCAAAATGTAAAAAACAAGATGGTGTCCAGTGATGATGTTAAGGATTTTTTAACATCACGTAAATAAGTGCGCAAAAAAAATCGTTTCTTTTTTTGCGTTATGAGCTCACTGCCATGGATGCGAGTTTTATTTTGTATTTTTCAAAGCATTTTGTGAGCAATCTTAAGAAGGTGTACAGCAGTTTTTACTGAGGTTCTTGTTACTATTATGTGAAGGCTACTTATTATTAATGAAAAAATAATTGTATATCATGATACCTGTTCCTGCAAACTTGTCCTGCACACACTTCCTAATGCAAGTTCCTCAAACACGATTCACAATCATTGTAACTAACTATAATTTTAATCGGGGGGGTTACACATATACATATAAATAAATATATATATATATAAATATAATATATTATAAATGTGCGAGAGTGGGGATAACCATTTCGCTAGTTTAGAACTTAATTAATACTAATAATGATAGTTCGTAAAGGGGTTACAGGCATGGAATAATTTTACTTCTCCTTGGCATTGTGAGATTGGGAAACGGCATGATCATGCATGGACCATATTATTTTTTTGCCCTTTTTAAAAACATATATTCAACATATTTATATACAAACAGTGATTTTTACATTATTTGTCCTCTCCCTTCCTCTCCAACACTCCTCTCCCTCCTACAAGAAAAGATATTCATCTATAGAAAATATTTAATTTCAACTGTTTATCACTCAGTGATTGCCACACTACAAATAGGAGCTTTAATATCTATTGTGTTTCTCTAAAATCTTCGGACTGTTAAAAATATTTCTTATTTCAAAGAAATCCTAGCATTTTAAATAATCACGAAAGTTCATCAAATCCATCCATTCTAATAGAAGTCAAATACAATCTTCATCTTGGTTCATGAAAATAGTTGCTTTCATATTTTTCAGTCAGATGTAATGTTTACTTCATTGTCATTAATATTTGGTTAAATGGAGTTAAGCCATGAAACTGAATTTGAAATTAACTTTATAGTTATTTTGAAGTTTTTTCCCCAGCTGCTTAGTGCTTTTCTTTTGTGCTTAAAAGGGCTTTTGTAGCAATGCGAGTCTAAAAGGAGTAACTTTGAATAAGTGTTTTCATTCTGTCAGAGGCATCTAGTGTGGAGAAAGAAAAGCTATCTGATAAGTTGATTTCTTTTCCTGTTTTATACTCAATCTTACTTTTCATATAGGCCTATGTGTTATTAAATAAGTCGTTGTCATTTTCGGTAATAGCCATCTTTAAATTTTCGTTCCCGTTACAAGTCGATTATTAATTATTGGGACGTTCATCCCGAAAGATAGATTATTTAAAGTTTTCCTTTAAGTTTCATTTCAGATTCAGTTGGGTTAAAGGAACAAAAAAGACTTTCAAAAAAAATCAGATTACATTTAATTGTTACTTGTTAGTCTAAAATATTGTTAACTGGTAAGAAATCTGTTATTCAGGGGGTAAACTGTGATTGGTCCTCATAAACGTTAGATTATTGTCTCATTTAAGTTAATTGTTTCATTGTTGGTTATGTATTCTCACTTGATCTTGTTTCATTTTATGAGGGACGATATAAGGGGATTTGAATTTGAACTAACATCAGAGAGAAAAAAAACTTGAGAGTTAAAATTTTTTAAAATTAAACTATTATATAATGTAAGTTAATTTTTGGGCATTAATTTTTTTCTGATTTTTATCGTCATTATTATTATTATTATTCATTAGCTTTGTTAAAGAAGTCATTTGAATCTGTTTGTAGTTATTTGCATAAATGCTATTTCATTAATCACATGAAATACTACGTTAATAAGTATTCAAATGAGTAGCTTACATGAATATAAATAATAGTAATTTTGTTATTTATTCTGAGTGAAACTTCTTAGTTATCAGGTTTAATCACTTTAACATTATGACATTAATAACATAATTTATTATTTTATGCCTCCAAATTAGTATTGAGATGACGTTTAATTTCGCTTCATTGCCTTATTTCTAGATTATTTCTTTTACCAAATGTTTTTGTTGTTTCCCATTTCAGTAATTTGCCATTGAAATACAGTACTAGTCAGCGATGAAATGAATTAAAAACTATCCCTGGTAGGCAGTAAGACTGTTATTAAAGAAGTACAAAGGGCTAGTCAGTATTGAACAAATCATTAAACGACCACAGGAAAAACGGCAAAATGTTATAATTCTATCTATGCAGGATTGCTAAAGTTTAGTTCTCCCTAAACAATGTTCCTGTAATTCTGGTTCCTGCTATTGTAACACGTCTCATTTTCAACGATATGATAAATCCTGCATCAGATGGATGTAAATTCATTGGAGGGCAATTTATGAAGTACAAATATTTTTTTAGATACTGAAAATAAGTTGAAAATACTTTTGATTTTTCATTTATACATGTGCAGGATTCAGCAGCAAGATCACTTTCATTGAATAATGTGCCCCATGACATGATGCTGAAATTATCTGTAAATTAACGAGTTAAAGTTTTCTCGGGATTTTTTATTAAGATTTCAAAGTTCCCGTTTATAATATTTCAGCAACTGATGCTTAGATTAAGTTTTACTGGCACAATTATTCAATTAATCAAAGACAAAATGACGGTGACAAAACTGCATTTAAAGGCGTCGACCCACCCTCGGTTTCTGATCTTAAATACACGTTTACACGTTGATCAACGCACAAGTATTTCAGCTATTAATGAAGTATCAAATATTTGGCATGATAGTTGGCTACTAGAGTAACTGTCAAAAGTGTGAACTTCTGAACATTTCAATGCTACCTCGGGATAAGTGAGTGGAACAACGATGCCAATGTGTCAAAAAATATATTTGGAGGTTCATGTCAATTATAGTTTACCGCTAGTTACCTATATAACAAAAATGGCATTCACGAAATTTATTTCAACAACGAAAATTTAAACTTCGTCGTGTAAACGATTTTTAAAATGCATTATTGTTTCTTAAAAACTTTGAACGTTAAATTCAATTTTTTGTTCTCTGATTGTTTGAAGTTACGCATGCATTATGTAACCCTTATCGGTTTTGCAAAACTGAATATTTCTTAGCTAAATGTTTTTGTGTTACCACTGATAGCTTTCAGAATGCTCGAGTTGAATGTTCGAGCATTTTTAGTAATGAACTCTTAAAAGTCAAATACAGTGCTTAAAAGTGATATCAGTCTGCTGGATCCTGCAAAATTGTATGATATTGTTTAGATTTAAAAAACAATTTCTGTTTTTTTAATAGTTTAGATAGTTAGCAATGAATTTCCTTGCTTTACAATGGTTCTGTTAGTTTATTTTATTGAAAAGTATGTATTGCTGACCATTGACAGAGGTTGTAGGCTTTCATTTGACCTTAAAGTGGACGGCAGTTTAAAGCAATGCTACATACTATCAGATAGGAAGTGGTATTATACCAAATATTTGAAAACGATTTTGGTTTGAGACATTCGATTGTTGACAATTTATAATTTGAATTATTTTTTCATCGATTTCTAATTCTCCTCTGACACAGCCTGTAAATGTTCATTTCAGGTCATTGATAAAGTTCCTGATTTTATATAGAAGCTGTTCGATGTACTTAATAGTTGAATGATTTGATACTAATGCCTCGTCTCAGAAAAGTATGCCTACTTTGTTAAGTGCAATATTTTGTGGAAAACGATAATGTTTTCTTTTTTTTTTTTTTTTGAAAAAAAATGGGTCCTTTCTTCTCCTGATTCATATGAAAGAGTTAATGGAGTGTTGTGAACAGAGATAATAGGAGCATGTCGGCAGCTTTATGCAAATGTGTAACCGAACAGAGTAAATATCTTGCAGACTACTCATTTCTAGCCCAGGAAATCGTAACAGAATTGAAGTATGATGATGGAAAATATGGAATGTATGATCAAATTCAAGTAGAAAATTTTTTTATCGACCACCTTTATAATAGTGCATATCTGATTTTGGTTTGCGTGATTTTTATTATGAGTTGATCTGCTGTGGCATGCAAAAAAGTAATTGGTGCGACATATATAATTATTTTTCTAACACTTTTATTAACAATTCAGTTCTGGCTTCTTCTTCTTCGTCTCATAATCTGAAATTATCTTTTAGATTATCATAATTCTCGTGGTTGTCGATCAATTAAAAACTCCATCTACATATACTTGTTTTTACAGACTTGTAAGACTAAAAGCAATGTAAAAAAAACAACATGATTTGGATTTTACGGTTCAATTTCATGTCTGCAAGTCATTTGGGCTAACATTCACCAATTGTTCTGATGGAGCAATTGCGTAATGTCGATTGTCTACCGTAATTAAAACTTTGGCATCAAGAAACTATTGAATTTTTACTTCTATGGTTAATCTGCAAGAGTTAGTTTCAAATTGAATTGGTTTTTTTCCTTTCTAAAATCATAGAAGTAGGTCTATAACATGAATTACACTTGATATGTACTGCATACTTTTCTGTGCACAAGATAAAAAAGTTTGTATTGGGTAATGTGGTGAACGTCTGACGTGTATTGTGGCGCAAATTGCCTTTTGAAATTGGGATATACATATTATATATACATATAGATTTCTATTTAGATATTAATTGTGTGCTTATCATTTGATTACATTGATATATTTGATCATCTTTCAATTTAAGGTTTTTTATTTGGTTTTTGTTTTTTAGTTAGGCATGTTTTGAATTGCTATCCATCAAACTTGTGGGGATTTTCATTCCAATTCAAAAGTTTCGTGGTGTGTATTTTTGCTACCGGAATCATAACATTTTCTTATATTTATATTATTTAACTAAACATCATCCATATCTACACCAACACTGTAATTACTACTAATTTCTACTCCTATTTCTAGTACGTCCTCTTATGACTACTAACTACTACTTCTACATTTGTCTTGAAAAAGAAAAAAACATGTTTGCAACTACTTTCCTTATCCCCCAACACCGTTGTGTACACCATATGTATGTCATTTTTTTGTCCACGCAGTGACGTCACTGTGGTCCAAGCTGTCCTGAATTGTTTCCTCTACCTCACAATGTCGTTTAAAGTTCCTACGATCATGCTTGGGCCCAGTGATTGTGTCCGAATAATCATTTGCCCTTTAAGGGGTTTGTGAGTCATGTAATTTGTCATTTATATAGCGAAACAAATAAATATATAAAAATGTGAATGGAGGCAGTCAGTAGCAAGGTTTTCATTCTCATTATTTGTTGTATACAAGTTTTCAATGTGCAATTTAAACACCAACTAAAAAAAGACAAAAAATAACAAAAATTCGTGCTGTTAGTTTTACGTTGTACAAAAGATTAAAAAAAAAATAAAAATTTTTGGGTGAAGTTGTGAGTCAAAATGATTAAGAGTCCAATTTTTTGATGGTTCTTTGTGCTTGTTGCTTCGTAAAGCTTTTATTATTTTATATCTCGGACTGAATCACATTTAATGGGTCAAAATTATAATTAGAGTTTGTTCTTCTTCTTCTTCTGCTTATTCTTATTATTCATCATCTAACATGTTATGTATAATTTTTTTCTGAATTAATTTTGTTTCATTTCATTTGATTTTCTAGTTTGCCTGTCGTATATTGCAAGTGCTGAACTTTCTTTTCTTTCATATTTTTCATCTTATTGTACGTCTTACTATTATATCTTATAATTATTTAACTAAAAGTAAGAAAAGCAAAATAGGCAAAATGTACAATTTTTTTCAGTTTCTGTTTCTTCTTTAAGAAAGGTTATTTCTTAATGCTCATATGAAATATTTCGCACACCAAAAAAATGCATTCTCAATTTTAATCTACTCTTATTAGTTAACTAGTATATTTTTTGGTTTCATTTGTCTCATGCTTGCTTTAACATACTAAACAAATGTTATAGTTCATAAGAAAATGGCTCTACCATATCCCCGGTTCTTAAACTCATGAATTTCATATAGTTGTAGACATTGTTTTATACATATTGTGCAGTTCTATTTTGGTATGTCAGTTTAAGTTAGGTTTTTACTACATGGCGCATGTAGTCTGCTTATATGCTGGATAATAAACATGCCCCAGTACAGAAAATAATCGTTTTCTCACTTATTTCTTGTTTATCAAGTCATGCTAACACCTCTACTTCCTTCCCAACTGACGCCTACTTAAAAAATTTCTTAATAAACAATTTATCTCATTAGTTTCATATTTATTTTGGTGAGCAATCTACCGAAATTTATGTAGTTTAATTTGAACAGTGTAAACCTACTTAGTTACTTGGTTAATTGCATTACAAATATGGCTTTGATTACGTCTCGGAATATTTTAGCGAACATTTTTTAAAATACTTTATCGAAATTTGGTTTTGATATACATCAGGCAGTGAAATTTCAGGACTCATTTATCACAGAAACAAATTAGGATCTAATTTGACATACTGGAATTTGATATGCAGCCTCGACTATTTTTTAAACTAGGGGTTTGTTGCTCATTATCTAATATAGTATATGTGACTAATAAGGGTTTTGAGTTAAGTAGTTTAGAAATTTAGTTTAAGTATTTGTAATAGCTTGTAGGCTGGCTTGTGTTAACTTAAATGTCCAAGAATAGTAAATTACTTTTCAATAAAGTTAAATTAACAAGGTAGCGCATAGTATAGAATTTTAAGTGCATCTAGTAAAGAACCAACTGTAATATTATTTTTTAAATCTTTTTCTTTCAGAAAGTGTAGCTGTTAACAAATTATGACACTCAAAATAGCTGTGTAGTGCCACCGTCCACTTCTCTTGTTTGGCGGATTAATTTAAATTTCAATTCTCCGCGGTCCTCATCCGAAAACCGAGATTTTTATGAGAAGGGCTAGAATGAGTTAGTTATATGGTACCTGTTATATTATTGAGATGATAAAATCATTCAGGTTGTGTAGCATAATATCATAAAGTCAGTTTTATAATCTTTATTGGAAAATTTGTACTTCAACGCAGGGGTATACAGTTGTGGCCGTCGTCGAAAGATAAATTCACAGTACAAACAATTATACTACTGTAACTGATGGATCCAGTTATATCTTCTAAGAGGTAAGCCTATTCATTATTATTGCGACATGTCTTCTGCTTATTCAGAGTTCAAATGAATTCCATGGGCAAATTGCCACAAGAGCTCACCCTCGCGGCGACGCAAAGGACATCAGATTGTTTATTTGTTTGTTTTGGTGGTCTTTTAGGGCCCTTTAACTACAAGGTCATTAGAGCCCCGTCCACTGCATAGCTCTAATGAAGAGACTGCACAGACACTATGCCAATGCGACGACTTTTGGGTATTAGCGGTAGCTATTTTCCCAAGCGGCCACCCATGTTAGTACTAGCTGGGGTTGCGTTTCTTAACTCCAGTGATCAGACGAAAACTGGTGTGTCCAACGCAATAAGCCGCTCCCTAGGACGTCAGAAAGTCAGAGCGTCATTACCCATTCTAATGGGATCGAGTGACAAAATATTCCCCTGCAAAATATTCGACTGAATTTCATTTTGCGGGGCAAGAAAATGTTCGTAGTTACTTATAGAAGGAAAGTACGAAATCCAACAACTGCTCTTAAACCTCTGGAATTCTTAAGTCCGAGTGAATATACCAAAGGAAGCTTAATGGTTCGTTGTTGGTTTTATTTTATAGTTCTTCTTACTCGTTATCATTATCTCTAACCCTTTTCACCCTATTGCAAGGGTCGGGTGCCCATTTTTGTCCCATTGGGACACATGAACGTTATGTTGAACGGTCAACCTTATGCTGAAATCCCTCTGCTTGTTTGTCGTCCATCTATTTTGATTCGTTGGGACACTTTTCGTCCACCGACTCCTAATCTCGTACAGATTTAGTTCTTTTCCAATCTGGTGTGTAAGCTATATTGTACTCCTTCGCAGAGTTCAGGGTTAGTAATTTTATTTCCCGTCCGAAATTGGGTCCTCACTTAGGTGGAAGAGGAACGAAGATTGTACCATAACCGACTACTTGAAGACCTGAGAGGGCAAGATGGTAGAGGGCGGGCTTTATCAGCTTCTTTTAATCTGTTGTCACTATCGTACATATTTTTCAAATTCCTCTCTTAATACAGTGAAGTCCACATAACTGGGAATGAGTCTGACGCAGTCATTGCGGAGCGGCTATATTTCGCTGGGCACACCAGTTCTCGTCTAATCACTGAAGTTAAGCAACGCAGCATCAGATAATACTAGCATGGGTGACCACTTGGAGACACTTGGTACTGCTAATGCCCAAAATCTCCGTAACAGCGTAGTGTCCTTGCAGACTCTGCATTACAACTACGCAGTGGACGGGGCTCTAATGACCATTGTAGTGGAAGGGCCCTAATGCACCAAAGAAAGAAAAGCAGTTATTGCGCAGATTCAATTCTGACTGATCGGACTCCAAGAGCCCTCGCTGCCATAACCGGGCATTCAGAGCAGATAGTCTGACTATAAATAGCAAAATGATGATTGCCTTATGCAAATCATCAGTGAGCGCAATAGTTGGACATCATTTGGACACAATAGTTGGACATAGTTAACCATCTAAATGGGCTGAAATCATTTCCCTAGAACCACATTATTGCTGCAAATTTTGTCAACAAGAGCATCGCGTTCAGATTTTAAAGCAGCCCTACATGCTAGTAATTCGGAAAATAATTATTTATGTACGAATCATGTTAAGCGGGAGACTGCTGTTTATGTTAATTATAATTCGATGACAATATGTTGTGATTATGCTCACAATCTTGGGTAATCATTGGAATTATCCGATGGTAGGCTTTGAAGTGCTTTCAAATTTTAGTTAAGCTTCATTGATGACATCTAATGTCTTCTACTATTTGAATTTTTTTTTATCTTAACGGGTTTCCCATTAAAACAAGTCACCCTTCCTGATTACAGTTTTATAGAAAGAGATCTTTCATAGTTTTTCAATACAAGAGTAGAAACGGTGGTCCTTTTTAATGTTCTGCAATGTTACTTTATCCTTAAGGGTCTATTTGAAATGCAGATTTTTGGAAATGTTCCTATCACTTTCTACCATATAGTTCATCTATGCTCTGCAAGAAATCTATAGAGGGACTAGAGAAATTCCTCTTTAGATAGGCCTAATTATTGGTGTCTGCCTTGATTTGAGACATAAAAAAAACTACATTCGTGTTGCTCACAATCACTCTTGACGTTTGTTAGATCATCAGAATAACAATTGCTCAATCTACGTCATTTGATTAGTTACGTTTAAATCAAGAGTAATGGAACTTCCAGATTTGTTGTAAGGAATTAAGAGGCAGAAATGGCAGTAGTAAGAAGTTTAATGTTGTCATTTTGCTGCCTTTAATCGATGGGGATAGACACACACCGAATTTCGTATTAAATCGAGGGAAGGATTGATGGAGTGAAATGAAGACATAGGTTGGGATAAACAGAATTACTATGAAATCCAAATGTTCCAATGGGTTAAATTCTGCAATTTTGGTGCATATATTTCTAAATTGTTAAAAAGAAATTCGTTTACATGTAAAAAAACAATAAAAGTTTTGAAAATGAAGTCATTAAAATGTTGAGTAAGTGATTCAAGTTGGCTCATTTCCATAAGCTCTGCCATTTCCTATAGAAAATATACACACTTAGAGCCTTAATCCTGAATTACTTCTTAGATGCACTGTCAATGAGCCATACCGTCCCAAAAAGAAATTCCAATTTCTATCTCTACACTAATGGGTTTAAAGTAATATGAAGGTAACCCAACCTCGAAATACGATAGAGTAATTTCAAGTGGAGGATCGCAACTTTTTTACAAGGATTCTTTTGGGTGGGCAATTCAAATAGCAGCCAGGCAGGGCAATTGATGAATTCTTGCAAACTTTTCAGTTTTTCTGTTACAAAGTAGTGAATATTGTTCTGCTATTCATAGAAATTTAGAGTTGGGGAAAGTTATGTATACGTCCTAAAATAAAAGCAAAAAGCAACTCCTAACCCTTTTCCCGCCTATGGCAGGGTCAGGTACCAATTTGTCCCTCTGAATGGACACAGGGTGATATATTGGACATAGTTTTTTCTGCAGCCGGTTGCCGGCCAAAGCTGCACCCCTACGCTTATTTATCGCCGGTCTAGTGTTCGTTGGGGAATGCTACCGACGCCAGGGGGCGAGCTCCTACACCTGGAAATTTTTGCCTCATCTACCCGTTGCGTAGTAGAGAGGGTTCTTTTACGTGCAAGCGCCATCGTACACCCACACGGGACTTCGGTTTTACTTCTCATCCGAAAGAAGCCACACTCGCGGCTTCTCTCTCGCCCGAAAGAAGCCGACCCACCATGGTCCAGTATCGAACCTAGAACTACTGGCGTAGTTGCCGAGTGAGCTAACCACTACACCACCACGGCGGGTGTATACGTCCTAAAATCATTTCTATAAATTAGTTCTTTAAAACTAAATAGTATCGCAAAATAGACTTGATGTATTGTTATCACATCTTTTATTAATGTAAATAGAAATTCAGTCAACAATCACACTGAAATCGTCAATTCATGAGGACCTTTGAGGACTTCAGAGAAACCAATCGTAAAATATCTGAAAAACTCACATTTTGTAAAGAAAGCACTGCATTAAAAACGATAACTATCCTGCATTATGCATAAGGCAAGCCACCTGGCCGAAACATTTGAACAATCCGTGAGTAGTGCAATGGAAATACTAGAAGCTTTATGTTTGACTAATAAAAGCCTAACTTAGCCTGATTTATGTCATAACCAAACCAAACCTAACATAGCACATACAGTCCAAAATAGGAAAATTCCAATGAAAGACTTTTTGTACCATCCAGTGAAAAACTGAAAATTGGTAAAAAAATTCATGTCCGCACTAGTTGAAGACATCAACTGACCTACGAAGAAAGGCCTTGTAAGCTCTTAGTAACCACTCCAACCCTGTATAAGTTGTGGAAGAGGCGAATTGTGTTGGACACACCAGTTCTCGTTTGATCACTGAAGTTAAGCCACACAACCCCAACTAGTACTGACATGGGTGACCGCTTGGGAAAACTGGGTACCTCTAGTATCCAAAAATCGTCGCATTGTGTAATGTCTGCATTCAGAGGCGTGCCAGCACAGTGTGCAGTGTGCGCATCCAGTGAAAAACTGAAAATTGGTAAAAAAAAAATTCATGTCCGCACTAGTTGAAGACATCAACTGGCCTACAAAGAAAGGCCCTGTAAGCTCTTAGTAACCACTCCAACCCTGTATAAGTTGTGGAAGAGGCGAATTGTGTTGGACACACCAGTTCTCGTTTGATCACTGAAGTTAAGCAACACAACCCCAGCTAGTACTGGCATGGGTGGCCGCTTTAGATAACTGGGGACTGCTAATACCCCAAAAGTCGTCGCATTTGTGTAGTGTCTGTGCAGTCTCTGCATAAGAACTATACTGTGCACGGGGCTCTAATGGCCTTGTAGTTGAAGGGCCCTAAAACACCAACAAACAAATACAGTACACCTGTATAAGTCATGACAGTTTTTGTATTTCTGACGTATGAAACTTCAGCGTTCAAACTAGTCAATTCTAGGATTCCATTCGTTTTTGGTCAAAAGAAGCGTACTTTTTAACGTGCAACTATTCCTCTTCCTTTGGATTAACCAATAGTTTTCAGTATTTTAATAGCTTTATTGTAGCACAAAATACAAATTTTTACTCATTTTTGTCAAACTCTGTAAAGCAGTGGTGTAAATGAAAGAAATGCCAGCGTAGGACAATTTTGGAGAGAAAGGCGGCATGCATCAT
This sequence comes from Trigoniulus corallinus, assembly GCA_013389805.1. Classification (NCBI taxonomy): domain Eukaryota; kingdom Metazoa; phylum Arthropoda; class Diplopoda; order Spirobolida; family Trigoniulidae; genus Trigoniulus; species Trigoniulus corallinus. The sequence continues at coordinate 16,836,029 of JAAFCE010009126.1, read as the reverse complement.
TGTTTTACCTGGCAGTTTGAGGGAAGTTTTACAACTTTCTACCTGACTTACAATACAGCAGCTAGGTAATTATGAAATCAATGTATAGAATTTTCGATTCACTTGACCAAACACATAGTAGTGTGGCGTGGTATATTAATTATGTAGTACAATAATGATGACTACATGATAATAGCACGTCATGCATTGGCTATTATTTAAGAAATAATTACTACCAATTTTATCAACACTTTTGGCAAACATTTCTTCTTTAACAACAGGTAGGGTTGAGTAAACCTGAATTTGGTAGGACGCAGCAGAAACAGAAAGGGAGGATTAAAAATGGATGACAGGAATGGCCTGGATAAAAGCAAAGAAATATATAGCAAGGATAGAGTGGGGAGGCGAAAGGGACTGGTAGGATAAAAGGATAAAGAGGAAGAAGGGGAGGAACTCATGGGTGAACAGTTGGACGACATTTCACCTGTCTAATAATCAAGTTTGAATATTAATTATGTATTTCGCTACCTTAGAAATGGATTGCACATTTTAAGAACCCGTTCATTGAGTAAGGCATAAAATGGCTGCAAATTATGGCACCTCTATCATTACATCATAATTAATTCAAAGAACCCTGTTATATAGCTTCCTACGTAAAACTATTTTAGCTCACTTATTTATTAAGCTATTAAAATTATCAGAAATGTGAATCAACAACTTATTTGATATATCGGTCTCCTATGAAGCATTTAATTGATAATTTTAGCATAAGGCACCATTTTCGATCAACGGTCACGAGTCGGATGGGAAGGAAAGATCCCGTGTGTTGTGAGTGGCGTCACCTGCGTGTAAAAGAATCCCTCTCAACAAAAAGCAAAGCAACTCCTAACCCTTTGCCCGCCTATGGCAGGGTCGCGTACCCATCTTGTCCCTCCGAATGGACACAAGAGTGATATAATGGACAGTGTCTTTCAATGCGCCACCCAAAGAGCAACCCCTATGCTTATTTATCGTCGGTCTACTGTTCGTTGGGGAATTCCACCGACACCAGGGGAGTGGCTTTTTGCGTTGGACACACCATTTCTCGTCTGATCACTGTAGTTAAGCAACGCAACCCCAACTAATGCAGACATGGGTGGCCGCTTGGGAAAACTGGTTACCGCTAATGCGAAAAATCGTCGCAATAGCGTAGTGTCTGTGCAGTCTCTGCATTAGAACTACGCAGTGGACGGGGTTCTAATGACTTTGCAGTTGAAGGGCCCTAAAACACCAACGAGCCAAACAGACGCCAGGGGGCGAGCTCCTACACCTGGAAATTTTGCCTCACCTACCTGTTGCGTAGTAGAGAAGGTTCTTTTACGCGCAAATGCCATCGTATACACCACACGAGACCTCGGTTTTACTTCTCATCCGAAGGAAGGCGGACCCGAGTCCTCCCTCTCGCCCGAAAGTAACTACACTGCGCCCCTTTTACTTCATGTAAAAGTGAGTTTCTTTTATCGGTAAAAATCCCGGGTGTAGCACTTCGCTTCCTTGGCATCAATGGAGGACATTTCCCAACTAATCATAATAGGCTGCCGATAAATAAGCGGAGGGGTTGTAGTATTAGGTAGTCAGCCGGCTGCGAACAGCGCCTGCTCTAGCACTTATGCCACCCCGGACAAAAAGACAAATTGCTGCCACTTGAAGCAGCGCTCCGTTCGCGTGCTGTGTTCTCACACTTACAGCCAAAATGGGGCCCCTGAATGTTGGCGCCCCGGACAAATGCCCAGGTTGCCCTCCTTAGAGCGGACCCTGCTGCGAAGCATATGTTCCAATGGGACGAAAATGAGTTAGTGATGACGATGATGATGAAAAGGTCGACGCTAAATTAGCAAGAGTTATGACGAGGTCGACAGACAGCCGGGTCCAGGTAACATCGTACACACCACGCACTTCTTTACTTCCCATTCGACGGACGGCTGACTGAGGACCTCTCTCTCGACAGAATCCTTTGATCCGAACTGACTTCGGAACTCCTGGAAGTCTGAAACAAGGCCAAATGGTGCTCTCAGCCTCCGTTTATAGGATTTACGCCTTGCACTGCTTCTGCTGTATTGGGTGTGCGTCCCACTTCAGTAATTCGTTTGCACTTGATTGTCGGTTAAAAGTCTTTGCATTGTATGTGTGTTGTCTATAAAAACATTATCTGGTAGCACCCCTCACCTCTTCACCTTAGCCCTCAACTTATGTTTTATTCATATTGGGTCGGTCTTGCTGCGGTGTCACTAAAAAACCATATCCCTTTCACGCCTCTCTTATAAACCCATAAACACCATAACAAAAAAGCAGCATATCCTATATTCAGGGACGTATTTAGTAAATGCCTAACCAATAACTAGCACCCACAATCGATTTATGGGGTGACAAAAGGGAAAGCAACACAAAACCTACCCCCTCTATGCTTCCAACCCTTAGTGTGTCTTTACACCCTTGTCCTTCACCTACCAGCCTCTCCAGTGTTACGTGGGAAATTTGTTTAGATGGTAACTTGAACACTAACCCTTTCATATCTGTATTGTTGTCTTGCACTTTGAATTTATGCGACTAACCCTTCCCTTCTAGATTTTTTTCCTAGGGTCCCCAGTTTTATATATTACCTAAACCCATTGAATCACCACTGACCCGTAGATGCCACCAAATAATAGGTTTAACATTGCAATTCCTCTCTCTCTCTTGCTCGGTGTCAACTTTACTCTTTTGAACCCTTTGAAACTAGTCCTCAGCCATTCCTCACGTAACCCTTTCCTAGGCTCGTTGACAAATAGTTAGCCTGTGAAGATTGTCAATAGGTTATCTATAATTCAAATGTTGATAACACGTGCCACTTGTATTCCTCAGCATTCACATATAACCCCTTGATTACCAGTGATAACCTTTCTCCCTCTTCCATCCTCCATCCCTCTTGTCCCTCAATGAACCCTTTCGATTCATATTGGGGGGTTGAATGCATGTACTTTAAAGAATATACACGAGTTCTTATTATTATGTTTTTATTCAAGTTTTTTTTCCGGTAAGTGTAGTTCATTATACACTCTGTGAGTATTTTTTGTGCCCATTTCAATCCTTTACTTTGATATGTACCTGATGAAATCGTTTTGAATGTCTTAACTGAAGGGTGGACGAACTAATATAATTTGCGAGCGTCTCAATTGAATTTTAACAATTTATTTGAATTGTCAACATTGATGTGGACGCCACATAACCTTTATTAGCACTCAGCCATATAGCTTTATATATTGAGGTGTAAGCAATAAAAATGTTATTCAACTCGGTGCTAACTAACCTTATGTCAACTTTTCTGTTAATGCCGCTTATTGTTATAATTTTGGGAAGATGGTGTCAAGTTCGAAGCAAACTGCACCGGCATTCATTTGTTAATGAGGTGCAGTCGGTGGACCGCCTTCGTTCCTTGATTTATTTCTCCATAAAAAGTATTGTTGCATCCTAATTTCGTTTTAATGAATTTTTCAATCCACTTCGAAGGCTCAGAGCTAGCGTGTTCGGCTACTGAGTCAGTGGTTCTAGGTTCCATACTGGATCGATGTGGATTGGCTTCTTCTCGGCGAAAGAGAGAAGCCCAGAGTGCGCCTTCCGTCGGATAGGAAGTAGTCCGCGATCCCATGTGGTGCACGATGTCATTTGAATGTGAAAGAACCCTCTCGACTATGCAATGAGTATATGGGACTTACCCGAGGTAGGAGCTCGCTCTGGCGTCGGTGCAGTTCCCCAGTGAGGTTGGCAACTGGCTGCGTGTGTTCATCCAGAAGGAAAAATTCGGTACCCGACCCTGCCATAGGCGGGGAGAAGGATTAATAGTTGCGTTTCCTATAATAGAGGGTGTTATTAAATTAAAATTTAACTAGAAAGTTATACAGAAGCCTTTTGAGCCAAAGACACAACCGCGTTCCCAGGAGCAAACTGTCCAAACCAGAAAAGTCTGGAGAAAAGTTTTCTGGCCGGGGAAGGGAGGCCTCTCGCTCTCCCTCTCTCTCTCTCCCTCTCTCCCTCTCCCTCTCTCTCGCTCCCCCTCTCTCTCTCTCGCTCTCCCTCTCTCTCTCGCTCCCCCTCTCTCTCTCTCGCTCCCCCTCTCGCTCGCTCCCCCTCTCTCTCTCGCTCCCCCTGTCTCTCTCGCTCCCCCCTCTCACTCGCTCCCCCTCTCTCTCTCTCGCTCCCCC